>BSUD01000007.1:117521970-117537737 GCA_033239045.1 Fagopyrum esculentum | reverse complement strand
CCCCACCCCCCCCCCCCCCGGCCGCCGCAAAGGCTTTAAATAAATAAAAGATAAACACTTGACTTGCCAAACAATTAGATAAAATGATACAAAATGATAAATAGATAAACTCAGTTTTAAGATCCTCGGGAAGAGTACCATCTTTAAACAATAAAGTAGTAAATTCTTCAATTGTCATGTCCTTTTCAAGATCTTCATCTACCACAATAAAGTTCTCTTTAATTTCTTCATTACCTACCTTAAAGTCATCATTCTCAAGCATTTGGACAGTAAGAGGGCTTGCATTTTCAGCTATGACATTGGTGTTTGCATCATCAGGGTGGTTACCCTCATCTTGATCATCATTGGATGAACCTGGTTTAGTAATATCTTCATTCTTCATCTCGTGCACAACTTCAAGAGAGGTCACAATATTTTTTTCCTCAGGTTGAAGCTTAGTATCTTTCTCCTTGTTACGTTTCTGGTGAGCCATACTTTTATTGGAGCTCAAGGATGATTCTTCTTCCAAGAAGCCGTATTTATCGGATAAATAAGGTCTTGACAATAATGTTGTTTCACTAGCTTATCATATTTTGTGTATCACTTTTACCCACCTTATGTCATTTATGATCCTCTTTGTTACTACTATTTTTAATAGGACCATAAGGTGTATGTAGTGTTCCAAAATACGCCGTCCAGTGCCGTCTAGACACTGGACGAAGGTAGGCCATCCCGTTTTATTGTTAAAACGGGACTGTTTGGACGGATATAATAGAAATAGGGTTTGGGACAGGATAAAACGAGGTCAGGACATAGCGGGACGGAGCGGAACAGAGCTGGACGAGTCAAGAGAGGGCGGGATGGGTTAAGACGTCCTGTTTTTCAATCTGATTCCCACTTCTCTCCCATGGGCGGTGGTCACTCTCCTCTCTTCTCTCCGATAGCCGACGACGACTCCATCTCCGTCCTCGTCATTCGTCGCTCAGAACTCCGGTGATGCTCTCCTCGACACTCTCCTCTCTTCTCTCCAGTAGTCTAGTCCAACTCTCCTCGACAATTTTCTCTCCTCGACGGTTTGCTTCTTCTGATTGCTTTTCTCTTTAGTTCTTCTCTTGAGTCCCTCTGTACTTTTTGCGGCGGTAAAAAATATGAATGAGGTAGTAGGAGAGATTCAAAAGGGTTTTAATATGTTTATTTAATTACTAAGTAATGCCCTAATGTATTAAAATTTCCAATAATATCCCATACAAAACTAAAATTACATAAATCATCCTAATTAATTACCAAATAGTATCCTAATTTATTAAAATTTTCCATATCGTGGCAAATATAATGTATTTCATCAAAAAAACATCTTGTCCGTCTAGAATCCGTCTAGGCGGCCGACTAGCCGTCTAGACGCTAGACGGTGCCTCCTTGTCCCGTCTCACGTATTTTAGAACATTGGGTGTAGGTTTATGAAACGTGGAAATTTTGATTCTAATCACCTATTAGAGAAGTCTTCATACCAAATAGGGAAAGACACAAGGTTACCTTCATCATCAAGGATAGGAACCTTTTTAATTCTTTTTTCAGCAACATCAAAATTAATGTAGATTCGAGTAAATTGACTCCACGCCCCTTTTCAAGAAAGAATCAAGTTTAATGAAAGTACCAACCTAATTTTTTTCAATAATAAGATTAATAGCTTCCTTATTAACATATTCAGGAGGTATTTTGGAAACTCTAATCCAAAAATGTATTATTATTTTTCAAAAGAGTGTTGAAGTTAGGTTTCCAAAGCTTAAGAATGACAAGTTGATCAAAAGATATGATAAGATCTAACTTCCCAAATAGTATTTGGTCAATAAGGTTAAAAAAATTGATTTCAAACCAATAATTAGGCTTAACAATGATTTGTAAGTTCCCCTTAATGTTTATCCACTCATACTTGAGTTTGGTTCTAAGCTTAGACATATTCATGGTTCTCCTAAGGCAACCAATAAGGGAGGAGAATTTTTATTTTTTGAAATCATTCTTAACCTTCGCTAAGCTGGACAAGTAATCATCAACATTAGTTTGTTCAAAAGTATTACATTGGTTCTCTTCGTCCTTATTGTTCTTCTCTTGGTGTTGTTCAGAAGAAATATCATCATTGTTCATCTTAGCTTCAACTTTATCAGAGCAAAACACATAAGCAAAGGAGGTTCTAGGGGCCTCCATGGACGAAAGGATATTATTGCACTTGTAAGGTAAAACAATGGAATCGATTGCAAGGGGATGAAGTGCATGTATGGGATGCATATAACAATAGGCTAGTATGTATATAGCCAATAAAACATACGGAAAGTAATATACTAGTTCACAAAAGTACCAAAGAAGAAATAGAAGGTTGGAATACTATATTTCAAGAAGTTCATCATAACTTTAGCTAGGCATAGACAATAACCGAAGAGGAATTTTTTGATATGGGTCATGGGGTTGAGGAGCTTACTGCACACTTAGTTGATCGAGGCATTGTCAAGGCCAACGAAAGGTCCCACAAGATTTCAGGTTAGAGAGCCGCATGGATAGACCAAAGAAAGCAAAGCCCTTTCCGCACTCGACCCCTCAATAACGAAGAAAGGGGAAAACAAATACAGGTAGCACGTAGACAAACCAACATCAACGAGAGAGATTTTCATTTCACCATTTTTCAACCCAATCTCAAGACTGAATGTCCCACACTAGATCTAATAGGGTGGAAAGGAAAGACTCTCAACTGCACAAACCCGGAAAGATAATGATAAACACATCATCCTCAAGCCGAAAGCAAGATATAGTGAAAGCTATAGGTTTTGATTTGTAGGGTTAGGGTTAGGGTTTGTCGATGATTCAAATAAGGGTGAGTATAAACAACACATCAAGAAAAGCAAGCATAGGTAAGGGATGAACCTCCAAATGCCATGTACTTATTGGGGATTTGTTGAGCTAAAGATGGAAACATCAAGGAGGATTCCGATTGTAACGACAACCAATGATTCTGAAAAAGACGAAACATTTTTAAAATTTTGAGACGCTACATAATATGCATTTGGATCAGATTTTGGATTTTTCAACGCTGTTAGATACTAACCTTTTTGTTTCTCTTATCTATATATCAAAATAAGATTAAAAATAAATAAAAAGGTAATATTGCAGAAAGGTTTACGAAAAGTCGCCTGTTTTAAAGGTGTTCTCGTGTAATTTATCCTTGACCATTTTATTACAACATAAAAGGCGTCTGCCGGTAAGTCAGCAATGAGTATCCACCGAGAAATCTCCAATTTCTTAGCAGAAGTGTCACTTCTTCCTCCTCCAAGCTCCATCCAGCAAGGGTTTTCTTCAATTTCTTTCTCAAAATCAATTGGAAAAGATGTCAACTTCTCTTTCCCTCGGACACCAACCCCTCCTCTCTTTTTCCCCAATTCAAAGATATCAACTCCAAACCCGAACATCCCAATTTCAAGACCCCTTTTTCCATCGGACCTATTTCTCACGAGTATTAAAACGCAAGACCCTTTCGCCCGGTACCGTTACTGTCGCCAAATTCGGGTTCCTGGGTTCGGTTCATTTACCCGACCCGGAAAGCTCAGATGGGTTCATCAGGGAGCTTTTTGGCAGAGCTGAAGGATTCTTTTACACTATCGCTGATGCTGCTGTTTCAAATTCGGAAGCCGTTGCCAGTAGCACCAATCAAAGCAGTGATTGGCTTTCTGGGATTACTAATTATATGGAGACCGTCCTCAAGGTATCATTTGTATATTTACTTGTGTTCTGGTTAGGTTTTGGAAGTTTTCATCATGTATGCGATTGAAGTATGTTTCATGTTTTTGGGATAGGTGTTGAATAATGGCTTATCTCACCTCCACCTGCCATATTCTTATGGTTTTGCAATCATACTTCTCACTGTCATCGTGAAGGCTGCTACATTTCCTTTGACCAAAAAGCAGGTTTGCCTTCAACTAATCTCATTTTGTTTTATAAGATTCTTCATTGTTTGACCACCTGGAAATGATGAAGCAGTTATCTAACCAGCAAAGAGCTGTCTATACAAGCAGAGTTGTTTAATTGATACAAGATATATTTGGTTTTAATTTCTATTACAGTCTACTTTTGAATGGCTTGCAGCTAGTATACTAGTCATACACATTTAGGTGAAAGCAGAATGTTTACTAAATGAGAGGGTTAGGGTTTCACATAGCATTATATGTTCTATCGTTGAAAATCCTAGGCGCCATTATCCCCTTTGCAGTCTGGCTCTAATGTAATAAAATACAGTCCATTTTGTCCCATGGACGTAGCCGAACACGCCATTAGTGAACCTTGAAAGCAAGTGTTGATCTTTATTCCTTATGCTAAAGTCGGATGGGCAATAGCTGGGGTACTGCACGAGTACAATTAATAAAAATGCCGCCTTAATGTGCACTAGGCTGTGTGTCACTTTTTTCTTAACAAACCAGAAGGAACTTTTGTCCATCTCAGAAGTATGTATAAGTTATTTGATTTGGACCTTTAGGCTTTGATAACAGGCCTAGCTCATTCCCCTAGCTCATAGGTCAAAATATGTGTTGAATCATAGAGACTGTATCAGTTGCTATTCCAAACCAGTTATCGGAGCCAAAGAGAAATAATATTTGTGGTTAGCTTATTACAAAGTGGTAAATGAGATTTGAATGTACAAGGAAAGACTATTAAGAGGCAAGTATTACTACAACAATGTTTTAGCAGACTAGACACAATTGCAAAACAATGAAATTGAAATGTTAAAAGTAAACTATCTAGGATTGTTACTAGTAACAATTGTGCAAGATCATTCACAATTTACAATCGTGGTGAAATGAATAAGATCGAATGAGATATCAGTTAGAATCCAAGTGATAAACCAACCTAAATCATGTCCCCTGCATTGACAGTAATGTAAATTAATACAATACCTAAGGCTTCTACTCTAGTTATTATTTTTCAAGAGATAAACTATCGTCAGAATAATTTCAGATTCATTTATAGTCGGTGTAATAGGGATAACCACTTCCCAATGTATTACCCTATCACAATATCTCTGATTAATTATCACCCCTTGACTTGTAATAGTTAAAAGTTTACATTTGCCTTAGACAAACAAGAGCATTCTCAATGGGGTGAATATATTTTAAGTATCACATTAAACAAGAAGTCAAAGAAATGGATCTGAACATGAGAAAACTTACTAAATATTGAAGTAGGGAAAGGTATGGATTCCAAAACAATAATCCTAAAGCCAAAACACCTATTCAAATTGCAATCCTGAAATATTTCCTAGAAATCTCGTATGGTTAGTTTTCTAATGAATCTCAGAACCCTTATTTTCCATTAAAAAGTCCTATTTATTACCTCTAAAAGTATAAAATGATATAAAAATATCAAAGTCATTAGGCATGCACGGCCAACGCAAGACCTCTAACTACAAGTTGGCAAGGTCGCACAATCAACACACAACCTCTAATTGAAAGCTGACAACGTCGCACGACCTCTATCTAAAAGTTCACAAGTATGTACATTCTATAATTGAAAGCTGTGAGGAGCGCACGAACTTCAACTGAATTTGCTTTTGACCGGTTTTCCTCGTTGATGAACTCAACCGGGCATATCGATTTTGGTCCACTGGCTCATTTCAACTCCTTCAAGGTGTTCCAGATCACCATCAAACCAGCTGAATATGCAAAACACGACATATATGCTAAAACTGCTAAGAAAACTAACCTTAAAGCGCCTAAACTCATGACTCAATGTGCAAAACTAACCACATATACATGTCCTGAAGTACTATAAATTAGATTTTATTAAGGTATCACATACTTAAAGATTTGTTTGTTGACCAACAAAATGCTATATAAGATCGAATGACATGCATCTCACAAAGATCAAGGGGTTACCCCATACTCAAATCCTTGTATGCTATGATGATTTTATAAATGATCGCCCATAGCATGATTGTCATGACTTGTAGGACATATAGTATTTAAACTCAAAATATATTGACACAAAAAATAAACACACTTTTCATCTGAAATTCATGTTGTCCATACTCCCTGAGTTAAAAGCTGACTGGTTGTCTTAATGGATGATTTCATTCATTTTGTTGAGCATTTCAGAAGAAAAAGCACTCAGCTATCATTCTATGCTAAACTATCATTGAAGCTCTTTTCTTAATGTACGTGTATGGTAAAAAACCATTGATGTTAGAGTGAATATGCAGTTATATAAGGTGACTTGGAGTGATTTAATAAGTGAAGACTTTCGGAGTAATTCCTTTTTTCCTTTTTCTAGAGATGTGGCCTTCCAAAACGTCTAACTATTGAGCATGAAGCTCTTTGGATGTTGGCCAGTGGCATAGAGACTTAAGATTGTATATCTTCTAGTTATAAAGCTTTTTAATCTGTGATAATCTGAATCATCAGTTATGCAAAGATGTATTATTTCCTTCAATAGTTAGCTTGACATAGCATAATTGTTTGGCAGGTAGAATCTGCTATGGCTATGCGTTCTTTGCAGCCTCAAATAAAGGCTATACAGGAGCGGTATGCTGGAGATCAGGTGATTTTTGTAATGTTATCATTCTCATCCTGTAGGTTTCAAGGCTTTTTTTACTCTTAACAAACTTTGGAGGTTAAGTGTTTTGTGAATATGTATGTCATTTGATTGCCAAGTTACAGGGATACTTTGCTATTGTAGGAAAGGATTCAACTTGAAATAGCACGAATTTATAAACTTGCTGGCATCAACCCATTAGCAGGTATACGCATGCAATTCAATTATTCTATCACAAGTCTTCTTCACTTTTAATCATTTTTTTAATTTGCAATGAATCTTCTTCAGTTTTGGTTTTCTACAAATTTTGTTGTTGTTTTTCGTTTACCTTCTAGTTGTGCTTACTGCATTATGCTCAACCTAATATAATCTCTTAATTTGTATAGGATGCCTGCCTACCCTTGCCACTATACCAATATGGATTGGATTATATAGAGCCCTTTCAAATGTGGCAAATGAGGTATCTAGAGCTTTTCCTTTCATTAGATCATGTTTAGCTGTCGTTTTTTTCCGTTATCAGCACTGCTGTTCGGTTGTACCTTATCTAATCACCGGTGGATGCTGTTTTCTGATATCAAGGGACTTCTTACAGAAGGATTCTTTTGGATTCCTTCCCTTGCTGGTCCAACAACTATAGCTGCTAAACAAAGTGGCAGTGGTATCTCTTGGCTTTTCCCTTTTGTGGTAAGAAAATTCCAGCACTTTGCACTGACAACCTCTATCAACAAAGATTTTGTCTTTGTTTGAAAAAATATTTTGTTGATTTCGATGCCGTCTTATTGACGAAAATGTACAATATTTTTAAAAAAAGAAATTAAAACCATATTAGTGGTATGACCCAGTGTTTCCTTGAGAGCCTAGCAATTTTTTTTCTAATTGCAACTGCTCCCTAATGGTAAATTTTAGTGGTTCTAAGCATCGTTTTTGGCTATGTTTTTTGCAGGATGGTCATCCACCTCTTGGATGGTCTGACACACTAGCATACCTTGTGTTGCCAGTACTGTTGGTTGTTTCACAGTACATATCCGTCCAAATTATGCAATCATCCCAAGTAAGCCAACTTGAAGGAAATATTTTATCCTAAATTTCTTGTGATGTTCACTCCCATCAGCATATTATAAATCTTGAACGGAATGATTATAGTTGTCCAGACTTGATTTGAAGAGTATTTTTTTCATTTCTTCTTCCCTGATCAAGTTTTCGAGTTCAGGAACTGACCATAAAGTAGACCTGTTCATATCCGGGCTCGGGCCGGACAACACAAAATATTAAGCCCGTTTATCCGGACCTGGGCCGGACTCGGCCCGGCTACCGGGCCTGTAAAGGCTTCCGTACCCGGCCGGGCAGGTGGGCGGGCCTGCGGGGCTGCCGGGCCTGGCTTTACGGGCCTAGGACAGTGCCCGGATCCGGCCCAGAAGGCTTGGTGGGCCGAGCTTTTTGGCCCGGTCAGGCATCTTCCTCTGTTCATGCCCGCCCGTTTTTTCGGACGGGCGGACCGGGCCGGGCAGGCTGCCCGGATTTGAATAGGTCTACCATAAAGGGAATTCAAGGCCATGAAGAGGAATTATCTGTATACTGATATATGTTTTCTGCAACTTTTCAGGCAACTGATGATCCAAACATGAAGACATCTCAAACAATAACAAAATTACTACCTTTAATGATAGGGTATTTTTCCCTTTCAGTGCCTTCTGGACTAAGTCTCTATTGGTGAGCAATTCTTCCCTTTTTTTTCTCTGAAAGTTATGTCTAACACCAATATCTTAGCTTTATCATTACACTCCTCTCCTGCAGGCTCACAAATAATATATTGAGCACAGCTCAGCAAGTATGGCTTCAGAAGTTGGGAGGTGCAAAGAATCCTCTAGGAAAAATAAGTGAGAAAATTGTTGAGGACAAAAAGCCAGAAATCGAAAACCCTTTAGTGGAAATGAAATCAACCCAAATAGAGGAAGCTCCAGCTTCTACAGGGCCTCGTCCAGGAGACAGGTTTAAGCAGTTAAAGGAAGAAGAAGCGAGGAAAAGACTTCAAAGAGAGGAAGAGCAGAGGAGGGCGGAAGAGGTAGATGCTGTCAACATGGTAGAGGAAGATGAGAAAAAGTCCAAACCAGATGAAGGTGGCATTGAACATCCAGTTAAAGAGATTGATGTTGGAAACACAAATGGAAATGGTAATTTTACGGTTTCTAGTGAACAAGAAATCAATTCGGTTGAGGAGAGTCAAGAGACTACCAGGCAGGTTGATGCTGCTGATGGGAGGAATAAACAGTTTACTGAAGAAAGTCAAGAGAAGGTAATTTCCTCTCCACCCATTCTGTGTGTGTTGGGATAGCATTCAATTTTCTAAACCGCTATGATTTTAGTAAGCAGCTCAGTAATTTAGGTTTTGAAGTTCTAACTCTCCCCTTAAATTTGAATATGAAGTGGCTACTGCCTTTTGATGTGGTAAACACGGGTCACATGGTTGTCTTACACTCTTGCTCGAAACCTTACTCAGTTTGTGTCTCATATCTAGCTGAGGTTCGCGACTAATATGCTTGATTTGTTGTTCTAGGATATGCCAAGTTGAAAGGGAAACCAATGTTTCGTCTGAAATGACTTCATTTTGTACCTGTCACCAGAATCTCTGCTAAGCTTCTAAGTTTATGTTTCTAACCCTTTGCAGGCAGTGGCGGAAGTAGCTAGAGGAGCAACCTTTGACGAGAATTAGTCTCAAGCAGAGGACGACGTCCGGGAAGAACTGATAAGATGAACAACAGAAGCATTTGATCATTTTTGGGGCATTTCAACAGTATATGAAAATTATACGGAGATAAATCCCTTTCCTCTGCGAAGCTCACAAATGTTCGGAGGTAACGAGCTTATACACTATCTCTAGGGTCATATTTTGAGGTCGGGCAGCATTGTGATCAGGTGGCAGAATAGTGCTATCGGAAGGTTCACTCAAGTAGATTCATATATATTTGTACTTGTGTTCCATGACATCTTCATATCAGTTTAAATCGATGTGTTACACATATGCTAGATGTTGGAGGATAATAATTTTTGAAAAATAAATTGCTATATAGTTGGAGGATTATAGTTACTGAGAAAATGATGGAAGTTGATGTGCATCGAGCCACGAGGGCAATGTCGAAGTAAGTTTCTTTCAATGATCTTCGGTTGGTGCTGCTTCAGGTCTCTTCAGCTTAATGAAAACACCAAGGAACTTTGGACTTATCCAAAACATATCCAAACACCGCAAGACCACCCCAATTGGTTCATTTCCTCAGTAATATGAAAACCTATTGGGCCTTTATTATTTGAGCATAACTTTTGTAGATTTCTCATCGGAACTTCTCCTTCAATGTTGAAAAAGGAGTAGATAGACCATAATTAGGGTGCTCGATATTGTCCCCTGCATAAATGTGACTTACGCTCAATATTGTGAAATTGCCAATTGAGATCTATCATGTATGCGTCGTGGTGATTTAGATTTTGGAATTGTTTTATTTGTCGATGCCTATTATTTGTTTACTCTCTCTCTTCTGCCATCTAGCTTTGAGTCTAAAGGTGATTTAGATTTTGGAATTGTTTTATTTGTCGATGCCTATTATTTGTTTACTCTCTCTCTTCTGCCATCTAGCTTTGAGTTTTTTTAGAGATCCAAACTTTAACCTTTCTTTCTCCCTTATCTTTTGAATATTTTACGAGGCAATCGACCCTAATTCCTTAGGTGGTCGATAGACCATAATTAGGGTGCTCGAGCCTTTCGCTCTGATTTCTTCTCTGATTGTTTATCTATTTATTTCTGCTTTAGGTTCGTGTTTTAAACTAGTCGACCAGACTATGCTCGGTCGACTAGATCCTTCGTTCTTTGGTTTATGTGTTTAGTTTACGTTCCTTACCTTTTATACGCATTTAGTTTATTTATTTTAGTTTCTTAACTATTAAGTCAAAACGAGACATCATCTTCATTGTGTTCGATCTTGACTCCCTATACTACAACGAGTCTTGTAACTATTTGCGAGATCCGATACTCACACCTCAACCCTCATCAACTACATGAATAACATGTCCCACCAATGATTTTTGAGGCCCCATCTAAAATAATATAATAAAATTTTATGTAAAATGTTATATTTAATTTTAATTACAATATTAATTAAACCCTTAATTTTTTATAACATTTAAAATTATGGTACATCAAAATACAATTTCTACTAAAATTTTAAATAAAAATAATGTTTGTATAATTTTAACGTAGTAATTATTTTTACATATCATATATATTACTAAAGTAGAGTTCTAACCTGCTGACGTGGCGTTCCCTGGTGTGAAAATTTTAAAATCGAACTCTCTCATTAAAAGCCACAAAAACCTTTTTTAAATTACCTATATAAATTTTTTAAAACTAATCACCTACAATATCTCTTTAACAAATCTCTTCTTTTTTTTTTTAAGTATCTATAATTTTTATTTATTCAATGTATTTCGAATAAAATTATAAATATTTTCATTTTAAAAAACAAAAATATAGAAAAAAAATACATAAATATTAAATCAAAATAAAATTATAATTATTTTCAATTAAATAAAAAATTAAAAAAATATCTCGAAATAAATTATAACTATTTTCACAACTTTTTTTTTTACTATTTTACATTACAATTAACCTTTTTAAAATAATTTTTTATATATTTTATTTGCATTATATAAGTTTCCCAATTCGAATAAAAATTTCGATATTAAAAATGTAAGGGAAATTCTGGATGGTACCCTCGTGGTTTAGGGTATTCCAGATTTTGCCCAACAGTTTTTTCAAGTTCGGATGGTACCCTTAAGTTTATGTTGTTTTCCGGATTTTGCCCAAATTCATTAATTTTTTTAAAATTCCATTAAAACATACAAAAGAAAATAAAATAAAATTAAAAAATAAATTAAAATAGAAAGAATAATTTATTTATTTTAAAACTAAAGTAAAACAGTAACTTTTTTTAAAAAAAATGTTTTATATTAATTTAAAAATAAATTAATTAGATAATTTTAAAAAATTTTAAAACATCAGTGTTTTATTTATTTTATTTAAAAAATAAATAAAAAGATTCTTTTAAAAAAATTTTAAAAAAATTCACTTTTTAAAATAAAGTAAAAGGAAATTTATAAAATAGAAAACTGATTTATTTATTTTTATAATGAATTAAAACAGTGAATTTATTTTTAATTTTTTAAAAGAACCTTTATTTTATTTATTTTTTAAATAAAGTATAACACTTATGTTTTAGATTTTGTTAAAAAAATGCTAATTCAATTTATTTATTTTTAAAATAAAATAAAACAATGATTTTTTTGAATTTTTAAAAATTGTGTAATTTATTTATTATTAAATTAATAAAACATTTATTTTTTTACTGTTTTACTTTAGTTTTAAAATAAATAAATCATTCTTTATATTTTAATTTGTTTTTTAATTTTAGTTTATTTTCTTTTGTTTGTTTTTAATGGAATTTAAAAAAGTTTAATGAATTTGGGTATAATCCGGAAAACAACATAAACTTAAGGGTACCGTCCGAACTTGAAAAAACTGTTGGGCAAAATCCGGAATACCCCAAACCAGGAGGGTACCATCCGGAATTTCCCAAAATGTAATTACTTATCTTATTTTATTTATTTTATAAATTTAATCATCTTAATATATCATATTTTATGTTTTAAGTTTTTTTTTTTATATATTTTATTTGCATTATATTTTCATATTTTGAATATAAATTTTTTACGAATTTTAATTTAAAAATTGTGATTTTTTTTAATCTTATTTCGATTATGTATTGTATAAATAATAATCATTATAATATATCATATTTTATACTATTTCACCCTTATAATTTTTTTAACTTATTCCGATTATTTATAAAAACTATAATAATCTTAACCGAATTTAAACCAAATTCATACTTTTTTTTTCTTTTACAAGTATAACAAATCAAAGTATTTTTTTAAGAAAGTTTTTTATTTTTTTCTTAATTTATTTTTGAAGTATTATAAGCTCAATCTATTTACATTATGTAATAACCGGAATTTTTAAACTCCGTTAAACTTGAATTTAACCGATTTCCGAAACGTCAATCTTAAATAAATGGGTACATAAATAATTAAATAAAATAAAACGAGTTTAAATGTTATCATTTTATGTGACTTTAAGTCACATAAAATGATGAAACTTTGTAACCGGAAATAATTTCCGTACCTTTAAAATAAAATAATAATTTACGTATCTCTAAAATAAAATAAGAAATTACTTAATACGGAATTTAATTCTGTAATTATTTCCGCAAATGCCCTACCGATCCGTACGAGTAACGGGCTTCGTTTCAGCTTGTTTTAATGAAGCAAAAGTGGGCCCAATGCTTTGAGTACCAAGCCCACCAGCCCAACTTATTAAACTAATCTGAACCCTAACCTAATATTACGTTAATCCTAATCTAAACCTAAACCTATCTCTTCCCTCATCTGCACCGCCGCTTCTCTTTTCCTATCCCGCAACAGCAACTAGACCGGGACGTGATCTTCCGCCTCCATCTGCAGCTCCGCAGCAACCACCGAGAGCCTGGCCGCCAATCCCGTCGACCACCCGGTGAGCCACCAGTCACTATCTCGTCTCTCTCGTTCCTCCCCTTCTGCTCGCGGGTTAAGCAGTCCATAACCGTTGACTTGCACCAGCAGCCGCGCCGCATTCCACCAGCAGCAACACCGCATCCCACCGGAGACGCCGCCACCTTGCCTGCGCCGCGCCCGCCTAGCTTCTCCATTCGCCGGTGACTGCAGCAGCCAGGTGAGCCTTCTTCTATCTTCCTCCCCTGTTCTGTTTAGCTGGAGTAACGAGTTCACCCTCCGCAGCCGACTGCACGCCTTAGCCGCCACCAGAACCACCGCGCAGTCGCCGCCGTCCGCCGCGGTGAACCGGTAAGACCTGGCCTTCCTTTCCGCTTTCCTTTTTCGCCTCGTAAAACCACCGCTCACTGCTGCCTTCTTTCGGCTGTCCTGCAACAGTATCACACGTAGCTGCAGACCACCAGGGACAGGGCCGCCGGAACGCCAGTGAGCCGCCTCTGCTGATTCCGTAGCCAGACCGACCACCAGGGGATACCGCGCTTCGGCTGCAAGTTTCGAGCAGGTCCTGCTCCATTCTATTCCTGCGAGTAATTACGAGTTTGATACTTAAAATTTTGTAAATTGAAATACGAATATATGCAAGATTGTATACGTATAGTGCTGAGATGAATAATATATATAATTTACAGTGAATGCATATATAGACCATGAAAGAGTAGTGGTACGAGTGGGGTATGAAACGAATAAACTATGCATATATATATATATATATATATATATATATATATATATATATCTAAATGAATGGGTAAAATGTACGTGTATACGGATGAATAGGATTTTTCGAGTGGGTTGAGTTGGTATCCTACTGTTTTATGATATTCGGAATTTGAATAGAGTAAGACCTGTAAGTTTATATATGACACATAAGTAAGAAAGAAGAGTGAGTCCGAGTACGGATATATGTATACTTATATTAGACAAGGAATTAGGGGTGCCAAAGAGTTTATATATTTATGCATATGGATAGATATGCACGGCGTTAAGAGTAAATATATATTTATATAGTCGTAGAAGCTGGTGTAGGCGTATAGATAAATTTTTAGAATAAACTTGAGAATGTTAAGACTGAGGGCAAAATAGTCTTTTGCCATAAGAGAGTTTTTCCGTAATTCCTTTGAGTGAGGTTGGAAGTCTGAACGAGACTCTGATCCACATACCATATTTAACAGGTGTTTGAGTTACCCCGAGTACGGGCTGTTGAGACGTGTTATAGAGTAATTTCGACTCAGGTAAGTCTTTGCGACTTACTTAGCCAGTTTCTGAGCGTTAGTTGAGTGATGGTAGTTGTGTGTGCTATTTGCGTGTTTAATAATAATAACTTGCTAGGACGACTGTTATTATTACGTTTAAGGCCCAAGTGTATGTATAACGGGTCGTGACATCACTGCCCAGCTCTGACAGGAGACTGGGAGGTTCTCTATACCCAGACCATGCAGGTACAAGGTGAGATGCATCGGATCCATTCCTGATGGTTACACGGGGGCGGAGGCGAGGTTTGGGAATCCCTCGTGTCACAAAATAAGTATCACTAGAGTGAACGAGTAAATTAAAGCAAGATAATAAAACGGACTTGTTTGAAGCATGCTGAGTGTTTATGTTTATCTGAGTGTGTTTGTGCTGCTATTATTCTGCTAATATTTAGATAACTAGCTAACGGTTCTTCTTGTTGTTGTTTTAGATTTACCGCAGGTTAGATCAGCAGCTGAGTGATCCGGAAGTAGTGGTCAGCCGGGTCTCCGTACTCTTTAGAGCGGGGGTTGGGGTTGTTTTGTCTTTCCTTCTTTTGGTTAAGACAGTTGTTCTTTTCTTTTGTTTAAGTACTGTAGGCTGCTAGACAGTGTTGCATTCATTACTCCAAAAACATGGTTTTTATGAATTTCGGTTTCTTTATTTGTGTCTTGTTGCAAGATCCTAGTAATGTTGTTGTCAAACTGAGGTCGGGACCCATTGTGAGGTCCTAACCAGTAATACTCCGAGTTCTGAGAATTCGGGGTGTTACAACATGGTATCAGAGCCAAGTTGGCAACAATGGCACTTGAAATCTTCTGAAAGACCGAATAAGTTTTAAGCAGAACCCGAAAAGGGGTCTGAGTTTTAAAAAGAGAATTTTGGTTTTTAAATGCATGCATAGTCTGGTTGGGAATAGAAAAGTACGGCTGACCACCACTACTACCGCGGATCTCAGTTTGCTTAGTATGGACCTTAGGTTTTACTGTAGTTGGACTTTTAGCTTGTTTATAAAGATATGTTATATAGATGGGTATATGCCGAAGATTAGTAGAATTTATAGTTACCAGTACGCCTTTAATGGAGATAACAGTTTGAGATCCTCATTCAGTTGACACACCTAAGTTTTTGAAGAGTGTCAACGTGAGGATTAGTATGTACATCTTATGTGCATTAGGGTAGACGAACGTCGGACAACTCCTTCGAGCTTATTGAGCAACGTCGAGACGGAAAAGTGAAGACTCAAAGACAACACCAATTACGATGACAAGGAGAAAATCCGAATCAACTCAGCGGGATTAAATGAAGGATATACAAGAGAGTAGTTCCGGAGAAGCAAG
>BSUD01000007.1:117452661-117501110 GCA_033239045.1 Fagopyrum esculentum | reverse complement strand
ATATATATATATATATATAAGATAAGATATATTGATTTTAATAATCTTCGGCCAATTAGATTCCATGAGATCTTTTAGAAGATCTTTAAATTTGTTGTTATTAAGATATATATATTGGAAACAAACGTGGAGAGCACCTGCTGCAAAACAAAGGAATGGAGAACAATGCGGACAACCAGCAAGCAGAGGGCAAGACTACGTGGCCGCGGCCCGTTGATTGGACCCTAATAGCTGCCGGGGTCTGTTGGGCGTTTTCCGCTGAGGTGTATGCTTTCCATATTTTAGCATGTTATGAAGATTCAACTTATGGGTGTTATGTATCAACTTCTTTATTGTAACACCCCGAATTCTCAGAACTCGGAGTATTACTGGTTAGGACCTCACAATGGGTCCCGACCTCAGTTTGACAACAACATTACTAGGACCTTACAACAAGACACAAATAAGGAAACCGAAATTCATAAAAACAGGTTTTTAAAGTAATGAATGCAGCAAAGTCTAACAGCCTACAATACTTAACAAAAGAAAGAAACAACTGTCTTAGCCGAAAGAAAGGAAAGACAAACAACCCCCACCCCACTCTAAGGAGTACGGAGACCCGGCTGACCACTACTTCCGGATCACTCAGCTGCTGATCTAACCTGCGGTAAAACTAAAACAACAACAACAATCACCGTTAGCTAGTTATCTAAATATTATCAGAGTAATAATAGCACAAACACACTCAGGTAAACATAAACACGCAACATGCTTCCAAACAAGTCCGTTTTATTATCTTTCTTTAAATTACTCATTCACTCTAATAATACTTATTTTGTGACACGAGGGTTTCCCAAACCTCGCCTCCGCCCCCGTGTAACCATCAGGAATGGATCCGATGCATCTCACCTTGTACCTGTATGGTCTGGGTATAGAGAACCTCCCAGTCTCCTGTCAGAGCTGGGCAGTGATGTCACGGCCCGTTATACATACACTTGGGCCTTACGTAAAATAACACAGTCGTCCTAGCAAGTTATTATTATTAAAACAAGCAATAGCACACACCACTACTATCACTCAACTAACACTCAGAAACCGGCTAAGTAAGTCGCAAGGACTTACCTGAGTCAAAATACTCTCTAATACGTCTCACACCGTCTGTACTCGTGGTAACTCGAACTCCTGTCAAATAAGGCAGGTGTATCAGGACACCTCTCGCTATCCAACCTCTTGCAAAGGAATTACGGAAAACAACCCTCTTATGGTAAAAGACCATTTTACCCCTGGTGCCAAAAGTTCTCAAAATTCACTCTTTCGTCCTACTAAATTCCTTTTTAGGGTTTGTTCTCTATGATTACTCTCGCTCTTTGATATTTTCCTTAATCCAAACTCGTATTTATGTGTAGATACTCGCATTCTATATTTTCTATATATTATGTTATAAGTATACTTTTATATAACAGTTTATATGTTCATTAAATTCTAAGCTCTAAACCTTACTAGGCTTTGAAGATAATTTTGTACTCTTTAAATTCCTAATAAATATATATATATATATATATATATATATATATATATATATATATATATATATATATATGTACCCGTATGTGTATACGCGACATTCATAACTCTTATTTATATGTCCACCAAACCGCTTTTACTAAACTTCCGTACTCGAACTTATAATAGTACATATATGTATCCTATATATACATATATATATTTCTAATCGGTTATTCATACATACTTGTATCCAAACAGTTCCTCCTCTATATTAACACCGTACTCGGATATTATACGCACTCTTACGTCATTTATACATATAAATTCCTACATATATGTACGGATAAAAAAATATAACTAAACTAAACTATATATATATATATTTATGTACTGTAGGTGTACGAAGGATCGGAGAGCCGGCTTACCGGGCTGCAGTCCAGCGGCGGCGCACTGGTGGTCCGGCAGTAGTACGGTGTCCGGCAGCCTCTCCCAGGCGGTCGACTGGCTGCGGAATTAGGGCGGTGCGAGGCGAGCTTCGTGGATCAACTTAACTGGAGCGTGCAGGAGGCCGACTGGGCGCGGCGCGGCTGGCGGCTATCGGTGGTCGCGGCGGACGGTGGCGATGCGTCGGCTCCGGTGAAAACAGAAAGGCTGCAGTCCAGCGATCCTCAGAGTAGCGTGAGATGTAGCGGCGGTAGGTAGAAATTAGATTAGGAGGAGATTAATTAGAGGATGATTAGGAAAATTAGGGTTAGGTTAAATTTAAGAGGTGGGCTGCTGATTGGGCCTCGTAGTGGCCCACATCCGGCCCGTTTTCATTTTAGCACGGAAAATGTATTCGTTACTCGTTCGGATTCTAAATAGGTACGGAAGTATATAATACGGAATTAATTATGTATTATCTTTATTTTATTATTTATATATTTATTTTATTACTTAATTTTGTGTTATAATTTTATGTGATTTATGGTCACATAAAATTATAACATTTAAACTCGCTTTATAGAGTTTATTTATTTATTTAATTATGATTGTCGTATCGAAAATTGGAAAATTTCCATTTGCCGAAAACCTAAAATTTCCGGTTATTACATTTATTTGAAATCTTTTTGGTTTGGGGTCCTTGGTTAGTATTCACTGCAGGAATTACTTATTTGGCGGCATATACAACACCAGCATCTCGTCAGCGTCGAATACGTGATCGGGAGTACAAAGGGTTGATCCGTGTTGCGCAATTCCTTCCGGTTATCTTCTCTTTCTTCCTCTCCACAGGATTCTACATGAAAATTGTTCGGATCTTCATAACCTTTTTGGGGCACGTCTTGATTACCCTCCTAACGTATTCTCCCAGTAACTTTTACGGGATGCTGCTTTGCTATATTGCTGGAACTGTATGCACTCTGTTCCATGAATTTCGACCAAAAGAGACGCAGCTGTATAAGCTCATCGTATGTTGCTCTTCGCTTGCTACGGTGTTTCTTTGTCGCGTCTATGTATCGTTGCTAATAAAAAAAAATCAAACTCAACCGGCCGATGCCGATGCCGATGCCATTCACATCTAGTTATTTATTTTTATTTTTATTTTTTTTAATAAACCATTAATGATCAATAGCGTCATCCTGAAGCAAGACATAGACAGGGGCCTTTGGGGGCTGCCGCACCCTCCAAGAAAAAATTTTTGTAATGTTTGTGTCTTCTCTCTCGGTTGTGGCTTCACTCGTTAATTAAATTGTTTTCTATGATTGTTATTATTTAAATATCGCTATTCTTGTGTTATATTTAAATGTTTTTTTTTGGAGTGAAATAATTCGCCAAAATGCACGAGATTTATGCTTCGGAGTAGAAGCGCGGTCTTAAACCGCACTCTTATCTGTAAAACACGTTGTCGAGGACAACGTTTTAATAATATTTGAAATAAAGATAATAAAAACACAAATAGAGGTGCGGTCCTAGACTACGCCTATATGTAACGTTTTTGAAAAAAAAGTGTAATGCTTTTTTTTTTAAAAAAAAACATTGTATTTTGTTTAATCAGAATATTAAAATGTGGTTTGTAACTGCTATTCTTTTTGCAATAGACGCGGTCTAGGACCGCGCTTATTCTCCAACCCGAAAATCTCGTGTATTTTGGGAATAATTTTGCTCCGAAGTTAATTTGGGCAAAATTTCCCCATTTTTGTGTATTGTGGCGAAATATTCTATTTTTTTCTACTTTCCATTTGATAGATAATTTTCCTTTTTGAAAACATGAATTGTTCGAGTAGTGAATTATTCAGTATTATCAGCGTATGTCAACTAGCAAGATGAGTTTACACCCTTTGTTGTCAAATTGACTGTTTATTTGTACCATTGACTATTTATTTTTGGTAGACTTGTAGTCAAAACTGCGTAAGTAGATGACACATTGACTTTGTTTTTATCGCTATTTTGTTTTCATAGATATTTTTAGAAATAATTAGAGAAAGAGGACCCCAAAAATTTGCATTTTGTGAAATGAGCCTCTAATAAGCTAACTACATAAAATAGGTCTGAAAAATATAAATCAACAATATATATTACTAAAGTAGAGTTCTAACCTGCTGACGTGGCGTTCCCTGGTGTGAAAATTTTTAAATCGAACTCTCTCATTAAAAGCCACAAAAACCTGTTTTAAATTACCTATATAAATTTTTTAAAACTAATCACCTACAATATCTCTTTAACAAATCTCTTCTTTTTTTTTTTAAGTATCTATAATTTTTATTTATTCAATGGATTTCGAATAAAATTATAAATATTTTCATTTTAAAAAACAAAAATATAGAAAAAAAATACATAAATATTAAATCAAAATAAAATTATAATTATTTTCAATTAAATAAAAATTAAAAAAAATATCTCGAAATAAATTATAACTATTTTCAATTAAATAAAAAATTAAAAAAAATATCTCGAAATAAATTATAACTATTTTCAAAACTTTTTTTTTTTTACTATTTTACATTACAATTAACCTTTTTAAAATAATTTTTTATATATTTTATTTGCATTATATAAGTTTCCCAATTCGAATAAAAATTTCGATATTAAAAATGTAAGGGAAATTCTGAATGGTACCCTCGTGGTTTAGGGTATTCCGGATTTTGCCCAACAGTTTTTTCAAGTTCGGATGGTACCCTTAAGTTTATGTTGTTTTCCGGATTTTGCCCAAATTCATTAATTTTTTTAAAATTCCATTAAAACATACAAAAGAAAATAAAATAAAATTAAAAATAAATAAAAATAGAAAGAATAATTTATTTATTTTAAAACTAAAGTAAAACAGTAAATTTTTTTAAAAAAAATGTTTTATATTAATTTAAAAATAAATTAATTAGATAATTTTTAAAAATTTTAAAACATCAGTGTTTTATTTATTTTATTTAAAAAATAAATAAAAAGATTCTTTTAAAAAAATTTAAAAAAAATTCACTTTTTAAAATAAAGTAAAAGGAAATTTATAAAATAGAAAACTGATTTATTTATTTTTATAATAAATTAAAACAGTGAATTTATTTTTAATTTTTTAAAAGAACCTTTATTTTATTTATTTTTTAAATAAAGTATAACACTTATGTTTTAGATTTTGTAAAAAAAATGCTAATTCAATTTATTTATTTTTAAAATAAAATAAAACAATGATTTTTTTGAATTTTTAAAAATTGTGTAATTTATTTATTATTAAATTAATATAAAACATTTATTTTTTTACTGTTTTACTTTAGTTTTAAAATAAATAAATCATTCTTTATATTTTAAATTGTTTTTTAATTTTAGTTTATTTTCTTTTGTTTGTTTTTAATGGAATTTAAAAAAGTTTAATGAATTTGGGTATAATCCGGAAAACAACATAAACTTAAGGGTACCGTCCGAACTTGAAAAAACTGTTGGGCAAAATCCGGAATACCCCAAACCAGGAGGGTACCATCCGGAATTTCCCAAAATGTAATTACTTATCTTATTTTATTTATTTTATAAATTTAATCATCTTAATATATCATATTTTATGTTTTAAGTTTTTTTTTTATATATTTTATTTGCATTATATTTTCATATTTTGAATATAAATTTTTTACGAATTTTAATTTAAAAATTGTGATTTTTTTTAATCTTATTTCGATTATGTATTGTATAAATAATAATCATTATAATATATCATATTTTATACTATTTCACCCTTATAATTTTTTTAACTTATTCCGATTATTTATAAAAACTATAATAATCTTAACCGAATTTAAACCAAATTCATACTTTTTTTTTCTTTTACAAGTATAACAAATCAAAGTATTTTTTTAAGAAAGTTTTTTATTTTTTTCTTAATTTATTTTTGAAGTATTATAAGCTCAATCTATTTACATTAAATATTTTCAAAATTTTGCTATCCTACATCGATTATCAAGTAAGACTGATAGTTTGATAACTTATATAGACATAGGATTTGAAGATTAAACAAATCACACATTTCTTGGCCTTTTTGGATAAGTTGAAGTATAATTTTTAGTCATAATGGATTAAAATCTACTTTGTTGATCGTTGACCTACCACTTTGTTGGTCGTTAACCTAATATTTTGTGGTTGTTAATATTTGTAATCTCACGTCGATTATCAAGTAAGACTGATAGTTTGATAATTTGTACAAATATTGGGTTTGAAGATTAAACAAATCAAATATTTTTTACCTTCTTTCTAAGTTCAAGTATAATTTCGGATTAATATATGCTTTGTGGGTCGTTGACCAACTGTTTTATGGGTCGCTGGTCAACTGTTTTGTAGATCTTTGACCTTGTGGGTTGCTAAATATTTTCAATCCCACGTTGATTATCAAGTAAGGCTGATAGTTTTATAACTTGTATAAATATAAGGTTTGAAGATTAAAAAATCAAAATTTTTTGACCTTATAGCTAAGTTGAAGTAAAGTTTTTATTCATAACGGATTAATATCTACTTTGTTGATCATTGACCTACTGTTTTGTGGGTCGTTAAGCTAATGTTTTGTGAATTGCTAAATATTTTCAATCTCACATCGATTATCAAGTAATGTTGATAGTTTGATAACTTGTATAAATAAAGGGTTTGGAGATTATACAAATCATACATTTTTCTGACCTTTCGACTAAGTTGAAGTATAATTTTTATTCATAACGGATTAATAGTTGTTTTGTGGGCCGTTGACCTAATGTTTTGTGGATTGCTAAATATTTTCAACCCCACATCGATTATCAAGTAAGGTTGATAATTTGATAACTTGTATAAATAGAGGGTTTGAAGATTAAACAAACCATACATTTCTTGGCCTTTTGGCTAACTTGAAGTATAGCTTTTATTTATAATAAGTATTTGTGGGTTGTTGACTTACAACTTTGTGAGCCGTTGACCTAATGTTTTGTGGGTTGATAAATATTAAACAAATCAAACATTTCTTGACCTTCTAGTTAAGTTGAAGTACAATTTTTACTCATAACGAATTAATATCAACTTTGTGGGTCGTTGTCCTACTATTTTGTGGTCGTTGACCTAATGTTTTGGGGTTGCTAAATATTTTCAACCCGATCATAATTTTTCCAATATATCATTTCTATTTTAACTAACGGTTTCAATTTTTATCAATTGCTGAATGAATTTTGTTTATTTCTAAATTTTAAACTCGGTTAAAAATAAATCTCTTTCTCTCTCTATATATTTCTTATAAAGTCCGTACATTCTTTTTTTTTTCTTATGGAAAATAATAAAAGGGATTAAAAACTGATGACTACAATTTTTATAAAAATTAAATTGGTAATTTTTTTTTCGAAACCGTATCGGTAGAAGATAAGAATGTAATCAAATTAATTTTAATTTTCTCAAATCTCTACGGGTGATTATGAACGTTGAGTATATAATTGGATACGAGTCAACCACTTAATTATTGTCTTTATATTATACATTAAATAATTATATGGTAATTAATACTCGACGTATATTGACGTATATTATCAATGTACTTAAAATTAGTATATATTTTTAAATACCCGTGCAAGGCACGGGTCCTAAACTAGTTAAAAGCTAAAGATTCCATACCTTTACTTCTTTCCTTTTTAACCTTTTATAAGAAAAAACAAGTATTTTTAATATATTTATAAAAATCTATTGACTAGGCTTATATAATAATAAAATTGATAAAAATAACTAGAAAACATAAAATAAATAATATATATTAATACGTATAATTTTAGCATTTATTAAATGGTTGATTACAAAATATGACAAGCGATTACAATTTTGGCTAAAATTTTTGTTATGGGTGGGAGAGTTGAACCTTGTACCAACAAGTATGGATTCAATTTTGCTCACCCCAAATTTGAGGGGTGGTATTACCCACCAATATAAATGCTTCATTATCATTATTTTTTACTTTAAAAAAAAAAATAAAACATCATATATATTTAGATTTATTAAAAACAATGATAATGAAGCATTTCTATTGGTGGTAATATCACCCCCTCAAAGTAAAGGGTGAGCAAAATTATGCTCATGGACAACCATTGGGCCACGTAGATGATATATTAACAAGTAGATGACATATCGATACCCAATTTTATTTGGAGGTCCCGTGCACGTGCTCACCTTGCATATGTTCAGGGTCGGGCCTACCCACAATATGCAAACATTTTTAGTAGAATCCAAACGGCAATCCATCTGATCTTGGAGACTTGTCACTATCAATATTAAATATGACTCTTTTATGAGATATTTGATTGAGTTGAATTTTTAGTTCTTGGCCATTGGCATTTGATTTTTTTTTCTTTTGATGTAATTGTTTCGGAATTCAGCTCGAATGACACCAAATTTGTTTGTAGTGACAATAACGTCGATTGTTAAGGCTTTACAAAAATCTATTTCTCCCACTAGCCACCCTATGGTAGTATTTGGTGTTCGGATCGGGCATGTTAATATGCGACGTTTTAGCACACTGGCTCCATAAACGTCGTTGGAAATTCATGAGATCATAATGTTTTCGCGTGAGTTACGCCTCTTTTTCTTTTATTCGATTATCAAAACCCCACATCACGGAGGCTTGAGCGGATACAAGACTAAAGTCTACTTCTTTGATTAGCCGAAAGATATTTCGGAAAGTAATTTTACTCTAAGATTTTCTCTTAATTTTTAGTAGTCGAGTCTTTTTATGAGCAGCTTCAAGACTAACGTTTACTTCGTTTTGCTAGGTTAACAAAAAGGTTCATTTTTATCCACCTCATTTCAAACTTAACAGGTTGTGCAACTTTGGACGAATGTTATTTATCTTGATCATGAGTTGAGCATGGTTAGAGGTTGTCAAGGCCTGGTTCTTCGTAAACAAAGTCAGACACAGTGGCGGCCGCAGGATTTCTAGGGGGGTAAAAATAAATTATCGATAAAAATATGTATGAAAACAAAATAACAATAAAAATAAAGTCAATATGTCATCTACTTACGTAGTTTTGACTACTAGTCTACCAAAAATAAATCGTCAATGTTACAAATAAACCTTCAATCTGACAACAAAGGGTGTAAACATATCTTGCGAGTTGACATATTCTGATAATATTGAAGAATATCTTCATTATCAACATTCATGAAGATATCTTTCTCAATGTAGCAAACTAAAGAATCTATGAGATTATCATCTGACATCTTGTTACGCAGTTCAGACTTGACAATTTTCATTGCAGAGAATGCTTTTTCAACCGTAGTTGTCGCAATTGGCAAGACCAAAATCAACTCCAAAAGACGAAATACCAGAGAAAAAACAGTGCCAATACCTCCCTCAACCATCTTCATAGCAACTTCTCCAATACTTTGTAGTTTAGAATATATATCTCCTTCTCTCATGTCATGAATCCATGTCCTCAGTTGATCTTTAAGCAAAAGTAGATCACAAGCATAAAAGTCTTAAGGATAAAATTGTGCAAGTCGAAGAAGTTGGGGCTTACTGAATTTGGAGAAAGAATCCCTTGGATCAAGACATCCAATACATGCGAGTAATTTAGTGTTTGATTCACCAAAACGATTCTCCATCTCTTGGTCAATTTGAGCAATAACTTGCGAATTTAACTTAACATCAATATCATTATAGTGATAATTTCATATACATCAAAATAGTTAAAACATTACAATGTAATAATTAATTAACCGACAGAATATGTCAACTCGAAAGTGGTGGTAGTTTGTGGAAACATTTCCAACACGTCTTGCACCAAAGCGACCTTGAACATTATCATCCATGTTGAGAATGTCAATTTTATTGTTATCACAAAATGCATTGACATCTTCTAATAGTTCATCTCATCCATCATTCCTCAAGTCTTGAAATTGTTTCTTGCAACTACGAGCCAATCTCACAGCTTCTAGAATATCTTGGTCTGTTCTCTGCAAAAACTGTGATAAAATATTTGTTATACTCAACACTTCCTTTATCAAGTGAGCAATAAAAACAAACTGATAACTCTCCATCTTTTCAACTAAACCACGAGCTAACCCGCGATTTGAATATGCACCTCCATCTTGGTATATATTTTCAAGCACTTGGATAGTTGAATACCACAATGACAAAACGCGAATAATGGTTGTGTAGTGTGAGTTCCAACGAGTAATGCCTGGCTTAGCCAAAGAACATTCATGATTCAAGCTTAACCCGGTTGAAATTTCTCCCTTTTCTAGCATCTCCACCATCTTGTCATGTTGAAGTTTTCGAAACTCATCTTTTCTTTTGCAAGAAGCTCCAACCATGTTCGTGATTTGGGACAAGTAATCAAAGAACTCCTCCGCAGGCCGAATTGCTTTACAAATAGCTACAATCACTAATTGAAGTTGATAAGCAATACAATGAATGTACCTTGCGGCTGGATTTTTTTTCTAATATTAGAGCCTTCAATCCATTAATCTCTCCTCGCATATTAGAAGCCCCATCATATCCTTGACCTCTAAATTTAGAGATAGATAATCCATGCTCAGCAAAAAATTCATCAACTCCTTTTATCAAAGAACAAGCTCTAGTGTCAATAACATGAACAACTCCGAGAAATCTCTCTATGACAGCGCCCTTAGCATTTACATATCGAATAACAATATCCATCTGTTCCTTGATCAAACTATCACGAGCCTCATCAATTAAAAGAGAAAACACTATGTCTCCAATATCACTGACTATTGTTTTTCTTGTCATTGCTCTACACGTAGTTTTAAGATCATCTTGAATGCGGTAACTAGTGAGCTGAGCATTCTTAGGTGCATTCTCATTCACCACCTTTCCAACTTCAACAATGCGTTTACTGCACTAGCTATGCATCTCCTTTAAATTTTCTCTACTGTTGGAGCTTGTCGACTCTCTATGACCCCGAAATGGCAAACCTTGTGCAAGTAAAAATCTAATAATATCAAAAGTAAAGGTCAAACGAGTAAGATATTGAGCACCCAAAGTTGCATTTACAACAGATACACATCTTGTCAAACTTTGGTTTTGATCTTTGAAATTACTAAATAAGATTCGAGCTTTATTGTGAGGACTTCCAACTGATCCCACATGTTCTCTAAACGCTTGGACAACTTTCTTCCAATTACAAAATCCTACTTTCACAAATGCATCATTCAAATTTCTATACTTTGTCTCCCTTCTAAAGAGAAAAAACCAAAAACCGAATGCAGTATCTTTAGAAATACTATATTCTAACAAGTTATAATCCTTAAACTAGTTCGACACGAAAACTCCTCGGCGTCTTTCCAGAACTCTTCCGCAGAAAACCATGTGAGAGAGGTTGACAAAGACCTCTAACCACATACTCTCTTCTCACATCATCTCTAAATGAGTAATCATATTCACCCATAGCTTTGAGCAATCCCGGATCACTAATTACTTCGTTATTCATATTTCTCATTCGAGGTTGTTTTTCTCTCAAATCAACACTAGCAAAATCATCATGATCAACTTCATTTTTATGAACACTCTCACTAGCAACACTATCTCTAGTATCATCTTTAGCAACATCACTTCTAAAAACCTCATCTCTAACAACATCATCGACATCATTCACATTTACATTATCAACATTTCGAGGTTCTTGAGGAATGGAGGCTGAATCAATATACTCGACAAAGGTCGTTTTTTCATCCGAATAACAAAATTACCCATTCCCGAAACAAATCAATTAATCAATTACAATTAAACACAATTCAAAACTCAAACCCTAACGGAAAAAATCAATCAATAAATCATCATTTAATTAAACAATCAATCATCCGATTCATCCTCCAAACATCTAAATCAATCTAATCTAACAAAAATTAAAATTCAATTTTTTAAGAAAAACAACAATTTAAAACAACAAAAAAAAACGACTTATAGAGTTACAGACTTACAGTGGCCATGACTCGTGAGGCAGCAGAGGCGTTGGGCGTTGAGCCATTGAGGGCTGGTACGGACCGTGCGGTGCCTGGAGCCCGGAGGCTGGAGTCGCTGGCAGCCTGGCACTGACGGCCTCAGGGTGGGGTAGGCTGGCAACCACCAGTGGAGACTGTGGAGTCGCTGGGAAGCCACCAGCGAGAGTGCGACTGTGCGAGACCAGGAAGACGCTGGGCAACGGTAGTGGCCTTAGGGTGGGGCAGGCGGGCAACCACTAGTCGAGTCGCTGGGCAGCCACTCGCTCAGCGTTGTGGCACCTGTGTGGGAATAGGGAGGAGTCGAGGAGAGTTGGGATGGGAGAAAAGAGGCGGAAGAGAAATCCTTAACCCCTGTCTGAATTTTTTTTTCAATAACAACAAAACGACGTCGTTTAGTTTTTCAATTTTTTTTTAATTTTTTTGGAGGGTGGAGCAGCTGTCCTCCCCTAAGGCCGCCACTAGTCAGACATTGGCCAAATCGAACCCTTTTTTACATATTCGTGTTATCGACAAACAAGACCATATTTTTTAATATTAGGGAGGTCCAAATCGATCCGCCTCATTATATTTTATTTAGAAATTGGTTAGTTTGTGTCAATAAATTTAGGATGTACCCCTGTGGTATGGGGTTTTTCCGATTTTGCCCAACAAATTTTTCCAGTTCGATTGGTACCCTCAAGGTTTACAATATTCCGAATTTTACCCAAACTCTTGTAAATCATTAATGTCCGTCAATTTCTAAGGAATTTCACAAAAATTGATTATGAATGTTAATGAAGAAACACACAATGCCTGAAAATGAAACTTACCTAGTAGCACCCACTACCCAAATTCAAGAAGAACACCTCACCCTCACCGGAGAGTAAATACTTGTTTGAAAACAAGAACCTTCAAGAACGGAATCCATAAGCCCTTAACTGAATCTTACCAAAGCCCACCACCAAGGTCTAAGCACCTCAACTAATTCAGTCCAACACTAGGTTAATCCACACCTATAACCCTCACAACCATTAGCGAATTGGAAGACCCTCACCCGAAAAGTGAACATCGTTGGAAAGTTTTAAGAGGTTTCTATTACACTATCCTCTATCTCTACCATTGAATAGCCACCAGCTAGAACCCAGACCACCGTTCCGAGCTCCGGGAGCCCTTCACAAGGTATAGGCCACTCACCGGAAAACAAATAGAGAAAGAAATATCACGAAGCAAGTAATGAATGAATAGAGGCACTTTTGACCAAAAATCTCCACCAAAATGTACAATGCCTCGTGCCATGCTCTCCAATTTTAAAATTCATGTTCATTTGCATACAGGGCCAAGGATCTTCCCCAATTTGGATGTTAAGAAGTCAAATTTATGCACAATTATATTTGTTTGGTGTAATTTTGTTTCTTAGGAGCCCTCATTGCCGTATATGAATTAGGGTTTTTGCTCCTTTTGATTTTAGATGGATGTGCTCAAGAAAAAAGTTTGGAATTCAATCGAACAATCAAAACTTAAATTCAAAAAAGGGGAAAAAAAAATACAAACAAGCGTGATCAAGCCACAAGAATAATCAATCTTCTTCTACAATACCAAAGCAACAAATAAAACAAAATCCAGCAAAACTCACGACAGTAGACTAGCTTCAACAACCAGTTGACAATAATAAGGAAGAGAATGCATATGTTGATCTTGTTCTTCATATAGAGATCAAATTTGATCGAATTTGTTTTCGTTAGGGACGAAAGAAAACAGTTGGGAAGAGAAGACGTAAATTTACCTATTTTTCGATTGTTTTAATTATTTTCGTCTATTTATTTTCTTTTGAAATTCCTTCAAGTTGACGGACGTTTAATGATTTAAAAAAATTTGGCCAAAATTCGGAAAATTCCAAACCACCGAGGTACCAAACGGAATTTCCCATTTAAGTTTAAGACGATAGTGTTTAATAATTTATATATTTCTTATGTATATTGAATACATAGTTTATTTGGGTTCGGTGATGTGAAGGCCCAATCGCAGGTTTAGCGGGCGGCCCATTTATCAATATATTAAGGCCCTGCGCTGCACCCCTACTTCATAATCAACCCTCAAACCCTTTCCTCAGCCGCCGGCACAACTGGTCGCAGTTCTCGATTTCAGAAAACATTACTTACATCGCTTCTTTTAGGCGTTGCGTTTTACGGCGTTGATTTCCCAATCGCGCATATCCGTCTAACGTGTCAAGGGAAGCATAAATTTCTATTGCAATTCTCTAGCTGAATCATAATCGACTACGCCTAATCACTGATCGTAGTTCGTATAAGCTGATTGCGCACATTTGTTTTTGAATTTGATTAATCTCGTTGCTTCTTCTGGTGAACACTCTTTCTATAACTGTATGGAGATGTTCTTGTTTCCGAAGCATAAATAAATTAGCCACTTTTAAACTGCGCGGCGATTTGATTAACCTTTCCTCCATCGTGCTACCTGTCTACTGCTATATTTTCTTGATGGAAATGATAGGATAATGGATTGAAATTTATTAATTGAAAACATAAATAAAATTTACATTTTGTTATTTTCGTTTCTCTCTTTTAGTATCTATTTATGTTCATATTGAAACAAGGAGAGAGTATGAAATTAGACGGAGAGGTTAAATTGCCGCCGGTGTTTGAGGGTGAAGTTGGAGAAAGATCACCAGAATATATACATATGATTAATAATTGAAATTGTAATGTATAAACACCAATTGGAATTGGTATTGGAAGCTACTAGCACAATTAACCTTCTTGAGACCACAATCTGAGCTTAGCTTCCTGACGGCGGGGCTGCGTTGGCGCACAACCTCTATCAAGCTGCATAGGCATTCTTTGCTCTTCTTGACCACCGTGCAATAACCTGACGTGGGTTTCGCATCCTTCCCACTAATGTTCGCATGAGAGCAATCTAGTAAATACTCACTCAAGTTTCGAATATTACAAATTTTGTTAAAAAATAATTACCCTAGAAAATGTGTATAGAACGAGCCATAAGTGATATCTAGATGACGTTACCGATTTCTCTAAAAAATTTGCAGAATAATCGTTGAAGAAAGCTGGCCGATTTTTTTTCCATTGATAACGTTAAAGCAGTTATGGTAACTAGGAAAGAGAAGCAATAAAATTCCCTTGTTCATCAACAGCCCATAAGTCTGTTTTACCAAAATATTATTCATCACCTCCGTATAGCACAAAGGACCAATTATCATTTGACGCAATGGATCACCGATCTTCATAGAGATAATATCTAAATGACTGATACGGTGTAGCACGCCGATGCTCATATAACACAAAGATCATTTATTTTCATTTGACAAAAGCCAAAAAGTTGTACACGACACAGTGAGTCAGTTATCATAGGACTAAAGGAACAAATTATGTTTACTTTAGACATACTATTTAAAATGGCTCTATGCGACACACTACAATGGATCATTAACCTTCATCTGAATCGTATGGCCAAATGAATTTACAAGGCTCGATGAGCGACTAGGGATCCTATTGGAAATTTTCCTAGCCTATGTAAAGGAAAACTAGATATACGACTTCTTAAATTCATTTGTAGATATACTACAAATGAATTTACAAGTAGGACTCATATATAAGACACTATTCGACTCGCATTCGATTTGTCAAAAAATTGGTTCGGACTCGACTCGTTTATAAATGAGTTGATCCTATGAGCACTCTAGGTTCAAATCTTCAACACTGGACTAATCACACCCAAATCTACGAGACCTAGTTATATTGCGAGAAACCAAAGGAGGTTTATGATAGAACTCATATGTAAATAGAATAAAATAGAGGACTCCCTATGTAATTATGTAAATTCGTTTGATTATTAATACAACCCATTAGTCGATGAAAACCCTAAGGGGAATTCATATTCATTCTCACATGGTATCAGACTTATTGGTCCTCTAACCCTCTTCCGCTTCTCCCTAACCCAACGGCCACCGCCGATTTTCCTTGCTTTCCCCTTCCCGGCGTTCCTCGATGGCTGCAGAACGGAAACCTTCCTTCCATTCCGCCCTCGGAATCTCCAACATAAAAAATAGCATTGCCCTCGTCCTTTACCATGACACACTGTATACTTCTTGGTTTACCCTCTTTTGTGTTACTGCAAAAGCACACAACGTTCTTGATCATACCGATTATAGGTGTGGCCGGTTCAAACCAAACCGCCGAACCGGCGGTTTGTGAACCGGCTCAAACCGCCGGTTTGACCAAACCGGCGGTTTAGGTTTACCGGTTTGGTTGAACCGGCGGTTCGCGGTTAAGGTTTAGGTTTGGTTCTACACCAAACCTAAACTGACGGTTCACACCGGTGGTTAACCGCCGGTTTGAGCCTTTTTTTTATTTATTTTTTATTTTTTTTGGCCAAACCGGCGGTTAACCGGCGGTTTGGCAAAAAAAGAGACGTTGGCTTTGCCAACGTCTCTTTGGCCCACAACGGCTATTAGCCGGTGGGCCCCACTTTCCAACGGCTATTAGAGCCGTTGGAAGTTTAAATTTTTTTTTTTTGTATTATTAGTTTAATTAAAAAAAAGTTAATACCCACTATTCCTATAAATACCATACAATTATTTCATTTAAATCACACAAACATTCTCATCTATCTACTACTACTCTCAATCTCCATCTCGTATTCTCTTTCTCGTATTCTCGATCTTTCGAAATGGCAAACCCGGATTACCCAAGCGACTACGACTTCACTCCGACTCCCGCTTTCTTTCCTAGCACACAAGAAAGCGAGACTCAACCGCCGGATTCGGAAATGCCACAAGTTCCACAAGTTCCACAAGGTGAAGTGCCATTCCGACAAGCCCCTCCACCGAAAATGCTCACCTCCGACATATTCACCAAACATTACAACAAGGGTCCGGTAATGGACGATTATTGCCAAGTTTTGTGCAATTATTGTACGAAGGTGTACAAGTGGAAGTCGAAGGGCGGATACGGGACTTTGCAAACCCACATGCAAAAGACTCATCCGGAGAAGCTCGGAATATCACGGGGACAAACTCAATTGTCCCACGGGTTTGCATCCTCTTCCTCTCAATCTTCTTTATTTAATTATAATCATGTTGATGAATCTTTAGCATTAGCCAACTTAATTGCATCCGAAGCTTTTCCATTTTCTTATGCGGAATCTATTAATGTAAGAGAATATAACACTAATTATCTTCAACCGGCTTATAAACCAACTTCTCGTAAACAAGTTTCGAAATTAGTTTCTCATTCTTATGAACAAAAAAAACAAAAAATTCTTACGGTTTTACAATCTTTTTCGCATCAAGTTTCAATTTGTAGTGATATTTGGAGTACTTTATCACAAAAACATTTTTACATGGGCATCACTTTACATTTTATCGATAATGATATGTACTTGCATAAATTTGTTATTGCATATCGACATTTTAATGAAAGACATAGTGCCGCCAACATTGCTAATTTAATAAAAACGGTTTTACAAGAATTTAATTTACAAAATCGTGTTTTTTCATACTCATTTGATAATGCTTCCGCTAACACCCGCGCCGTTAACCATTTAGTGGGAAATGCGGGTCAACTTATAAAAACTTCTTTTACTCACCAAAGATGTGCATGTCATATTTTAAATTTAAGTGTTCAAGATGGCCTAAAAGTTTTACATGAAATGTTAGAACCTATAACCGATGTAATTGAACATATTTGGCATTCAACCGAATTAAGAAGAAAATGGAGATCAACTTGTATTGAAATTTTTTTTCCTCCGATTTCTTTTTCGAAAGATATTGGAACTCGGTGGAACTCAACCTATAAACTACTTACTCAAGCTATTCGTTATAAAAATGTTTTACAAGAATTTTCTTCACAATTTATTTCTTGGTCTATTTTAGATGATGAAAGTATTTGGCAAACTTGTTTTGATATTTGTAGTGTTTTAAAAGTTTTTAGTGATGCTACTAATACGTTAAGTTATGTTTACATTTCTACTTCTTGTTGTTTTTTAAAAATAGCCGTAAATGTTGCCGAGGCTTTACAAACCGGTTTAGCTTTAGAATCACTTAAATATGCTACGGCCGAAATGAAAACAAAATGGCTAAAATATTATGATGAGGTTCCCGTAGTTTATCTTATTGCCGCCGTTTTCGATCCTAGACTTAAAATTGATGGTGTTACGGAATTTTTAAATGCTTATTATGAATGTTTAGGTTTATCTACTATTAAGAACGTTAATAATATTATTAGTAATGTTCGTGTTGAAATTGCTAAATTACTTACTTTATTTGAAACTAGTGCTAGTGCTTCTACACAAACAACTCCTCCACCCTCTTCTTCTTCTCCTTCTATTCTTTCTAAAGCTAGACAAATTTTATCTAAAAGAACTAAAACACCTAGACATTCATTCGCAAGTGCGGAATTTGAAGATTTTCTAACTACTCCTTTTAGTTTTGATGGTGATATTGATAGTTTTGAAGTTTTACAATATTGGAAGAAGATGACCCCAAAGTATCCAACAATAGCCAAGATTGTGCAACAACTTATGGCCGTTCCCGCATCAACGGTGGCCGTGGAGCAAGCTTTTAGTCAAAGAGGAAACATGCTAAGCTACAAGAGGAGTCAATTGAAGCCCGATAAATTGGAGGCTCAAGTTTGTGTTCAAGATTGGATAAGGGCGGAGAGGAGGCTACAACGGAATGCACCCACTTATGATAGATCATCGGATTCCAACTCCGATGATCCGGCCACTACTTCCGAGTCCGAGGCGCAAAGGTAAGGGGGTTACGAAAACAACTCGGAAGTCCGAAAAAAGGTAAGTAAAGGTAAGAGAACTACGTGGGCTTTGATTCCTCTTAAACCCCAAGAGGATACGTAGGCAACCGGGAAGCCGGTTCAAGCCCTTTCCTTTTTTCTTTTTTTTTTCATTTAGTTATATTCAAAATTTCAAATACTAATGTAAAGATGTAATAAAAAAAATTGAATGTATAAAAAATTTAGCTTGCTTTATTTTGTTGTAGAATTATAGTTAGTAATTTTGTTTACTATGTAATTATTATACATTGAATTTCAATGTATAAAAAAATTTGGTTTGCTTTGTTGTATACTTGTATAACTTGTATGTTAGTTAGTCATTTTATTTTAGTTGCTTCTTTCTTTTATTATTGTTAGTAATTTCTTTTAGTATGTAATTATTTTATTCAAAAGCTAATGTAATGAAAAAAAATTCAATGTATAAAAAATTTGAGTTTGCTTTCTTTTATTATTGTTAGTAATGTTATTTTAGTTGCTTTCTTTTATTTACTTACTAATTCTATTTAAATGCTATTGTAAAAAAAAAAAATTCTATGTATAAAATATAAAATTATAAAATATTTTTTAATATATATAAATTATACATTATATTACTTATATATATATATATATATATATATATATATATTTATTTTTTTAAAAGTCATGTGCCAAACCGCCAAACCGGCGGTTTGGCGGTTTGGCAAACCGCCGGTTTAGGTTAAACCTAAACCGCCGGTTTAGGTTTGGGTCCCATGTCTAATACCGATGAAATGTTCCCATACCAACGGATATTGATGATTCTTTATGGCTCCAAGTCCACGTTGCGGTTCTTTAATGAATCTACAGTACGGTCTCAAGAGATATTCTGTTGCAAATTCTTGACTCTGACGATACTGCGCTTCAGGCATGAAATCGAGTCAAGGACATTTTTCAGGATAACAAAAACACACGTGCCGTCTATCTCGAACATGAGTTCTCGAACTGTAAGTAATCTGTCTTCGCTTCAGTTAATGCTTATTGTCTTCAACTCAAGTTGTTTGCTCAAATGTTTGCGTCACTAAGTCTTAAATTTATAAAATCTAAAATCAAGCAAAGTGAACCCGCAGTGTACGGATTGGTATAGTAAAGCTAGAATTTCAAAGTATCGAACTCAGGGATTTGGGGGATCAAATTCAGTTCGTAAATTGTCCGGCAAGATAAAAGCTTTTGTAAAGATAATTTGGAAAACAACGATTCTAAAGATTCATATATCCAATTGTGGCAATCGATTCAAGATGTTCTAAAGGTATAAGGACAGAGTTAGGAATGCAAAGGTATAGATCTAAGGTAGGATGTTGTACGGTGAAGTTCCAAACCCATAAGTCTCACCCAAAAGCTCTCTCAATAAAGAATGTTGAGTCTCATTATAAAGAGAATCTAAGGATAAGATTAAACTCTCAAATACCCATGCTCAAACCCAAGGGAATCAAAGATAAGCCAAAAAGGTTAAGGTTGTGACACTCGAAACCGAAGTAGAGGATGTTGAGTCTCACTACTACCTAGAAAAGGTAAGCCAAGACTAGGTTAAGGCCAATCTTTAACTTTGATTCAAAGCAAAAGCAAAGAACGTACGATAGAAGAAAAACCACGGTCAGATCCTGAAGGACCACGGCCGTGGAACTCAAGAACATGCCGTGGAAAGGTGCGACGACGAGGTTTCTCGCAACTCTCAGGGTCCAATCTGTTTTGGTTCAATCTATTATCATCTATGCTACAACTATCAACCCTTCACCTTATAATCGCTTAAGGGTTTTAGCCAACAATCATTGTCATCAAATCAACAATCAAGATTAAAAGAAAGAAAAGATAGAACCTTGAAAACTCAATAATGAATGCAAAACCAATCTCAATCAAACTCAAAATCCTTACTTGTGTTCAATGAATATAGTATAGAGTAAGAAATCTCTCACAATCTTAAAGAACAAAGAAGAACGGGATGTCAATCCGCCTTCAAAGTGAAACCCTAAGATCTTTCAACTTCACAATATCAAAAATGCGTACTTTTCCAAATCTTCCTTCCAAAATCTTCTCACATTGTAATCTTGCAAATGATCTCCACTTCTCTCTAGCGCCGGCTACGAAAATGTAGCGAGGGATCCATTTTCTCTCTTTCTTCAGTCTTCTTATAGGAGAAAATAGGGTTACGAAAGGCCCATAACCGCTGGTGACGTGGCAAATATGACACGTGGCCACCGTTAACAAAATCACGGCCAAGAGTAAATTTCCATGCCTGTGGAAACCACTGTGGAATGGCATATTTGCTCTCGACATACATTCCCACGGTCTTAATTAAATCAAATACCAAAGCCACGGTTGTGGTTCCTTGTACTTGACCGTGGAATCCCTAAAACGTGCATAAAATCCCTTGTTTCCCAAAGCTTTCTACTCATACTCCTTCCTTAACTATTCCAATGCATCCTCTTGATGTCTAACATGATCAATCACTCCTATACATACTCCGTTTATGCTCCAATCCAAGCCTTTATTCACCTATAAATACAACAAAGCTTGTGTAGATCTCTATACCAACATAATAGGTGAATGTGCTCATAAATGCTTCAAACTCATATCCATATACACAAAAGAAGGGGGAAAAAGAACAAAAAAATGTGCCTAAAATAACGTCATATTTCATGCTATCAAAATACCCCATACTCGTCTCTTGCTTGTTATAAGGTAGGATGAAATATGAATGCAAAACAAGGGAAAACAAATATTTTTGTTATTGTGCTTCTATTTAATAGACCACTCTCAAATCTTGCTTCATGTTTCCTTGAAAACTTCTATGTACACAAACCGAATCATATCATGAAAAAGAAATATCATACATTGCAAAAGTTTCAAGACAAAAATCATAACCCAAAGTAATGTCAAAATCAATCATGTGGAAATCCAATTTAGATCACTAAGCCAAACAACAACCATAAGATCTCAGGGACTTTCAAGTAAATGTCAAGAAATGTGAAGGAGTAAGACTTTTGTAAGGTAATGTGGTGCGATATCCGGGAAAAAGGAACTACACAACACAAGCTTGAAGAACATTGCTTCCCAAACATGCTTTGCATGCTAATTTTTCTCTTACTTTACTTTTTTTTTTAAGTATGGACAACAGTGCACAAAAACCGAAGCCTAGGAGATCGGAGATTCTCAATTTTCGAGATGTCTCAAACCCTTGATGCACATACCATATTCCAGTAGGACTATCGTTCATTCGGACTTTGGCAAGATACAAACATCCGGCTATGTGAATGGTGCCGAGTTACTCATCCTCATGTTCAACGTCCCCAAACCTATTTTTCTATACTTTGAATGCACAATTTTTTTTTTCTTTCATGGCCCTCCCACGGGCCACATCAATCATGCCAAAAATTACACTCTTCCTAATTCCCGGATAGGTAAAGGATGCAAACATTTCATTGAGAAGCTGAATGAATAAAGAAGAAGCAAGAAAAATCGAGGTGCCTTATTCTTTTCAAAAAGAAGTGCAAGAACTTGTAATGTGACTTCAACTTTCATTCCTCAACATGATTTAGACAAGAATTTTTACATTATGAAACTTGCAAGAAGATCAAACAACATATTCAATTTCTCCATAATTCACAATTCAAATCAAGCACATAAATGTCATCAAAAATTCAATCCACAAGAAAATTCATCATTGAGGTCTTATCGAATCCTAGAAGCACAATATTTTTCAAAATTTTTCAAATTTTTATGGGTTTTTCAAAGCTTAGAATGCAATGCAAAAAGAAAACGTGTGACAAGAAAATAAAAGATGCAAGTGTTCATGGATAAGAACGAAACAATATGTCAAGTTATTACATCACATGAGAATCATACTCCACCCCATATTTGAGATACACATTGTCCCTAATGTGCAAAAAAAGAAAAAGAACAAAGAACAAAGAAACTCACAAAGGCGGTGGAGCAACTCGAACCGAACAAGTCATCACATAGGAGGTGGCGGTGGTGGGAACGGGAAGAAGTTTGGGTCGTATGGACGCCCAAACTGCTGCCGGTAAACGTCTCGGAGGATCCTTGCGTTGTCACGACGCTCATCCTCATGTTTATTGAAGCGGGTCTCAAGAGCCTCCATCCTCTCCGTAAGTCCGGTGACCCATGCCGGCTGCTCGTCCATCCATGTTGGCCGCTGCGACATCCACTCCGGTGGTGCTCCCATCCAAGATGGTGGAGTATACATCCATGTCGGCGGTGCATCCATCCAAGTAGGTCGCTCACTCACGCTGGCACGCCGGGTAGAAGAAGAGGCGGAAGGTTGCTGCTGGTAGGTAGATCTCCTAGGCGGCTCCTGGAAATCCGCCGGCTGATCCGGAAAATCTCCAAAAGCCTACTCAACATCTCCAGCATCATGGAACTCATCACCATCCTCATCAACGGCAGTGGGCACATCTTCGGGATAATAAGTTGGAGCTCCTAGGAGGTTGGCATGCATCGGGATAAAAGTTGCCTTCCAGTTCTGTCGATCCCGAATGGAGTAATCAGCGCTCGATGGAATGTCTCGTCCTCCCTTGTCTTCCCAAGGCATGAAGACAAATGGTGGACCTCGGTGGCGGGGATCAAGAGTCCCTTAGTCATGAAACCTTGAAGCCCTGGAGGCCTCGCGGATGCCACTAACTCACAAGCCGAATAATCAATCCCTAAATGCTTTGCAATGTATGTAACCATCCCTCCATATTCAATATCCCCTTTAGCTTTGTTCTTGATCTTGCTAAGAGTAGCAGCAAGCATAGTGGCGCAATCCGGAGTGACACCGGCCACCATACAATAAAGGATAAAAATCTCATCAGCCTTGAGCTTATGGGGAGTCTCGGTCCTAGGAAAAAGGCACTCGGAGAGGATCCTATGGGCTATCTTAAAGGAGAGGTTATAGATCAACTTGACTTTTGAATCATCGGGTTCCCAACGGTCTTCGTGACCCACTACCATAGAAATCTCCTCCCAAAACTCTCGAGCACGAGAACTTCTAGGAAATGTCCCATTGTATGTGTCTACAAAGCCAAACAACGCTCCAAACTGAGCTATGGACAGGTGGTGAGTGTGTTGCATCAAACGGAAGGAGACCGTTCGGTTTACGGCACTATGGTCAAACGAGCTTATGAACTCCATTGTAATCTCCTCATAAGCATCCTCTCTAATGCTCGCAAATGTAGTAAGCCCAACCCTATCAAGCATCCACCTAAGATCATTTACTACATGTAGGTCCTCAAACTCTTCAAGCACAATATACCTAGGGGAAATAACGTTACGTTGTTGGATCTTATCATAAGCCCTCTTGTGATTTTCATGGATTGTAGGGATCCTAGGGATAGGTTGAGAAACGGGAGGGGGTTGGGAAGAGGAGCCTTCGCCTCCTTTCTTTTTGTTTTGGTTTGATTTGCGAGTTCCAAACATTTTTCAAAAATCATGGCCTGTTCTTGGTGAAACCACCCCCGTGGTTTTGTACAGCAGCCCGTGGAAGTGCACGATTTTGCTCAAAAATCCAGAAACTCCACAACAATCTCAACAACAACAGTCCTAAACTATTTCTAAGTTCAATTCCGTTCAGTTCTCCTAAAAATCTTTGAAGAAAACGAAGGAAATCAACCAAGGAAAGAGTTGAGAGAAAACCTAGGTTTTGGATTTGAAGAAATCCAAAATCTCGCCCGATTGTTGAATGTTTGTGCTGTTTGTTGTTACAATCCGCAATGAAAGAGAGTCGTGGAGAAGAGTTGAAGTTGTGTGGGTTTGTGAAGAAGAAGGCTTATATAGCCCCGTCAAAATTTTCAAAAATCACGGCCCCTCTGTTACTTCCATGACCGTGGAATTGTGTCCTTGGCCGTGGTTTTGCGTCCTTTTCTTTGGCTGCTCTCGACCTGTTTCTCCACGGCCTCAATTAACGAAACCACGGCCGTGGAATCATATTTAAACCCGTGGAAATGCTTATTTTTGCCAAAAATTTAAATTTCGTTTTTCCTTTGACTTTCTTCACTTCTTTTGGTCGTTCTTCAACCTTGACATCCAAAGACACAAGACATACCGGAAGACATCGACGAAAAACAAACAAAAACAACCTACACTAATCTAATCTAAGAAAAACGAAAAAGAAAGACAAGAATGCATTACCTTGGATTGCCTCCAAAGTAGCGCTTTGTTTTAGATTCAGAGCTAGACCAATCCTTTGTGCTTAAGTGAGGAGAATCAATGCGATTTCCTCAGTTTGGAGTTACGGCGAGTACTTCTTGAGTCGTTGGTCATTCACTTTAAAACTTCTGCACTTCTCACCCCATACTTCAATTGCACCATGGGGAAAAACGTGTTTAATAACATAAGGTCCTGTCCAACAAGATTTAAGCTTACCGGGAAAGAGTCGAAGTTTAGAATTGAAGAGAAGAACAAGGTCTCCTTCTTTGAAGTCTTTCAGAGTGATGTGCTTATCATGCCAACGCTTCGCTCTCTCTTTGTAAATCTTGGCGTTTTTATATGCGTTCAAGCGGAGTTCTTCTAACTCATTAAGATCTAAGAGGCGTTTCTCTCCCGCTTCTTTCATGCCAAAGTTCAACCACTTGATAGCCCAATACGTCTTATGTTCCAGCTCCATCGGAAGATGACAAGACTTCCCATACACAAGATTGTATGGTGTAGTACCTATGGAGTCTTGTATGCCGTTCTATATGCCCATAATGCGTTATCAAACTTTAACGCCCAATCCTTCCTTGTCCTAGACACCATTTTCTCCAGAATTCCTTTGATCTCTTTATTAGAAATCTCCACTTGTCCACTTGTTTACGGATGGTAAGGTGTGGCGATCTTGTGAGTCACCCCATACTTAGCTAGTAGAGCCTCAAATTGACGGGCTATGAAGTGTGATCCTCCGTCACTAATGATGGTTCGGGGTGTCCCAAACCTTGGGAAAATAGCTCGATTAAAAAACTTAACAACCACCATCGCATCATTAGTTGGAGAAGCGATAGCTTCATCCCATCTTGAAACATAGTCTACAGCTAGAAGTATGTTTTGGTTACCACAAGATGATGGGAATGGCCCATGAAGCCAACTCCCCAAACGTCAAAGATCTCCACTTCTTGGATGTTGTTGAGAGGCATTTCATTCCTCCTAGATATGTTCCTTGTTCTTTGACAAGCATCACAATAAGCAACAAAGGTTTGCACATCCTTAAATAATGTAGGTCAAAAGAATCCGGATTGTAATACCTTAGCGCTAGTCTTGTGAGAACTAGTGTGTCCTCCACAAGGAAGAGAATAGTAATGACGAATGACACTTTGCATTTCGTCTTCAGGCACACATCTTCTAATGATGCCATATGGACCTCTCTTGAAGAGTAGAGGTTCATTCCAATAGTATTGGCGGACAGCCTTAAAGAACTTCTTTCTTTGAGCATAGGATAGTCTGGGAGGTATTTCCTGACAAACCAAATAATTCACAAAATCAGCAAACCAAGGTTCGTTACCTCTAGAAATATGATCAATGCACTCTTCCATTAGATGCAATTGTTCGTCTGGGAAAGAGTCATCAATAGGTAAGTCGTCATTGGTGACATGTGGTAGACGGCTTAAGTGATCCACAACAGAATTTTCGGATCCTTTCTTGTCACGAATCTCAAGATCGAACTATTGAAGAAGAAGAATCCATCTAATCAGCCTTGGTTTTGCATCTTTCTTGGCAAGCAAATACTGAATAGCTGAGTGATCCGTGTACACAATCACCTTCGCTCCTACAAGATAAGAACGAAACTTTCCAAATGCATATACAATAGCAAAAAATTCATTTTCCGTTGTGGCGTAGTTGAGTTGAGCTTCATCTAGTGTTTTACTAGCATAATAGATGACATGAGTGCGTCCATCTTTCTTTTGTCCAAGTACCGCTTCCACCGCTACGTCACTTGCATCGCACATGACCTCAAATGGAAGACTCCAATCCGGAGGCTAAATTATTGGGGCTGAGATTAGAGCTTCTCGAATTCTGTAAAAAGCATCTAAACACTCTTTCGAAAATTCAAAAACAGCATCCTTCGTCAATAGACTAGTCAACGGTTTAGAGATTTTCGAAAAATCCTTAATGAATCTCCTATAGAATCCAGCAGTCCTAGAAAACTTCTAATCCTCTTCACCGAAGATGGAGGATGAAGCTTTTCTATTGTCTCAATCTTAGCCTTGTCAACTTCAACCCCTCCATTAGAAATCAAGTGTCCTAAAACAATGTCTTCCCTAACCATAAAATGACACTTCTCCCAATTTAGAACTAGGTTAGTTGTTCGCCACTTAGCGTGCGTGCAAATAAGTCTTAAATTTATAAAACTAGAATCAAGCAAGCGAACCCGCAGTGTACGGATCGACGTAGTTAAGCAAGAATTTCAGAGTATCAAACACAGGGATTTGGGGGAAACAAATTCAGTTGTAAAGTTGTCAAGCAAGTAAAAGAATAAAGCTTTGCAAATATATTGGGAAAACAACAATCCTAAAGATCCAGGAATCCAGATGTGGCAATCGATTCAAGATATACTAAAGATATAAGGACAAAATTAAGAGTTGCAAAGGGATGCTAAGGTAAAGCAATGTACGGTGAAGTTCCAAGGCTTTATATGACTTATCTAGAAATACTCTCTATAAAGGTTGTTGAGGCTTCAGTATAAAAAGGATCTATAGACAAGAATTAATCTCAAATACCCAAACTTGTAACTCAAGGATCAAGACTAACTAAACCGATTAAGGTTGTGACACTCGAAATCGAAGTAGAGGTTGTTGAGGCTTCACTACTACCTAGAAAAGGGCAAGCCAAGACTAGATTAAAGCAAATCTATAACTTTTGATTAAAGTAAAAGCAAGGTTCGTAAACTGGGGTAAATTACGGGTGGATCTTGAGATTCCACGGCCGTGGAACTCAAGAACACACCGTGATTTTGGTTCGTCGGTGATTCTCTCTAACTCTCAGGGTCCAATCTGTTTACGATCGATCTATCATCATCTAAGCCACAACTATCAACCCTTCACCTTAGAATTGCTAAAGGGTTTTAGCCAACAACAGTCATTATGATATCAAATTCAAGATTTAGAAGAATGAAAGATGAAAACCTTCGAAAACCTTTAATAAATCTTAAATCAATCTCAAATCCACAAACAAAGTAATGATGTATATCAAATTCAGAATAACACAAACCAATCACGATCCTTGATAAGAATGAAGAACGGGATGTCAATCCGCCTTCTAATCAAACCTAAGGACAAAACGTAACTTCCAAATCTCCAAGTCTTCGCAAATCTCCGTTGCGAAATAGCAATCTCCACACGTCCAACTTGAAACCCTAGGCACGTGCAATGAGCGTAAGCGAAGTCTAAGCGCAAGCGTAAGCGAAGGTGACGGAATTTCTCTCCTTCCGTCCTTTTATAGGGTAAGATAAAATATGTGTCCAGCCCATTGTGTAAAAGATCATGGCTTCAAATTGTACGTTAAAAGATTGCCTAAATCACGATTCCTTGGGATTCCACGCCCGTGGTTTAGAGCGTGGTTTAGAGCGTGGAAATTCATCACGGTGCTTCACAACCTCCATGGCTGTGTAACCCTCTGGAATGCTCCACGCTTGTGTTGCCAAAGTTCCACGGCCGTGGTTTAGAGCGTGGACTCTAGTACGGCCGTATTTTAGAGCGTGGAACACAAGTAGCTCGTAATTCTCCTTTGTTTTGTGTCATTCTTCATCCTAGCATCTTCCTTAGCTCCCTTATGATGTCCTCATTCCTTGGACATTCTCAATCCATCTCTATTCTCCCTTGATTCGTCCGGTTTTAGCTCTTATTCGCCTACAATCAACACAAAGCTTATGTAGACCTCTATATCGACAATATAGATAAACTAACTCACAATTGCTTCAATGCTTTATCAATGAACACTAATATGGATGAAATGCACTTAGAAAACGTGCCTAGAATATCACAATATTTCATGCTAACAAATAACCCCATACTTGCCACTTGCTTGTCCCTAAGCAAGGTCTTTCAAAAGCTTTAAAACTCAAGTTAGGATGAAATATGTGTACACTCTCAAAACAAAACTTCTTTTAGATGAATGTGCTTTCTAGTCAATTGATCATTCTCAAATGTTGCTTCATTCATTTATAAGACTTTCATACACATAATCAAAGAGTAAAGAGCAAAGAAAGCTCATGAATTTGATCAAACTTCCATGTAAACATCATAACCTTCAAACATTATCAAAATCAATCATAAGAAACTTCAATTTAGATCACCAAGTCATATATCATTCTCTTGATCTTAAGGACTTTCAAACAAGGTCTAGAATGCGGAAAGGGAAGAAAAGCTTTAAGGAATGTGGTGCATGAATTCGGGAAAGTGGATAACTACTCTTTTCTTTTTCTCTTGCGGTTTCCGCAGCACTTTCAACTTAGAGCTTCACTCTCTTCTTTTCAATTCATTTTTCGACTTTACTTTTGGAGTTATGGATAGAGGTGCACAAAAACCGAAGCCTAGGAGATTGGCGGTTCTCATTTTTACGAGATGCCTCAAACCCTTGATGCACATACCATAATCCGCTAGGAATATCGCTCAATCCGACTTTAGCAAGACACAAACACCCGGCTATGTGAATGGTGCCGAGTTACTCATCATCATGATTGACTTCCCCAAACCTATAATTTCTTTCTATCCTTTTGAATGCAAAACATTGCTTTCATGGCCCTCCCACATCAAACATGCCAATTACTCAACTCCTCCAAATTTCCGGATAGGTAAAGGAGGCCATTATTTCAATGAGGGGCTAAATGATCAAAGAAAGAAGAAAGAAAATCAAATTGTCTTAATCATCTCAAAAAGAAGTATAAGAACTTATCATGTGATTTCAACCTTGATTTCTCAATATGATTTAGGTAACACTCATCACATTATGAAACTTGCAAAGAAGAACAATTAACTCATTCAATTTCTTTTCAATTCACTATTTGTTTAAGCATGCGATTGTCTTCAAAACTCAATTCACAAGTGGTGATTATCATAGAAATCATCTCTATCCTTAGAAGCACAAAATTTTCATAATTTTTCAATTTTTATGGGTTTTTTCAAAAGCTTTTTCATGCAATGCAATAATGAAACGTGTAACAATAGAATGAACATGCAAGGTAGTCTCGATAAAAGCATACAAAAGTGAGTAAGAGTTATTACAAACTATTAGTCACACCCCACCCCATACTTAGAACAAACATTGTCCCTAATGTTCAAAAAGAAAAAGAAGAAAAGAAAGAAAGAAAAAGAACTCACAAAATGGTGGTGGAGCGGCTAAAACGGTCGATCATCAAAGTCATCACTGAGGTGAAGGCGGTGGTGGAAACGGGAAGAAGCCGGGATCATAGTTCCGCCCAAACTGCTGGCGGTATATATCTCTCATCATGTGGTCATGATCGTCGGCTCGTGCATCCCTAGCATCAGCACAAATCTCCAAAGCTCCGACCCTATCAGAAAGGTCGGTAGCCCACTCTGGCAACTGCTCATACCAACCAGGCGGCTGGTTGTACCACGCCGGTGCATCTGAAGGTGCTGGTGCAGGTGGTGGCTGTGCATGCCAAGGCGGTGGAGCTCCCATTCAATCCGGCTGAGTGCTATACCATGAAGGAGGATCCACCATCCATGTAGGCCTCTCGCTCACACTAGCACGGCGAGAGGAAGAACCTGAAGCTCTATCTAGTAGGTCGGGGAGAGTGTCTAGGAAGGTCAGGAACTGCATCCGGCTGATCCGGGAATGTACCAAAGTCATGATCAGCTCCTCCTCCCTCAAACTCGTCATCCCCTCTCATCTCCTCCTCTACAACTGGTGGTGGTGGAACATAGGGAGGGGCTACTAATCTGTTCGCATGCATGGCAGCGAACGTCGCCTTCCAGTTATGGCGTCCAACCATAATGGAATACTCAGAAAGCCACTCAATGCCTCTCCCAGTCCTACTCTCCCAAGGCATAGCAGCATACGGTGGACCTCTATGTGTGGGGAAGATGATGTCTCTAGTTATGAGGGCCTGAAGTCCTAGGGGTCTAGCTGGAATGCGGGTGCAAGCTGAGAAGTCTACCCCTAACTGTTTAGCAAGGTGGGTGATCATCCCACCGTATCCAATGTTGCCAGCCCTCTTATTCTTTAGCTTGCTCATGGTAGCAGCTAAGAGGGTGACGCAATCAGCAGGCCTGCCATATAACATGTTGTAAAGCAGAAACAGCTCATCTGTCTTAATCTTCTGAGGTGTCTCCGTCCTAGGGAAGAGACAATCAGAAAGCACTTTGTGGGCAATCTTCAAGGATAGATGATAGATCAATCTAGCCTTGATATCATCAGGTTGTCAGCGGTCCTCGCTGGCGTAAATCATAGCAATCTCCTCCCAGAAATCCTTGGCGTACACGCCACTGGGGAATCGACCATTAAAGGTCTTTTGGAACCCAAAGAAGGCTTCAAACTCTCTAACAGAGAACTCATAGTTCATCTCCATCAGCCGGAAAGAAATAGTCCTATCAACGTGGCTATGCTCAAAGGAAACCACGAACTCCCGAGTAATCTCCTCATAAGCATCTTCCCGAATGGCGGAAAAGATGACTAAACCGGCTCTATCCAAAAGCCATGTGAGATCCGCTGTCACATGCAAGGGCTCAAGCTCCTCAAGCAGTAAGTACCAAGGTCCTATGACCGTCCTCTCCTCGATCCTCTCTAAGGCATCTAAATGATCCTCATGGATAGTATGGATCCTAGGGGGAGGTGGAGATGGTGATGATGGAGGTGATGGAGGCTCAGCGGGTGGTGCTCTAGAAGAGGAAGAGGGGTTGCCTTTCCTTTTCTTATCCTTGTTTCTACCAGACACTCTTCTCACAAAATCCATGTTCTGTCGAAAACCACGGTCTGTTCTAAGGTTTCCACGGCCGTGGTTTCTCCAGAAACCGTGGTTCGGCACGCGATTTCTCAAAACTCAACAGAATTTCACCAAACTCAGCAGCAAGCAGTCCTAGACTAATTTCCGTCCAATTCCAATCAGTTCTCCTAAAAATTCTATCAAAAACGAAGCCGAATCGACAAAGAGAAGGAAAGAACGAAAAACCTAGGTTTTCGGATTTTGGAATCCGAATTCCGTCTTCTCCGGTGATTTTCCGCTCGAATTGTTGCTTGGATCTTGTTGGTGATTGGATTTGCTTCAGTTTTGGCCAAAGAATCGTCAAAAACGATTAAAGAACGAGGAATTGGGAGATGGGGAGTGGATTCGGCGAAATGGGCGTGGTTTTGGGTTTTGTGGTGTGTTTTGTGAAGAAACGTGGTTTATATAGTGGCCGTAAAAATTTTTGAAAATCACGGTCTGTCGGGGGGTTCCACGACCGTGGAATTATACGGAACCGTGGTTTTGGTGATTTTTCTCAGGCTTTTGAAAATTACGGTCACTATAGCTGTCACGGCTGTGGTTTAGGCCGTGAAACTCTCTGTAATGTGTCAAAGTCCAAGTTTCATCAATTTTCTTCAAACTTTCCCTTCCCCTTTCCTTTTCCATTGTTCCTACATCCAAAAACACGAATATACCGGAAGGTATCGAAGGCAAAACAAAGCAAAACGTCTAAACTAAACTAATCTATGAATAAAAAACGAAAACGTAAGTGCAATACCTTGGGTTGCCTCCCAAGAAGCGCTTTGTTTAAGGTCCGTAGCTAGACCAAATTCGCACTTATTCGAGTGCGGTAGGCGCGAACTCTTCAGCTTGGAGTTCCGGTGTATACTTCTTGAGTCGTTGACCGTTCACCTTAAAGCTTCCGCCCTTTTCACCCCATACTTCAACTGCACCATGGGAAAAAATACGTTTGATTAGAAAAGGTCCATTCCAACGAGATTTAAACTTACCTGGAAAGAGACGAAGCCTTGAATTGAAGAGGAGAACTTGATCTCCTTCTTTGAGGTCCTTTGGGATGATATGCTTATCATGCCAACGCTTCGCTCTTTCTTTGTAGATCTTGGCGTTTTCGTAAGCGTTCAAGCGAAGTTCTTCAAGCTCATTGAGGTCCAAGAGATGCTTATCTCCCGCTTCCTTCATGCTGAAGTTCAACCACTTGATTGCCCAAAACGCCTTGTGCTCCAACTCTACCGGTAAGTGACAAGACTTCCCATACACAAGGTTGTATGGCGTAGTTCTGATGGGAGTCTTATATGCAGTCCGGTACGCCCACAATGCATCATCTAGCTACAAAGACCAATCCTTCCTAGTCCTTGAAACCGTTTTCTCTAGGATTCCTTTGATCTCCCAGTTTGAGATCTCCACTTGTCCACTAGTTTGTGGATGATAAGGGGTGGCGATCTTGTGAGTCACCCCATACTTAGATAAAAGAGCTTCGAAACACCGGGCAATGAAGTGAGAACCTCCATCACTAATGATAGTCCGTGGTGTCCCAAATCGTGGGAAGATGGTCTTGTTAAAGAACTTAACCACTACCTTGGCATCATTGGTGGGAGAGGTAATTGCTTCAACCCATCTCGAAACATAATCCACCGCTAAAAGTATGTATTGGTTAGCACAAGATGATGGGAAAGGTACCATGAAGTCTACTCCCCAAACGTCAAAGATCTCCACCTCTTGGATGTTGTTGAGAGGCATCTCATTCCTCCTAGATATATTTCCTGTTCTTTGACAAGCATCGCAGTAGGAAACAAAGGCTTGCACATCTTTAAATAGTGTAGGCCAAAAGAATCCAGATTGCAATACCTTAGCGCTAGTCTTGTTCGAACTAGCGTGTCCTCCACAAGGTAGTGAATGACAATGGCGGATGACACTTTGCATCTCATCTTCCGGCACACATCGCCGAATAATGCCATCCGGACCTCTCTTAAAGAGGAGAGGTTCATTCCAAAAGTATTCCCGAACATCCTTAAAGAACTTCTTTCTTTGTGCGTAGGATAATCCGGGTGGTAATTCCTGACAAACCAAATAGTTAACAAAATCAGCAAACCATGGTTCGTTACCTTTGTTGATCACATCGATGCACTCCTCTATGATGTGTAAATGCTCGTCCGGAAAGGAGTCATCTATAGGTAGATGGTCGTCCTCTAGATGAGTTAGACGACTCAAATGATCCGCAACAGAATTTTCCGAACCCTTCTTGTCGCGGATCTCTAGATCGAATTCTTGTAGGAGAAGAATTCATCTAATTAGCCTTGGCTTTGCATCCTTCTTTGCAAGGAGATACCGGATCGCAGCATGATCCGTGTACACAATCACCTTTGCACCTACAAGATAAGAGCGAAAATTGTCAATTGCATATACAATAGCTAAGAATTTCTTTTCGGTAGTGGCGTAGTTGAGCTGCGCTTCATCTAGCGTCTTGCTAGCGTAGTAGATAGCGTGGGTTCGTCCTTTCTTTCTTTTCCCAAGAACAGCTCCTATAGCTACGTCACTTGCATCACACATAACCTCAAAGGGAAGATTCCAATCCGGAGGTTGGATAATCGGAGCTGAAATTAGAGCTTCCCGAATCATATTAAACGCATCTAAGCATTCCTGAGAAAAATCAAAAACTGCATCCTTCATCAATAGATTAGTTAGCGGCTTTGATATCTTAGAGAAATCCTTTATGAAACGCCTATAAAATCCAGCATGTCCTAGAAAACTTCTTATCCCTTTCACCGAAGTTGGGGGAGGAAGCTTTTCTATTGTCTCTATCTTAGCTTTATCCACCTCAATCCCTCTACTAGAGATTAAGTGTCCTAGTACAATGCCTTCTTTCACCATGAATTGACACTTCTCCCAATTAAGAACTAGGTTAGTGTCTTCACACCTTTGTAACACAAGAGCAAGGTTAGAAAGACAATTGTCAAAAGAGGAACCATAAACGGAGAAGTCATCCATAAAAACCTCCATGATTTCCTCTATATATTCCGAGAAGATGGCCATCATGCACCTTTGAAAGGTGGTTGGGGCGTTGCAAAGCCCGAACAACATCCTCCTATAGGCAAACGTACCCCATGGGCACGTGAACGTGGTCTTCTCTTGATCATCCGGGTGTATCGGAATCTGAAAGAAACCACTATAACCGTCAAGATAGCAAAAGTGTGAATGTTGTGCTAACCTTTCAAGCATTTGATCGATGAAGGATAGTGAGAAGTGATCCTTCCTCGTCGCGTTGTTTAGCTTGCGGTAGTCTATACACATCCGCCATCCTGTTACAGTTCGTGTAGGAATGAGTTCGTTGTTTTTGTTGGTGATGACCGTCATTCCTCCCTTCTTCGGAACCACTTGTACGGGACTCACCCACTTGCTATCGGAGATAAGATAGATGATACCTGCATCAAGTAGTTTAAGAATTTCCTTCTTGACAACCTCTTTCATGGTCGGATTCAACCGCCTTTGAGGTTGTCGCGAAGTTCTAAAGTCCTCTTCCATTAAGATCTTATGCATGTATAGGGAAGGTTTGATTCCTACTAAATCCTCTATAGTATATCCTAAGGCTTTCCTATGTTTCTTAAGGACAACCATAAGCTTACTATGTTCATCTATGCTTAAGTCGGAACTAACAATTACCGGATAGGTAGAATTAGGTCCAAGAAATGCGTACCTTAGATGTGTAGGAAGTGGTTTCAATTCCATCACTATTGGAGTTTCCAATGGCTCTTGAGGAGCATCCGATGCTTCCTTAGAAGTGTCTAAGGATGTAGAAGGTGTTGGAGAAGAATCAAGAGAAGTTGTAGAAGAGACACAATTTCCCTCGAACTCACCCAAAATTACGGCACCCCTGCCTTCTCCACGGCCGTAATTTTGGGCGTGGAAAACAAATACGGTGCCTCTGTTCCCTCCACGGCCGTGTAACTTCCTGGAGTGCTCCACGCTTTTGTTGGTGAAATCCACGGCCGTGGAATAGGCCGTCTGACCGTGGATCCGTACGTTTTCTGCCTCATCGTGGAGTTTCTTGAACTCCTCTTCACACACTTCTTCTTGTGTCTCTAAGGCTTCAATTGCCTCATTACACTCCTCTTCTTCCCCTATATCCATTATGCTCATAGAAATAACTTTTTGCAAGGGATTTTTGAAGAGAATAGAGCTTACCTCCTCTCTAGATAGCTCTTCGTCTTGGATATTGAATATATCCTCATCAAAGGCTGGTTCCTTCACCAAAGTGGAAAGAACAAACTCTACCTTCTCTTCTCCTATGTCAAAGGCGAGTCTAGCATTCTTGCAATCGACTATGCAGCCGGATGTTGCAAGAAACGGTCTTCCGAGAATGATCGGGACCGGACTATCTGCAGGAATGTCAAGCACAACAAAATCTATAGGAACATAGAACTTACCAAGCTTGACCGGAACGTCTTCAACTATACCGACGGGACGAGTTATGGAACGATCTGCCATGTACAACGTCATCTTTACCGGTTTAGGATCGCCTAAACCGATCTTCCTGCATAAGGCAAGCGGAATGATGCTCACGCTTGCTCCCAAATCACATAATGCATCATATGTGACATCTCCCACTCCTATGGGAATACAAAATGACCCCGGATCCTTTAGCTTTGGGGGCATCTTCTCTTTCATGGTTTTGATGAGATCCGATGAATCCGAACTCATCTTAATCTCTCCAAAATCCTCTAGCTTTCTCTTGTTAGAGAGGATCTCCTTTAAGAACTTTCCATAAGCCGACATACCTACAATTGCATCAATGAAAGGTATATTAATATGCAGTTTGCTCATGAGTTCAATAAACTTACCGAATTGCTTGTCTAGGCGCGCTCTCGCTCTAGATTGCAGGAATGGTAGGGGAGGTTTGTAAGCTGGAGGAGGAACGTAGACATCTTCCTTCTCCTTCCCCTTTTCTTTGTCCTTCTCAACGGGGACTTCTACAAACTTAGGCTACGGGTCGGTAGTTGTCACTCCGCTCCTAGTTGTGATTGCCATCACCCTTCCTTTTGGGTTGTCCTCCGTTTTTCCTGGAAGTTTCCCTTGATTCCTAGGAACTTCCTCCGCATGACTAAACATTTGGTTTTCTAAAACCTTTTGGGCCTTATCAACCTTAGTTATGTGATCATCAACCTTGATGATGCGAGTCTCCAATCCTTGAAGCTTCCCCAAAATTGTTTCCAACATGGGATCGGGCTTCTCTTTCCCCGAAGTACTTCCACCATTAGATGTTTGCCCCTGGATTTTCAAAGGAGTGGAAGAAGAGGAAGGTGGAGTTAGTGAATTTGAATTTCCTGAATTGGAATAAGAATTACCGGAATTTTGTTTGTTGGGGCGCCAATTGTTGTTGTTTGAACCCCTATTGTTGTTCCGGTTGTTGTTGTTGTTGTTCCAATTATTCCGGTTGTTGTTCCGGTTGTTGCGGTTTGTATTCTCATTCCCGTTGTGGTTATTGTTGTTGCCTAAATAACCCACATCTTGCTCCTTTTGCTTCGGAAAGTTGGTTTTGATGGCTTCCTTCAACTCTTTAATCTTCGTATTGAGAGAAAAGATTTGAGTTTGAGCTGCTTGTGATAGCTTTGCTCCTTGATCTACATGATTCGCCTCTACTTTCCGATGAGAATACTTCTCGATAACTCGCGCTTACTTCTCAATGAAGTCTCAAGCGTCATCTTCCCTCATGTCCATGAATGTACCACATGAAAGGGATTGGAGCTTGAATTGTGTCTCCATATCTAGCCCCTTATAGTATATCTCCAATAGCGCCAATTTGGATATGCCATGATGTGGGAAATCCAATAGCAAATCCTGAAATCTTTCCCAAGATTGAAACAAACTTTCGTTAGATCTCATAGAAAATGCATTAATCTTACCTCTCAACTCCACCGTTTTAGATAGCGGAAAGAACTTAGTGAGGAATTCCGAAGAAAGATCCTCCCATGTTTCAAGTTTCCCACTTGGAAGAGCTTGATACCAAGACAATGCTTTCCCCTTCAATGAGAAGAAGAAAGGCTTGAGCTTATAGCTTGATACCAAGACAATGCTTTCCTCCCATGTTTCAAAATTTTGTAGATGTTGGTGTGGAGATTCAGCGCTTGTTCCTCCAAATTGATTTTGGCGGACAATGGTAATAACTTGAGGGTTGAAGCTAAACCCTTGTGCATCATCAGCATCAAAGTTCACACCTAAACGGCGTGGTTGCTGCGTTGGATCCATCCTTTGGCCAAGAGTTCTTGGCTCCTCATCTACACGTTCGACTCTCGCACCTCTAGCTGGAACACGGCGATTAGCAGCTGGCCGTGGAAAGAATGGATTCACATTGATCGTTGGATCAATTTCCTCTAGTGGTGGCATGGAGGAGTCGCTATCCTCATTGGATGAGTTGGCTCTAACCGATCTTCCCGGTCGCCTTCTTCTCTTTTTCTCCTTGAGGTTGTTTATTTCCAACCTCATTTGGAACATCATGTCCGATAGATCATCAACCTTCGTTTGATGACGATCCATCTCTTCCCTACGAGTCTTCTCACTCCATTGGAGTTGAGCTTCCTTTTCCGCTAACTCCGTTTAGTAATCACGTTCTCTTTCTTCAGCCATTTTTCTTTCCTTAAGCTTTCTCCTCAAAGTCCTCTCAAGCTCTTGATCAAGAGGTAAGATATCTTCGTTGTTCCTAGACATGCGCATACACTCGAAGAGATATCAAATAACAAGGGAAAAGCTCCCAAGCTTGACAACCGATAACCGAATTCGGCCTAAACCAAATCCCCGGCAACGGCGCCAAAAACTTGTTCGCCACTTAGCGTGCGTGCAAATAAGTCTTAAATTTATAAAACTAGAATCAAGCAAGCGAACCCGCAGTGTACGGATCAACGTAGTTAAGCAAGAATTCCAGAGTATCGAACACAGGGATTTGGGGGAAACAAATTCAGTTATAAAGTTGTCAAGCAAGTAAAAGAATAAAGCTTTGCAAATATATTGGGAAAACAACAATCCTAAAGATCCAAGAATCCAGCTGTGGCAATCGATTCAAGATATACTAAAGATATAAGGACAGAATTAAGAGTTGCAAAGGTATGCTAAGGTAAAGCAATGTACGGTGAAGTTCCAAGGCTTTATATGACTTATCTAGAAATACTCTCTATAAAGGTTGTTGAGGCTTCAGTATAGAAAGGATCTAAAGACAAGAATTAATCTCAAATACCCAAACTTGTAACTCAAGGATCAAGACTAACTAAACCGATTAAGGTTGTGACACTCGAAATCGAAGTAGAGGTTGTTGAGGCTTCACTACTACCTAGAAAAGGGCAAGCCAAGACTAGATTAAAGCAAATCTATAACTTTTGATTAAAGTAAAAGCAAGATTCGTAAACTAGGGTAAATTACGGGTGGATCTTGAGATTCCACGGCCGTGGAACTCAAGAACACACCGTGATTTTGGTTCGTCGGCGATTCTCTCTAACTCTCAAGGTCCAATCTGTTTACGATCGATCTATCATCTAAGCCACAACTATCAACCCTTCACCTTAGAATTGCTAAAGGGTTTTAGCCAACAACAGTCATTATGATATCAAATTCAAGATTTAGAAGAATGAAAGACGAAAACCTTCGAAAACCTTTAATAAATCTTAAATCAATCTCAAATCCACAAACAAAGTAATGATGTATATCAAATTTAGAATAACACAAACCAATCATGATCCTTGATAAGAACGAAGAACGGGATGTCAATCCGCCTTCTAATCAAACCTAAGGACAAAGCGTAACTTCCAAATCTCCAAGTCTTCGCAAATCTCCGTTGCGAAATAGCAATCTCCACACGTCCAACTTGAAACCCTAGGCACGTGCAATGAGCGTAAGCAAAGTCTAAGCGCAAGCGTAAGTGAAGGTGACGGAATCTCTCTCCTTCCGTCCTTTTATAGGGTAAGATAAAATATGTGTCTAGCCCATTGTGTAAAAGATCATGGCTTCAAATTGTACGTTAAAAGATTGCCTAAATCACGGTTCCTTGGGATTCCACGCCCGTGGTTTAGAGCGTGGTTTAGAGCGTGGAAATTCATCACGGTGCTTCACAACCTCCACGGCCGTGTAACCCTCTGGAATGCTCCACGCTTGTGTTGCCAAAGTTCCACGGCCGTGGTTTAGAGCGTGGACTCTAGTACGGCCGTATTTTAGAGCGTGGAACACAAGTAGCTCGTAATTCTCCTTTGTTTTGTGTCATTCTTCATCCTAGCATCTTCCTTAGCTCCCTTATGATGTCCTCATTCCTTGGACATGTTCAATCCATCTCTATTCTCCCTTGATTCGTCCGGTTTTAGCTCTTATTCGCCTACAATCAACACAAAGCTTATGTAGACTTCTATATCGACAATATAGATAAACTAACTCACAATTGCTTCAATGCTTTATCAATGAACACCAATATGGATGAAATGAACTTAGAAAACGTGCCTAGAATATCACAATATTTTATGCTAACATTAGTGTCTTACCATCTTTGTAGAACAAGAGATATGTTAGGAAGACAATTATCAAATGAGAAACCATAAACATAAAAATCATCCATAAAAACCTCCATGATTACCTCAATGTACTCCGAGAAGATGGCCATCATACTCCTTTGAAAGGTGGTTGGAGCGTTGCACAATCCGAATGACATCCTCCTATAAGCAAACGTACCCCATGGGCATGTGAATGTGGTCTTTTCTTGATAGTCCGGATGAATCGGAATCTGAAAGAAACCACTATAACCATCGAGATAGCAAAAATAAGAATGTTGCGCTAACCTCTCAAGCATTCGATCAATTTAGGGCAGCGGGAAGTGATCCTTCCGTGTCGCATTATTCAGCTTGCGATAGTCTATATACATTCTCCATCCCGTCACCGTTCTTGTTGAAATGAGTTCGTTGTTCTTGTTAGCCATAACGGTCATTCCTCCCTTCTTTGGGACAACTTGAACTGGACTCACCCACTTGCTATCGGAAATCGGGAATATGATACCTACATCAAGCAATTTGAGGATCTCCTTCTTCACGACCTCTTTCATGATCGGGTTTAACCGTCGTTGAGGTTGACGTGAAGGTTTATAATCCTCTTCCATTAGTATCTTGTGCTTACATAAAGATGGTTTAATTCCTACAAGATCCTCTATGGTGTAGCCTAAAGCTTTCCTATGTTTCTTCAATATAATCATAAGCCTATCATGTTCATCTTCACTTAAACTAGAACTAACTATAATGGGAAATGTAGAGTTAGATCCAAGAAAGGCATACCTTAGATGTGCGGGAAGTGGCTTCAATTACAAAGTTGTAGATGCCTTTGGTGTGTTGTGAGGCTCTTTCGGAGTCTCCTTGGATGTCACCAAGGGTGTGGAAGTGGTAGAAGAGGAAGCTAGAGGAGGAACATTCCTCCCTTCTAAAGAATGGAACCTTCCTCAGAATTTTCAAGTTCCACGGCACCACTGTTAGTTCCACGGCCGTGGAAAGTGTATTTTTGGCCGTGATTCTTTGTATCATTCGAATAGTTGCTCTCGACATACTTTTCCATGGGTGAAATTAAAGAAACCACGCCCGTGGAAAACACCGATGAACCGTGGTTTCTGGTGTTTTCCGAACCATCGTACAATTCTTCAAATTCTTCAATGTGTACCTCTTCTAACTCTTCCAAGTCCTCAACCTCAACGTTACAGTCTTCTTCCTCTCATTTTTCTATGATGCTCATGGTTATAACCTTTTGTAATGGATCTTTGAACAAGATCGAACTCACTTCCTCTCTAGAATCCTCTTTATCGTATATGTTGAACATATCCTCTCCAAGTGCTGGTTCTTTTGTCAAAGCTAAGAGAACAAATTCAACTTTCTCTTCTCCAATGTCAAAGGCCAATCTAGCATTCTTGCAATCAACCATGCAGCCGGGAGTTGCAAGAAAAGGTCTCCTAAGTATGATTAGGACCGGACAATCTGCACGAATATCAAGCACAACAAACTCTATAGGAATATAGAATTTACCAAGCTTAACTGGGACATCTTCAATGATGCCAGCGGGTTGAGTAACGGATCGATCCGCCATATACAAAGTCATCTTCACCAGTTTAGGTTCACCTAAACCGACTTTCTCACAAGGCAAGTGGAATGATGCTCACACTTGCTCCCAAGTCACAAAGTGCATCATATGTGACTTCTCCTACTCCTATTGGTATGCAAAATGACCCCAGATCTCGCAGCTTTGGGGGCATCTTTTCCGTCATCATTTTAATGAGTTCCGAAGACTCCGAACTCATCTTAACTTCACCAAAATCTTCAAGCTTCCTCTTATTAGAGAGGATCTCTTTCAAGAACTTCCCATAGGCGGGCATACCTAAAATCGCATCAAGAAAAGGTATGTTAATATGCAGTTTACTCATGAGATCAACAAACTTACCGAAATGCTTATCTAGACGCGCTCTCGCTCTAGATTACGGGAATGGCAAAGGAGGTTTATAAGCTGGAGGAGGAACATAGACATCTTCATTCTCCTTTTCCTTCTGTTTCTCAACGGGAACCTCAACGAATGTGGGTTGCGGGTCGGTGGTTGTTATACCACTTCTTGTTGTAATTGTCATCACTCTCCCTTTCGGATTGTCCTCCGTTTTTCCGGGAAGCTTCCTTTCATCTCTAGGAACTTCTCCGGCCTTGCTAAACACTTGATTTTCCAAAGCTTTTTGTGCTTTAGAAATTGAAGTAATGGAATTCTCCAATCCTTGCATCTTCCCCAAGATTGTTTCATCATCGCATCAAATTTGTCCTTCTCTGGCTGGTTTGAATTAGATGAAGATTGTCCCTGACTTTTCAAAGGTGTAGAAGAAGAAGAAGAAGGAGTTGTTAGTGAATTTTCAGCATGGGAATAAGGATTACCGGGATTTTGTTGGTTGGATCTCCAATTGTTGTTGAAGTTCCCGTTGTTGTTGTTGTTGTTGTTGTTATTGTTCCAATGGTTGTTCCGGTTGTTATTCCTATTCCCTTGATTGTTCTCCCTTCCTAGCTAGCCAACGTCTTTCTCCTTTTTTGATTGCATGTTGGACTTCAAAAATTCTTTCACCTCCTTGATCTCATTGTTGAGGGAGAAAATTTGAGCTTGGGTTGTTGGATTCAATCTTGCTCTCGGCTCTCCGGAATCTCAATTCCCACTCTTAACCTTTCTATGGGAATACTTCTCAATTACTAGAGCTTTCTTCTCAATAAAATCTCAAGCATCATCTTCTCTCATACCCATAAAAGTTCCACAAAAAAGGATTGAAGTTTGAATTGTGTTTCCACAACCAATCCCTTGTAGTAAATCTCCAACAATTCCAGCTTTGAAATGCCATGGTGCGGGCAATTCAATAGAAGGTCTTGAAACCTTTCCAAGATTTAAACAAACTTTCATTTGGTTTCATAACAAAGACATTAATTTTACCTCTCAACTCCGCCGTTTTGGATGGAGGAAAGAACTTGGTGAGGAATTCCGAAGTCATCTTCTCCCATGTGTTAAATCTTCCATCCGGAAGAGCTTGATACCAAGCTAAGGCCTTGTCCTTCAAAGAGAAGAAGGAAGGTTTCAACTTATAGTTGTTGTTGATTGCTCTTGGAGGCTTCAAAGTCTCCATAAGAATCTCATAATTCTGCAAATGTTGATGCGGAGATTCCGTTTCTATTCCACCAAACTGAATTTGGCGGATCATAGTAATGACTTGAGGGAGAAACCCATAGTCATGCTCATTTGGATCTCCAAGATTCACACCTAAATGGCGTGGCTGCTGATTCGGATTCATTCGTTGTCCAAGGGTTCGCGGCTCAGCCACGACATTAGCAGCTCTCGCATCTCTAACATGAACACGAGGATTAAATGGTGGATTAGGTGGTATATCTTCCATCTCGGGCATATCATCATCGGATGATGCATCTCTTTTATCCTTGACACCTTTATCCAAATTTGATTTTAATACCATCGCCTAGATTTCATCCATTTGAATTTGCATTCGCTCCCTATCAGCACGACCTATAGCTTTCTCTGCAAGAAGTCTCCTTTCACTTTTATCAAGGAGAGCTCGAGTTTTATCCAACTCAGCTTGGAGGTTCTTTTCGTTGTGTTCAGCCATCTTCTTCTCCCTTAACCGTTTCTTTAGAATCTTTTCCGGTTCAGGATCAAAAGGAACGAGGTCTTTCTCAGATTGAGACCTTCTCATATACCTAAAGAGAAATCAAAAAATCACTAAGGTAGATAGATCAAATTACAAGAGCAAAACCTCCCAAGCCCGACAACTGAAAACCGAATTTGGCCTAAACCAAATCCTCGGCAACGGTGCTAAAAACTTGTTCGCTCAAAAAGTGTGTGTCACTAAGTCTTAAATTTATAAAATCTAAAATCAAGCAAAGCGAACCCACAATGTACGGATCGGTATAGTAAAACAAGAATTCCAGAGTATCGAACTCGGGGATTTGGGGGATCAAATTTAGTTCGTAAATTGTCCGGCAAGATAAAAAGCTTTTGTAAACATAATTGGGAAAACAACGATTCTAAAGATTCAGATATCCAATTGTGGTAATCGATTCAAGATGTTCTAAAGGTATAAGGACAGAGTTAGGGTTGCAAATGTATAGATCTAAGGTAGGGTGTTGTACGGTGAACTTCCAAACCATAAGTCTCACCCAAAGGCTCTCTCAATAAAGGATGTTGCGTCTCGTTATAAAGAGAAGTTAAGGATAATATTTAACTCTCAAATACCCATACCCAAACCCAAGGGAATCAAAGATAAGCCAAAAAGGTTAAGGTTGTGACACTCGAAACCAAAGTAGAGGATGTGGAGTCTCACTACTACCTAGAAAAGGTAAGTCAAGGCTAGGTTAAGGCCAATCTTTAACTTTGGATCAAAGCAAAAGCAAAGAACGTACGACAGAGGAAAACCACGGTTAGATCTTGAAGAACCACGGCCGTGGAAAGGTGCAACGGCGAGGTTTCTCGCAACTCTCAAGGTCCAATCTGTTTTGGTTCAATCTATCATCATCTATGCCACAACTATCAACCCTTCACCTTAGAATCGCTTAAGGGTTTTAGCCAACAATCATTGTCATCAATTCAATAATCAAGATTAAAAGAAAAAAAGATAGAACCTTGAAAACTCAATAATGAATGCAAAACCAATCTCGATCAAACTCAAAATCCATACTTGTGTTAAATGAATATAGAATAGAGTAAGAAATCCACAATCTTAAAGAACAAAGAAGAACGGGATGTCAATATGCCTTCTAAGTGAAACCCTAAGATCTTCCAACTTTGCAATATCAAAAATGCGTACTTTTCCAAATCTTCCTTTCAAAATCTTCTCACAATGTAATCTTGCAAATGATCTTCATTTCTCTCTAGTGCCGGCTACGAAAATGTAGCGAGGGATCCGTTTTCTCTCTTTCTTCAGCCTTCTTATAGGAGAAAATTGGTTACGAAAGGCTCATAACCGCTGCTGACATGGCAAATATGACACGTGGTCACGGCCAAAAGTAAATTTCCACGCCCGTGGAAACCACCGTGGAATGGCATATTTGCTCTGGACATACATTCCCACGGTCTTAATTAAATTAAATACCAAAATCGCGGTTGTGGTTCCTTGTACTTGACCGTGGAATCCCTAAAACGTGCATAAAATCCCTTGTTTCCCAATGCTTTCTACTCATACTCCTTCCTTAGTTATTCCAATGCATCCTCTTGATGTCTAGCATGATCAATCACTCCTACATACTCCATTTATGCTCCAAAGCCTTTATTCACCTATAAACACAACAAAGTTTGTATAGATCTCTATACCAACATAATAGATGAATGTACTCATAAATGCTTCAAAATCATATCCATATACAGAAAAGAAGGAGAAAAAGAACAAAAACATGTGCCTAAAATAACGTCATATTTCATGCTATCACAAGTCCCTGGCAGATCAACTCAAAGGAGTTGGCTCTCCGGTTCCTGAAACCCGTCTTGTTCTTCAACTTATTTCGGGATTGCCTGCTGAGTACAATGCCGCGGCAATTTTTATTCAACAGACCGATCCCTTTTCGAGCTTCACCAAGGCTCGCTCTCAGTTATAACTTGAGGAAACCCGCATGACGGCTCAATCGGCTGCCGGAACAGCCCCAACAACCCTCACGGTCGACACCCGTCCACCGGCCTCGAGCTCACCGTCCAACCCCCAATCTGGCTCAACTACCCATAAACGGAACGGTGGCGGCACTGCATTATCGGAGGCTACTCATACCCGGCGTGGTCGGGACCGGAAAGGGTCCAAACGGACCACCAGTGGCGGCGCTCCGGCTAGGGTTGCTTGGCACCCTCACTACGGCTAGCTACCGTTATCTCCACAGGCTGCAGGAGGAGTGTCCATCCCAGCGTAGCCCACGGCCCAATCTTCATCAGGCCTAGTTCGGCCTCCTTTCACTCAGCACTCCCAATAGGGCATTAATGGGCCCGGCCTAGTACCGCCTCCTCACCCGGCCCTTTTTGTTGCTTCTTCACAACCCACTACAGTGGATAATGCCTTTGCTACAATGACACTACATCCAGTGGACAACTATTGGTACATGGACACCGGTGCGACATCACATATGACGAATAATTCAGGTTCTCTCTCATATTTTTTCTATAATGGTTCATTAAATTCGATAGTTGTCGGAAATGGTATGCGTGTTCCATCTACAGGTATTGGAGATACTACTATCCCCACCACTAAATCGTCTTTTCACCTATCCAATGTCCTTATTGCCCCACAAATAGTAAAAAATTTAGTGTTTGTTAGACGTTTTACAACTGATAACAATGTCTCCGTAGAATTTGACCCTTTTGGTTTTTCTGTGAAGGATTTACACACGGGGATCACACATTTGAGATGTAATAGTTCCGGGGAACTCTATCTTATCACTCGTCCCCCTACTCGTGTTTATCATGCTTTTTCCGTCGAGTCGTCAAGTCTTTGGCATGCCCGCCCTGGTCATCTCGGCGCTCCGGTTTTGGATTTTCTTAGAAATTCTTCTTATATTCGTTGTAATAAGTCAATGATGTCTCCTCTTTGTCATGCTTGTCAATTAGGGAAACATCATACATTAGCTTTTGATCGTTTCACAACTCGTTCTATTGCCCCTTTTGACATTATACATAGTGATCTTTGGACTTCTCATACGCCGAGTCGGGACGGTTTTAAATACTATTTGATTTTTCTTGACGATTACTCTCATTTTCTATGGATTTTTCCGATCAAGTTTAAGTCGCAAGTATTTGATCTTTTCGTCTATTTTCACCAATTTGTCAAAACGCAATTTAACCTTCCCATCAAAAGTTTTCAATGTGATATGGGTGGGGAGTTTAACAACACCCGCTTCCACAAATTTTTTGTTGACAATGGCATTGTCTTCCGGTTCTCATGCCCTCACACATCTCCTCAAAATGGTAAAGTCGAGCGAATCATTTGAACAATGAATAACATGATGCTTTCGCTATTATTCCATGCTTCCATTCCAATTTCCTATTGGCCTCATGCCGTGGAAATTTCTTGCTACCTCCTGAACATTCTTCCATCTTCTTCCATCCACAATTATTCTCCTACTCAAGTGTTATACCTTGTTACACCTTCACTAGCTCATCTCCGGGTCTTCGATTGCCTTTGCTATCCCAATCAAAGCGCCACCATTTCCCACAAGCTTCAACATCAATCTAGTCCATGTGTTTTTCTCAGGTATCCTAAACACCATCGGGGACTTATGTCTAGACTTGTCCACACAAAAACTAATCATCTCCCGTCATGTCACGTTTGATGAATCCATTTTTCCGTTCTCTAGTCCTACCCGTGTCTCCACGGATACACTTACATCTCTTGACGATGAGCCCTCCCCGTATCTAACACAACAGCTAAACCACCATGCCCCTCAGCCCACGCATGATCTTGTGCTGCCAGCCCAGTTTTCCCCTCCTCTGCCGGCCCAGCCCATCCACCGCTGCTCCTTCCCCCACACGCCCCCTCTTCTCTAGCCCAATGATACCGGCCCAACGCACCAGCCTTCCTCCCTCTGGCCCACCAACACTCCATCGCACCTCCCCTGCTACGTCTGGCCCATCCGACGCACCAGGCCTGCTTCTGCGTCCCAATCCAGCTACTCTTGGCCCGGTTGATATTTCTGGCCCATTAGCTCTCCCACATTCATCACAAGAGAACCCAACCCCACCTCTCTTACCCATAAATCCGGCTACCATAGTAGACCCATCCTTGACCATCCCGACCCGGCCACATACTCGGAGTCAATCCAGAATAGTCAAACCCAAACCCATTTTCGACCTTTTCGTTTCCACCACCCCTCCATCCCCTTTGCCCAAATCCCACAATGTAGCTCTTCAAGACCCGAACTGGACCGCTGCTATGCTCAATGAATATCAAGCCCTTATGCCATAAGTACAGATCTAATGGTTCTCTTGAACGATATAAGACTCACTTAGTTGCAAATGGTTGTTCCCAGCAAGTTGGTATTGACTGCGATGAAACTTTCAGCCTAGTTGTGCAACCGGACACTATCCGGAATTGCTTCTTGCAATCCTGCAAAGACTGTGCAGCCTTAGGCCCTTAGACCTTAGTGTTGTCCTTTCAATTCGTTTCAATTTGGTATGCTTTATATATTTGTGTTGTATTTATTCTTACTTTATTTAGTTAAATGTTTATTTAGTTTATTTAATTATTGTTTAGTATAGTAATAATCTATAAATTATATATATATCAGGGGCGGCCCCAAGGGGGGGCGGGGAGGGGCGGCCGCCCCCCCCCCCCCCCCCCCCCC
>BSUD01000007.1:117407304-117451050 GCA_033239045.1 Fagopyrum esculentum | reverse complement strand
AAAAATCCTGCGGCCGCCACTGATATATATATATATATATATATATATATAATCATACTCTCATGTAAACAACCCTTATAGTGTACAATGAGAACAAATCTAATCCGTAAGATTAGAGTAATAGATGGTCAAGATTAACCATAATAAATAGGGAAAAAAAATAAAAATAAAACAAATTAGAATGAGAGTGGGAATTGGCTGCACGTGAAAATCAACTTTCACTTAATTTGCTCCATTATTATATATAAAAAGATTTGTTACCTTATACTGCCCTAGAATCTCTCATTCAAATCTTCCATCTTCCATCATCGTTCAATACCCGATTATTTGTGAAACGACTCCAATGGCGAGCAAGGGCAATTCAACGATGATTAGGGTTGTTGTCGTTCGTCCAATGAAGGCACCACCGTCGTCTTCTTACCAGATTTGGCCAGCCGGTTTTCTTCGCAGATCCGGACTTGAACTCGCCACGGCTCTCCCTCGAATGCCTCAGGTACCCTTCCAACATTCCTTCAGTCTCATGCATCGCGACTCAACCGTCTATGAGACCAATTTCGTCTCGCTCACCATCAATTCGCTCGAGGCTATTCAAAATCCGCGTTTTCCTTCATCCTCGTAGTCTCGTGTCGATATTACATCATTACCATCAACAATCTTCTTGTACGACTCCAAATTTGTCATCATTGCAGACCAACCGGAATCCATGGTTGTCCTCATCCTCAACAGTACAAGAGAAGCATGCGCTATTGGATTTGTATTCACTGTTTATTGAGTTTTTATTCATTGATGTATGTTAATGTATTTAGCAAAATGAGAAGGACGTTGATTTTGCTTAGATTAAGATTCAATATGTTTTTGTGGTGCTTGAAATCTTCTTTGATCTGATGAACAAAATTTGTTATTTCATTGTCATATACATGAATTATTGTACTTTTGTTTTTTATTCGACACTAAATGTTGTAAATATTCGGTGGTTATATGTCTTTTATCCGGCGATTTGTGGTGATTTGTCCGTTTATGTGCGACAACTTATTGGAAACAATTGAATAACTAAATTTTGCAACGAATATATTATATCATATGTACGAATATATTTAGTAACACTAACGAATATTTAATAGTACACTAACGAATATTTTAAGTAATATGGTTGAATATCTTCGTATACGTATATGTTCGCGAATTGTCCGAAGATTGAAACATTGGTCTCTTCAAATTATGATCGTATATTTTTCACTATATAAATAAATAATTTATGTACCACTGACTATTAATTTCAGCTATCAATAACCGACTAAAATTTGTTGGACATGAACGAGTAATATTGGTATCATGAATGAATTCTTAATAGTATATTGACGAATATTTTCATGAACACAGACGAATACTTTTGTACAATATTAACTAGAAGAATGGAGATGATAATTGAATTGATTTAGAAATGTTGTTGATATCAACTATGGTGAATGATGAATTGAGAAATGAAAAAAAGTGCAATATGAATTCACGTTGAAAACCAGATTTGGATTTAAATGTAGAGATTAGGATAATAACAATTAGGGAGAGAATCTCTAACTACCATATTTGACTATAACTATTATGGAGAGTGTAATGCACCCTCTTTAATTGGAAAGTGGGGTAAAATATTCCCTAAAATTTGGTTTAATTAAGACCATTAGATCAAAGCAATCCTATGGTTAACGTGTGTTCTCATTGAACACTATAAGGGCGGTTTACATGTGAGCCAAACTCTATATATATATATAGTTAATGATCTTATTAATTAATTTTATTTAATTAAGTGTTTAGTTACTTTTTCTAAATATATAGTTTCATCCTCTTATTTTATTGTTTTAATTAGTGTTTTATATTTTTTGTCTTTAATATATGATAAAAATTTATAGTGTCTACTAATTGGTTAACAAATTTTAGTTTTATAAATTAACAATTAAAAATTTAATTATTAAATTAATGTCGATGAACTTATTATGTTAATTTATTGGAGAATGACCGCAATTGTTTTAAATTTTTTTACAGATAATTATGTCTTCACAACCACCAAAGAAAAAAGTGAAGTCCACATTATATTCTTTCTTCAAACCCAAAGAATCAACTCCGGTACATGAAATCGACCAGTCTCCTCTTTCTGATATATCTTTTGAGCTAGTTCGTGATCCGGGAATAAGAAAAAAGATATGTGATTGGCCTCTTGATAAAAGAGATGAGATTAGGAGAAAGTATTTGATGCATGGACCGTATCAATCAAAACTTGCAAAGTATGAGGTTAACGATTCTCGTCGTTTTTAATATAGTTGGTTTGAGGAATTTAATTGGTTAGAGTATTCACCTACTACACATATGTTTTATTGCTTTCCATGCTTTCTTTTTGCGGACAATACAAATTCTTCTTCTTCTTTAGTGAACGATGGGTTTAACAAATGGAAGAGAGTTCATCAAGGAGCCGAATGTGTATTTTTGAAACATGTTGGAAAATCAACATCTCCTCATTACAAATGTGTTGTATAAGCTGAATCTTTGATGAAGCTAGCTGGTCATGTCGATACGGTAATGCAGAGGGTGAGTAGAGTAGAAGTGATAAAAAACCGATTGAGACTTAAAACTACAATCATGGTTGTGCAACGATTGACATTGCAGGGTTGTGCTTTTAGGGGTCATAATGAGTCGGAACTTTCTACGAATCGTGAAAATGTAATCGAATGGGTGGATTTTTTTAGCAAAATGGGTACCAGAAGTCAATGATGTTGTACTGAATAATGCACCTGGAAATGCCACATATATTTCTCCTGAAATTCAAAAAGATGTGTTGGCAATCATGGCAAACAAAGTGCGTTATATGATTCGTGAGGAAGTTGGAGATGCATATTTTTCTATACTCGTCGATGAAGCACAAGATGAATCGGGACGGGAGCAAATGGTTATCATCTTGAGGTTTGTAAACCTCGCTGGTATTTTAACAGAACGTTTTTTTGCTATCAGACGGGTTCTAGAGACTTCTTCAGAAACACTTTATAAAGAGATCTGTAATGTCCTCTCTACTTACAATCTTCAAGTTGACAAATTGAGAGGTCAAGGGTATGATGGTGCTAGTAACATGTCAGGACAATTTAATGGATTGAAGGCACTATTTCTCAATGATTGTGAATATGCATACTTTGTCCATTGTTTCGCTCATAGATTGCAATTGACGTTAGTGGCTACTACAAAGAAGTGTGATCCAATTTGGAGGTTCTTTTCTTTCTTGGATAATGTTTTTAATATTGTCAAGTCGTCTCCTAAACGCAACACAAAGTTACAAGCATTTCATAGAAGTGAAATTGATGATATGTTAGAAAGTGGAGATTTAGTATCTGGGCAAGGAGCTAATCAAGCAACATCCTTACAACGTGCAGGTTTTACTCGTAAAAACTCTTATCTTATATATATATAACAATATTAATATGTTTCTATCAAGATTTAGCTAAACATTTGATATTTTTATATTGTGTAGGATCTACCCGATGGAGTTCTCATTTTCGGTCTATTGCGAGTGTACTTAAAATGTTTTCTTCAACTTGTAAAGTGCTTGAGAATATAAGTGAGAATGGTCCAAATTCCAAGGCTCGAGTAGAAGCTAGTGGTGCTCTAGATCAGTTGATGACTTTTGAGTTTGCATTTAGTTTGCACTTAATGATGGAAGTTATGGAAATTACCAACTTTCTTTGTCAGGTATTTCAACAAGAATCTGTTGACATACTAAGTGCTCTTCAACATCTTTCCACTGCAAAAACACTTCTTCAAGATCTACGTGATGAAGGATGGGAGAAATTACTTCAAAAAGTGAAAGAGTTTTGCTTAAAACACGAAGTACAAGTACCTGACATGAGTAGTAAAGTTGGATGTGGTGCGAAACAAATAACTCTCGAGTATCGTTATCACGTTGAGCATTTTAATCAATCTATAGACTTTCAGTTGTCCGAGTTAAACTCGAGGTTTAATGAGAACACTATCAGACTGCTTCAGTTGAGTGTAGCCTTGGATCCAAAAGATTGTTTTCATTCGTTCAAGGCAGATGATGTCTACAAACTTGTAGTAGAGTTCTATCCTAGAGATTTTGAAGAACATGAAAGAAATCTTTTGAAGAGTGAGTTGCCCTACTATCATGTTTTTGTTGTCTCCAATTCAGAGTTTCAAGTACCCACACTTGCAAAATTAATGGAGAAGTTGGTGGAAACAAAAAAAGATTAACAGTTCAAAATGATAAGCAAATTGATTCGTCTTGTGTTAACTTTACCGGTTTCTACTGCAACTACAAAGAGGGCTTTTTCAGCAATGAAACATGTGAAAATTGACATCCGTAACAAAATGGCAGATGAGTTTCTTGGTGATGCTTTGACGATCTATATTGAAAGAGAATTTGTGAGTAAAGTTGACATCGATTCGGTTATCGATGATTTTGCTAAGGCAAAAAATCGTCGCATTTGTTTTACTTTCTAGTTTAAAGTATAATAAATTAATTGTTTAGATACTTTATAATATATATATATATATATATATATATATATATATATATATATATATATATATATATATATATATATTACAATTATGAAGTTTATATATTTTACGTCTTTCGTTTTGAATTTCGCCCACCCCTAATATTTTTCTGGCTCTGCCCCTGGTTATGCAGTACAACAAGTTTTCTTTTTCATGCATGATCCCAGAGAAGCTCACTTTGTTGCCCTCAAGCGCATCATCCGCTACATTTTGGGCACATCATATTTACGTATCACTATTTATCCTTCTCTGAAGTCAGATCGTATTGCTTATACAGATGACGACTAGGCTGGATGTCCTGATACCCGCCGATTATTGTGTCGTCTTCAACGACACTTTAATCTCGTGGTCCGCCAAATGCCATGTGGTTTCTCGATCTAGCGCCGAGGTCAAACATAAAGGGGTTGCCAATGTTGTGTCGGAATGTTCATGGCTTCGCAATTGCGTGTATTCTCGTATGAATGTATATTACCACTATATTATAATATTGCCCGACGGGAGTTTAAGTGAAGAAGAACTTAGTGTGACTAAAACAATTGCGTGTATTCTCGTATGAATGTATATTACCAGTATATTATACCGATCATTTATTTAATACATATAATTTGTTTACTCCTTCACTAAATCACGTTCAGAAATGAGTATTTTTTTTGTAGTTTAAAATGATATGAGAATGACTTTGAAAGATCCTTCTTCTTAGGCACTTTACGTGCGTCTTTATCTGCACCAGTGTAGGCAATTGATTTCTTTAGTCTTATTTATGTTAGTCTTACGTATTGCACAAACAAGTGTATGCTTGATCCGCTGAAAGTTGATAAATAAAATACAGATTTTGGGTCAAAAAGCCACACACGGTAGCTTAGAACTACGGTACCTCTCTATACAGTTGCTTCAAAATGGGTTATGAAGCACATGAATCCTTGCAGCAATTCTTAAGGATTTAAATTCTACTTCTCTTGCATTGATTCCGGACCGGAGATGTGATCAAGCTCATTGGTAACAGCTTCGGATCATCGACCTCCTTTTTAAGGTATGTAAATCACATGTAAGCATGAACATGAAATTAGTGTGCTTCTTCTCTCTAGTTGAGCAACATGAGAAGCATTGGGAGGAGCTTTGATCCGGATTGTTATCCGCATGACTTCATTATGTCAACTCTTGATTTCACTGCAGCATGATGAGCAAAAGATCTCATGGGTCTCTCAAGGTTTTCGTGCTAGCTCTCGGTTGCTTGATCTCGGGTTTCCTTGTCGGACTCAACTATCCGAAAGAATCACTTTACCGGGTACCCAGTTTGAACCCACAATTCTTGCTAGTTTCAAGTTTTTTACACCAATGATCTTTTCATATGACAATGGCAGCTGAACCTTTCCACCAGCCCTCTTGGGTATCCTTACCAGATGGTAATGTGCGGAAATGAGACGAGCATAATGCAGAATACAGTGACGAATACACCATTGGTAATGCCCTCTTCTTGCCTGTAAAATTGTTGTATCAATTATGTTTAACCAAAACACATGCAGGTTAGCTCTAAAATAAAACCTAGAGGTGCAGAACTACTACCACATGGCATAATTGAACCCGAATCAGACCTGTTTCTTCGACGGCTGTGGGGCTCTCCAAGAGATGTAAGCAAGATCAAATTTCATATCCATATTTGGTGATATGATACAATTCTAATTTCTAAACTAAATGAATTTAGGATGTTAGGGTTCAGCCAAAGTACCTTGTGACTTTCACAGTTGGTTATGGTCAGAAGAACAACATTGATGCAGCTGTTAAAAAGGTTTTCTCACCTACTCACTGTTTTCTTTTTACCTGCAAACAAATCTGTACTGAATTCAATTGCTTTTTGTAGTTCTCAAGCAACTTCACCATTGTCCTCTTTCATTATGATGGAAGAACTACTGAATGGGATGAATTTGAATGGTCCAAGCAGGTCATCCATATAAGTGCTGTAAAACAGACAAAATGGTGAACTATTTTGTCTTTCGACGTATTTTCGTTTCATAGGCATGGGATTATGACAAATTCCGCCCTCGTTTCTTTTCTTTGAAGGTGGTTTGCGAAACGGTTTCTTCATCCAGACATTGTGGCTCCATATGATTACATCTTCATGTGGGACGAGGACTTGGGTGTTGAAAATTTCAATGCTGAGGAGTAAGTACAACCACAAGCACTGTTTCCATACTAGATTATCACAAGACAAGTATTGTTCAATTTATTTACCTTCCCAGATACATTAAACTGGTAAAGAAGCATGGCTTGGAAATCTCACAGCCCGGGTTGGAGCCGGATCCATGGGTTGCATATGAGCTGACAAAAAGAAAAAAGGATGAGGAGGTTCACAAGTAAGAAATCATGAAACAATAATCTGCTGGTTTAGTTCATTCATCTAACCTTATAGCTTTGGTAACAGAAAAGCATGGGAAAAAAAAGGTGGATGTCCTGACCCGGATTTGCCACCATGTGCAGGGTAAGCTATATTCTTCCTTGCTGCTTTCCTCCTGTGTAAATCCAAACTAAAACAGAACAAAAATGCAGTTTTGTTGAGATAATGGCACCAGCGTTCACTCGAGAGGCTTGGCGCTGCGTATGGCATATGATTCAGGTAATAACTATCTGCAGGTTCTCTACCTTTGGGGAAAAAACAACAAATATCTAACTAAATGGTGAAACTAAATGTGAAGCACAGAATGATTTGGTCCATGGATGGGGTATAGACTTTGCACTCAGGAAGTGTGTTCAGGTATGTCATTCTGATCAAACTCACTCAATTAAATTTATGTTATGTGGAATGTTACAGGGATTAACTGTTTATAGTTGATGGTAAATCAGCTTCCACATGAGCAAATTGGAGTGGTGGATGCTCAGTGGATCGTTCACCAAAAACTTCCGTCACTTGGGGGCGAGGTAGATGGCATTCACACACTTCTCTCCTATGTTTCCGGATTCAAGTCTCGTGTTCTTAACAACTTTTTATGTTTTTTCAGGGTGAGACTTACAAGGGCAAAACATCACGGCAATTGGTAGAGTTCACATATCTTTACAGTCCAAACTTTTTCCCTATACTCTCTCCTCTCACAGTGTTTTCTTCAGGTGAAAGAGAGATGCCGGTCTGAGTTGAAGATGTTTCAGGAACGGCTTGAGAATGCAGAGAAGTCCGAGAATGCCACCAGCTCGGTTAATGTTTAGCATATGGTGATGCTGAAGTGCAGCTAGAGCAAAGTTGTAGTTACATGAGCTTGTTTTTTTTAATATTTATTTATTGTATTAATAAAGATGCAGTTTCGACTACCATAAATTCGTAAAGCACACAACCAAAACAAGAAGAACCTTACACTATACTAAAGCATGAGGTCATGGTCCTATGGACCAAATTATTAGACATGAGGGCTAACAAAAGGAGAAGACAGCTGAGTTAAGAGAATAATAAACAGCTGTATGTTCTCTGATTCTTTGTCCATAAGCAGCAATCATGTTATCACATGCTAACATGCCAAACCAGACCAACCATCCCCCAATCATTATTGTCTACTTTCCTCATAATAATATTGATTTCTACAGCTGTTCAAAAGATATTAATTTCTACAGAAGTTAGTTTTCAACACAGAGATCAGCAGACATTGAATATTTTCAACAATGAATTGGTACCAAACTATGAACAAAAAGTACATTCAAAAACTGCGATGCTAAATTGCTAATACTGCATTACAAATGGTATCAATGAAAAGCATGCCATACCACAGTATGGCGAGTTATCCCTGGGGTTTGAAAGCCAAGATCCAAAGCAGGGCTCGTGTATTTACACCAAAACGCGCAACCGACCTATTTCAGGTGAGATATGTACAAATTAAACACCCCCAGTACTCAAGATTTTAACCCTCTACAAAGAATGGGTCCACCATGACTCAGGACACAGATCAGAATGTTGATCACCCCGTTTCTCTAATGCAGTTCCCAGGTAATAGGAATCTGTACTTGTCAGCATTCTCCAAAAGAAATGAGGGGAGATGAACTGCTGAATACGAGTGAGGCATAGGTCCCATTTTCCCAAGTATACCCTTGAATGTATACTCCTCAGGCAGCATATCAAATAAGTCGGTCCCTTTACAGATAACTCGTTGAATCCTCTCAGGATTCAAGTAATGAGGAAACCTGACCCGATCATTGTGGCTATATGCTTTCATCTTGAAAACAAACTCACTGATATGACGAAAACAGAAGCTACAATGCCATCCCGCATCTGCCAAGAGGTAATCTGTTTGCCTAAAATGAGCATATCTAGTTTTCCCTGTCTGGTACCTATGAACTGAAGCCCTCCAACTGTTATAATCCGCAAGAAACTCGAAAGAGTATAAGTAGTTTCTAAGCTGTAGATGAAGAACAGGAGGGATATCATTGCACCATCTTAAGAGGTCAATGGTGTGCCTGCTCGGTATCTCATCAACATCCGACATAATCAATAAGTCATCATCTGATATGCCTGCTATCCCTATCAGATGGTCCAAAGCAACACGCTGATAAGCTTCCTCAACAAATGGGTTTTCCCCTTTCATGAAAGGTCCGCCAATAGCCCCGTATGTCAGGCGAGGTTCAACAAATTTGAACTTGTCCCGATTGGCAGCAAATACGAAAGGCTTTGGAAGGCCAGTGAATGTTGAGTTGGATTCTAGGAGGACAAACTGTGTGATGTAAGGATAAAGTTCTTTCCATCTGATTGTAAGGATCTCAACCTCATTACTGAACAAGACGGCATCATATACACGCCTAGGGTATTCACGGACTCCCCAACCATGAAGCTTGCAGAGGTTTTCCATGGTCACATTTTCACTGTAATAGTGAGGAATCTGATGGAATGTCTTGGGGGGTTTCTCCCACAGTGGCCTCAAGAAGTAGGAGATCTTCTGTCCGTGGAGGTAGATTACAAGAATGCACATCGAAACCGCTGTGAATAGAAAGATGTAGGTTTTAATGTCCAATCCCCTCATGATGCAACGCAGTCTTGACATGCCCAACCTACTCGACCCCTGCAATCATCATTCAATTACAATCACAGATGCACTGATGCAGCAGGAAAAACATCTCAGTGCTATAATGCTAGTGTCAGCCATTTATTCTGGAAACCGAGGACAACAGAACACAACTACTCACCCCCAATCCCCTCTGAGTAAACACCACACTTTCATGTTTGCAAGTTGCAACATATATCCTCTCCAGTCCCTCAATAAGTGAAAATAGAATCATGGCATCTAATAAAGCGAATCTAATGCATGTCCATAGATTCTTAGAGAAGGCAATAGAACACAATAGAGTTCGAGGGATCATGTCTTAGCATGTTCAATCCAATATTATAAGACAGGAATTTAAAATTTTATAATCCGAGATAAACTAACAAAAAGACAATCAACACAAAATCATACTATAATGCAATCAGAAGCGTCCAATCAACAAACTAAATTTGGGGAATGAGGGAAAGCGCCATTAACAACACCTGGCAACAACAGCAATCATGGCAAAGACTATCGGTCTTCTTGGAGCAATAACGGCACCCTTCTCCGCCAGAAATGAACATTTCTCTGCTCTCTGTATCCCTTAGACGAATCCTTTCTATGTATGAGTCAGAAGAAACAAAACCCAGAAAAGAAGAGAAGTTGCAAGCTGAGAATTAACCTAAAATCTGAAGGTGTAGAATTAAACCCAGAACCCTACCAGTGGTAGTTATGCTTTGAGGATGGCGAGAATAGGAGAAAGAGAATGTTTGAAATGAAGGGGGGAAAATGAATGGACTTTGGGAAGAACGTTCCGAGGAGGAAGAAGAAAAGGCAATGAATTAATTAACTTGCAGGTGTGAAAGTTGCCTTTTTAGGAGAGAGGGGGGGAAATTAGCCGTTTACTTGTCTCTCTTGTTATCTTTTCTTCGCTTTTGTTCTTTAAAATTGATGAGAAACCCATTATTTCTCAACGACAAATCTGGCCTCAATTTTAATGGAAATCTGATCAGATTCTGACATTCGAGAAAGCACTTGATGAGGGTGGTTTAGTCATTTTCACTACCTTCATGTCATCATTTCCACTACCTTCATGTTGTCATTTCCCCTCTCTTCAAACTTTTAACTGAAATATAGTGTTCCTTGACTAACGTGTTAGAACGAGTTCACTCCGATGGATCGAAATTTATTGGTTTATTGTCAATTAATCAAATACTATTCGGTGTCACCTTTTTTTTGGTAAAGGAAAGCAATTTGTAAAAATATTGAACTTCTCTAAAAATATGTTTGATGGGATCTTCTTCAAAAGAACGAAGATGGAGAAAGATATTTTCTCTCAGTATCTCGGCTTTCCATTGCAGTTTCCAAATACCTAAGAAACAATTAATAACGTATTGATTGTCCGCTTTAGTTTTAATTTTACGACTTCCTTATTCTTTGGTTAGAGTTAGCCCTTTGAGTAGAGTTGTAGCCTCTACTTTAAAAATTGGTAAGTTTGAGAGTTTTCTAAAGTCCATATTTAACACTAAGTTTGAGAGTTTTCTAAAGTCCATATTTAACACTTTTGCTTCATGGTCGCGGATAATTACTCCCCAAGTGAGGTTCCGTCATTCGGCTTAGAGCCATCAAAGTTCAATTTTATAAATTTAGTTTCAAGTTTAATAATATTCATTGTCATTGAACATATGTTTTCACTCGTTTTGTTTCTTAAAGTCAATGTTGTTTCATTTATTTATTTTTAGTTATATAATTTGAAGGTTTTTTGGAAGAAAAAATACCTTGTTATATAAGAAAAGAAAATTAATTATATTATAAAATATTAATTTAAAATGAGGTGTTTATAAAAATAGTTTTTTAAAATAATTTAGTAAAGTGAAATATAATCATAACAAAATATTTTCAAAAATAATTATAAAAATACTCATTTAAATTGATTAAGTATGGTTATTCTGGTCAAATAATCTAAGATTTTCCTGTAAAATGATTATGAATGATTTAATTTCATAAATATTTTACGAATAAAAAAAGTTAAAGTAATTTATGTCATGTTTCAATCCATGAAATTTAAGGGTGATGTATTAAGTTCGCAATTAAGACCATAAAATTATTATACCTTTCTTTTTCTTTTTTTTTTCTATTGTGTTCTCTTCCTTGTAGGAATGTCTTTTCAAGAATTCTTTCAAAAACTGTAAGAAAATCAAAGATAAAAGAAAAGCAGTAAGATTACAATACCGTTAGTATGTGCAGAGTCGAAATAGAAGATATATGTCCTTAAATCTGAAAATGCCCCGGATTACGTCGATCTGAATAGCGTTCTGAATCTCAATTGTAGTAGAGTCGACTTCCGTGATGGCTTTGGAAATCTGGCAAACAACCTCTGCGTTGCACTCTCAAGTTTTGAAGAGAAAAAGAGGGAAGAAGACGTTTTTTCTTTTGGTTCGGTTGTGTGTTGGAACGAGAGAACGAGACCCCTTTTATAGGCAAGCTCATAGTGCAAAGGATACCAGCGCTTTTAATCCGATATTTTAAATCCGGATATTCCATTAAATCGGGATTTTCTTTATGCAGTTGATGCTTGAATTGATCAATCTTAGGGCAAAAAACAATAGCCTTGAATGATCAACCCAACACCATCAATTTAGTCCGTTCTTGTCATGTCCTAAGCATGCGGCACGACACGGCTCGGCATGCGCATGTGGTCGTTTAGATACGCCCGCTCCCAATGAAAATTGGCAATAACTCAAAGGTCACGTCCTTTAAGCGTTTTCCCTCCTTATATACTATAAGGATTATACTCCTTTTAGTCGAGTGGGATAGCCACATTTTTGTTCGTTTTTCCAAGTTTTGTGTCGCGTACACGTAACTCCGGGCATCATTATCTCATTCACTCAGAATCCAATTTAAAAAAATAAGCATACCATAATTCATTGCTCACGGAGACGAAGTCCATGCTTCTATTTTCCGGTGTTGACGATGACCAAATCCCATCAGAAATTTTCCCGGAATTCCCGGTGCACTACTTATTTAAATTATTGGTTCCAACAATCCCCACATGAATAGAAGTGATAATAGACACATGTTTTTGAAAAAAAATTGTTTGAGAGTACATTCAAAAAATCACTACATTTAGGAAGGTAGTGTTTTTCAACCTTGAACCGCCCGTAGTGAGTAGCTATCGGATTTACTCTTCCAGGAGGTGACCATGGTGTCTTGAATCACTTAATCTTTAAGGTAAACTGAGACAATAACTATCACATAGTTTCATCTTCTCACAAAACCAAGTTCTCTATTTGTGTTCATTTTGACCTTTAACATGCCTCGTTAATTATGAGTGAACTTGGAGAATTTAGTCTCCTAATTCTCCTAGACACGGCCCCATGTCACACTCACAAGGAGATTTGACCATATTGAGTGTCTTGAAATACCATGATGAAACCATTAGAAGAAAATGCTTAACCTCAATTCATGCAACTCACACTGTGTATCATCCTAGAAATTGGGTAGAGACGTGATTCTCAGATTGTTCCACTCGAATCCATTTGGTTGGTTATCCCTTTGAATCTACATCGTTGGATCTCAATTCACGTAGGTGAGGTTGTCCTTAAAGCATCCTCTTTCGTCATAGGTTTTAAGCATATTCCTGTTGATGATTTAACCACTTGACCTCTTGACAAACCTTTAGTAAATGGATCCACAAGGTTGTCCACTAATTTGACGTAGTCTATTGAGACTGCTCCAATTAAGATCATGTTTCTTATGGAGTTATGTCGTCGTCTTATGTGACATGATTTTTTTATTACACAAGATGTTCAATGCTCGGGCTATAGCCGATTGGCTATCGTAGTGTACACTTATTTCCAACATTGGGTTCTCCCACATTAGAATGTCTTCCAAAACATTTTGAAGAAACTCGGCTTCCACTGTTGTTTTATCCAAAACAATGAACTCAAACTCCATCGTGGATTTGACCAATACCGTTTGTTTGGACGATTTCGATGATACTGATGCACCACCGAGTATAAATACATATCCACTCTTTTTTTTTAGTTTCTAGAATCAGCTATCCAATTAGCGTCGATGTATCCTTCGAGAACTAATGGGTATTTCTCATAGTATAACCCATAACTTTTAGTATGACATATGTAGTTCAATACTTTGGATATGTCTTTCCGGTGTTTAAAGCATAGATTACTTGTATAGTGACTTAGTACATTGAACGAGTGTGCCAATTTCGGATGTGTGTAATTGGCTGGTGGGTTACTTGTTATGGGAGGGGAGAGGGTTGCAAGAGGGTGGTAACAAGGGGACGAGGTTGTAGAGGTGTGTGTTGGAGTGGGAGAAGGAGGAGTGAAGGAAGTGTGTATTATTGCTTAGAAGGGATTGCAAAAGCTTGTTTGGGAGGAGAAGAAGAGAGGAAAAGAGGGGTGAGAGAAGAGGTAAAAGAGAGACGAGATAGACAATAAAGAGAAGAGAGGAGAGTGAAACTAGTGGTTCGAGAGGGGAGTAGCAAAGAAGGAGGGATCGAAGAGGGAGTGAGGATCTGGCTAGAATTAGCAGGGGATAGGCGGTGTAGGGATGGGAAAACGAGAGGTCGCTCGGGGGCTAGAGGGTTAGGCTTGTTGTTGCAAATTGAAGAAAGGGGAGGGGGGGAGTAGGTTGCAACATAGTTGGGTGGGAGTAGAGTTGTTGACGCTGGCACTAGATGGCTAGGAGACGACAAGGAGAATGATTATGGTAGCTGCAAGGTTGGGTGTAGACGGTGAAGAAGGGTCAAGAATGGGCTAGCTATAGAGGTGACTAGGCTAGCTTGAGTGGGGAGAAGCAATGGTTATGACGACTAGGAGTAGCTTGAATGGCAATGCTTGTGGCGCCAAATGGAGTCGAGGAGTGTCGGGGAGTTGAGTGATGGTGCCAGGCGACATTAGTTAGTGTGTCGAAAGCGTCAAAGGGAGGAGGTGTTTGTGTTAGGCGGCACCTGGAGGTGTGCCGAGGGTGCCGGAGAGGAAGGTGTTGGAGCCATGCAACACCAGGTGGCGTGGTGGAGAAGCCCGAAGACGACAATTGTTAAGTGGGCTGGAGCAATGAAGGCGACGACGCCCGCTGGCGTCAAGCGGCGCCAAGAGGCACCCGATGGTGTTAGATGGTGAGGAAGAAGGAAGAAAGAAAAGAAAAAAAGAAAAGAAAAATAAATAAATAAAATAAAACCAGATAAAAATATTCGGAAAGTCATATCGGAAAAGTTTTCAAACTTTTCCGCAAATATATATATATATATATATATATATATATATATATATATATATATATATATATATATATATATATATATATATATATATATATATATATATATATATATATATATATATATATATATATATATAGGGTGTGGTTCCCATGAGAACACCCCTAACGTGAGAACATGAGAACAATCGTACACCGTTGGATGGTGAGTATTAAGGGTTGAGATTTAGAGTAGATATCATAATTAATAATAACTACGAATAATAATAATTAGGAATCCAACAATAACTACGAATAATACATTAAACGATATGACACCTTCGTAACAAAACTAATAATAATTACGAATCTGTTCTCACGTTCTCACGTTAGGGGGTGTTCTCATAGGATCTATACTCTCTATATATATATATATTCGTAAAATATCTTTAATGATATAAAATACTCTCGTAAATTATTTATGATATTAAAATAATAATAAAAATACGGAAAAATATTAATATAAACCGCACCTTATCTTGGGAGCGTTTCAAATATCAAGATCAGATGCATGTAGTCAATTCGATCGCTTGATTTTTATCAGATTAGGATTGTTGAGTATTATCAAAATAGGATCAACCAAAGGTCTAGTTCATTTCCAAAAAAAACACAACAAATGTTCTTCATACGTAGGGATATGCTAGCTTATGTCTTTTATATGAACGAGACCATCAAAATTTTTATTGGGCCTAAACAATGATGACCCGACTTCAGATTGAGACTGTGATACTAGGGTTGTAGTGAACTGCACATGTTGGAGCTTTAATCCCTTCTCACCACCACGTTCACCTACCGGGCCAGCAGGAATTATAATATCCTTCCCTCTGTCAATTTTTCTGCCTTTGTTAACGAGGAACAGACCCGACATGTCGCTTCCACCCTCTTGTTTGACTAAGAATCTCTTTCATCTTATATGAATAGGATACATTTCGAGATCATATTGAACTCAAAGTCCGATATGGTTTTCTAAGGAGAGGAGGTCCGTTGTTCTCCTTGATCATTTTACTTTTGAGATTATGTCTAGCGGTAGCGGCCATGTTAAATTTGTGATATTTGGTGGGTTTTGTGAGAGTTTTTATGGCGTGTGTAGGCGCATTCTCCGGGGGCTAAGGCTGATAATCATTTTCTTATATATACATATATATAAAGATCGAGAAAATTGAAAAATATTATAAATATAGATGAATCTTGTAAATTCTCTAATGTGGATGTTTAAAGGATGTGTTTGGTAAGAGGTTAATGGGGTTATTTTAGATAAATTGAGGGATTAAATTTGTGTATGTGTTTGGTTGAAGATTGAGATTATACATGGAGATCATAGAAGACGTTAAGCGATTAAAAAAGGAGTACCATATTTTAAATTAAAAAGAAGAGATCAAATTTTATAATGATAAACTGTAACTCCTCAAGTTCTGGAAACTCGAAGCGTTACGGGCTAGGACCTCACAATGGTCTCGACCCTCAGAGTAGCAACATCACAACAAGTCTTACAACAAGGCACATACAAATAAAAACCAAATTTTAATGATAACTTACAGTAAGTTGAAATATACTTACCTCAAAGTGTCGAAACACTCGTCTCGATGACTAAATTTTGTATCATCGAACGAAATCAACATCTCAAAGTGTCGAAACACTTCTTCTTTGGAACATACAAAACTTTTCGAATTACAACGGTCATAATTTAAAATTATTATTGTTACACAACATTTGAATTATAATGGTCAAAATCATCACGAATCCGGGTTCCGTAACAGCCGCTGAACAGGTTCTAGATCCGTCGGCGTTTGAGAATTCCATCGTCGTCTACGTAATGTTCTTCTAAAACAATTGATGATAATGCATTCGTGGCAATGAGTTGTTGACAACACAATTGTTGATATCACAATGACTGTCAATATAATTGGTAACAACATAGTTAGTCGATAACAATACAATTTGTGATATCATAGTTAATGACAATACAATTGATGACAACATAATTTTTGATAATATAGTTGATGCCATTACAATCGACGACATGATGACAACAGAGTTAGTGAACAATGTAGTTGATGAAGATATAGTTGATGACAACATAGTCAATGAAATATCATTGATAACAACACACTTGATGACAATATAGTCGATAACATGACAATAGGTGACAATACAATTCCTTCTAAACAATATACAAATCTCCAAAAAAATATATAAATATTTTGTAATTTTAAAAAAATTATTTTACTTATGTTTAATTAGAGACTAAAAAATTTCAAACATGAAAAATTGAAAAACAAACGGTTTGGTCAAAAGGGACCTTGGGCCTTAATAAAAATAACCAACGGTTTGGTCATAAATCATGGGCCGAGGGATGGAAAATCTGGGCCATTTCAATCCGAAGTCTGCCCGAGATATCACAAATCCAGTTGTTTTCAAATATTCCCTTTCCCTACAACTGCCCACGAACAGTGAAGAGAGAGAAGAGAGCAAAGCAGCAAAAGTGGCGGGATCCATGGCAATGACGCTGCTAGACGAGCGACGAAATCCGCTGATGGAGACGGTGATGCACTGGCAAGTTCGATACTCACGCTTCTTTGGCTACCATCCTCCCACTTTCACTTCATCTTCTCTCTCTCCTCGTCGAAGAAACGGATACTGTAACTGGCTCTCCTCAGCCTCTCCCACCGCCATTCTCTCCCTATCCGCCGATCATTCTGTCTCCGGTTTCATCCTTACCGTCTATTTCGAAGGAAAAATCCTTGTAATATTTCTAGATCTCTCAAACTCCACAGTAGTTTCTTCTCGTTTTTGTCGTTCACTTTGCTGCTGTTCGACAGGATTAGCCGATCGTCGACTATGCTAAATATCCCACAGTATACCGTATTTCGCACACTAGATTCGCATTAGCGACCGAGTCTTCTATTTCTAGAAGTTCGGTTGTGGCGACTCTATTTAGGGGTTAAAATTTTGCTTGCAAATTCGGATTTCCTTCGGAGCAAGCATTTAAGACCATATTATCAGTGTTTCATATGTAGCGACGATGAATGAAATTCACAGAATTAGTTTGAGCAACTAATTGTCACTTTGAAAATTGTTCTGTTCTGAATGTTGATGTTCCTGTAACTGACGTTAAATGAGTCTGAGCAAATCATGCAGATATACTGGACGATCCTATCAACGTGAATTTGATAGCTGTTGTAAGAACAGATTGGATCTTCTTGTCTGAGATAAACTGGTGGATATATTCCTTCATTTATCGATGTTGAAACATTTTGATTTGATTTTAACTCATTTGAAGTGCTATGTGTGTGTGTGGCTGATTCCAGGATTTGAATGATCGAGTAACGTTCTCCTGTGCTTCTTGTAGGAGCAACACTATGCACCCAAGCTGAACTTCTCCTGGCCTCAGTTGTCATACACGTCAAATGTTCCTCAACAGTCTACACGAGTTGTATTTGTTAGCTATAAAGATGGAGCTTCTGAGGTGAGGAACTCTTAGAATAAGTTTTGTAGAGTTTTGGGGCATTAAGCCGTCAAAATACTTCGTTCCTGCATTATCGTATGGTGTTTTAAGTCTTATTTCTAACTACTACTCATATTGGCTCCTGTTCTTTCTTGAGTTTATTGTTTTTACATCAGTGATCGCTCAGATGCCAGTAAACATCCATGTGCTGTTAAACATTCATGTTATAGTACTTCTATTTGCTCGTGATTTAATAGCTCTAGGTAGTATTGCTGTTAGGTGATTTAGATGCAAGAAATGAACACTTGAGTACATATTTCCCAATTTTATAGGCCATAGGTATCTTACCTTTGATGGCAATCTATTTCCATATCTGAAATGCCTGCTTCATTCATTTATATCACGAAACCTAAACAGATAGATCTTTGCCTGTCAAGGCTGTCTGAGATTTTGTTCCGTATTATTTGTCACAGTGCTTAATCTTCTTCATTGTTTTATTCTTGCAGACTCAAAAGTTCGGTTTGTGTTTTTCAAGCTACTACGAAGTCAGAGAATTTGTGACTATGTTGGAGGTATCTAATTTTGCCTTACCTTGTGCATCTGTCTTTTATCAATGTGTTTGTGACACACTTGTTCATTCCTTTTCAGGATAGCTTTTCAAATAAACAACACTATCTGGAAAACATGATGATCACAAACTCTTCTCAGTCTGAGTTTGTACCACAGTAACCAAGATTTATCTTCCTCCTTTTAAGTAATGAAATACTCATTATTGGCTATTGTGTTTTTCACAGAGGTAAATACGCTTCAAGTGAGGTGATACCCAACGGTGCTTCTCAGATACTTGATACAAGGGTTAATACTTCATATCTACCAAGTACTCAGCAGTCCCATTCTTCTGAAGGCTACATACCCAGTATCTCTGAGTGTTATGTACCTCATATATCTGAAGATTGTACACCTATATTTCCTCCCCGGTTCACATCACTAGTGACAAACTGTTCCGAGATGGCACAACCATATGGTATAATTTAGTACAATAACGCGGATGTGATGCTCTATTGTTATATTTAGTCTCTCACTTTTCTTATTGTAGGTGATGTAGCTCCAAGCACACCAAGAGCATCCCAAGAAATTGATCTCCAATCCCTAATCGAGGTAATTTTGCATTCTGATACCATTTAGACAAAAGAAAACCTTCAGCTGTGTCATTTTGATTTATTCTTAACCGAACAGCCTATTTTTGCATTGCAGAAATACCTACAAGATGGATCCTTCCTCGGTAAGTGGGTTCCTTGGTGCATATCTTGATTGCTTGTATCACAAGGGATATATCCGGATAGACTTACGTCTCCTTCACGTGGAAGAACTTGATCTTAAAGGGGGTTTACGTGGTATTTGACCTCATTGTATTTTTCATACGGATCCTAACAATTCTTTCTTGTGTTCTCCTCGTTGAACAGATATATTAACTAAAGCTGAAGAAGTGATTGCTCAAATGGGAGGTGGATTGGCAACACAACAGTTTAAGTAGCTCTTGAGCTTGCGCCAGTTATGAGTCTCTGATGACTATGTAGTGACATATTTGTTACTCACCACGAAGACATTCTACCAAGATACAACAATAAAAGTAGTATACTGCATCTGTTATCCCGTTGTTTGTATGAGGACTACCTAACGTGTGGCAACCAAGTTCCCCATCATCCCTCCAGCAATCTCGTAAAATTTCGCGCTACAAAATCCAGTTCCTAAAGCTAGCTGTTCCAGTTCCTCTCCTGCGCCACATAAACAAGGTTCATATAATAGGTAGCATTAATCTTTATGGTTCTACATCTAGAACAAGAACAAAACCTGTTAGAAACCCTTCTATTGAGGTTTTTAGGTACTCGTATTCCTGTGCCAGACCAAAACCCCCTGCCGTTGGAACCACTACATTGTCGATCATCCAGCCCTAGTAGAAACAAATGCCACCCTCATGTTATGGTAATTGTAATTGCACAGCATTAACATCATTTTCTTCGACTACATTGTTTTTGTATCACACATACCTGGATCGCAACTGTGAAAGGTTGAGTAGATTTATTAAAATCAAGAACAGAAAGTTTAGCACCTGGCCAAAAGAACACCAAACCAGTAAGAAGGCATATAAAATTGCATTTCAGGTATCCCAAATAGCATCTTAGAGAGAGGACTTCTGAAACCTGGTTTCAGAACGCGGAAAATCTCCTTCATAGCCATCTCCCTATCCACGACATTTCTTAATCCGTACCCCAAGGTAATGGCATCAAAATAAGCATCTGAGAAAGGCAAATCAACAGCATCACCTTCAATCCACCTGCAACAGATGAATCAACAAGCCCAATTTAGATGCTCAGGAGCTGCCAATGTCAAACAATTAGTTCAGAGAATGAATGAATTAACAGCCTTGATTTACCAACGCTCACTCTATGTTTCTGTAGCAATCTTTAACCCCTGATTGTTGCCTAGAAGACGCAACCGACAACTGATCGCAGGAAAAGTCGAGTCCGATCACCTGAACAAGTCCAACATTGACACTATCACGATTTACGACAACGAGTATCCATCCAACACAAAGATTTCGGCTTTAAAACATAGGTAATGTAAGTTCTCATTGGTAACTTCAGAACTGTAAAAGATAATGATTAAAACGAGAGCTGGGAGCAAGCTTGAAAATGAATATGATCATTGAAGATGTCCTAATTCTATTGTTACAATGAAATGTTGAAGCTACTCAGCAAACAAGACATCGGAGATGATGAGATATAAGGAAACCTTTCCATCGAATCCAACTTTCTCAGACAAGAGAAATGCCAGATCGCCGCTACCACAGCACAAATCCAAAACGCAATTCCCCTTCTTAGCACTGAAACAAAACAAATGAAAAATCGCAAGTGGAAAGAGAAGCAGATGAGTACAAGCGAAGTGAAGAAGAGCTTCGTACCCGCTCCACGAGACTGCCATTCGCTTCCAAACGCGGTGTTGGCCCAAGCTGAGTAAATCATTCAGCTGCAAAAATGTAAAACAACTATAAAACCCTAATTATGTCGAGTGAAAGAGGGATTTAACGGAAAACAAAGAGGGGGTGCGGAGAAGGAGTACTGTGTCATAAACGGGAGAAATGCGGTTGAATAGTGCCCGGCGTTCCTCCGAACAGCGAACCATAAACCGGCGAGGAGGATATTGAACAAAGCAAGGTGCCATCACTGATGCCATTGCTTCAGCTGCGACCTCCTCTGTTCTTGCTACACGGCGATTCTTATCCTTACCGAGTGATAAGTATGTTACGGGGCGAGACTAATTTCCTGTCAAATATTTTTACTCATGCAATTAGCAATAACAAAAATCATATTTATTAATTAAATTAGACATGGATAATTTGATAAAATAAGATTACGTAGATGAAAATGAAAATGAAAATGAAGAGAATTATTTAGATGATAAATTAAGAAGATGAAATTATTTAAAAAGATAAAGTATGAAAGAAATGGGTGTTTGGTAAAAAGAATATGATTGTGATTAAAATTATGAAAAAGTTCGTGTTAAATTTTTTTATAAATGAAACGCGGAAAAAAGAAAGAATCATAAAAAAGAGACTTTAGCCTCAATATTCTTTATAATTAATATAATTGAAGTTTTATAGGATTACAAAATTTTCACAATCTAATTTTCTTAATCTTCATAACTTAACCCCTTTAATCTCCTTCATTTCCTTACCAAACGAGATTACGAGAATTATTTATCCCTTTAAATTCTCATAATCTTAATCCTAGTACAAATTAGAGTATAAAAGCGCAAAAAAAAAATCATTTCAATGATAAACTGGGTAAATCCACCTTTTGAGTTATCATATTTTGGAAATGTTGCATGACTTCTAATTTCAATATTTCTAAATAAATTTCTTCAATATAGCACATCATAAAATGGTTCATAAACTCATCTACCATCTCGTTTCAGAACTCTCTCTCTCTCTTATATATATATATATATATATATATATATATATATATATGATCTTCATTGATGAAAATGCTCTTTTCACTATAAATGTTACAACTAGTAATACTAAGGTCAACTCAATCAGACGATACATCATGTGAAAAACTTTGTGAAATCATGTCCCATCCATCTTCTTAGCAAAATCCTCAATACGTTGTAATGTAGAAAAACTTTCATTTCTCTTCATTTCAATAATCTACAACTACAATCGTCATTTAAGCTCCATTTTATCACATTTTGAGAAGTCATGTGGATATAACTCTATAAGGCGAAGTAACTTTGACTTACAATAACGGGAGAATGAATTCTTAAGATCAAGACTTGTTATACATGTGAGTAATTCTTTATTTGACTTACTAAAACGTTTATCCATCTCAACACAAATTTGATCAATAACATATAAATATAGTATAAAACTAACTATATTAAAAAGTAATTGTTAGTATAGATTGAAATAGTTAAATACTTGAGAAAATAAATCAACTCGAAATATTATAAAATATCTGACAAAATATATATCGACGACATGAAACATCATACTTAGTACAAAAATGTTGACATCTTCCAATACTTTATCCAATCCATTATCCTTGGCACATTGGAACATGTTTTTAGTAATTTGAACCAAACCCACCACCCCAATAAAAAAAATTGAACCTATTGTTGTAAGAATTGTTAATAGACAATTGTAAATCTCAATATAATCTCCATCAAATGAGCAATACCAACAATTTGATAACTCTCCATCTTTTCACCCAAGCTATTGGCAAGACCTCGAGTTTTTTGTCCGTGTCATCGTCATAGATAGTGTGAAGCACTTGGATTATTGTGGGCCACACATATAAAAGACAAATACTTATTTTACGGTGTGAACCCCAACGTTTACCTTCCAACCGAGTTAAACTACATTCTTGATTATTTCATCTTTCCATTGAAATTTCAAACTTTTCCAACTTCTTCATCAAGTTGTCATGTTGACTTTTCCGGAACTCGTCTTCTCTTTTGCAAGAATCTTCAACCACGTTTGTTATCACAGACAAAAACTCAAAGAAATCACTGACATGTTGGTTTATACGTACAATTACCACAATAACTAATTATAGTTGGTGAGCAAAACAATAAATGAACCTTGCATATGAATTCTCATTTAAGATAAGAGTCTTCAGTCACTAAGTTCGCCTCATATATTAGAAGCTCTGTAATATCCTTGACCTCTTAATTTAGAGATAGATTATTCAATATCACTTTTCAGAGATAGTGCGGTGATATCAACAACATGAACAACTCCAATAAAATGCTCTACTATTACTTCATGCTTGTTTACGTATCTTACATCAATAGTCATTTTCTCACCTCGTCAATCAACAAAGAAAATAATTTGTCTTCATTATCGTTGATTATGATTTTTATTGCCTATGATGAGCATTATTTTGCAATGTTCAGTTGAATGATTGGACTAGTAAGTAGGTGATGTAATGGTTCTTTCTACACAACTTGTAACACCCCCAAAGCAGGGTAGGCGTTATAATGTCAGGAGCCCCAAACGAGGGCCCCCAAGGCTTATACGAAGATAAAAATATATATGTAAATGAAATAAAAGGGGCCTTGACTTGACAATAATAAAAGATATGAAATCCGAAAGGCATTCCATAACCTCAACCACAAAAGCCCAAACCACAATAACGAAACAACAATTCGGACTTAGAAAAATAAACCAACCCGAAAGGTACAAATCAAGGTTAGGAATACATCCTAACGAAACGTGACTGCCCCAAACTCATGATATATATATATACACACACTGTGATATTTAAAGATAAGCGTTATTGAGGATTTTCGGAAAGGGTATTGATATTGCCTTTGGTTTAAGATTATGATACGAGTTTGATAATTTGATTTTGAAATCCATTGAAAGGACTCGTCTTATGTTGATTTGCCAATATTGGGGTGACATGTTTATTTTTTTATTGTGATTCTTTAAAGTGATTATTGAGTTATTTTGGAATAATAATTGAATTATGAGATTAATGACTTGAGATGATTTAGTATATGACCACAACGAGCAATTTGCCTTATTATTTTTTCTGATAAAGGAGATGAGTTGCTCTATGACCACACCGGTAATTTGCCACCCATTTTATTTTTCATGAATTTTTATTCGTTCCTTTATTGAGGTGGGCCATGATTACCAATGGAACTTGGTTTGTGCGGGCCGAGGTTGTGCCCTACCTTAGTGGATGGCAAGGATTCACCTGATCCGTGATAGACATTATAGAAGTTGGTATCATAGGTATGGTTAGGGTTTTAATTGTAAGTTTTTGGGTTGAGTTGAGTTGATTTTTTGATTGAGTCTAGTCTCCATGCTCTTTCCTGTACCTGTTATATATAGAACTATTTAGTATTGTTCTCCGTTATCTGAAGTATGGATTGAAGAAGTATGAATTGAGTCGAGTTTTGGTTGAGTTGAGTTGAGTCTTGTTCAACTCCAATCTCCAAGGCGCCGTATAAAATGACACATGTAGGGATGCATGCATTGAAGAAGAAATTGCAAGAACTTGTTGATAAGGAGTTCAATAAACCCAATGCATCGTCATGGGGAGAAACAATGTTGTTTGTGAAGAAGAAAGACGGATTCTCTCTGTTTGTGCATTGATTATCGTGAGCTAAACAAAATAGTGGTGAAGAACAAGTATCTTTTGTTGCGGATTAATGTTCGCTCGAAAGTATGCGTGCAAATAAGCTTTAAATTTATAAAACTGAAATCAAAGCAAGCGAACCCGCAGTGTACGGATCGGCGTAGTAAAGTAAGAATTCTAGAGTATTGAACTCAGGGATTTGGGGGGAACAAATTCAGTTTATAAAGATCTATAGGCAAATAAAAGCTTTTGTAAAGATGATAAGGAAAATAACGATTCAAAAGATCTGGGCATCCAATTGTTGCAATTGATTCAAGATATTCTAAAGATATAAGGACAGACTTGAGATTGCAAAGGTATATCTAATGTAAGGTTATGTACGGTGAAGTTCCATACCCATATGTCTCACCCAAAGACTCTCTCTATAAAGGTTGTTGAGACTACAATATAGAAAGGATCGAAGGATAAGAATTACTCTCAAATACCCATGCCCAAAACCAAGGGAATAAAAAATAAGCCAAAATGGTTAAGGTTGTGACACTCGAAACCGAAGTAGAGGATGTTGAGTCTCACTACTACCTAGAAAAGGTAAGTCAAGGCTAGGTTAAAGAAAATATTTAACTTTGGATCAAAGCAAAAGCAAAGGGCATACGATAGAGGAAACCACGGCTGGATCTTAAGGAACCACGGCCGTGGAACTCAAGAACAGGCCGTGGAAAGCCTCGACGACGAGGTTTCTCGCAACTCTCAAGGTCCAATCTGTTTTGATTCAATCTATCATCATCTATGCCATAACTATCAACCTTTCACCTTAGAATCGCTAAAGGGTTTTAGCCAACAATCATCATTGTAAAATAAATAATCAAATAAGAAAGGAATAAAAGATAGAACTTTGAAACCTTAATGAAAAACACCGAAATCAATCTCAATAAAACCAATAATCTGTCAATGTGTTCAATGTATAAGGAATAGAACAAGAATCTCTCACAATACTCAAGGAACAAAGAAGAACGGGATGTCAATCCGCCTTCTATCGAAACCCTAAGATCTTTCTCCAAGTACACAATCTTCAAAATGCGTCCTTCTCCGAATCTTCCTTGTACGCGATAAAATCTTCCCAAGCAATGCTTCCTAAATGCCCTAAATGCGAGTCCGCCGCAGTTTGTCTCGGGGCTGTCATTGTCCCAAGTCTCCAAGTTGGAGATTTCTACTCCCTTTCAAGGTTGAAGGCTCTCCGATATTTGTAGGGATAAATCTAGGGTTTAAGGATAAAACCCTAGATATTTGGGCTAAAAAGAAGTCGAGCCCGCTGGTATCAGAAGATACTTTGGCACGTCCTAGCTTCCTTTTATGTTCCTTTTGGTCCTGCTTCAAGGCTTGATCCTTAAATGTGCCATTTTGCTCCATACTTCGCCAATTTACCTACAAATGCAATAAAACTCTGTGTAGACCTCTATTCTCGTAAAGTAAGTGAATATAACCATAAATGCCATGAATGTATGTCTATGCATGCAAAATAAAGGGAAAAATCTATGTAAATACATGCCTAAATATAGGTCATAATTCATGTCATCAATTAATGACCTACTCGACCAGTTGCAAGGGTCGATACTCTTTTCTAAGATTGATTTGGGGTCCGGTTACAACCGGCTGAGGATCGAGATGAGGATATTGCAAAAATGGTATTTCGGACAAGGTATGATCACTATGAGTATGTAGTGATGCCATTTGGGCTCACTAATGCCCCAACCGTCTTCATGGACTTGATGAACCAAGTATTTTGGGAATACCTAGACTGTTTTGCGGTGGTATTCATTGATGATATTTTGATCTACTCTCGAAGTCAAGAGGAGCATGAAGGTCACCTCAAAGTTGTCCTTGAAGCTTTGAGAAGGGACAAATTATATGCTAAGTTATACAAGTGTGAGTTTTGGCTACACAAAGTAGTATTCCTTGACCATGTGACTTCGACCGATAGTGTGATGGTTGATCCATAGAAGATAGTGGTTGTCTTGAAATGGCATCATCCAAAAATGTAAAAGAAGTTATAAGTTTTCTTGGTTTTGTGGGTTATTATCAGAGGTTTTTGGAGAGATTATCTAAAGTAACACAACCTATGACTAACCTCATTCGGAATGACAAAAAAGTTTGAGTGAGATAAAAATGTCAATAGAATTATAGAACTATGATGAGCTTAAGAGATGATTCCCTATGCACTATTTTTGACACTGCCTTAAAGTGTAATGAATTTGTAGGTTATAGTGATTCTCCAAGACAAGGTTTTGGTTGAGTGTTGATGAAAAATGGAAAAGTAATAGCATACATGTCTTGCTAGTTGAAGTAGTGTGAGGTAAAGTACTTCACTCATTACATGGAACTTGCAACAACAATTCTTCCCTCAATTTTTGACGGGGGGTGAGATGTTAAATTTTCATAAATCAAAAGAGTTGAAGGTACTATTTTAATCAAAATAAATTAAATATGAGACAAAGAAAATGTCTAGAGTTATTAAGGGATTATGCTATTGAGATTTTATACCATCTTGAAAAAGTCAGTGTTGTTGGTGTTCTTAGTAAGAAGTCATCACAAGAAAAGATGACTTTATGATTGACTACACACCCCGAAGCTACAACAAGAATTGATGAAACTTGATATTGAGGTTTGAATTGGGAAAACCAAGGTTAGTTGAGTGTGTTGAAAATTCAACCGTCATCATTGGAGACGAAGAGGATAAATGAGTCAAGTATGTTTACTACACCAGATACAATATGAGTTCAACTTATGAGGGTTTAGTTTTGATAAGTTATTTGAAAAGACAACATCTATTTGTGGTTGAGCGCAAGAATGAGGTTCGAGGCATCCTTGAGTGTGACCTTGATATTTTTTTTGGAGTTTGTGGAGATTTTGGCCATTCTCAAGGTGTGGTTAGGTGGCCGGTGTATAGGTCTTCATGCTTTGAGTCGTGAGTGTCGTCACCTTGATGGCTTTGTTTATGCTTTTGGTGAGGATGGTGGATACATTGTTGGTATTTCGAGGCCAGTTGTGGGTATCTCAAAGCCGATTGTTGCATAGCAGATTGTGGTTTATGATGGGGGTATAATATTCGATGCAAGTTTGTTGGAGAGGTTTGTGCACATTCTTGTTACTATTGTGAAAAACATCCCTCGTAGTTGTCGTTTAGGCTTCTCTCAAGCGATGATCGTTGTTCTTCTGAAGGTGGCCACTGAGCCAGGTTATGTGGCTTCTTAGGTTAGGTTATTTTTGCTTCCTCATTGCACGTTGCAAGCGTTAAGGCCTATGAGCAGACGAGACAAAATATCGGGAGGTAGAAGGTCGATCCAACATCAAGGGATTTCGCAAGCCTTGTCTACTTGGGGAGAGGTTGATGGTGTTTCCTGTCTTGTATGGGCGTTGTTAGATTGTTTAGAGTATAAGTCTATTGTGAGGGTTGATGGTGACTCAAGGAATTGAGATGGGCTGGAGAGGAACCCTAGTATCAAGTAGTGTCTTCGTAAGGTTTTAGATATGCATTTTATGATTGTTGTTAAATTTTTGTGTTCCTCAGGAGTAGCTCCTTATAGCGATGAGACTTTCAACGCATTGGAGGCTAAACACCCCTACAAACCTCCTCCTTCTAAGCCTTGCACTACATTTGATGAACCATCCCTCATTATTGATGTTTATTTGATCTTTAAATGCATCAAGTCATTTCCCAAAGGTACCTCTTGTGGTAGAGATGGTTTGAGCACAACACTTTTAGATGCTATGTGTGGTGAGGGTTCTGTAGTTGTCACGGATTTTTTGAGAGCGGTTTCATCATTGGTTAATTGGTGGCTGGAAACTAAGTGTCAACCGAGTTTGGCTAACTTTGTTGCTTCGATGCCTCTTACGCCGTCGATGAAGCCGGATAATGGGGCTTAACCCATTGTAGTGGGTATTGTATGGAGGCGGTTGGTTTCCAAAGGTTCCATGAAGGGAGTGGGTAAAGATATGAGAGATTATCTTGGAGATTTTCAGTTTGGGGTCGGTGTGTCTCAAATGGTGCAAAGGTTATATTACATAGTGTTACTAGGGATTCAGCGAGCGTCACACTGATGGTTCTCTAGCTATGTTGACAATAGATTTTTCTAATGCATTTAACCTGGTTGATAGAATTATTTTTCTAAGTAAAGTTAGGGCAAGATGTTCGTCTAGATCTTTATGGGTTGATTTCTTGTATGGTCATGTTGCCCAGTTGTACATCGGTGATGGTTTTATCTCGTCGGCTACCGGTGTGTAACAAGGGGCCACTTCTCACCCACTTCTTTATAGGATCAGAGATAGTTGCATGTCTCTTCTGCATACTTGGTATCTTGATGATGGTACTATTATTGGTGAATCAGAGAAAGTGGATAAAGCACTTGATATCATACGAGAGGTTGGCCCGGGTTTTGGCCTCGAGTTGAATGTTTGGAGGACTGAGCTCTTTTGCCCTTCATGTGATACTTCAAAGCTTAGAGATAGGCTATTTCCTCATGGCATTATGAGGCCGGCGTTGGGTGTTAAGTTGTTGGGTGGGGTAGTGAGTAAAGATGATGAGTTTGTTAAAGAGCTAGTCACGAAGAGAGTTGTTAAGGCGGTTGAGTTGATGCACCTTCTTACACAATTGAGAGACCCACAGAGTGAGCTTCTTTTTGTTCATTCTTGTAAGGTTGTTGCTTATATGTATATTAGCTTGAGGACTTGTCTACCGGATCATGGAGAGTGTGCAACAACTTATTTTGATTTTCTCCGTGGATCGGTTGAGAATATTGTCGTTTATGGGGGTCCTTTTTTGGGATCTTCACTGGTGACTTTTTTCCTTCCTTCCCAGTTCGGTTTGGGGGTCTTAGTTTATACTCACCTATGGAGACCTCTTCTTTTGCTTTTTGTAACATCCGGAATTTTTATTCCGGATAGTGAGCGAGTTATCAACATTTACACAGGCGCGACTCAGTTTTTCCGCAGGCTTGATGCGCTTAGTGAGCCGGTTTTTATTTACAGCGCCTTCCGACCCTTCGTTTGAGTGTGTGACCCTTCGTTTTGGTGAACCGACCCCTTGTTGCCTTCCCTTTTACTTACCCACTCAGCTGAACATTTCACTCTCCTCTCATTTTCATTTCACGTGAGTTTGCTTCTCCTCTTCTCCTCTTCTTCCAACTCCTCCCATAGTGGTGTTTCTTCCTCTCCTTCTTAATTGTGTGAGATGTGCATCTATGGATAGTAGTGTACTGTAGATCCGGATTGGTAAGGGTAAGCCTTTCTCTCCTTCTTCCCTTCTTCATCTTCATCTTCTTCCTTGAGCTTCAATGGAGAAAGTCATGGATTCACCTTGTTCTTCCCTCTTCTTGTGTTGCGTGTGAGTGGATCGAGTTTAGAATGATTGTAGGAGTGTGGATCCAAGTGATGGATGTTTTGGAGTTAAGCGAGGACGCTAGGAGGCCATGGCACATCAAGGAATCATCGAAGATTGCCCATTGGAGCTCGACCACACCCACAGTTGGACAGCACCGCGGGGGCGGCCAATGCACTGAGCCGCAGGGGCGGCCAGCCTGAGCCGAAGAGGCGGCTGCCCTAGGCCACAGGGGCGGCCATTGGCTCATCCAGCACGCCCTTGCGGTCTTCTTCTCCTTTTCGCGGCTGCTCTTCCTTCTTCCGCGCCGTGTCCTTGCCCGGTGAGTGCCCTCCCTTGTGTATGTGTTCATAGTTGATCCTAGAGAGTGTTGATGTTAGAAGCATGCTAGGTTGGACCTAGGATAGTTGTGAATGCCATGTAGTGGCTTTTGGGACCTTAGGCGAGTGCGTGAGATTTTCGGAATGTTCTAAGGATTGATGTATGTATGTTCTGAGTTGATTCGTGGGATGAGTGTATGGTTGTTCCTTGTGAGGCTAGTGAGGTTGAGATTGTACGTTTATGGTTGTGAGGTTGTGAGGTAGGATATGCTTATCCTAACATAGAGTGGTTACCGTTGAGATTGTTGAGATTAGGCATGTTTACCCTAGTATGTGTTAGGGGTTATGATATTGCGAGATCATGGGGTCTAGAAGTCTAAGGACTTCTAGCTTGTGTTGAGTGTGATGTGAGCATGAGGGATTTTAGGATGTGGTCCTAGAATGAGAGTCAAATGATCTTGTGTAGATCATTTGTGTAGAAGTCTATGACTTCTTGAGTTGAGCGAGCTGTTGATATATATATATATCTTGTTGTGAGTAAGCATGTCCACGAGTCACGGGTTACCCGTGACCCGGCGGGTTCTGACCCAGCGGGTCCGGGTCACCACGGGTCCGGGTTCCGCCGGGTTACGGGTGCGGGTAAGGGTCGAGTGATCCTTACCCGCCGACCCGGCGGGTCACCCGGTCAACGGTCACATTTTTTAAAAAAAACAAAAAACTATAATATTTAAGCCAAAAAAAATTTCTATTAATACCCCAAACCCAATTCATTTATCCTCACACCAATTCTCATACAATCATCTATTCACTCTCTCAATCTCTCCATAATTTCCAACTCTTATATTCAATTACTCTCCTAATCTCATTCTCTTATTTTCTTTTTAATTATTCATTTTACAACTCTTATTGCATTCAATTATTCAAACAAAAATGGCTAGCCGAGGAAGACGTTCCGTTAGCGTCCTTCATCCGGCGGAGGTGTTAGCCGAGGATGTCATTCCGTTAGCGGTCCTACAACCGGTTCAGATATAAGGCGGGGCTTAAGTGGAGATCACAAGATCCACTAGGAGGAGGATATCAACATGGAATCACCTCCTTTCCTCAACACCCAAGAATCGGAGACCCAATACCCGGAGCCGGAGGAGCCGATGAACAACACTCAACTATCGGCGACGGTCTTCCGATTTTGGTTCAAAAAAGGTGCTCCCGATGCTAACGGGATTTACTATGCCAAATGAAATTTTTGTTCGACACAATACAAGCACAAAATCGGAGAAGGCTACGGGAACTACAAGAGACATATTCGCAACAAGCATCCCGAAAAAATGGGAATGGCACGAGGGCAAACACAACTAACCGGGTGCGCATCTACCTCTAAACAACCTCCTTCTTTATTTACATATGATCATGCTTCGTCTATGGATGCATTTTCGGAAATGTTAGCCGTAGATTCTTTGGCATTTAGTTTTGCACAAAATGTTGGTTTTTAATGATTGGATGCAACATCATGCTCAACCCGCATATAAACCGATTTCTTTCCAAACCGCTAAAAGAAAACTGATGCTTAAATATAAAACGCGTAAAGAAGAATTGATTAAATACTTTATGGAAAATGGTGATATTCAAGTTTCTATTTGTAGTGATATATGGACCGACGGTTTTCAAAAAAAATTCATATATGGTATTACTTGCCATTTTGTTGATAAATTTTGGATTTTAAACAAAAGAGTTTTAGCATTACGAGTTTTCAACGAACAACACACCGCCCAAAACATTGCCCGTTTGATTGCAAATGTTTTGAAAGAATACAAATTACTTTCACGAGTTTTTTCAATCGGTTTTGACAACGCCTCTGCTAACACGGCTTCCATTAGAGATTTAACCAACTATTGTAAGCCGACGATTGGAGGTAAATTTTTTCACATTAGGTGTGTTGCTCATATTTTAAACTTGTGTGTTCAAGAAGGTTTAGCATATGTTGGAGATTTAGTACAACCTATTTGAAAAATTCTTAATAAACTTTGGTCTAAAAAAAGTATACGTACTAAATGGTATGCATATTGTAAACAAAACGGCGTTTATCCTAAAAAATTTCCAAAAGATGTTTGTACAAGATGTAACTCTACTTATAAAATATGAATATCGAGATCTTTTAAGTGGTTTTGCCGCACAATATATTGACGGTGATTTTGTTTTCGGGGAATCTTGGGTTTTAGCAAGAGATGTAATGGAGGTTTTTAAATATTTTTATGATGCTACTAATACTTTTAGTTATGTTTATACACCAACTTCAAACATATTTTGTTATGTAGTAATTAATATTGCATTTGCACTTCAACAAGGTCTTTTAATTGAAAATATTTCAAAAGCTATTTATACAATGCGAAGTAAATGATTAGATTATTATACAACTATTCCCGATGTTTTTCTTGTTGCATTTGTGTTAGATCCTAGACGTAAAATGGATGGTTTAAAACAATTTTTAGAAAGTTATTATGAATTTTTAGATTTAGAACAACATCCCGATAACCATGTTTCTACCATAATTTTTAGAGTTAGAAAATTATTTGATAAATTATTGGTTCAATATCGTGTTTCCGATCAAGGTCAATCTTCTCACCCCCTCCTCGTCCTTCATCTTCAACTACTTCTAAATTTAAATCAATTGCTAAAGATTAGTTTGGCCCGAAAAGGTAAAAAACCACATCGAGTTCCCATTCGGAACTCGACGAATATCTAACCATTTCTTTTGAGTTTTCCAATGAAGAAGAAGAAGAAGAGGATTTCATATTAGAATGGTGGAGCCGACCGGAGAGAATGAGGTTCCCTACCCTCTCAAGGATCACGACACAAATTCTCGCCGTTCCCGTCTCAACGGTAGCGGTTGAGCAAACCTTTAGTCGGAGTGGAAAGGTGCTCGATCCGACGAGATCAAACATGTTGCCCGAGACGTGGAGGTACAAGTCCTACTTGCCGATTGGAGGTAAGCGGAAATGCGAACACAAAGAAACAACCTATCGGCGGAGGAAGGTGACGAAGATGACGACGAACGACAACAAACGCCATCGGATGTATCGGCGGGAGAGTCCGACGACTAAGGTAAGGGCCAATCAGGGATATAAACAAAGGTAAGAGAACTACGTGGGCTTTGATTCCTCCTCCCCGAGAGGATACGTAGGCAACAAGGATTCCGGTTCAAGCCCAATTCTTCTCTTTTTTTTTTTAAAGTTGTGTTTCAAAAAAATGGCCAACCCGTTGACCGTCGGGTCTGACCCGTGACCCAGAGGGTCGCCAACCCGATGGGTTGGTCGTTTACACGGGTTTGGGTCCGGGTCACCCTTCCCAGATCTTTGACCCGTTGACCTACGATGCACGGAAACTTCTAGAAGGCGGCGTGTCCCGTGTCCTGCCGTGTCGGAAACGGGGACACACCCGGACACGGCTCGGACACGGTCAAATATGAGCGGACACGGTCAAGACACGTTTCCAAGGTAGGATACGTCTAGGACACGGTGAGGACGCGGATTGTGTCCGGTCAAGACATGATCAACGAAATAAAAACTTATATACCGTAATATTTTTTCTTCTTTCCCATTTTTTCCGACTAAACCTAGCTCCACATGATCACCTGCGAGATTGTGGTTGTCGGAAGTAGGACACCAATCTTCTTGTCCGGCTCTAATGTTGAAATGTTGTTCCGCCGGCCGGCTCTTCTCTCCATTTTTCTTATGATTTTATAAATTAATTTTGAATCTTTGATTATTAATTTATTTTGTGATTTTTATTTGTTGAATGTTGACTATGTTATTCTAATTCTTTCACTTTTTATAATTCACAAATATTTATTATTATTTTCCTTTGTTGATCATGTTGTTCGGTTATTGTTGATTTGCAAATGAATGATCCATTCTTCAATTTTGATACTAAGTATGATTATTTCAGATTATAAAACTAAATATGTTTGTTTCTATGTTTTGTAAGACTGAAAATGTTTGTTTCTAAACTTTTGTTTCAATTATTTTATTATCATGTTAATATGTTTATCAACTCATATATTATTGATTTTTTTTTCATATATATGTATCTCATTATGATATAGTAATTTTATATTTAAATATCTTTAAAATAATATATTAATTATTTTACTCGCCGTGTCCCCGTTTCCTATACTTTTGAGGATTGCCGCTTCCCCGTTTCTCGCCGTGCCCGTTTCCCGTATCCGTGTCCGTGTCCGTGCATCATAGCCGTTGACAAGCTTAGTTGTGAGCAGGTGTAGGCTTCTTCCCAAGGGAAGCGAGAGTGTTGCGTGTGTTAGTGTTTGGGACGAGGTAAGTCTCCGGACTTACTTAGCTCGTATTCTTCGTATTAGTTTCGATGTGTTTTTGGTGGTGTGTGTTTAATGTTTATGTTATAACAATTACACCGGTAATAGGACCACCAACCTTTATGTTATTTGGCTCAAGTGTATGATAACGGGCGGTGACATCACTGCCTAGCTCTTGCGAGAGCTAGGAGCTTCTCGGCGACTAGCCCGGGCGGGTAGACGGTTGGATGCATCTGTACCATTCCTTTCCGGTAAGTGAGGACCGAGGCGAGTTTCGGGAGATTGTCGTGTCACAAAAGAAGTTGAATTAGAACGGGATATGACTTAATAATAAAAAGATAATAAAGCGGATTTGGGTGCTGTGGAGTATGATGTGTGTTGTGATGATTTACTTGTGTTTGTATCATTCACCTCGTTTCTAATGCCTCGAATATTAGCTAACGGTGTTATACCGATGTTGTAGATTGCCTTGCAGGTTAGGAATGCGGCCGGGAGATCCGGAAGAGTGGGCAGTCGGGGTTTCGGACATTTTAGGAGGGGTTTTGGTTGGAGTTGGCTTGTGTATTGTTCTTCGGTTATTGTGTTTTGTATGCCGCATGTATGGCATTTTGTCTTTGGAGTTGTATCTCAATTGAAGTCTTTGTTTGCATGCTTTCGGGTTTTCATTACATTGCATAAAAATATATTTCGGTTTTGGCCTTTATTTGTGCCTTGTTACAAGATCCGGTGAAATTGTTGTCAAGCTAAGGGTCGGGACCCATTGTGAGGTCTCCGCCAGTAGCACCCTGAGTCCCGCGGATTCGGGGTGTTACAATATGGTATCAGAGCCCTAGGTTGACAACAATGACACTCATAATCTTCTAAAGGCCGAATAGAGGGAAAGAGAACCCTCAAGGGTTCTAAGTTTAAAATGATTTTTCATTTACAAATCACGAGCATAGTAAGTCGGGGTAGAATGTACGGACCACTACTCTTTCCGCGGATCTCGGCAGCTTAGTTTATTGGTTTTTGATATATATACATACATATACATATATATATATATATATATATATATATATATATATATATATATATATATATATATATATATATATATATATATATATATATATATAGATATGCATAGTATATGTGGATTGTAGTTACATGATGAACGTGATTTATATGTATAGTTATATATGTAGACTATAGTATATGTTTTGGACCTTATTTTGTTGTAATGGATTTCCGGATGTGTTATATTAGTAGTAATATAGATATAGGACTTATATAGTCGTATATACGGATTCTTATTATATATAGTAGTATATAGTATGGGACCTTATAGTTAGGACAACGGAAAGATATCATCACCTTTAAGACGACGTTGTTAGCTTAGGATAGCGTTCATACGTGGAGGGGTACACTCAAGTATCGAGTTGAGCATTCCGTGCTGATGAACACCATGGCGTTTCTCGGATTCTTGTAAAAGGATGTCGAAGAGGAGGATTAGAGATGACATAAACAAAGAACGAACAAGTGGAAGGAAGACTCGAGATAACTTGAGAGGAATCGAGACGGGGACCATGCAGGAAGAGGAGTAACTTGAAGATGGAAGGGTACACTCAAGTATCGAGTTGAGCATTCCGTGCTGACGAACACCATGGCGTTTCTCGGATTCTTGTAAAAGGATGTCGAAGAGGAGGATTAGAGATGACATAAACAAAGGACGAACAAGTGGAAGGAAGACTCGAGATAACTTGAGAGGAATCGAGACGGGGACCATGCAGGAAGAGGAGTAACTTGAAGGTGTGGAGGTAGTTACAAAGAAGTCACGATTGGAAAGATAACGAGATCAATAGAGATAACAACCTTAAGTTCTTCAAGGAGACGCGTGGACAAATAAAGATACAAATCAAGTAGGAAATGGGTACGTTCTAATAAGGTCAAAGGTGGTATTCCATCAAGACGTGAAGCTTTCCTTAGACACTCCTAACCATTGCAGTCAAGATGAGAAGAGTGAAAGAACCATGTGCGAAGGATTTAAGATACCGTAAGTTAAGCTTACGAGGTACCAAGAAGTGAAGTATCAACATTATGAGAGCTATGAGAAGAATGACATGATGGGGATTCACGTGGAGTTGACAGGTTTCCGTCATAATGGTAAGGCTAAAAAACACCAAGAAGAAGGAAATGTGAGTAGACGTGATCCCGAGAAGAGGAGTGACGCAACAAGGAACTTTAGTTATGAAAAGACTTAATACTACAATCAAGAGGAAGGCGAGCGGCTACTGAGTAACGTTAGAAATTTTGAAAAGACACGCTTACAACGGCTAATCGGTAAATATATTACGAAACGAAACTAACCCAATGAAAGGTTAGTCCGAACCATAAACAAAAAGCCGTTTAGAACCGTACATCCAAACTCCACACATCACTCACCAAACATAGTGAGGATCATACCACATAACGCTCACAACACAATAACAAACCTCAACATTTAGACAAAACATACAAAGGAAGGAAAAACCAAAGAAAAACACATGTTGCAGGGATAGACATATGCCATGTCTTCAATCCACCGCTTGGTCCTCTTCCATACAACTCTATATAGGGATATACATATAATATGCCTTCAATCCACCGTTGAGCTTCACTTCATGCCCCTCTACATTGTAGGGATAGGCTTTCTGTAGGGATAAACACACTTGGTGTCTTCAATCCACCACTGAGACGCTTTCTGTAAGGATAGACACACTTGATGTCTTCAATCCACCATTAATCCAAAGTCCTGTTACCTTTCCAACTAAGATTTATCAAAATTATCAAAGAGGATTCGATACACATGCATTTGAATCAGACGAACAAGCCTGGATGTATCCACAAACTCATCTTCAAACATCAAAAGGTTCCTAGACTTCCACAAGAAATAAACTGTGCTAACAGTAGCTAATCTCTTCATCTGACTTTTCCAACTTGTACCCCTGATGTACTTTTTTAACCAAGTCACAGTTTGCACCATGGATCTAAATCTAACTTTCATGCCAATCCATCTTTGTATAGCATCCCATACTCTTCTCGAGTAATCACAACAAAACAACACATGTTCATGACTCTCATCCTCTAGATGACACCATCTACACTCAGGATTGATTTCCAGGAAATATAACTTATCACAAGTACTCAACCTGTTCTTAAGAGCCATCCAGGCAATAAAGCAATGTTTAGGAGCCTGAACTGGATTCCATATAACTTTGCTCTAGTTAACCCTTTCTCCCTTAATTCTCAAATGCTCATACACTATAGATAAGGACAACTTATCTACATGCTCCCAGTCCTCTATTTTTTCCATAGCTCCTTGCCTATATTCAAACATATCAAACACATTACCTCTAGCTTCCAGCAAATGTTTGATCAGACGTGAATCCCTTTCTTTAGGCTGCCATTCAAAAGCATTATGTCCAAACAAGAACTCTGACTGGATCCAATGAACCCATAGATTATTAAATCCCTTCTGTATACTTCAAAAACATCTGAACATAAAAGCCATGTTCCACTGCCTTAACTGAATTAATCCCAACCCACCTTCATTCCTTGGCAAGCACAAAGTAGACCAGGCAACCTTAGGCCATCTGCACAAGAAATTTCCGCACAAAATTATCAATTGTTCCATAACTTTCACAGGTACTGGCAAGATACCAATCCAAAATGCCTCTATACCCTGAAGCACTGCTTTGATAAACTCTACTCTCCCTGCAAAGGACAAACCAACTCTTCTCCATCCATCTATCTTGTGTGATATCTTCTTGATCAAAGGCATGTAATGGACTACCCTCAACTGCACAAGTGAGATAGGAATCCCTAGAAATCTGAAGGGGAAGCTCCCTGCACCATATTCCGTCACCCTTTGTAGCAAGTCTCTTTCCACCTGTCCAACTGAACCAAGAAAATCCTAGACTTCAGCTTACTAACACATAAACCTGATACATCTTGGAACTCTTTCAAGCATTTCAACAAAATCTCCACCGATCCAACCTCACCTTTACAAAACATAATAAGGTCATCAACATAAGCTAAATGAGTAATCTTTAACTTCCCAAATCTTTGATGAAACTGAAATCCAGAATCTACAGTGGTTGCCCTGAGTATTCTGGGTAGAAATTCCATACACACTATAAACAATAAAGGAGATTGAGGATCTCCCTGTCTCAATCCCCTTTTCCCTTTAAAATAGCCATGAATGCCTCCATTTATCCTTAAGGAGTATGTCGCTGTCTGTACACACTCCATTACCCATGCTACGAATCTGCCAGGAAACTAAAGCCTAGAGTCTGTAAAGCATATTTCAAAAATTTCCATGAAACTGTATCATATGCCTTTGCAATATCTATATTTAACATGCACCTCTTTGGTCTTTTAATCTCATAAGTTTTAACAATCTCTTGCACCAACATCACTTGATTTGATAAATGCCTGCCTTAAATGAAACCTACTTGAGCTACAGGAATAATTGATGGATACAACCCTTTCATTCTGCCTACCATAACTCTGGATATGACCTTATAGATCACATTGCAACAAGAAATAGGCCTAAACTGCTCAACCCTTACTGCACTATCAACCTTAGAAATCAAAGAGATAATAGTGTGGTTCCATTGCTTCAACAACTTTCCTCAATGAAAAAATTCCTTCACTTCCAGACATAAATCTTCACTAGTATAATTCCAAGTGTGCTTGAAAAACTTAGCTGTATAACCATCAGGTCCAGGTGCTTTACTATCTCCAATACTCCAAAGAGCTATTTTTATCTCCTCATTAGATACTGGAATAATCAAATATTTACCATCATCAGTTGTCAAACATGAGCCTGAATCAAGAAGAAATCTAGGAGGCTCAATAACTTCCTGTTCAGTGCCCAAAAACTGTGTATAAAACCTGATAAAATTCTCCACAACTTGCTGCCCATCTGTGGTTCTCATATTATTCTCATCCATATTAAAAGCAATATAGTCCCTCTTAAGGTTATTCCTCGTGAAGTTATGGAAGAAATCAGTTGATCTATCCCCTTGCCAATCATACTTTGCCTTAGTCTGTTGTGATAAAAATTGATACTCCCATCTCCTATACATTCTTGCATTCTTCCTTGCTAAATTAAACTCCTCTCGAATGTTTACTGAATCAATATTATTTAGCAATTCAATACCCAACCTTTATACACCACTACAGTTGCTTTTGCCCTTGAGGAAATATAAGAAAAATGCCTTCTATTCAACTGGCCCTTTAAACCCTTCAGCATTCTAATCAATCTATATTGCTTGGTACCTTGCTCCTAACACCTCCAGGCTTCTTTGACCATAATCTCAAACTGATCATGCTCACTCCACATATTAAAAAACTTAAAACTTCTTTTACCTATGAATTGTCTAACACCATAATTGATAATCACGGGTTTATGATCAGAAACTTCCAATATATCCAAAAACTGAGCAGTACAAGAGTAATCAGTTGCCTTCCAGTTCTCATTAGTCATGACCCTATCAATTCTACTCCAAGTATTGCCATATATCCTAGTAAAAATACTAGAACCAGAAGCTTGCACATCATTCAACCCTAAAATTCTGACAACACTCAAAGAATCCTTGACATTCATACATAGTCACAGGCTCCCCATTCACTCTCTCTTCAACATTAAGCACATTATTAAAATCTCAAGGAACCATAAATGACCTCACATATGCAGGCAACAAAGTGCTGAACTCCACCCATAAATCCTTCCTATGAGCTACTCTATGTAAGCCATATACTGATGCTATACCAAACTAAAAATTTGTTGTCTTACATATCACCAGACAACCTATACATTGTGGAGTTATCATCACTATTTCCACCTCAAACAACTGAGGATTCCACATGATTAAAATTCTTTCATACTCATGAGAATGAAAGTTATAAGTTGACTCCCATCTAGGAAAGATTCCCTACACCAACTGCGGAACATTAACATTAGCACTCTGCATTCTAGTCTCATACACATTCACAAAGCCAACCTTATACTTTTTCACTAGCTGACACAAGCCTTTTTGCTTGAGAGGTGCGGCAAAACCCCTTACATTCCAAGCAACTATACTCATTTACTCTTCCCTGCTCTTGCAGATGCTACACTACTTCTAGTATGCCTTCTTCCAGCATGACTACCCCCCTTCTGCCTACTAACAGACATTCCACTCCTCTCTATACCACCCTTATTTCTACCACCCTTTCCTGCACCATACTTCTCCATCTCTTTGACTCATCTCACTCAAGTCCTCACCTTGATGCTCATTACTACCATCTGTTTCACTAGTATGAGGTATCTGAAGACTACTATTCTCTTGTGATCTAGTATCAAGCAACTATACCACTAACACATCAATCTCAACAAAACTAACCTGATGCACACTCTGATTCTTCTCTACAAAATCCATATTCCTGTCTACTATCCTGGCAATTCCTCCACATTAGCCACACCAGCATCCTCACACACAACTTTATCAATACCTACATTTGCCACCAAAGGATTATCCTGACCACTATCCAATGGATTATCCTGACATTGAATCTCCTTACTAGCATCTCCTAGATCCACACAATCAACTTTAACTATTTCCTCTTTATGTACCATCTCTTCCACTTGTACACCTGGTACACCTGTAATCTTGCATTCAACACTCCCAGTTTCACCCTTGCTTGAACTACCTTTACTGACTATGCCTTCTATATTCCCCTCTGTTGGTACATCTGAATTTTTACTAGCAACTAGCACACTACCTTCGGACCTTTCTTCACCAGCCTTTTTCTTCTTTTCATTATCCTCACCAGCCTTTTTCAATCGAGGACACACTTAAATCTTATGCCCAAAGCCATTATAATGCTTACAAAATCGAGGCTCATTCTCATACAATATTACACTATTAAAATTGTCCCCATCTTCATATTTAACGTTGATAGTCCTTACCACTTCCTTTGCAGATTTCACCTCAATTAGTACTCAAGCATAAGTTCCTCTTTTCCTCTATTCTGTAATAGGATCGATATATAATGGAGTTCCCAACTGAGATGCAATGATACTAAGTACATCTACTGTCCAATAATCCTTAGGTACATCATGCAACCGTACCCAAATTGGCATTATACTCTCCTTAGTAAAAGGAAACCTTTCTGGCATTAACTGGACCAACAATGTCTTGTTGAACATGAAATAAGACACTCTTAACAACACCTTATCCCTATCTTGAGGAGAGTCAAAATTAAAAAAACATAAAACCTACTTCATACTTATAATATGACTTTACTCCCCAAGTCCTCATAACTTCATTCACTACTTTATGCCCTGGGAATCTCCCCACATACCTACCAATCAAGAAATATCCCCAAACCTTCTCTACAAGAATTGCATATGACCTCTTAAGAATCAATGGTTTGTCCTTGATCAATCATAGCTTCCCTCCCACCATTGCATTCATAAAAATTCTCTTGCTATCTCCCTTCCACACAAAAGGATTCTGTTTAGCAGGAATGAAAGGCTTAGCTCTGGATGTACTAGCATTTCCTACTTGTAGAATAGGGAACTCCTCAGCATATCCAGCCCCCTCGAGCACTGCTTTACCCTTTCCTTGATTCATATCACATGCAACCATCTGCTTATTACTATCATCACTAGCTGCCATATCTACACCTTCTTGAACAACCTCGATCTTCCTTTGTGAGTCCAAAGCCTCCACATCAATGATTTCCTGAACTTTAATCGATTCACAATCTCCTTCAGGCACATGAACATCATAAGCGACATCCACATCCGTCACTTCTCCTTCCACAACTTGAGCAATCACCTCCAATGCTCCCTTCTCAGTAAGTGTACCTACTTCCCTCTTCTAACTACCAGAACTCACTATTCCTCCCTCAGGAACAACAATGACCTCCATCTCCAGAAACACAAATAAATCATGGTTCCTCTTCCAAGTAAACGCAAACCAGAAACAACTTTCAAGTCCTCCTTGAGATAAACGAGAAAGAGAAGAACACTTACTTACAAAGATCCTTGTCGTCTCTTCGCAATCTCCTCTTGTACTGAATACAAAAGCCTAACGAGCAACCAAACGATTTATAATCCTTAGCTTTGCAAAAAGCTAAAGATGCCGTTAGAATCACCACATTAGCGATCCAGTGCTATGTCGGAAGAAATACGCAAGAGAAACTTCAATTCACAGCGATGGAACACTATCAAGAATAATAGCAATGGAACAATTTCAAATCTCCCTACAATCCCAGATTCACGAACACCAAGAGAAAACTCAGCGAAACGAGTCAGGCAAAAGAGAGCATCTCTCTCTACATTCTCTCTCTAGGATTGTGAGGAGACACGCTTACAACGGCTAATCGGTAAATATATTACGAAATGAAACTAACCCAATAAAGGTTATCCCGAACCACAAGCGAAAAGCTGTTTAAAAACCTTACATCACAGCATCCCACATCACTCACCAAACATAGTGAGGATCATAGTGAGGAGACACGCTTACAAGATATCATGAGGCGCGAATAAGACTATGAAGGCGACGTATATGGCGCAGGAGGCCGAGAAGGGTATGGTTATTAATAAATCCACCTTTGATTATGAGTTGTGACCGAAGGTATTTCTATGGTCGTCTATACCCAATCAAAAGTAAATCCCGACTTAGCACTAAGAACAAGTATAGTGATTAAGTAAGGGTCGAACCCAAAAGAGTTAAGGTGTTTTAGGTGCAATTATCGATTATAGTGACAAGTAACACAAGGGGGGGGGGG
>BSUD01000007.1:117362625-117407195 GCA_033239045.1 Fagopyrum esculentum | reverse complement strand
GGGGGGGTTGGTTGAATTGATGCACAAAAACTTAAGAAAACGATTAATGCGACAAGTAAGACAAATATGGATGAATCTACACTAGGTTGATTCTAAGCATGCAATTGCTACTTTGGTGAGTTCCTTTTACAAGTTTTCAAGTAATCTCCCGTCTTGATCGTATATATGTGTTGAGCCAACTGGCATCAACACAACTTAATAGGTTAAAGTTCCGTAAACCTACAAGAACAAATAACAAGTTAGCTTTCAAACAAAGACTAAGGGATATAAAGAGAAGATTAAAACAGTTAAACTTATCTTTATATTTATGTTCCTTTTCTTTAAGTAATCACAACCCGTTATTACTTAAAGTTGCTACTAGATTAAAGACCCGAACCCGGAACCTATTAATCCTAGTTGTTTACATGCACTTTAGAACCTAAGGTGATCAATCTCAAGCTATAGTAAACATGCAATTAGATAATAGAGATCAAGGAAACACAAAGTGTTACTGAATGAAAACTTATATTATAAAGTACTTACAACCAAAGTAACAAAGCAGCTTCAAACCAACCCAATGTAGCAAGGGAGTTAGCAACTCATTACAAGGTAGCAAAACAATCTAAGTGGATAATTTGATGATTAACAAGATGATAAGATGGATCCTTCTAGCAATCAACCAAGGACTATTTATGCTACAAAAGACACTAAATAGGAGTAAATGGCCGGCCCAAAATAGCCACCTTAAATGCCATAAAGGTGGTGTAAACAGCCGGAGTAAAGCTTTTGGCGTTAAACCGTAGGGGCGGCCTTCAGGACCCGTAGGGCGGTTTAGGCAGAATCGGTTGATCTTCTTCAGAGCCGCTGGGGCGGCTACACAATTCCGTTGGGGCGGATCTTCAATGCTCTTCAACGTCTGACCTTTCGCCTTCCTGACGTTTCTGATGCCAAGCCGCCGGGGCGTCCCTATGTCAGCACAAGGGCGGTGACACAACCTCTTTGTCTTCCAGCTCCCATGTCGAGGCGCAGGCAGCGCCACAGTGGAAGGCGCAAGGGAGCTGGTCTTCGTTTCTTCAATGGAGGACACCGCAGGGGCGCCAAGGAGTGGCGCAAGGGCGGTGACACGCTTCATGGTTGGCGCTGGTGAAAGCACAGGGAGCACTCCGATGTAAGGCGCCACCCGCAGGGGCGGCTGCAAGGATCCGCTGGGGTGGTGAGGCAACAGAAGCTTTGCTTCGTGATCGATCTTCACTCCTAAGTGCTTATTACTCCTTCTTTAGCTTCTTTTGATCTTCTTCTTCTGGACCAAGGAGTTAGTAGCATAAACCGACACTAATGCAATAAAAAGACTCTAAAAACTACCCTAAATGATAGTGATTTCATCACCTATCAAACTCCCCATACTTAGACCTTTTACTCGTCCCGAGTAAAAACAAATGACATCAACTAGACTCAAAGGCCTCGGGAAGCATGAGTAAGCAGAAAGATAATGAAAAACAAGATAAAAGCCAAGAAAGAGGAAATGTGAGAAAAACAAATACTACCATCCTTATCGTTCCAAGAGTGGCCTACCCGAACAACCTCCTTATGACTCCCCTTCTTATTTCGCCAAAACGTCGGAAGGAAAACCTACACTCGGTGTCGCTCATTTTTCCAAGGCGCCCTTTCGGGTTTTCACCTTTCCACTCTTCTTCTTTTCTCACTTTAACTCACATCCCTCAAGTCCAATTTTGCACCAACCTAAGGTTGGTCGGACTACCTTCTTTGTACCTAAACCACCCTTTCGGGTTTTCGGTTTATCCAAGGATTTCCATGCCTTTTTTTTCACTTCTTTGGCTTTTTATTTTTTATTTCTTTTTTTTTTATGAAACTGAATTCAACAATGCAAAAACAAATGCCAAAAACAACTCAATGAACTGTACAAGCAATGATATGTCCCTCCCCCATACTTGATGTACACTTTGTCCTCAAAGTGGAAATGAGTCAAAGATAAATGTGGGAGAAGGGAAAGAAATGTACCCCTCAGTGGGGTGGTCCGGATGGACCACCCGGACCCTCCTCCGGTGGGTAAGGGAAGTGGCGGAAGAAGTGCTCATGCCGGCGGTGAAGGGTGTCGATACGGCCCTCTTGAGCCTCCATCCTCTCTCTAAATGAAGTCTCATAGCTAGCTTGCCAAGCCAGTTGCTGAGTCTCCAACTGCTGCTGATGCGCCGCCTGCCAAGCATCCTGACGGCGGTCAAAGTGAGTGGTCATGGAGGAGGCAAAACTGGACTGCCACGCCTGCTGCTGCTCAAGCATGGACCGCTGGTACTCGGTCTGTCATGCCTGGTGTTGTGTAGTTAAGGCTGCCATCTGAGCCTGCAGACTCTCCATGGACTGACTGTCGTGTCCTGCCGTCGGCATCTTCTCATCAGTGGTGTGGGCCCTGCTGGAGCCGGCTGCGTACCTCCCAACAATATCAACCTGAGGCCGTCTCGGAGGAACTGGGTCAGCCGGTACATATAGATCGGAGAGCTCGTCTCCTAATGAAAGTCGTCGAGGGAGGTATGTGATGTGACTCCCGTCTGCTAAAGAGAGCCAAAAACGATGCTCCCCCATCTCTCCTGAGGAGCCTGCATCTCCTCAATAACCCTTCAGTGTATAAGGGTGCCTCCAAGCCTTCTTCCAATGCAGGAAGGTCCATCACCTGTGCAGCCAATAATGATATAATCCCGCCTCCCACGATGTCGCGAGGCTCATTCTTCCTAACCCGCTTAAGAGCGGTAAGGAAGAGATATGCCCAATCCGGTACCCAATCGTTTGTGGGGAGGCAAGCATATATCAATGGAAGGTCCTTGAGAGCGACCTTATTCTCCTCCTTGTGCCCACAAAAGACACTCATAAAGACCTTTGAGATGAGCCTCAAATAGGGGTGAGTGAATTTGTTGGAGTACTCACCCCCTGCGTGAAACTCAGACCTAGTGGCAGCTTGCCAGAACTCAAGCAAATCAGGCATCAGAATGGGTTCCCACCAGTCATCGGAAGCCGCAATGGTCACCCCTAATGCCTCCTGCAAATGGGTGTAATCTAATGTATACTTCTTCCTGTTGTACTTGAATGAGAGCCCAACACACAAGTGATCCTCTGTTTCCATTTTGAATGTAGCGATAAATTGCCGGCTGAGGTCTGGGTGTGTTGGAGCACTTTTGATTAGGAAATCTCCCAGCCCGGCATTATTGAGAAATTTCTGCATACTTTCTAACATGCCCAAATTATCCAATGCTTGAACGTCTAGGAACCGAGTTGCATACACTTCCCGGCTTTGAGCAATCCTATACCGATCCTTCTCTCCTTCTGATAACTTATATTTCTTCTGGTTCTCCATTTCTTGCAATGAATCAAGCAAAGGAGTTAGAAAGTTCAGAGATTGGATCAAGAGACGAACCAACTGTCATGCTTTACGCAGGGGCGGCTGCAATAGACGCAGGAGCGGCTTGACGCAGGGGCGGGAGTTTGCAGGCGTAGGGGCGGGCGAAGAGCAGAAGGCGATTTGGACGTTCGACAAAGGTGGTGGCGATGGGGCTTTCCCTATGTCTTCCTTGCTGTCGCAGACGTCGCCGGAGGTGGGGCAATGGAGGAGAATGAAAGGGTTGAGTGTGTGTGTGTGGTGGAGATGGTTCGTGTTGCAATAGGGGTAGCGACACTAGGTTGCCGGAGGTGGCGCAGGGGCGCGACGAGGTGGTGGGTGAGAGTTTCCGGAGGGTGCAAGGGCGTGGGAAGTGAGGCGGCTAGGTTTCGAAGAATGAACGGAGAAGGAGTGGAGAGGGCGGTAGATGTAGGTTATTTTTGGGAAGTGTATTTTTTTTCTTTCCTTAACTGAGCCGCAAGGGCGGTGTTTGTCGCTGTGGGGCGGTGACAAGGAAGAGGGGGTACGCAGCCTCAACGCCGGGGCGGAGCTGAGGATGCGTGTCAAGGGTGGCCACCGCAGGGGCGTAGGGGTGTCACAGCGGGGGCACATGTCCGTTTGATGATGCGGGTCAGCACAAACTCCACAAGCTTTGAGCTGTTGCGGTGTTCCCATAAGTATTAGTCTCTTCACCATTTCCTTTAATTCCACGAGCTCGGTGGAAATCTCACTCTTCCCGGAACTCACAGCACGAACTCCTTTCTTAGCCGGGGTCCTTCCAAAGTTACGAGTTCCTTCCGCTAGTTCCTGTATCTTTTCCAAAGCAAGGTCAGGAGTAGAGTTAAGAATATTACCTCCGCATACCGCATCGACGATCCTCATTTCATTGTCTAGCAAGCCATTATACAAGTACAAGACTAGATCTTGAGTTGAATATCCGTGAAAAGGACAGCTGGATCGGAGGCGTTCAAACCTTTCGAAGTACTCGTAGAGAGTTTCGGTTGCCTCTTGTTCGATGTTACTTATAGCTTTCTTCAAGCTATTGGCCTTCTTAGCTGGAAAGTATTTCTCCAAGAACGCTTTATAAAGGTTCTCCCAAGTGTCGATACTCCCGGATGGAAGGTGGTAATACCAATCATCCGCGAAATCTTTGAGTGTGAAGTCGAATGCCGTCATCTTGATTTGTTCTTCGGTAATATTGGCCGGCTTCATGCTCATACACATGGTATGGAACTTTTCAAGGTGCTTGATGGGGTCTTCACCACTTAGCCCATGGAAGGATGGGAGCAAGTGAATGAGGCCCGGCTTGAGCTCAAAGTTGACTCCTTCCCCTAGTGCCGGTATAGTGACCGCAAGAGGGTTTTGAGCCAAGGTGGGCTACGTAAGTTGACGAAGAGTACAGTCAGCCATCTCTTGTTGAAGTTGTTGTTGTCTTCGTTGCCGGATGTGCATCCTCTCAATTTCTGGATCAAAAGAAGAAAAGCCGGAATTAGTAGCACGGGTTTGAACCATAAAAATGGTTCAAACCAATAATCAATAATAACAATAAAACACTAAAACTCCCCGGCAACGGCACCAAAATTTGACCGAAGGTATTTCTATGGTCGTCTATACCCAATCAAAAGTAAATCCCGAGTTAGCACTAAGAACAAGTATAGTGATTAAGTAAGGGTCGAACCCAAAAGAGTTAAGGTGTTTTAGGTGCAATTATCGATTATAGTGACAAGTAACACAAGGGGGGGGGGGTTGGTTGAATTGATGCACAAAAACTTATGAAAACGATTAATGCGACAAGTAAGACAAATATGGATGAATCTACACTAGGTTGATTCTAAGCATGCAATTACTACTTTGGTGAGTTCCTTTTACAAGTTTTCAAGTAATCTCCCGTCTCGATCGTATATATGTGTTGAGCCAACCGGCATCAACACAACTTAGCAAGTTAAAGTTCCGTAAACCTACAAGAACAAATAACAAGTTAGCTTTCAAACAAAGACTAAGAGATATAAAGAGAAGATTAAAACCGTTAAACTTGTCTTTATATTTGTGTTCCTTTTCTTTAAGTAATCACAACCCGTTATTACTTAAAGTTGCTACTAGATTAAAGACCCGAACCCGGAACCTATTAATCCTAGTTGTTTACATGCACTTTAGAACCTAAGGTGATCAATCTCAAGCTATAGTAAACATGCAATTAGATAATGGAGATCAAGGAAACACAAAGTGTTACTGAATGAAAATTTATATTATAAAGTACTTACAACCAAAGTAACAAAGCAGCTTCAAACCAACCCAATGTAGCAAGGGAGTTAGCAACTCATTACAAGGTAGGAAAACAATATAAGTGGATAATTTGATGATTAACAAGATGATAAGATGGATCCTTCTAGCAATCAACCAAGAACTATTTATACTACAAAAGACACTAAATAGGAGTAAATGGCCGGCCCAAAACAACCACCTTAAATGCCATAAAGGTGGTATAAACAGCCGGAGTAAAGCTTCTGGCGTTAAACCGCAGGGGCGGCCTTCAGGACCCGCAGGGGCGGTTTAGGCAAAATCGGTTGATCTTCTTCAGAGCCGCTGGGGCGGCTACACAATTCCGCTGGGGAGGATCTTCAATGCTCTTCAACGTCTGACCTTTTGCCTTCCTGACGTTTCTGATGCCAAGCCGCCGGGGCGTCCCTATGTCAGCGTAGGGGCGGTGACACAACCTCTTCGTCTTCCAGCTCTCATGTTGAGGCGCAGGCAGCGCCGTAGTGGAAGGCGCAGGGGAGTTGGTCTTCGTTTCTTCAATGGAGGACACCTCAGGGGCGCCAAGGAGTGGCGCAGAGGCGGTGACACGCTTCATGGTTGGCGCTGGTAAAAGTGCAGGGAGCACTCCGATGTAAGGCGCCACCCACAAGGGCGGCTGCAAGGATCCGCTGGGGCGGTGAGGCAACAGAAGCTTTGCTTCGTGATCGATCTTCACTCCTAAATGCTTATAACTACTTCTTTAGCTTCTTTTGATCTTCTTCTTCTGGACCAAGGAGTTAGTAGCATAAATCGACACTAATGCAATAAAAAAACTCTAAAAACTACCCTAAATGATAATGATTCCATCACCTATCAAGTTGTCTATATTGATGATGGAAGACTTAAACATTTATTTAGTGGTTTTATAAACTAACAAATATCGATCATATTTCTAGATTATTTGGTTTGTGTTTGCTAAATTTGTGCAAGCTTTGGAAAACATTTCAAGGGGCCTTGAAATGGATTACAAGAGACGAGCAGTTTTGAATCAGGTTTCAAGGGATAGAACTAAAGCCTTGAAATGGGTTTCAAGGGACTTGAAATGGATTACAATAGACAAGTAGTTTTGAATCAGGTTTCAAGGGACATAACTGAAGTCTTGAAATGGATTTCAAGGGCTAGACGCTGAAGCTTTGAAAAGCGATACAAGGGAGAGTTCGGCTAAAGATGTTTCAACGTGAACAGGCTTTTCAAACAACAAGATTCAAATCTCAAAAAACCAAATAAAGAATCTCTACCAAGGATAACAAGAAGATCTTCCAAGATTCAACAAGAAGATATGGGCTACCAATAACAAGATCATTTGAAGGAAAAATTACGGTCAACAACAAGAAGATCTCACAAGGTTTCTACACAAGGATCTCGGCCAAACAAAGAATGGTTATCAACGATGAAAGATCTTGGCCTAACAAGAAGATCCTCAATGGTGCAAGATCTTATCTAAACAAGAAAATCTCGGAATTAGAAGATGTGAGAAGATCTACAACAAGATCTCGGAATTTAAGAGAAGATATTCAACGGCATATCCTAAGAAGATCTAGGATTTCAACAAACAAGATCTTCAACAAACAAGATCTTCAATAAACAAGATCTTCAACAACAAGATCACATAAAGATCTTAACAACTGAAGATAACAAGAAGATCTCAGCACAAGATCTCCAACAAAAAGATCTCATAAGGATCTTAACAACCGAAGATGACAAGAATATCTCGGCACAAGATCTCCAACAGATCTACAATAAGAAGAACTTGGATCTTAAGAGAATATCTTCAACGGGTGATTTCCAAAGAGAAGATTGCGGTGATGAAGATATTCAACGAGCGTCAAAGAGAAGAAGAAGAAGAAGAAGAAGAAGAAGAAGAAGAAGAAGAAGAAGAAGAAGAAGAAGAAGAAGAAGAAGAAGAAGAAGATAGAAGACCTACAACAGCTATCTCATCTCAACATACACCGTTTTCTATGGAAAAGAAGAAACATCAACAACGGTCATCTTCTCAACGGCTAGACGACTTCTCCATCGAAGACTATAAATGAGGATGTCGATTGAAGAAGAACAACAACAAGCTAACACGGAAATATCTAAAGTCTTCAAGCGATCCAAAACATCTTCATTCGTTCCAAGAAGTTTTTTTTTCTCTCTTTATACAAAAGCTTTATTCTTTAGAGAGAGATAAACTCGAGAGCTCCATTGGCATATATAAAGAGTGTTATACTCGAGTGTGTGTTACTCTGCGAAGTAACTAGGCTATTATTGCTAGTTTAAGAGTTGGATCTATATCGTAGCATTGGCTACAGTGAGAGAAGAAGGGGATTTTTCTAGGTTGTATCTAGGACTCTTGGAAGCTGATAATAGATAGGTAGATCCTACGGGTAAACCCTAGGACGAAGAGTATGTTGTTTAGAGCCGAACTTCGCGAACATATCCCCATGTCGATCTTATATTTCCGCACCACATATTGCTATACTGCGACTAACTTTGTTTTGCAGGTTTACAAAGTCAAGGCCCTTGAAATCACTTTCAAAGCCCTTGAAATCCAATTGTGTCACAAAGAGCTCAAATCGACATCAAGGCCTTTGAAATCAGTTTCAAAGCCTTGAGATAGGTTTTTGTGAAAAGTTCTCATACTCTATTCAACCCCCCCCCCCTTCTAGAGTATTTATATCCTTTATATTCAACGTACGGTTCTTCAGTTACCATATGGAAGAGGAAGAAACCATGGACCATGGAAAGAGCTAACGGAGTTGAGGTGAAGTACCCCAAGGAGGATAGCCTTGGAAGATTAGGGACACAAAGTATTGAAGGATGGTAGGTCGTCGACCTTGGAGAAGGTCAACTATAAGCTGACCCACGACAACCAAAAATGCACATGTGCGGGTTGTCTATTGATGAGAACATATAGAGAGAGTAGACAAGACGATGGCATAGAGGATCGGTAACGAGAGCTTAAAGGACTTCCGGTGGTTCGGTGTCTTGGAGTTGGGCATATGAAGGAATGGCGCAGATTGGAACCTTCAAGGTTTAAGCATATAAGGACCTAGTGTCTCAAGAGGGAAGTGAAGTTTCCCGAGTTGCTTTAAGCCAATGGAAAAGATATGGAAGAAAGATGCATAGTATTTCGTTCTTAAGGAACGAATGATAAGTTGTGGCGAACAAGAAACGAGTCGAAGTTGTTAGACTCACCTGAAGGAGTAATGGAGGCTATGGTGTGGAACAAGGGACCGAAGCTATAGTAACGTTGTAAGCTTTAAGCTTAAGGTTGTGGTACTTGCGAAATCAGGAGTCAGAAGTTTATGTGGTTGTAATGGAGAAATTCTTCCGGTCTTCCCTTCGGGGCGGTACGAGTTTTGAGGAAAGATACGTGCCGGGAAGTTGTGCTTTGGCTACCGAGAAATGGGCAAGGCTACCAATGAGGATAAGTATCTTTGCCCGTAGTGAACGACTCGTTAGAACAAGTTGCATGTGGTATAATGTTTGATTATATCGACTTGAAGCCGAGATGTAACCCGAGTTGCGTGGAAAGAAGAAAGGACCTTCGTAAGGAGGAATTTAGGGCCGATATAGTCACTACAAGTGTAGTGAAGTCATTTGAGATCACAAGTGCGATTGACGAGTTGGTCGATACATAGATGATTATCCATCGGTTTTCGAAATCGGGTTGCGATGAGTTCGCACAATTTGTGGTGTTTTAGGCGGTTCCAAGGTGAACCCTAACCTAAGGATTGTAATGACAAAATTTTTGCATGAGTTGCACGAATGATTATTATATTCAAATTTAACGATGCCTTATAGTACTCTTAGAATTGGGCGGAACAAGCTTGTCATGGGACGACGATAATACCGGTTATGCGGGAGGAGCTGAGTTACCTATGCGGGTCGGGACGTCCGAGGTAACCTTCTAAGAGACATAGCGGTTTTGAGAATATTCAGTTGACCAGATGAGAACGAGACCATAGTTTCGGTAATGCCTCCAAGGTATGTGGAAGAGATGTGTAGGTTATAAGTTGAAGGGTTGTAACTGTTAGCATGAAATATTGTGATATTTTAGGCACGTTTTCTAAACGTATTTGATTCATATTGATAGTCTTTGATTGATTTTAGTGCATATGTGAACTAGTATTTCCTATATTGTCGATATGGATGTCTACACTAGTTCTATGTTGATTATAGGTGATTTGGAGCTATTTCCGAACGGAATCGAGCAAAGGAGAGTTGAGTTGATATGTCCATAGATCGAGGACACTTTTTGGAAGCAATTTGGAGTCTTAGATTGAGGAATGCACGAGTTTTGGGAAGAATCACGTTTTTGCCCTAAATTACGCCCTAAAATACGGCCGTATCACAAACCATGTTCAGAATTACGGCCGTGGAATTGGAGTCAGATATCATGTTCATTCCAGGGGATTACACGGCCGTGGAACATACGTTGCAAACCGTATTTGTTTCCACGCTCTAAATTACGGTCGTGGAACACTTCCACGACCGTGATCTTGGCGGATCTTTTCGCCACACTTCGAAGCCACGATCTTTTAAAGATTGGGCCGGGCCGACACTTTGCCCTGCATTATAAAAAGACGGAAGAAAGGAGATTTCGTCATGCCCGCTTACACCCCCGCTTATCCCGCTCTAGGTTTACACTTGCGACATCACCGCTTAGACGAGACGTTTTGCTTAGCTTGCTTGGAAGCAATTGACATCTCTTTGAAGAGATCGAAGTTCGTGTTTGGAATTCCTCGAATCTCGTACTTTTGGTGGAGACTGCCGTAGAGATTCCCAGGAATTGCGGAAGATCGAAGTTCTTGGAAGATTTTGCAAGAAGATCTCTCTTCTTGATTAGGTTCGATTTGGAAAACGGATTGACATCCCGTTTTCTTTTCTTTCCTAGGATTACGATTATTTATCCTGTTGTGAATCTTTTGACATTGCTTATTCTCTTTGTGATTTTGAGATTGAATTGAAGATTGTTGAAAGTTCTTGAACGTTTTCATCTTTTCATCTTTTAATTCTTGAATTAATATCAATATGACTGTTATTGGCTAAAAACCCTTAACAATTCTAAGGTGAAGGGTTGATAGTTGTGGCTTAGATGATGATAGATCGATCGCAAACAGATTAGACCCTGAGAGTTAGAGAGAATCACCGACAACCCTAAATTACGGTCTGTTCTTGAGTCCACGGCCGTGGAACCTCAAGAACTAACCGTGATTTCCCTTAAGTTTACGAAACTGCTTTTACTTTAATCTAAAGTTAAAGATTGGCTTTAGCTTAGTTTAGACTTGTCTTTTCTAGGTGGTAGTGAAGCCTCAACAACCTCTACCTCGATTGTGAGCCTCAACAACCTCAATCGGATAAGTTAGTCTTGATCTTTAGGTTATAAGTTTGGGTATTTGATACTAATTCTCGCCTTTAGAATCTTTCTATATTGAGCCTCAACAACCTGTATAGAGAGTGCCTTGTAGGTGAGTCACAAAAGGTTTTTGGAACTTCACCGTACGATTACCTTACGTTAGTATACCTTCGCATATCTCAACTCTGTCTTTACATCATTAAGTATATCTTGAATCGATTGCCACAGCTGGATACCTGGATCTTTAGGATTGTTGTTTTCCCAATATTTGCAAAACTCTCATATTTACTTGCTTGATAACCTGCAATCGAGTTCGTTCCCACCCAAATCCCTGTGTTCGATACTCTGGAATTCTTGCTTAACTACGTCGATCCGTACACTGCGGGTTCGCTTGCTTGATTCTAGTTTTATAAATTTAAAGCTTATTTGCACACACCTCTAGGGGCGAACAAGTTTTTGGCGCCGTTGCCGGGGATTTGGTTTCGGCCGAATCCGGTAGCCGGTTGTCAAGCTTGGGAGCTTGCTCTCGTTGTTTGATTTTACTTTGAGTGCATGCGCAGGTCTAGGAACACCGAAGATCTCTTGCCTCTTGATCAAGAGCTAGAGAAAACCTTAAGGCAAAAGCGCAAGGAAAAGAAGATGGCCGAAGAAAACGAACGTGATTTTCAAACGGAGTTGGCGGAAAAGGAAGCTCAACTCCGATGGAATGAGACTCTCCGCCAGGATAAGATGGATCGTCATCAATCTCAAGTTAATCTACAAGACATGCTCTTCCAAATGAGGATAAAGATGAGCGACCTTGAGAATAAGGTAAGCAAGAAGTCCCCAAGAAAGAGATCAAGGTCTAGAAGAAAAAGCCACTCATCCGCTGATGATAGTGACTCTTCCATGCCACCGTTAGAAGAGATTGATCCCACGATCAATATGAATCCCTTCCATCCACAAGGAGATACTAATCGCCGCATCCCACCTAGGAATGCGAGGATCGAACGTGTGGATAATGAGCCAAGAACTCTTGGCCAACGGATGGATCCAACACAACAACCACGCCGTTTGGGTGTGAATTTTGATGCTGAAGATGTTCAAGGGTTTAGCTTTAACCCTCAAGTTATCACTCTTGTTCGCCAAAACCAATTTGGCGGTACAAGTGCTGAATCTCCACACCAACACTTGCAAAACTTCGAGTGTATGATGGAGACGATGAGACCGAAGAACACTACTACCAACAGCTATAAGCTCAAACCCTTCTTTTTCTCCTTGAAAGGGAAAGCGTTATCTTGGTACCAAGCTCTTCCTAATGGGAAACTAGACACGTGGGAAGACCTTTTCGCAGAGTTTCTCACCAAATTCTTTCCGCCTTCCAAAACGGCGGAACTTAGAGGTAAGATCAATGCTTTTTCCATGAGACCTAACGAAAGTTTGTTTCAATCTTGGGAAAGGTTTCAGGATTTGCTCTTGGATTGCCCTCATCATGGCATATCCAAGCTTGCCTTGCTGGAGATTTACTACAAGGAGCTGGATGCGGGAACGCAATTCAACCTCCAATCCCTCTCATGTGGAACATTCATGGACATGAGAGAAGATGACGCTTGGGACTTCATTGAGAAGCAAGCAAGAGTCATAGAGAAGTATTCCCACCGGAAAGTGGAGGGAAATCGTGTGGAGCAAGGAGCAAAGCTCACACATGAAGCTCAAACTCAGATTTTCTCCCTCAACAATGAGATCAAAGAGTTGAAGGAGGCTATCAAGACCAACTTCCCAAAGCAACAAGGGAAGGATGTTGGTTATTTGGGCAACAATAATGGCGGCAACAACAATAACCGGGGTAACAACCGGAATAACAACTGGAATGGAAACAACAACAACCGGAACAATGATTGGAACAACAATCGGGGTTCAAGCAACAACAATTGGCGCTCCAATCAACAAAATTCCGGTAACTCTTATCCTTCCAATTCTAATTCACTAACTCCACCTTCCTCTTCCTCTACTCCTTTGAAAAGCCAGGGGCAATCATCCAATGGAGGAAACAATACGGGAAAGGAGAAGCCCGATCCCATATTGGAAACGATCTTGGGAAAGCTTCAAGGGTTGGAGAACCGCCTCATCAAGGTTGATGATCAAGTTTATAAGGTTGACAAAGCTCAAAAAGTTTTGGAAAACCAAATGTTCAACCATGCGGAGGAAGTTCCTAGAAATCAAGGAAAACTTCCAAGAAAGACGGAGGACAACCCTAAGGGAAGGGTGATGGCGATTACAACTAGGAGCGGAGTGACTACCACCGATCCGCAGCCTACGTTCATTGAAGTCCCCGTAGAGAAAGAAAAAGGAAAAGGGAAAGAGAAGGAAGATGTCTATGTTCCTCCTCCAGCTTACAAACCTCCCCTACCATTCCCTCAATCTAGAGCGCGAGCGCGCCTAGATAAACAATTCGGTAAGTTCATAGAACTCATGAGCAAGCTGCATATTAATATACCCTTCATTGATGCTATTGTAGGTATGCCAGCTTATGGCAAGTTCTTGAAGGAGCTTCTCTCTAACAAGAGGAAGCTAGAAGATTTCGATGAGGTCAAGATGAGTTCGGATTCTTCAGATCTCATCAAGACTATGAAGGAGAAAATGCCCCCGAAGTTGAAAGATCCGGGGTCATTTTGCATTCCCATTGGAGTGGGAGATGTCACATATGACGCTTTATGTGACTTGGGAGCAAGTGTGAGCATCATACCACTTGCATTGTGTAAGAAGATCGGTTTAGGCGATCCTAAACCGGTAAAGATGACGTTATACATGGCGGATCGATCCATCACTCGCCCCGTCGGTATTGTAGAAGACGTCCCGGTCAAGCTAGGTAAATTCTTTGTTCCCATTGATTTTGTCGTGCTTGACATTCCTGCAGATAGTCCGGTCCCGATCATACTCGGAAGACCGTTTCTTGCGACTTCCGGCTGCATGGTCGATTGCAAGAATGGGAGACTCGCTTTTGATATTGGAGAGGAGAAAGTAGAGTTCGTTCTTTCCACTCTAGTAAAGGAGCCAATCTTTGACGAAGACATCTACGATATCCAAGACGAAGAAGGTTTGTCTAGGGAGGAGGTAAGTGCGATTCTCTTTAACGATCCTTTACAAAAGGTTATCACTATGAGTCTAACCAATGAAGGAGAAGAAGAAGAGTGCAAAGAGGAAATTGAAGCCTTAGAAGCACAAGAAGAGATGTATGAATTGGAGTTTGAGAAACTCCACGATGAGGCTGAGAATGTCAGAATCCACGGTCATACCCTGTATTCCACGACCGTGGACTTCACAACCAAATCCGACCTCCATTCCAGGGGATTACACGGCCGTGGAATACATGAGGAGGCCGTAATTCTGACCGTGGAAGAGGGTGATCGGCTTACTCCTTCAGCTTCTTTTAATCCTTCTCCAAACCACTCAACACCCTTAGAAACTTCTAAGGACACGTCGGAAGCTCCTCAAGGACCATTGGAAGCTCCGAAAGTGATGGAACTCAAACCACTTCCTACTCATCTAAGGTACGCTTTTCTTGGATCTAATTCTACCTTTCCGGTTATCGTTAGCTCCGAATTAAGCATAGATGAACATGAACAGCTCATGATTGTCCTTAGGAAACATAGAAAAGCCATATATAGGCTACACTATTGAGGACTTAGTAGGAATTAAACCCTCCTTATGCATGCATAAGATACTAATGGAGGAGGACTTTAGAACTTCAAGACAACCTCAAAGGCGGTTGAATCCGACCATGAAGGAGGTTGTCAAGAAGGAAATTCTTAAACTTCTTGATGCAGGTATCATCTATCCTATCTCCGATAGCAAATGGGTGAGTCCAGTTCAAGTAGTTCCGAAGAAGGGAGGAATGACGGTCATCACCAACAAGAACAACGAACTCATTCCTACCCGAACCGTGACTGGATGGCGAATGTGCATAGACTACCGCAAGCTCAACAACGCAACGCGGAAGGATCACTTTCCATTGCCATTCATCGATCAAATGCTTGAAAGGTTAGCACAACATTCACATTTTTGCTACCTTGACAGTTATAGTGGTTTCTTTCAGATTCTGATACATCCGGACGATCAGGAGAAAACCACGTTCACGTGCCCTTGGGGTACGTTCGCTTATAGGAGAATGCCGTTCGGGCTTTGCAACGCCCCAGCCACCTTTCAACGGTGCATGATGGCCATATTCTCCGAGTACGTAGAGGAAATCATGGAAGTCTTCATAGACGACTTCTCCGTATACGGTTCCTCTTTTAACGATTGCCTTTCTAACCTTTCTCTTGTCTTACAACGTTGTGAGGACACTAACCTAGTTCTTAATTGGGAAGAGTGTCAATTCATGGTTAAAGAAGGAATCGTATTAGGTCACTTAGTCTCTAGTAGAGGGATAGAGGTAGACAAGGCTAAAATAGAGACCATAGAGAAACTTCCTCCCCCAATTTCGGTGAAGGGGATAAGAAGTTTCCTAGGACATGCTGGATTTTATAGACGCTTCATTAAAGACTTTTCTAAGATATCGAAACCTCTCACTAATCTATTGATGAAGGATGCGGTTTTTGAGTTTTCACAGGAATGTTTAGATGCGTTCAACACCATTCGGCGAGCTCTAATTTCAACACCCATTATCCAACCCCCGTATTGGACTCTCCCCTTCGAGATTATGTGCGATGCTAGTGACGTAGCCATTGGAGCTGTTCTTGGACAACGAAAAGAAGGACGAACCCACGCCATATACTACGCTAGCAAGACGCTAGACGAAGCTCAGCTCAACTACGCCACTACGGAAAAAGAATTTCTAGCCATTGTCTACGCTATTGACAAGTTTCGCTCTTATATTGTAGGTGCAAAGGTGATTGTCTACACGGATCATGCTGCGATCCGGTACCTCCTTGCAAAGAAAGACGCGAAGCCAAGGCTAATTAGATGGATTCTTCTCCTACAAGAATTCGATCTTGAGATCCGCGACAAGAAAGGCTCGGAAAATTCTGTTGCGGATCATTTGAGTCGCCTCACACACCTAGAGGACGACCATCTACCCATTGATGACTCCTTTCCAGACGAACATCTACACATCATAGAGGAGTGCATCAACGAACCATGGTTTGCTGACTTTGTCAACTATTTGGTTTGCTAGGAGATACCGCCCGGACTATCCTACGCACAAAGGAAGAAGTTCTTTAAAGACGTCCGGGAATACTATTGGAACGAGCCTCTCCTCTTTAAGAGAGGTCCGGATGGCATCATCCGGCGATGTGTGCCGGAAGATGAGATGCAAAGCGTCATCCGCCATTGTCATTCACTACCTTGTGGAGGACACGCTAGTTCGAACAAGACTAGCGCAAAGGTATTGCAATCTGGATTCTATTGGCCTACTTTATTTAGAGATGTGCGATCCTTTGTCTCTTGTTGCGATGCTTGTCAAAGAACAGGCAATATTTCTAGAAGGAACGAGATGCCCCTCAACAACATCCAAGAGGTGGAGATTTTCGACGTTTGGGGAGTCGATTTCATGGGACCATTCCCATCTTCTTGTGGAAACCAATACATATTATTGGCGGTAGACTACGTTTCTAGATGGGTGGAAGCAATTGCCTCTCCCACAAATGATGCCATGGTGGTGGTTAAGTTCTTCAACAAGACCATTTTTCCACGATTCGGGACGCCAAGGACGATCATTAGTGATGGAGGTTCTCACTTCATAGCCCGTCGCTTTGAAGCCTTCTAGCCAAGTATGGGGTTACTCACAAGATCGCTACCCCTTACCATCCACAAACGAGTGGACAAGTTGAGATCTCAAATAGGGAGATCAAGGGAATTCTAGAGAAGACGGTTTCAAGGACTAGGAAGGATTGGTCCTTGAAACTAGATGATGCATTATGGGCATACCGGACTGCGTATAAGACTCCCATAGGAACCACACCATACAACCTTGTGTATGGGAAGTCTTGTCATTTTCCGGTAGAGCTGGAGCACAAAGCGTTTTGGGCCATCAAGTGGCTGAATTTCGGCATGAAGGAAGCGGGAGAGAAGCGTCTCCTAGACATCAACAAACTGGATGAGCTTCGCTTGAACGCCTATGAAAACGCCAAGATCTACAAGGAAAGAGCAAAGCGTTGGCATGATAAGCATATCATTCCAAAGGACTTCAAAGAAGGAGATCAAGTTCTCCTCTTCAATTCAAGACTTCGCCTCTTTCCAGGTAAGCTTAAATCCCGTTGGACCGGACCTTTTCTAATTAAGCGTATTTTCCCCCATGGTGCAGTTGAAGTATGGGGTGAAGCTAGCGGAAGTTTTAAGGTGAACGGCCAACGACTCAAGAAGTACTCGCCGGAACTCCAAGCTGAGGAGTTTGCGCCTACCGCACTCGAATAAGTGCAAGATTGGTCTAGCTACGGACCTTAAACAAAGCGCTTCTTGGGAGGCAACCCAAGGTATTGCATCTTCGTTTTTGTTTTCAATTCATAGATTAGTTTAGAATAGACGTTTTCACTTTATTCTGCCTCGATTTCTTCCGGTATGTTCGTGTTTTTGGTTGTAGGATCGATGGAAAAGGATAAAGGGAGGATAATGTCGAAGAAAAGTGACGAAATTTGGACTTTGAAGCTTTATAGAAGGTTCCACGGTCTAAATTACGGTCGTCATAGCTACAGTGGCCGTAATTCTCAAAAGCCTTTGAAAAATCATCGAAACCACGTTTCCGTACACTTCCACGGCCGTGGAATGCCCCGACAGACCATAATTTTTGGAAATTTTGCCGGCCACTATATAAGCCACATTCTTCACAAACTTAACCAAAATTTCCCCCATTTCCACGACCTAGATACCGAAAACCCTTCACCTCTCCCAATTCTTCATTCTCTAATCGTTTCCAACTATTCTTTGCCCTAAACTGCAGCAAATCCAACCACGAACAGGATTCAAGCAACAAATCAAGTGGAAATCGATCAACAAACACGCATTTTGGGTTTTTCAATCCGAAAAAGAGGTTATTTCTTTCTTCTTGATTTTCGCGGATTTAGTTCGTTTTTGCTATAGATCTTTAGGAAGAACTGACAAAGACTGGAAGGAATTAGATTAGGACTTCTTGTTGTGGTGATTTTTGGAGAATTTGCTGAGATTCACGAATTTCTGAGACGAATCACGGTCCCTGGGTAAACCACGGCCGTAATTTCCCAAGAACAGACCGTGATTTTGCTGAAAAAATGGATTTCGTAAGGAGAGTGTCAGGAAGGATAAAGGAGAAGAAAGGAGAACAAAATAAGAAAAGGAAAGGAAATCCCTCCACCTCTAGGGCACCACCACCCTCATCTCCCTCACTACCATCCTCACCTTCACCTCCATCTTCACCTCCTCACCGTAGCATCCCCACCATACATGAGAACCACCTTGTTGCACTAGACCGAATCAAGGAGAGGACAGTGATAGGTCCTAGGTATTTGTTGTTGGAGGATCTACATCCTCTCAACATAGTTGAGGATCTTACATGGCTCTTGGATAGAGCCGGATTGATTGTCTTCACGAACATTCGTGAAGACGCCTATGAGGAGATTACCCGAGAGGTTGTGACGTCTTTCGAGCACAGCCACGTTGATAGGACCGTCTCCTTCCGTCTCATGGAACGAGACTATCACTTGAGTATTGTTGAGTTTGGGACCATTTTCGGGTTCCATGAAACCTACAATGGTCGCTTTCCGAGCGGTATTTACCCTAAGGATTTCTGGAAGGAAGTTGCGATGATTTACGCCGACGAGGACCGTTGGCAACCCGCTGATACCAAGGCTAGATTGATGTACCATCTAGCCTTGAAGATAGCTCACCGTGTTCTTTCGGAGTGTCTCTTTCCTAGGACGGAGACGCCCCAAAAGATCAAGACGGATGAGCTATTCTTGCTCTATTGCATGCTCTATGGGCGCCGTGCAGATTGTGCTACCCTCTTGGCTGCTACGATGAGCAAGCTCAAGAACAAGAAGAAGGGGAACATTGGGTATGGTGGGATAGTGACCCACATTGCTAGGACGTTTGGTGTGGATTTTTCCGCTTGCACCCGTATACCGGCGGTTCCCTTAGGGCTACATGCTTTTATGGTTAGGGGACTCATCTTCCCCACACATGGAGGTCCGCCTTATGCGGGCATGCCTTGGGAGAGCAGGACAGGCAGGGGTATTGAGTGGCTGCCGGAGTATTCCATTGTGGCGGGACGCCACAATTGGAAGGAGACGTTCGCTGCGATGCATGCGAACAGGCTAGTAGCTCCCCCTTACGTTCCACCACCGGTTGTGGATGAGGAGGACATGGGAGATCAGTACGAGAGTGGTGGAGGAGCGGAGCAGGAGTTCGGCACGTTTCCGGATCAGCCGGAGGCGGCCCCGGATGTACCTAGGCGCTCTCCACGCCCAGCTAGAGCTTCAGGCTCGTCATCTCGCCGCGCTAGCGTGAGTGAGAGACCCACGTGGATGACTACACCTCCCACTTGGTACGACACACCCCCTCCTTGGTCCACGACGCAGCCAGCAGCACCACCGCCACCACCAGCGCCAGCACCAGCCGATGCCCCCGCATGGTATGATCACGCCCCGGGATGGTATGAGAGGATGCCGGATTGGGCTACCGGACTTTCGGAGAGAGTTGGAGCATTAGAGATCCGGGCGGATGCTAGAGACGGACGCCTAGACGACCTTGACCACATGATGAGGGACGTCTACCGCCAGCAGTTTGGGCGGTTCTATGATCCGAGTTTCTCTCCATTCCCACCTCCACCGGCGCCGCAGTGATTGATGCATGATCGTTGTTTTAGACATTCCCGCCACCACTTGTGAGTTTCTTTTCTTTCTTTTGTTCTTTCTTTTGAACATAAGGGACAATGTTCATCCTAAGTATGGGGTGGGATGTACTAAAAAGTTTGTAATAACTCTACTCTCTATGTTGCTTTCATTTCGAGACTATCATTGCATGTTCATTATGTGTTACATGTTTCATTCTCGCATTGCATGAAAAAGAACTTTAAAAACCCATAAAAATTGAAAAATTTTGAAAAATTTTGTACTTCTAATGGATTGAGATGATTTCCATGATAATCACTACTTGCGAATTGAGTTTAATGACAATTGCATGCTTAAAAGGATTGTGAATTGAAAAGGATTTGAATGAATAAATTTTACCTCTTTTGCAAGTTTTATAATGTGAAAATGATACCTAAATCATGCTAGAAATTGAAGTTGAAATCACATTATAAGTTCCTATACTTCTTGTTGAAATGATTAAGGCAATTCGATACTTTCTTTCTTCTTTCTTTAATCATCTAGCCCCTCATTGAAAAATTAGCCTCCCTTACCTATCCGGGAATTTGGAGAAGTGAATGAAAAAGGCACGTTTGATGTGGGAGGGCCATGAGAGCAATTATTTGCAATCAATTGAATAGAAAGAAATTATAGGTTTGGGGAAGTCAATCATGATGATGAGTAACTCGGCACTATTCACATAGCCGGGTGTTTGTGTCTTGCCAAAGTCAAATTGAGCGATATTCCTAGCGGATTATGGTATGTGCGCTAAGGGTTTGAGGCATCTCTTGCAAATTTGAGAAAACGCCGATCTCCTAGGCTTCGGTTTTTGTGCACCTCTGTCCATAACTCCAAAAGTAAAGTCGAAAAATGAAAAGAAGAGAGCGAAGCTCTAAGTTGAAGTGTTGCGGGAACCGCGTAAGAAGAAGAAGTAGTTGTCCACTTTCCCGGATTTATGCACCACTTTCCCTTAAAGTTTTCCCTTCCCTTCCATATTCTAGACCTTTTCTTTGAAAGTCCTTAAGATCAAAAGAATGTTATATGACTTGGTGATCTAAATTGAAGTTTCTTGTGATTGATTTTGATAACGTTTGAAGGTTATAATGCTTGTTTAGAAGTTAAATCGGTTCATGAATTTTCCTTGCCTTTTACTCTTTGATTAAGTGTGTGAAAGTTTGAAAAACGATTGAAGCAAGGTTTGAGAATGATCTATTCCTTAGAAGTCACATTCATCCAAAAGAAGGTACACATATTTCATCCTAACTCTTGTTCAAAGCTTTTTGAAAGACCTTGCTTAGGGACAAGCAAGTGTTAAGTATGGGGTTATTTGTTAGCATGAAATATTGTGATATTTTAGGCACGTTTTCTAAACGTATTTGATTCATATTGATAGTCTTTGATTGATTTTAGTGCATATGTGAGCTAGTATTTCCTATATTGTCGATATGGATGTCTACACTAGTTCTATGTTGATTATAGGTGATTTGGAGCTATTTCCGAACGGAATCGAGCAAAGGAGAGTTGAGTTGATATGTCCATAGATCGAGGACACTTTTTGGAAGCAATTTGGAGTCTTAGATTGAAGAATGCACGAGTTTTGGGAAGAATCACGTTTTTGCCCTAAATTACGCCCTAAAATACGGCCGTATCACAAACCACGTTCAGAATTACGGCCGTGGAATTGGAGTCAGAAAATCATGTTCATTCCAGGGGATTACACGGCCGTGGAACATACGTTGCAAACCGTATTTGTTTCCACGCTCTAAATTACGGTCGTGGAACACTTCCACGACCGTGATCTTGGCGGATCTTTTCGCCACACTTCGAAGCCACGATCTTTTAAAGATTGGGCCGGGCCGACACTTTGCCCTGCATTATAAAAAGACGGAAGAAAGGAGATTTCGTCATGCCCGCTTACACCCCCGCTTATCCCGCTCTAGGTTTACACTTGCGACATCACCGCTTAGACGAGACGTTTTGCTTAGCTTGCTTGGAAGCAATTGACATCTCTTTGAAGAGATCGAAGTTCGTGTTTGGAATTCCTCGAATCTCGTACTTTTGGTGGAGACTGCCGTAGAGATTCCCAGGAATTGCGGAAGATCGAAGTTCTTGGAAGATTTTGCAAGAAGATCTCTCTTCTTGATTAGGTTCGATTTGGAAAACGGATTGACATCCCGTTTTCTTTTCTTTCCTAGGATTACGATTATTTATCCTGTTGTGAATCTTTTGACATTGCTTATTCTCTTTGTGATTTTGAGATTGAATTGAAGATTGTTGAAAGTTCTTGAACGTTTTCATCTTTTCATCTTTTAATTCTTGAATTAATATCAATATGACTGTTATTGGCTAAAAACCCTTAACAATTCTAAGGTGAAGGGTTGATAGTTGTGGCTTAGATGATGATAGATCGATCGCAAACAGATTAGACCCTGAGAGTTAGAGAGAATCACCGACAACCCTAAATTACGGTCTGTTCTTGAGTCCACGGCCGTGGAACCTCAAGAACTAACCGTGATTTCCCTTAAGTTTACGAAACTGCTTTTACTTTAATCTAAAGTTAAAGATTGGCTTTAGCTTAGTTTAGACTTGTCTTTTCTAGGTGGTAGTGAAGCCTCAACAACCTCTACCTCGATTGTGAGCCTCAACAACCTCAATCGGATAAGTTAGTCTTGATCTTTAGGTTATAAGTTTGGGTATTTGATACTAATTCTCGCCTTTAGAATCTTTCTATATTGAGCCTCAACAACCTGTATAGAGAGTGCCTTGTAGGTGAGTCACAAAAGGTTTTTGGAACTTCACCGTACGATTACCTTACGTTAGTATACCTTCGCATATCTCAACTCTGTCTTTACATCATTAAGTATATCTTGAATCGATTGCCACAGCTGGATACCTGGATCTTTAGGATTGTTGTTTTCCCAATATTTGCAAAACTCTCATATTTACTTGCTTGATAACCTGCAATCGAGTTCGTTCCCACCCAAATCCCTGTGTTCGATACTCTGGAATTCTTGCTTAACTACGTCGATCCGTACACTGCGGGTTCGCTTGCTTGATTCTAGTTTTATAAATTTAAAGCTTATTTGCACACACCTCTAGGGGCGAACAAGTTTTTGGCGCCGTTGCCGGGGATTTGGTTTCGGCCGAATCCGGTAGCCGGTTGTCAAGCTTGGGAGCTTGCTCTCGTTGTTTGATTTTACTTTGAGTGCATGCGCAGGTCTAGGAACACCGAAGATCTCTTGCCTCTTGATCAAGAGCTAGAGAAAACCTTAAGGCAAAAGCGCAAGGAAAAGAAGATGGCCGAAGAAAACGAACGTGATTTTCAAACGGAGTTGGCGGAAAAGGAAGCTCAACTCCGATGGAATGAGACTCTCCGCCAGGATGAGATGGATCGTCATCAATCTCAAGTTAACGGTCTACAAGACATGCTCTTCCAAATGAGGATAAAGATGAGCGACCTTGAGAATAAGGTAAGCAAGAAGTCCCCAAGAAAGAGATCAAGGTCTAGAAGAAAAAGCCACTCATCCGCTGATGATAGTGACTCTTCCATGCCACCGTTAGAAGAGATTGATCCCACGATCAATATGAATCCCTTCCATCCACAAGGAGCTACTAATCGCCGCATCCCACCTAGGAATGCGAGGATCGAACGTGTGGATAATGAGCCAAGAACTCTTGGCCAACGGATGGATCCAACACAACAACCACGCCGTTTGGGTGTGAATTTTGATGCTGAAGATGTTCAAGGGTTTAGCTTTAACCCTCAAGTTATCACTCTTGTTCGCCAAAACCAATTTGGCGGTACAAGTGCTGAATCTCCACACCAACACTTGCAAAACTTCGAGTGTATGATGGAGACGATGAGACCGAAGAACACTACTACCAACAGCTATAAGCTCAAACCCTTCTTTTTCTCCTTGAAAGGGAAAGCGTTATCTTGGTACCAAGCTCTTCCTAATGGGAAACTAGACACGTGGGAAGACCTTTTCGCAGAGTTTCTCACCAAATTCTTTCCGCCTTCCAAAACGGCGGAACTTAGAGGTAAGATCAATGCTTTTTCCATGAGACCTAACGAAAGTTTGTTTCAATCTTGGGAAAGGTTTCAGGATTTGCTCTTGGATTGCCCTCATCATGGCATATCCAAGCTTGCCTTGCTGGAGATTTACTACAAGGAGCTGGATGCGGGAACGCAATTCAACCTCCAATCCCTCTCATGTGGAACATTCATGGACATGAGAGAAGATGACGCTTGGGACTTCATTGAGAAGCAAGCAAGAGTCATAGAGAAGTATTCCCACCGGAAAGTGGAGGGAAATCGTGTGGAGCAAGGAGCAAAGCTCACACATGAAGCTCAAACTCAGATTTTCTCCCTCAACAATGAGATCAAAGAGTTGAAGGAGGCTATCAAGACCAACTTCCCAAAGCAACAAGGGAAGGATGTTGGTTATTTGGGCAACAATAATGGCGGCAACAACAATAACCGGGGTAACAACCGGAATAACAACTGGAATGGAAACAACAACAACCGGAACAATGATTGGAACAACAATCGGGGTTCAAGCAACAACAATTGGCGCTCCAATCAACAAAATTCCGGTAACTCTTATCCTTCCAATTCTAATTCACTAACTCCACCTTCCTCTTCCTCTACTCCTTTGAAAAGCCAGGGGCAATCATCCAATGGAGGAAACAATACGGGAAAGGAGAAGCCCGATCCCATATTGGAAACGATCTTGGGAAAGCTTCAAGGGTTGGAGAACCGCCTCATCAAGGTTGATGATCAAGTTTATAAGGTTGACAAAGCTCAAAAAGTTTTGGAAAACCAAATGTTCAACCATGCGGAGGAAGTTCCTAGAAATCAAGGAAAACTTCCAGGAAAGACGGAGGACAACCCTAAGGGAAGGGTGATGGCGATTACAACTAGGAGCGGAGTGACTACCACCGATCCGCAGCCTACGTTCATTGAAGTCCCCGTAGAGAAAGAAAAAGGAAAAGGGAAAGAGAAGGAAGATGTCTATGTTCCTCCTCCAGCTTACAAACCTCCCCTACCATTCCCTCAATCTAGAGCGCGAGCGCGCCTAGATAAACAATTCGGTAAGTTCATAGAACTCATGAGCAAGCTGCATATTAATATACCCTTCATTGATGCTATTGTAGGTATGCCAGCTTATGGCAAGTTCTTGAAGGAGCTTCTCTCTAACAAGAGGAAGCTAGAAGATTTCGATGAGGTCAAGATGAGTTCGGATTCTTCAGATCTCATCAAGACTATGAAGGAGAAAATGCCCCCGAAGTTGAAAGATCCGGGGTCATTTTGCATTCCCATTGGAGTGGGAGATGTCACATATGACGCTTTATGTGACTTGGGAGCAAGTGTGAGCATCATACCACTTGCATTGTGTAAGAAGATCGGTTTAGGCGATCCTAAACCGGTAAAGATGACGTTATACATGGCGGATCGATCCATCACTCGCCCCGTCGGTATTGTAGAAGACGTCCCGGTCAAGCTAGGTAAATTCTTTGTTCCCATTGATTTTGTCGTGCTTGACATTCCTGCAGATAGTCCGGTCCCGATCATACTCGGAAGACCGTTTCTTGCGACTTCCGGCTGCATGGTCGATTGCAAGAATGGGAGACTCGCTTTTGATATTGGAGAGGAGAAAGTAGAGTTCGTTCTTTCCACTCTAGTAAAGGAGCCAATCTTTGACGAAGACATCTACGATATCCAAGACGAAGAAGGTTTGTCTAGGGAGGAGGTAAGTGCGATTCTCTTTAACGATCCTTTACAAAAGGTTATCACTATGAGTCTAACCAATGAAGGAGAAGAAGAAGAGTGCAAAGAGGAAATTGAAGCCTTAGAAGCACAAGAAGAGATGTATGAATTGGAGTTTGAGAAACTCCACGATGAGGCTGAGAATGTCAGAATCCACGGTCATACCCTGTATTCCACGACCGTGGACTTCACAACCAAATCCGACCTCCATTCCAGGGGATTACACGGCCGTGGAACACATGAGGAGGCCGTAATTCTGACCGTGGAAGAGGGTGATCGGCTTACTCCTTCAGCTTCTTTTAATCCTTCTCCAAACCACTCAACACCCTTAGAAACTTCTAAGGACACGTCGGAAGCTCCTCAAGGACCATTGGAAGCTCCGAAAGTGATGGAACTCAAACCACTTCCTACTCATCTAAGGTACGCTTTTCTTGGATCTAATTCTACCTTTCCGGTTATCGTTAGCTCCGAATTAAGCATAGATGAACATGAACAGCTCATGATTGTCCTTAGGAAACATAGAAAAGCCATATATAGGCTACTATTGAGGACTTAGTAGGAATTAAACCCTCCTTATGCATGCATAAGATACTAATGGAGGAGGACTTTAGAACTTCAAGACAACCTCAAAGGCGGTTGAATCCGACCATGAAGGAGGTTGTCAAGAAGGAAATTCTTAAACTTCTTGATGCAGGTATCATCTATCCTATCTCCGATAGCAAATGGGTGAGTCCAGTTCAAGTAGTTCCGAAGAAGGGAGGAATGACGGTCATCACCAACAAGAACAACGAACTCATTCCTACCCGAACCGTGACTGGATGGCGAATGTGCATAGACTACCGCAAGCTCAACAACGCAACGCGGAAGGATCACTTTCCATTGCCATTCATCGATCAAATGCTTGAAAGGTTAGCACAACATTCACATTTTTGCTACCTTGACGGTTATAGTGGTTTCTTTCAGATTCTGATACATCCGGACGATCAGGAGAAAACCACGTTCACGTGCCCTTGGGGTACGTTCGCTTATAGGAGAATGCCGTTCGGGCTTTGCAACGCCCCAGCCACCTTTCAACGGTGCATGATGGCCATATTCTCCGAGTACGTAGAGGAAATCATGGAAGTCTTCATGGACGACTTCTCCGTATACAGTTCCTCTTTTAACGATTGCCTTTCTAACCTTTCTCTTGTCTTACAACGTTGTGAGGACACTAACCTAGTTCTTAATTGGGAAAAGTGTCAATTCATGGTTAAAGAAGGAATCGTATTAGGTCACTTAGTCTCTAGTAGAGGGATAGAGGTAGACAAGGCTAAAATAGAGACCATAGAGAAACTTCCTCCCCCAATTTCGGTGAAGGGGATAAGAAGTTTCCTAGGACATGCTGGATTTTATAGACGCTTCATTAAAGACTTTTCTAAGATATCGAAACCTCTCACTAATCTATTGATGAAGGATGCGGTTTTTGAGTTTTCACAGGAATGTTTAGATGCGTTCAACACCATTCGGCGAGCTCTAATTTCAACACCCATTATCCAACCCCCGTATTGGAATCTCCCCTTCGAGATTATGTGCGATGCTAGTGACGTAGCCATTGGAGCTGTTCTTGGACAACGAAAAGAAGGACGAACCCACGCCATATACTACGCTAGCAAGACGCTAGACGAAGCTCAGCTCAACTACGCCACTACGGAAAAAGAATTTCTAGCCATTGTCTACGCTATTGACAAGTTTCGCTCTTATCTTGTAGGTGCAAAGGTGATTGTCTACACGGATCATGCTGCGATCCGGTACCTCCTTGCAAAGAAAGACGCGAAGCCAAGGCTAATTAGATGGATTCTTCTCCTACAAGAATTCGATCTTGAGATCCGCGACAAGAAAGGCTCGGAAAATTCTGTTGCGGATCATTTGAGTCGCCTCACACACCTAGAGGACGACCATCTACCCATTGATGACTCCTTTCCAGACGAACATCTACACATCATAGAGGAGTGCATCAACGAACCATGGTTTGCTGACTTTGTCAACTATTTGGTTTGGCAGGAGATACCGCCCGGACTATCCTACGCACAAAGGAAGAAGTTCTTTAAAGACGTCCGGGAATACTATTGGAACGAGCCTCTCCTCTTTAAGAGAGGTCCGGATGGCATCATCCGGCGATGTGTGCCGGAAGATGAGATGCAAAGCGTCATCCGCCATTGTCATTCACTACCTTGTGGAGGACACGCTAGTTCGAACAAGACTAGCGCAAAGGTATTGCAATCTGGATTCTATTGGCCTACTTTATTTAGAGATGTGCAATCCTTTGTCTCTTGTTGCGATGCTTGTCAAAGAACAAGCAATATTTCTAGAAGGAACGAGATGCCCCTCAACAACATCCAAGAGGTGGAGATTTTCGACGTTTGGGGAGTCGATTTCATGGGACCATTCCCATCTTCTTGTGGAAACCAATACATATTATTGGCGGTAGACTACGTTTCTAGATGGGTGGAAGCAATTGCCTCTCCCACAAATGATGCCATGGTGGTGGTTAAGTTCTTCATCAAGACCATTTTTCCACGATTCGGGACGCCAAGGACGATCATTAGTGATGGAGGTTCTCACTTCATAGCCCGTCGCTTTGAAGCCTTCTAGCCAAGTATGGGGTTACTCACAAGATCGCTACCCCTTACCATCCACAAACGAGTGGACAAGTTGAGATCTCAAATAGGGAGATCAAGGGAATTCTAGAGAAGACGGTTTCAAGGACTAGGAAGGATTGGTCCTTGAAACTAGATGATGCATTATGGGTATACCGGACTGCGTATAAGACTCCCATAGGAACCACACCATACAACCTTGTGTATGAGAAGTCTTGTCATTTGCCGGTAGAGCTGGAGCACAAAGCGTTTTGGGCCATCAAGTGGCTGAATTTCGGCATGAAGGAAGCGGGAGAGAAGCGTCTCCTAGACATCAACAAACTGGATGAGCTTCGCTTGAACGCCTATGAAAACGCCAAGATCTACAAGGAAAGAGCAAAGCGTTGGCATGATAAGCATATCATTCCAAAGGACTTCAAAGAAGGAGATCAAGTTCTCCTCTTCAATTCAAGACTTCGCCTCTTTCCAGGTAAGCTTAAATCCCGTTGGACCGGACCTTTTCTAATTAAGCGTATTTTCCCCCATGGTGCAGTTGAAGTATGGGGTGAAGCTAGCGGAAGTTTTAAGGTGAACGGCCAACGACTCAAGGAGTACTCGCCGGAACTCCAAACTGAGGAGTTTGCGCCTACCGCACTCGAATAAGTGCAAGATTGGTCTAGCTACGGACCTTAAACAAAGCGCTTCTTGGGAGGCAACCCAAGGTATTGCATCTTCGTTTTTGTTTTCAATTCATAGATTAGTTTAGAATAGACGTTTTCACTTTATTCTGCCTCGATTTCTTCCGGTATGTTCGTGTTTTTGGTTGTAGGATCGATGGAAAAGGATAAAGGGAGGATAATGTCGAAGAAAAGTGACGAAATTTGGACTTTGAAGCTTTATAGAAGGTTCCACGGTCTAAATTACGGTCGTCATAGCTACAGTGGCCGTAATTCTCAAAAGCCTTTGAAAAATCATCGAAACCACGTTTCCGTACACTTCCACGGCCGTGGAATGCCCCGACAGACCATAATTTTTGGAAATTTTGCCGGCCACTATATAAGCCACATTCTTCACAAACTTAACCAAAATTTCCCCCATTTCCACGGCCTAGATACCGAAAACCCTTCACCTCTCCCAATTCTTCATTCTCTAATCGTTTCCAACTATTCTTCGCCCTAAACTGCAGCAAATCCAACCACGAACAGGATTCAAGCAACAAATCAAGTGGAAATCGATCAACAAACACGCATTTTGGGTTTTTCAATCCGAAAAAGAGGTTATTTCTTTCTTTTTGATTTTCGCGGATTTAGTTCGTTTTTGCTATAGATCTTTAGGAAGAACTGACAAAGACTGGAAGGAATTAGATTAGGACTTCTTGTTGTGGTGATTTTTGGAGAATTTGCTGAGATTCACGAATTTCTGAGACGAATCACGGTCCCTGGGTAAACCACGGCCGTAATTTCCCAAGAACAGACCGTGATTTTGCTGAAAAAATGGATTTCGTAAGGAGAGTGTCAGGAAGGATAAAGGAGAAGAAAGGAGAACAAAATAAGAAAAGGAAAGGAAATCCCTCCACCTCTAGGGCACCACCACCCTCATCTCCCTCACTACCATCCTCACCTTCACCTCCATCTTCACCTCCTCACCGTAGCATCCCCACCATACATGAGAACCACCTTGTTGCACTAGACCGAATCAAGGAGAGGACAGTGATAGGTCCTAGGTATTTGTTGTTGGAGGATCTACATCCTCTCAACATAGTTGAGGATCTTACATGGCTCTTGGATAGAGCCTGATTGATTGTCTTCACGAACATTCGTGAAGACGCCTATGAGGAGATTACCCGAGAGATTGTGACGTCTTTCGAGCACAGCCACGTTGATAGGACCGTCTCCTTCCGTCTCATAGAACGAGACTATCACTTGAGTATTGTTGAGTTTGGGACCATTTTCGGGTTCCATGAAACCTACAATGGTCGCTTTCCGTGCGGTATTTACCCTAAGGATTTCTGGAAGGAAGTTGCGATGATTTACGCCGACGAGGACCGTTGGCAACCCGCTGATACCAAGGCTAGATTGATGTACCATCTAGCCTTGAAGATAGCTCACCGTGTTCTTTCGGAGTGTCTCTTTCCTAGGACGGAGACGCCCCAAAAGATCAAGACGGATGAGCTATTCTTGCTCTATTGCATGCTCTATGGGCGCCGTGCAGATTGTGCTACCCTCTTGGCTGCTACGATGAGCAAGCTCAAGAACAAGAAGAAGGAGAACATTGGGTATGGTGGGATAGTGACCCACATTGCTAGGACGTTTGGTGTGGATTTTTCCGCTTGCACCCGTATACCGGCGGTTCCCTTAGGGATACATGCTTTTATGGTTAGGGGACTCATCTTCCCCACACATGGAGGTCCGCCTTATGCGGGCATGCCTTGGGAGAGCAGGACAGGCAGGGGTATTGAGTGGCTGCCGGAGTATTCCATTGTGGCGGGACACCACAATTGGAAGGAGACGTTCGCTGCGATGCATGCGAACAGGCTAGTAGCTCCCCCTTACGTTCCACCACCGGTTGTGGATGAGGAGGACATGGGAGATCAGTACGAGAGTGGTGGAGGAGCGGAGCAGGAGTTCGGCACGTTTCCGGATCAGCCGGAGGCGGCCCCGGATGTACCTAGGCGCTCTCCACGCCCAGCTAGAGCTTCAGGCTCGTCATCTCGCCGCGCTAGCGTGAGTGAGAGACCCACGTGGATGACTACACCTCCCACTTGGTACGACACACCCCCTCCTTGGTCCACGACGCAGCCAGCAGCACCACCGCCACCACCAGCGCCAGCACCAGCCGATGCCCCCGCATGGTATGATCACGCCCCGGGATGGTATGAGAGGATGCCGGATTGGGCTACCGGACTTTCGGAGAGAGTTGGAGCATTAGAGATCCGGGCGGATGCTAGAGACGGACGCCTAGACGACCTTGACCACATGATGAGGGACGTCTACCGCCAGCAGTTTGGGCGGTTCTATGATCCGAGTTTCTCTCCATTCCCACCTCCACCGGCGCCGCAGTGATTGATGCATGATCGTTGTTTTAGACATTCCCGCCACCACTTGTGAGTTTCTTTTCTTTCTTTTGTTCTTTCTTTTGAACATAAGGGACAATGTTCATCCTAAGTATGGGGTGGGATGTACTAAAAAGTTTGTAATAACTCTACTCTCTATGTTGCTTTCATTTTGAGACTATCATTGCATGTTCATTATGTGTTACACGTTTCATTCTCGCATTGCATGAAAAAGAACTTTAAAAACCCATAAAAATTGAAAAATTTTGAAAAATTTTGTACTTCTAATGGATTGAGATGATTTCCATGATAATCACTACTTGCGAATTGAGTTTAATGACAATTGCATGCTTAAAAGGATTGTGAATTGAAAAGGATTTGAATGAATAAATTTTACCTCTTTTGCAAGTTTTATAATGTGAAAATGATACCTAAATCATGCTAGAAATTGAAGTTGAAATCACATTATAAGTTCCTATACTTCTTGTTGAAATGATTAAGGCAATTCGATACTTTCTTTCTTCTTTCTTTAATCATCTAGCCCCTCATTGAAAAATTAGCCTCCCTTACCTATCCGGGAATTTGGAGAAGTGAATGAAAAGGCACGTTTGATGTGGGAGGGCCATGAGAGCAATTATTTGCAATCAATTGAATAGAAAGAAATTATAGGTTTGGGGAAGTCAATCATGATGATGAGTAACTCGGCACCATTCACATAGCCGGGTGTTTGTGTCTTGCCAAAGTCAAATTGAGCGATATTCCTAGCGGATTATGGTATGTGCGCTAAGGGTTTGAGGCATCTCTTGCAAATTTGAGAAAACGCCGATCTCCTAGGCTTCGGTTTTTGTGCACCTCTGTCCATAACTCCAAAAGTAAAGTCAAAAAATGAAAAGAAGAGAGCGAAGCTCTAAGTTGAAGTGTTGCGGGAACCGCGTAAGAAGAAGAAGTAGTTGTCCACTTTTCCGGATTTATGCACCACTTTCCCTTAAAGTTTTCCCTTCCCTTCCATATTCTAGACCTTTTCTTTGAAAGTCCTTAAGATCAAAAGAATGTTATATGACTTGGTGATCTAAATTGAAGTTTCTTGTGATTGATTTTGATAACGTTTGAAGGTTATAATGCTTGTTTAGAAGTTAAATCGGTTCATGAATTTTCCTTGCCTTTTACTCTTTGATTAAGTGTGTGAAAGTTTGAAAAACGATTGAAGCAAGGTTTGAGAATGATCTATTCCTTAGAAGTCACATTCATCCAAAAGAAGGTACACATATTTCATCCTAACTCTTGTTCAAAGCTTTTTGAAAGACCTTGCTTAGGGACAAGCAAGTGTTAAGTATGGGGTTATTTGTTAGCATGAAATATTGTGATATTTTAGGCACGTTTTCTAAACGTATTTGATTCATATTGATAGTCTTTGATTGATTTTAGTGCATATGTGAGCTAGTATTTCCTATATTGTCGATATGGATGTCTACACTAGTTCTATGTTGATTATAGGTGATTTGGAGCTATTTCCGAACGGAATCGAGCAAAGGAGAGTTGAGTTGATATGTCCATAGATCGAGGACACTTTTTGGAAGCAATTTGGAGTCTTAGATTGAGGAATGCACGAGTTTTGGGAAGAATCACGTTTTTGCCCTAAATTACGCCCTAAAATACGGCCGTATCACAAACCACGTTCAGAATTACGGCCGTGGAATTGGAGTCAGAAAATCATGTTCATTCCAGGGGATTACACGGCCGTGGAACATACGTTGCAAACCGTATTTGTTTCCACGCTCTAAATTACGGTCGTGGAACACTTCCACGACCGTGATCTTGGCGGATCTTTTCGCCACACTTCGAAGCCACGATCTTTTAAAGATTGGGCCGGGCCGACACTTTGCCCTGCATTATAAAAAGACGGAAGAAAGGAGATTTCGTCATGCCCGCTTACACCCCCGCTTATCCCGCTCTAGGTTTACACGTGCGACATCACCGCTTAGACGAGACGTTTTGCTTAGCTTGCTTGGAAGCAATTGACATCTCTTTGAAGAGATCGAAGTTCGTGTTTGGAATTCCTCGAATCTCGTACTTTTGGTGGAGACTGCCGTAGAGATTCCCAGGAATTGCGGAAGATCGAAGTTCTTGGAAGATTTTGCAAGAAGATCTCTCTTCTTGATTAGGTTCGATTTGGAAAACGGATTGACATCCCGTTTTCTTTTCTTTCCTAGGATTACGATTATTTATCCTGTTGTGAATCTTTTGACATTGCTTATTCTCTTTGTGATTTTGAGATTGAATTGAAGATTGTTGAAAGTTCTTGAACGTTTTCATCTTTTCATCTTTTAATTCTTGAATTAATATCAATATGATTGTTATTGGCTAAAAACCCTTAACAATTCTAAGGTGAAGGGTTGATAGTTGTGGCTTAGATGATGATAGATCGATCGCAAACAGATTAGACCCTGAGAGTTAGAGAGAATCACCGACAACCCTAAATTACGGTCTGTTCTTGAGTCCACGGCCGTGGAACCTCAAGAACTAACCGTGATTGTAACAGTCAAAAATCGAAGATGACCTAATCGAGTAATTTAGGAAATTAAATCCGTTTTAACACGAGATACCTCTCGAGGTAACCAACTCCTAGATGATATTACACCCCGGTATTATTTGGAGCATTTGGGAGCTTCAATTAATAAAAATGCAGTTGAGAGAAATGATCAGGACATCGGACATGTCCTAGATATGAAAAAACATGAAAAGGCAAAATGGCTAAAAGAGTCGCTATTTTGTTTCTTAGCGGCTAAGAAAGACGGCTTAGGAATACGCGTTTTTCGAAACAATTGCGGAATAATTATCCATACAATATTCCAGATTTATTATTCCAATTTCGAGAAGTTTGGAGAAGGGGGCTTAAACCGCTTTCGGATCGGTAAAAGGATAATTATTGACTCCGCTAAAGGATAATTATCGTCTTCGCTATAAATAGCTGAAATATCGTTTATTAATTCATTTTCTTTCACGTTTCCTCGTAAAAGCTCTGATTTCTCTCAACCTTCAAACTCAGATCTACTCTCCGTTTCTAATCCGATTTCAAATCCGTTTGAGTTTTTGGATTCCTCTCTTCATTCTCTTCATTTTGGTACCGAGTTTCTGCATTTCCGAGCAAGGGAAGGTCTGGTCGAGCATATATGACACTAGGAAGGTTCCGTCGCTCAGATTCCGGTGAATTTGATGGTGTCCGAGCGTAGCCTGCGTCGTTGTGATTCCAAATCTTCTTTCGGATCGTCAATCGGGTTAGTAACGAATAAGTTATGAATTTATTCGTTTTTCGTATTGCGATTTTGCCTAAATTGACCTTAGGCTTGTCAAAATGGATAATTGGAAATTCCATTATGCTCGTTACATTATTCTGGTGATTATGGGCTGTTTGTTTGATAAGATTTGATGACAGGTGGGTTCAGAAATTGCCTGCGGGCAAAACGTTGTTCTGGCGAAATTTAATTAATTAATTAAAGGTTAATTAATTAAATTGGGATTCTAAAAAATGTTATAAGCTAATTAAATTCAAAGGAATGAATTTAACTGGTGTTTGAAGCGAGAAGTTTAATACGAGGAATATGATATTCTCAACAGGTGTTGTTGAAGGTTTCGGTCTAACTATAACGTAGTTGCTTTGTGAGTGTATCCAAATACGAGAAAGGAGGATAGTCCGAGTGGGAAACGGACTCAATAGTTGGTTTGCGAGGTTTTATTGTTCTTACCTGCGAGGTAAGTGTATATGAATTACACTTGCTTAATATATGTTATGTATTTAATATGTCATGATTTTACGCATGCTTGAGTGTGTATATCTGTTTGTTATGATTGTATGCATGCTTATATGTATATGAGTGAAATGATGATGATGATGACTTGAGATGATTTATGAATGCATGCATGAGATACATGAGATGATAATGGAAAGAATATGATGAAAGAATATGATGAAAGCATGAAATTGAGTTATGATGTGAAAGTGATAATATAGGATGGTAATTGATTAATTAGCCCAATTGGGTCCTGCACGGGTTTCCGGGGGACGAGGTCGCTACCTGATCTACAGGGGGCCTCAGAGGTCGCTACCCGATCTACAGGGGGCCTCGAGATAAGAAAACAGCCAGGGGTCGCTACCTGATCTACAGGGGGCCTCAAGATAAGAAAAATAGTCCAAGATCGCGACCTGATCTACAGGGGGTCTTAGGACAGATGGCTGAGGTCGCTACCTGATCTACAGGGGGCCTATGACGCTATCGGGTTGGCCAACCGAAAGAAAAAAGAAAGAAAGAAAGAAAGAAATACGAAAGCAATGAGAAAATATATCGTACGATCAGTTGGAGCTAGTTAGTTAATTATCACCTATGCATCGATGCGATCGAGTCTAGCATGCTATATGTTATGTTATGATTATTATTATGTGATGGTATGATATGAGATGCTTATATGAGATGATAAGTTTATACGTGATGTGTGATAACATGCTTGAATGTTTATGTGAAATGTGATATGAATGGTTGTGGAATTATATGTGATGTGTGATAACATGCTTGAATGTTTATGTGAAATGTGATATGAATGGTTGTGGAATGATATGTGAATGTGTATATGTATGTATGCTTGGAAATGTGAGGAAGGGTATGGAGTGTCCTTTGGGGACGGGATATTAGATACTTATATATATTGGGAGAGTGCGATTTGTATACCCTTACTGAGCGTGTGGCTCATTGTTGTTATATCCACATATTTTTTTCAGCTACTCAGGCTCGGCCTGATCAAGGCAAGGACATTGGACCCAACACCTGGATTTGAGATCATATCAGGTGGGCTGTTATGGGATGCTACTGCCTAGGATGTTTTGCATGGTTTTAAAACAGTTGTGTTTTGGTTAAACGGAGTTTATGACGTATAATATGGTTGTAAGATAAAGTTTTAAAAATTTACGTTTTCCGCTTTTCCGCTTATTGTTTTAAACAGGGTTAATTAACTGGTAATCAACTAGAAATGAAATAGGTATGTCACATTTGGTTGGTATCAGAGCAGGGATATGATTCCTTGGCTTGGGGTTGTGGGAAGTTTTTTGAAAAGCTTTTGAAAGTTTCTTTTTCTTTTAGATGGCGGAGCACAGCTAAAGGGTCGACTGAGTGTGTACATGCTCAGGGTAGAAATGATCAAGAGCACCCTAAGGTGCCAGTTTAGCCAATATCACTACCACCATCGGATATGGTTGGTATATCTGATTCAGTGATATATTTGAGAGAAGTTATACCACCATAGACACAACAGTGTCTCAAGCGGGTATTATTCTAGTAAAGATGGACAAGAATTTTGAGAAGGTTTGCCGCCAAGGGGCAAAGTCGTTTGAGGGGACTACTGATCCATTAGTAATGGATGAGTGATTGAGGAACACTGCATCCATACTAGGTGGAGTTATCCACACTAATGAGAGACGTGTACAATATGCTATATCCTTGCTTGAGGGAGCAACTGGAGACGAGATCTGCCTTTTCTTTTGATTCCTAAAGATTGGATCTGGTGGGACACGGTCCCTAATGGCCATAGTATACAACCTGTAATGACATGGGATGATTTCTTGAGAGAGTTTGATGTGATGTTAGTAATGGATTGATCATCCACTCATAGAACTTTGATTGATTGTTATACAAAGGAAGTCACCATGGAGGTAGATGGGGTGAAAGAGATGATTTTGACATGTGAGAGGGATGTGATTCATGCTTGTCACATATCTACAATGACAACTTTTAGATTACTTCGAGAAGGGTGTCAAGATTATCTGGCTAGTGTGTCAGATTCTACGATTGTTAGTCCCGGAGTATATGAGGTGGATGTTGTCAGAGAATTTCCTGACGTTTTCCTTGATGATTTACATAGTTTACCTCCGAGTAGAGAGGTAGACTTTGAGATTGAGAATTACCAGGTGTAGCACCGATATCAATTGCTCCTTACAAGATGGCTCCACTAGAGCTAAAGGAATTGAAGAAACAGCTAGAAGAGTTGCTCGAGAAGGGTTTTATACGCCCGAGTATTTCTCCTTGGGGTGCACCAGTGCTTTTTGTGAAGAAGAAAGATGGTAGCTTACGATTGTGCATAGACTACCGTCAGCTGAACAAAATCACAATCAAGAACAAGTATCCCTTACCGAGGATAGAGGACTTGCTTGATCAATTAAGGGGTGCTACAGTATTTTCAAAGATTGACCTTCGATCGGGATACTGGCAGTTGAGGATAGCAGAGAATTCAATACCGAAGACAGCTTTTCGTACTCGGTATGGACACTATGAGTTTACAGTTATGCCTTTTGGGTTGACGAATGCACCTGCAGCATTCATGGCGTTGATGAACTCGATCTTCCAACCTTATCTAGATCAGTTTGTCGTGGTCTTCATTGATGATATCTTGATATATTCCCGAGATGCAGATACTCATAGGGAACATCTGAGACGTATCTTAGGGATTTTGAGGGAGAGACAATTGTATGCGAAGTTCAGCAAGTGCGAGTTTTGGACGGATCAGATTGCCTTTCTAGGGCATGTGATATCACGAGATGGTATACAACCTGATCCATCCAAGATCAAGGCTATTACAGAATAGGAAATTCCGAAGAGCATTACGGAGATTCGCAGCTTCTTAGGACTGGCGGGTTATTACAGGAGGTTTGTAAAGAACTTCTCGATTATCGCGCGCCCATTGACTAACTTGCTAAAGAAGAATCAGCAGTTTATATGGGATAATAGTTGTCAAGAGAGCTTTGAAGAACTTAAGAAAAGATTGACTACGTTCCCTATTCTGGCTGTACCCTCAGATAAGGGTAACTTTGTGGTTTACACCGACGCATCTGGGAGTGGCTTAGGAGGAGTTCTAATGCAGGAAGGGAAGGTAATAGCTTATACATCTAGACAGTTGAGACCTCATGAGCAGAACTACCCTACACACGATCTAGAGCTTGCTGCTATAGTTCATGCTCTTAAGACCTGGAGGCACTATCTTTATGGTGATACATTTCCGGTGTTTACCGACCATAAAAGCCTGAAGTATATTCCCACTCAAAGGGATCTGAATCTGAGGCAGAGAAGATGGATGGAGTTACTCAAGGATTATGATTGCACTATAGAGTACCATCCAGGAAAGGCGAATGTGGTAGCTGACGCTCTCAGCAGAAAGAGCAGTGACCAAGGTGGTAAGGTCAACTACAAAGTTGAGCATCTATTAGCTCTCAGAGTTATGAGAGTAGAGATGGATGTAAGAGGATCCGAGTTGATAGCGAACATTCAGGTTAGACCGTTGATTCTCGATGAGATTTCAACTAGACAAGATGAGGATGCTACACTGAAGAAGTTGAAAGCTAAAGTGGGAGATGCTACCACTACACACTTCCAGTTGTCTGATCAGGGAGTGTTATACAGAGGTACACGGATATGCGTGCCCAACATTGAGGAGTTAAAGAAGAAGCTACTTGAAGAGGCACACTCCTCGAGGTATTCCATGCATCCTGGGAGTACGAAGATGTTTAATGACCTGAGGAAGATCTATTGGTGGCCCAGGATGAGACGAGAGGTAGCTGATTTTGTAGCTCGATGTCTAGTGTGCCAGCAAGTGAAAGCTGAACACCAAGCACCAGCAGGAAAATTACAATCTTTATCAGTTCCTGAGTGGAAGTGGGAGCGGATTACAATGGATTTTGTGGTTGGACTTCCTAGGACTTTCAGAAAGAATGACACGGTATGGGTGATTGTAGACAGATTGACGAAATCTGCCCACTTCTTACCGATGAGACAAGATAACTCCTTGGATGAGCTGGCAGAGTTGTATGTGAGAGAGATTGTTCGACTGCACGGAGTCCCTGTATCGATTGTATCCGATAGAGATCCGAGGTTTACCTTGCATTTCTGGGGAAGTCTGCAAACTGCCTTAGGTACAAGATTGCATTTCAGTACGGCATTTCATCCTCAGACAGACGGACAATCAGAGAGAACGATTCAGACCTTGGAGGAGATGTTGAGATCTTGTGTTTTGGAGCTTAAAGGTAACTGGGATTCTAACCTGCCATTGCTCGAATTTGCGTATAATAACAGTTTTCATTCAAGTATTGGTATGGCCCCTTACGAGGCCTTGTATGGAAGGAAGTGTCGCACACCTGTATGTTGGGACTTTGAGGGCATGCGACAGATGGAGGGGAGTTATGAGATTTGGTAGGCATGGAAAGTTAGCACCGAGATACATTGGTCCATATGAGATCTTAGAGAAGATCGGACCACTTGCGTATAGATTGGCGTTACCACCTGAGTTATCAAGATTACATGACGTCTTTCACGTATCGGTGCTACGGAGGTATAGGTCAGATCCTAGTCATATCATTCCCGAACCTGAGATAGAAGTATCTGAGAACTTGTCCTACCCAAAAGAACCAGTTGAGGTTTTAGGCAGACAAGTTCGAAGATTGAGAAACAAGGAGATTCCGATGGTGAAGGTCAGATAGGGACATCATTCAGCTCGAGAGGCTACATGGGAGACCGAGCGAGATATGAGAGCGAAATACCCCTATCTTTTTGAGTAAAAACCTCGAGAAATTGTGATCCGGTTGTGCATCCTTTTGAAATATCTACGAGTTTGGTTCTACGTCCTTTCTTAAATTTCGGGACGAAATTTCTTAAAGTGGGAGATATTTGTAACAGTCAAAAATCGAAGATGACCTAATCGAGTAATTTAGGAAATTAAATCCGTTTTAACACGAGATACCTCTCGAGGTAACCAACTCCTAGATGATATTACACCCCGGTATTATTTGGAGCATTTGGGAGCTTCAATTAATAAAAATGCAGTTGAGAGAAATGATCAGGACATCGGACATGTCCTAGATATGAAAAAACATGAAAAGGCAAAATGGCTAAAAGAGTCGCTATTTCGTTTCTTAGCGGCTAAGAAAGACGGCTTAGGAATACGCGTTTTTCGAAACAATTGCGGAATAATTATCCATACAATATTCCAGATTTATTATTCCAATTTCGAGAAGTTTGGAGAAGGGGGCTTAAACCGCTTTCGGATCGGTAAAAGGATAATTATCGACTCCGCTAAAGGATAATTATCGTCTTCGCTATAAATAGCTGAAATATCGTTTATTAATTCATTTTCTTTCACGTTTCCTCGTAAAAGCTCTGATTTCTCTCAACCTTCAAACTCAGATCTACTCTCCGTTTCTAATCCGATTTCAAATCCGTTTGAGTTTTTGGATTCCTCTCTTCATTCTCTTCATTTTGGTACCGAGTTTCTGCATTTCCGAGCAAGGGAAGGTCTGGTCGAGCATATATGACACTAGGAAGGTTCCGTCGCTCAGATTCCGGTGAATTTGATGGTGTCCGAGCGTAGCCTGCGTCGTTGTGATTCCAAATCTTCTTTCGGATCGTCAATCGGGTTAGTAACGAATAAGTTATGAATTTATTCGTTTTTCGTATTGCGATTTTGCCTAAATTGACCTTAGGCTTGTCAAAATGGATAATTGGAAATTCCATTATGCTCGTTACATTATTCTGGTGATTATGGGCTGTTTGTTTGATAAGATTTGATGACAGGTGGGTTCAGAAATTGCCTGCGGGCAAAACGTTGTTCTGGCGAAATTTAATTAATTAATTAAAGGTTAATTAATTAAATTGGGATTCTAAAAAATGTTGTAAGCTAATTAAATTCAAAGGAATGAATTTAATTGGTGTTTGAAGCGAGAAGTTTAATACGAGAAATATGATATTCTCAACAGGTGTTGTTGAAGGTTTCGGTCTAACTATAACGTAGTTGCTTTGTGAGTGTATCCAAATACGAGAAAGGAGGATAGTCCGAGTGGGAAACGGACTCAATAGTTGGTTTGCGAGGTTTTATTGTTCTTACCTGCGAGGTAAGTGTATATGAATTACACTTGCTTAATATATGTTATGTATTTAATATGTCATGATTTTACGCATGCTTGAGTGTGTATATCTGTTTGTTATGATTGTATGCATGCTTATATGTATATGAGTGAAATGATGATGATGATGACTTGAGATGATTTATGAATGCATGCATGAGATACATGAGATGATAATGGAAAGAATATGATGAAAGAATATGATGAAAGCATGAAATTGAGTTATGATGTGAAAGTGATAATATAGGATGGTAATTGATTAATTAGCCCAATTGGGTCCCGCACGGGTTTCCGGGGGACGAGGTCGCTACCTGATCTACAGGGGGCCTCAGAGGTCGCTACCCGATCTACAGGGGGCCTCGAGATAAGAAAACAGCCAGGGGTCGCTACCTGATCTACAGGGGGCCTCAAGATAAGAAAAATAGTCCAAGATCGCGACCTGATCTACAGGGGGTCTTAGGACAGATGGCTGAGGTCGCTACCTGATCTACAGGGGGCCTATGACGCTATCGGGTTGGCCAACCGAAAGAAAAAAGAAAGAAAGAAAGAAAGAAATACGAAAGCAATGAGAAAATATATCGTACGATCAGTTGGAGCTAGTTAGTTAATTATCACCTATGCATCGATGCGATCGAGTCTAGCATGCTATATGTTATGTTATGATTATTATTATGTGATGGTATGATATGAGATGCTTATATGAGATGATAAGTTTATACGTGATGTGTGATAACATGCTTGAATGTTTATGTGAAATGTGATATGAATGGTTGTGGAATTATATGTGATGTGTGATAACATGCTTGAATGTTTATGTGAAATGTGATATGAATGGTTGTGGAATGATATGTGAATGTGTATATGTATGTATGCTTGGAAATGTGAGGAAGGGTATGGAGTGTCCTTTGGGGACGGGATATTAGATACTTATATATATTGGGAGAGTGCGATTTGTATACCCTTACTGAGCGTGTGGCTCATTGTTGTTATATCCACATATTTTTTTCAGCTACTCAGGCTCGGCCTGATCAAGGCAAGGACATTGGACCCAACACCTGGATTTGAGATCATATCAGGTGGGCTGTTATGGGATGCTACTGCCTAGGATGTTTTGCATGGTTTTAAAACAGTTGTGTTTTGGTTAAACGGAGTTTATGACGTATAATATGGTTGTAAGATAAAGTTTTAAAAATTTACGTTTTCCGCTTTTCCGCTTATTGTTTTAAACAGGGTTAATTAACTGGTAATCAACTAGAAATGAAATAGGTATGTCACATTTGGTTGGTATCAGAGCAGGGATATGATTCCTTGGCTTGGGGTTGTGGGAAGTTTTTTGAAAAGCTTTTGAAAGTTTCTTTTTCTTTTAGATGGCGGAGCACAGCTAAAGGGTCGACTGAGTGTGTACATGCTCAGGGTAGAAATGATCAAGAGCACCCTAAGGTGCCAGTTTAGCCAATATCACTACCACCATCGGATATGGTTGGTATATCTGATTCAGTGATATATTTGAGAGAAGTTATACCACCATAGACACAACAGTGTCTCAAGCGGGTATTATTCTAGTAAAGATGGACAAGAATTTTGAGAAGGTTTGCCGCCAAGGGGCAAAGTCGTTTGAGGGGACTACTGATCCATTAGTAATGGATGAGTGATTGAGGAACACTGCATCCATACTAGGTGGAGTTATCCACACTAATGAGAGACGTGTACAATATGCTATATCCTTGCTTGAGGGAGCAACTGGAGACGAGATCTGCCTTTTCTTTTGATTCCTAAAGATTGGATCTGGTGGGACACGGTCCCTAATGGCCATAGTATACAACCTGTAATGACATGGGATGATTTCTTGAGAGAGTTTGATGTGATGTTAGTAATGGATTGATCATCCACTCATAGAACTTTGATTGATTGTTATACAAAGGAAGTCACCATGGAGGTAGATGGGGTGAAAGAGATGATTTTGACATGTGAGAGGGATGTGATTCATGCTTGTCACATATCTACAATGACAACTTTTAGATTACTTCGAGAAGGGTGTCAAGATTATCTGGCTAGTGTGTCAGATTCTACGATTGTTAGTCCCGGAGTATATGAGGTGGATGTTGTCAGAGAATTTCCTGACGTTTTCCTTGATGATTTACATAGTTTACCTCCGAGTAGAGAGGTAGACTTTGAGATTGAGAATTACCAGGTGTAGCACCGATATCAATTGCTCCTTACAAGATGGCTCCACTAGAGCTAAAGGAATTGAAGAAACAGCTAGAAGAGTTGCTCGAGAAGGGTTTTATACGCCCGAGTATTTCTCCTTGGGGTGCACCAGTGCTTTTTGTGAAGAAGAAAGATGGTAGCTTACGATTGTGCATAGACTACCGTCAGCTGAACAAAATCACAATCAAGAACAAGTATCCCTTACCGAGGATAGAGGACTTGCTTGATCAATTAAGGGGTGCTACAGTATTTTCAAAGATTGACCTTCGATCGGGATACTGGCAGTTGAGGATAGCAGAGAATTCAATACCGAAGACAGCTTTTCGTACTCGGTATGGACACTATGAGTTTACAGTTATGCCTTTTGGGTTGACGAATGCACCTGCAGCATTCATGGCGTTGATGAACTCGATCTTCCAACCTTATCTAGATCAGTTTGTCGTGGTCTTCATTGATGATATCTTGATATATTCCCGAGATGCAGATACTCATAGGGAACATCTGAGACGTATCTTAGGGATTTTGAGGGAGAGACAATTGTATGCGAAGTTCAGCAAGTGCGAGTTTTGGACGGATCAGATTGCCTTTCTAGGGCATGTGATATCACGAGATGGTATACAACCTGATCCATCCAAGATCAAGGCTATTACAGAATAGGAAATTCCGAAGAGCATTACGGAGATTCGCAGCTTCTTAGGACTGGCGGGTTATTACAGGAGGTTTGTAAAGAACTTCTCGATTATCGCGCGCCCATTGACTAACTTGCTAAAGAAGAATCAGCAGTTTATATGGGATAATAGTTGTCAAGAGAGCTTTGAAGAACTTAAGAAAAGATTGACTACGTTCCCTATTCTGGCTGTACCCTCAGATAAGGGTAACTTTGTGGTTTACACCGACGCATCTGGGAGTGGCTTAGGAGGAGTTCTAATGCAGGAAGGGAAGGTAATAGCTTATACATCTAGACAGTTGAGACCTCATGAGCAGAACTACCCTACACACGATCTAGAGCTTGCTGCTATAGTTCATGCTCTTAAGACCTGGAGGCACTATCTTTATGGTGATACATTTCCGGTGTTTACCGACCATAAAAGCCTGAAGTATATTCCCACTCAAAGGGATCTGAATCTGAGGCAGAGAAGATGGATGGAGTTACTCAAGGATTATGATTGCACTATAGAGTACCATCCAGGAAAGGC
>BSUD01000007.1:117292707-117362611 GCA_033239045.1 Fagopyrum esculentum | reverse complement strand
CATCTATTAGCTCTCAGAGTTATGAGAGTAGAGATGGATGTAAGAGGATCCGAGTTGATAGCGAACATTCAGGTTAGACCGTTGATTCTCGATGAGATTTCAACTAGACAAGATGAGGATGCTACACTGAAGAAGTTGAAAGCTAAAGTGGGAGATGCTACCACTACACACTTCCAGTTGTCTGATCAGGGAGTGTTATACAGAGGTACACGGATATGCGTGCCCAACATTGAGGAGTTAAAGAAGAAGCTACTTGAAGAGGCACACTCCTCGAGGTATTCCATGCATCCTGGGAGTACGAAGATGTTTAATGACCTGAGGAAGATCTATTGGTGGCCCAGGATGAGACGAGAGGTAGCTGATTTTGTAGCTCGATGTCTAGTGTGCCAGCAAGTGAAAGCTGAACACCAAGCACCAGCAGGAAAATTACAATCTTTATCAGTTCCTGAGTGGAAGTGGGAGCGGATTACAATGGATTTTGTGGTTGGACTTCCTAGGACTTTCAGAAAGAATGACACGGTATGGGTGATTGTAGACAGATTGACGAAATCTGCCCACTTCTTACCGATGAGACAAGATAACTCCTTGGATGAGCTGGCAGAGTTGTATGTGAGAGAGATTGTTCGACTGCACGGAGTCCCTGTATCGATTGTATCCGATAGAGATCCGAGGTTTACCTTGCATTTCTGGGGAAGTCTGCAAACTGCCTTAGGTACAAGATTGCATTTCAGTACGGCATTTCATCCTCAGACAGACGGACAATCAGAGAGAACGATTCAGACCTTGGAGGAGATGTTGAGATCTTGTGTTTTGGAGCTTAAAGGTAACTGGGATTCTAACCTGCCATTGCTCGAATTTGCGTATAATAACAGTTTTCATTCAAGTATTGGTATGGCCCCTTACGAGGCCTTGTATGGAAGGAAGTGTCGCACACCTGTATGTTGGGACTTTGAGGGCATGCGACAGATAGAGGGTCCTGAACTTGTACAACAAACAATAGAGAAAGTACAAGTAGTAAAGCACTGCTTGAAGGCAGCACAAGATCGTCAGAAGAGCTACTTTGATCGCCATAGACGAGAGATGACATATGAGATAGGCGAGAGAGTGTTTTTGAAGGTATCTCCTTGGAGGGGAGTTATGAGATTTGGTAGGCATGGAAAGTTAGCACCGAGATACATTGGTCCATATGAGATCTTAGAGAAGATCGGACCACTTGCGTATAGATTGGCGTTACCACCTGAGTTATCAAGATTACATGACGTCTTTCACGTATCGGTGCTACGGAGGTATAGGTCAGATCCTAGTCATATCATTCCCGAACCTGAGATAGAAGTATCTGAGAACTTGTCCTACCCAAAAGAACCAGTTGAGGTTTTAGGCAGACAAGTTCGAAGATTGAGAAACAAGGAGATTCCGATGGTGAAGGTCAGATAGGGACATCATTCAGCTCGAGAGGCTACATGGGAGACCGAGCGAGATATGAGAGCGAAATACCCCTACCTTTTTAAGTAAAAACCTCGAGAAATTGTGATCCGGTTGTGCATCCTTTTGATACATCTACGAGTTTGGTTCTACGTCCTTTCTTAAATTTCGGGACGAAATTTCTTAAAGTGGGAGATATTTGTAACAGTCAAAAATCGAAGATGACCTAATCGAGTAATTTAGGAAATTAAATCCGTTTTAACACGAGATACCTCTCGAGGTAACCAACTCCTAGATGATATTACACCCCGGTATTATTTGGAGCATTTGGGAGCTTCAATTAATAAAAATGCAGTTGAGAGAAATGATCAGGACATCGGACATGTCCTAGATATGAAAAAACATGAAAAGGCAAAATGGCTAAAAGAGTCGCTATTTCGTTTCTTAGCGGCTAAGAAAGACGGCTTAGGAATACGCGTTTTTCGAAACAATTGCGGAATAATTATCCATACAATATTCCAGATTTATTATTCCAATTTCGAGAAGTTTGGAGAAGGGGGCTTAAACCGCTTTCGGATCGGTAAAAGGATAATTATCGACTCCGCTAAAGGATAATTATCGTCTTCGCTATAAATAGCTGAAATATCGTTTATTAATTCATTTTCTTTCACGTTTCCTCGTAAAAGCTCTGATTTCTCTCAACCTTCAAACTCAGATCTACTCTCCGTTTCTAATCCGATTTCAAATCCGTTTGAGTTTTTGGATTCCTCTCTTCATTCTCTTCATTTTGGTACCGAGTTTCTGCATTTCCGAGCAAGGGAAGGTCTGGTCGAGCATATATGACACTAGGAAGGTTCCGTCGCTCAGATTCCGGTGAATTTGATGGTGTCCGAGCGTAGCCTGCGTCGTTGTGATTCCAAATCTTCTTTCGGATCGTCAATCGGGTTAGTAACGAATAAGTTATGAATTTATTCGTTTTTCGTATTGCGATTTTGCCTAAATTGACCTTAGGCTTGTCAAAATGGATAATTGGAAATTCCATTATGCTCGTTACATTATTCTGGTGATTATGGGCTGTTTGTTTGATAAGATTTGATGACAGGTGGGTTCAGAAATTGCCTGCGGGCAAAACGTTGTTCTGGCGAAATTTAATTAATTAATTAAAGGTTAATTAATTAAATTGGGATTCTAAAAAATGTTGTAAGCTAATTAAATTCAAAGGAATGAATTTAATTGGTGTTTGAAGCGAGAAGTTTAATACGAGAAATATGATATTCTCAACAGGTGTTGTTGAAGGTTTCGGTCTAACTATAACGTAGTTGCTTTGTGAGTGTATCCAAATACGAGAAAGGAGGATAGTCCGAGTGGGAAACGGACTCAATAGTTGGTTTGCGAGGTTTTATTGTTCTTACCTGCGAGGTAAGTGTATATGAATTACACTTGCTTAATATATGTTATGTATTTAATATGTCATGATTTTACGCATGCTTGAGTGTGTATATCTGTTTGTTATGATTGTATGCATGCTTATATGTATATGAGTGAAATGATGATGATGATGATGACTTGAGATGATTTATGAATGCATGCATGAGATACATGAGATGATAATGGAAAGAATATGATGAAAGAATATGATGAAAGCATGAAATTGAGTTATGATGTGAAAGTGATAATATAGGATGGTAATTGATTAATTAGCCCAATTGGGTCCCGCACGGGTTTCCGGGGGACGAGGTCGCTACCTGATCTACAGGGGGCCTCAGAGGTCGCTACCCGATCTACAGGGGGCCTCGAGATAAGAAAACAGCCAGGGGTCGCTACCTGATCTACAGGGGGCCTCAAGATAAGAAAAATAGTCCAAGATCGCGACCTGATCTACAGGGGGTCTTAGGACAGATGGCTGAGGTCGCTACCTGATCTACAGGGGGCCTATGACGCTATCGGGTTGGCCAACCGAAAGAAAAAAGAAAGAAAGAAAGAAAGAAATACGAAAGCAATGAGAAAATATATCGTACGATCAGTTGGAGCTAGTTAGTTAATTATCACCTATGCATCGATGCGATCGAGTCTAGCATGCTATATGTTATGTTATGATTATTATTATGTGATGGTATGATATGAGATGCTTATATGAGATGATAAGTTTATACGTGATGTGTGATAACATGCTTGAATGTTTATGTGAAATGTGATATGAATGGTTGTGGAATTATATGTGATGTGTGATAACATGCTTGAATGTTTATGTGAAATGTGATATGAATGGTTGTGGAATGATATGTGAATGTGTATATGTATGTATGCTTGGAAATGTGAGGAAGGGTATGGAGTGTCCTTTGGGGACGGGATATTAGATACTTATATATATTGGGAGAGTGCGATTTGTATACCCTTACTGAGCGTGTGGCTCATTGTTGTTATATCCACATATTTTTTTCAGCTACTCAGGCTCGGCCTGATCAAGGCAAGGACATTGGACCCAACACCTGGATTTGAGATCATATCAGGTGGGCTGTTATGGGATGCTACTGCCTAGGATGTTTTGCATGGTTTTAAAACAGTTGTGTTTTGGTTAAACGGAGTTTATGACGTATAATATGGTTGTAAGATAAAGTTTTAAAAATTTACGTTTTCCGCTTTTCCGCTTATTGTTTTAAACAGGGTTAATTAACTGGTAATCAACTAGAAATGAAATAGGTGTGTCACAGTGATTTCCCTTAAGTTTACGAAACTGCTTTTACTTTAATCTAAAGTTAAAGATTGGCTTTAGCTTAGTTTAGACTTGTCTTTTCTAGGTGGTAGTGAATCCTCAACAACCTCTACCTCGATTGTGAGCCTCAACAACCTCAATCGGATAAGTTAGTCTTGATCTTTAGGTTATAAGTTTGGGTATTTGATACTAATTCTCGCCTTTAGAATCTTTCTATATTGAGCCTCAACAACCTGTATAGAGAGTGCCTTGTAGGTGAGTCACAAAAGGTTTTTGGAACTTCACCGTACGATTACCTTACGTTAGTATACCTTCGCATATCTCAACTCTGTCTTTACATCATTAAGTATATCTTGAATCGATTGCCACAGCTGGATACCTGGATCTTTAGGATTGTTGTTTTCCCAATATTTGCAAAACTCTCATATTTACTTGCTTGATAACCTGCAATCGAGTTCGTTCCCACCCAAATCCCTGTGTTCGATACTCTGGAATTCTTGCTTAACTACGTCGATCCGTACACTGCGGGTTCGATTGCTTGATTCTAGTTTTATAAATTTAAAGCTTATTTGCACACACCTCTAGGGGAGAACAGTAACCATCGAGTTGCGGGATGGTTTGACACTTTCTTCCTTTATGAGGATGTTGATTCAATTGTAAGGACCAAGATGTGTCCATGGAGCTTTATTAGAAGCAGAAGAGGTGAGTGGCCTCCATTCCGCTCTCTTTGACACAAACATTGAGTTAAGGGGACTGTATGACATGATGGATACATCCAAGCGGGGCTTGGGATGAGTATGAAGTAACAAGAGAGGTTTCGTGCGTAAATGGTCAATTATGGGCATATAAGAAAAATGAACGATGAAGGGTCGGGAGTAAGACGCTTTTATACACGCACTTATGATGAAGTTGGTATCATGTTATGAGAGACATGTTAGTCTGGTACGGACCAAAAGAGTATGTCATGGATGTATATTCACTTAGCAAGAGTTGAGCACCCACTAGAGGATGGTTAGAATTGGTGAAGGACTTCGGACTTCTGACTTTGGTATCGTCCAAGGTAGGTGAATTTGAGCACCAACACCCTTAGTAAGTGGGCACTAGGAGATGAAGCAACAACTTAACTGACGATTCAGCCTCAGTTTATTAACATAGATGGTCAGTGAAGAGACCCGACAAAATTGCGAGATTTGAAAGACTTTGAGAAAGATCCGGAATAGAGGGTTCCAATGAGAGACCCCATAGTTACCTTTATGGGTTGGTGGTTTGTTGAAATGTCTGAAGTGTATATGTGTACTTATAACGGAAAAGCTAAGATGGAGTCTCTAGGATGATCACACCACCTTACTAGTGCACCTTGGTGCTGATAAGAGATATTTGGAATGGTGAGATTCCCATTAGCGAAGCGGGCCTAAGGCTGAGGTGGCTAAGTGCATAGCAATTACGTGACTCATCGTCAGGTCAAGTTGAGCACCATAAGACGAGGAGGAAGACCTCATCCCCTCAGGTTATGCAGTGGGACTGGGAGGGTACCTCCACAGAGGTTATTACAAGTTTGAAACCAAGTAACAATTGTGACGAGTTTTGGTCATTGAGGACCGACAAATGGAGACAACGAGTTTATACCTCTTGGGAAAAAAAGCCGATGAGCCGGCTAGTTGTGGAGTCCACTAGTAATAGTGAGATTTTTTAAGGATACCGAGTATCGTTATCTCCGATCGAGATGAACGATCCATCTCGGGATGGATGGGTAGCGAGATCGTGCCGCTTAAAGGACCAATTGTCTTTCGTGACAGTTCTATCCTCGGATAGTTAGTCAACTTGGGAGGACTTTTGTAATCTCGGATGCCGCATAGAGAGCGTATGGGTGAGATAAGGGATAAGGGCAAACACAATGCCCCCTTTGTGATCGAGCTTTCGTTTTAAGATAGTCAAGATATGTCGTTTGTGATGGCCTTTGTGAGGCATTTTATGGATGGAAGTGTAATACCCCGTGATGTTGGAATTTGGATAGTATATGGAGGGATAGCCCTGAGCAGGTATGGAACGACCTCGCTTGGGTAGCGTTGGTCCAAGGGCGAATGATAACCGAGCTAAGTCGCCAAAAGGGTGTACAGATAGAGGTACAGACCTCAAGGGTTCGGATATGAGACGAGTCTAGTTAAGGGTATCATTGACGCAAGGCATCATACGTGTTGGTCATTAGAAGGGAGTTGAGCCTCAATATATATATATATATATATATATATATCGTACCTTTTTGGAGTTCTTGACGCGAGTTATGAAGTGATTTACAGATTGGTGTTGCCACCAAGAGTGGAGAGTGTGATGTTTCTTTTGTACTTGTTCTGGGAGCATATACATTATTCGAGCTACGAAGTTAGTCGTGATGATCTAGTGGTAGTTGAGGAGCCAATGAGGCTACCAGGGGGACGTGAGATAGTATCTTGGGTTTAGTTATCACGATGAGCTAGACACATCGATAGAGCCGTTGGGTTAGATCGTATCTGCATGTACGAGTTATGTGTTTTGTGCCCCGAGTGGGAATGTGTTCTATGATTAGTTAGATTTTGACTTAGTATGCAATATGCGGTTCTTGTGTAGGGATGACAATAGATCGGGTGGTGGGTGGATGACCCAATCCGCCACCCGACCCGCTAGCAAATTTCATCCACCCCACCCGACCCACCACCCGCCTAACATACCACCCGCATCCAACGGATGAGGCGGGTGGATCGGGTGAGATTTCGGGTGTTCTACGCATTTCCTTTAAATCGATATTAAACTCGGATTCGAATACGGAAAATCAATAATAATAAAAATAATTTCAACCCGAAAACGTTTTATCCATAAAAACATGATAAATCTGAAGTCAATACAAATCATCCAAGTTCTTGATAAAAAGCGAAATGGTCTTTGGTTTTGAAAAGATAACACACAATAATCCTGAAAGTCTGAGCAATGCATCTCACATGTGAATGGAAACTGAAGCCAACCTCCCTTGCAAGTTTGAAGGTTGAAGACATAGATCTTGCAAGTTGAAGTCGGTCGCCGGCGGATGTAGTAGGAAAAGGCTGAGAAGAGACCTGGCGAAGTGGCGACTCTGGTGTGAAGTAGTCGACTCTCAAGCAAGCAGACCTTGCGAGTTAGGTTTGGGGATCCGACTTTTTTTTTAAGGTTTTGTTAAATTAAAAATTTATCAAATTATTATAAGTTTATAACGGGTGTATGCGGATGAAACGGGTCGGGTGAGTGAATGGATGATGGATCGGGTGACGGGTGAATGAAAGGTCCACCCGAATCCAACCTGATCCATCACCCGCTTCATCCGTCATCCGCTTTCACCCGCTTCATGTCGGGTTTTCACCCTTTTATTATGGATCGAGTGATCGGGTATCCGTCGAGTTCGGATGAAATTGTCATCCCTATTCATGTGAGCATGTGTGTAGGCCTTGCGAGGTCTGGTTGCGGTTATACGATTGTGTGATGGTTATCGAGTAGTGAGTTGGCACATTTACGATTTTGAGAGGTTATCGAGGTAGTTATGCCGGGAGTTCTGCGTTAGCAAGTTTCGGGACGAACTTGTTTTTAGGGGGATTAGTTGTAACATCAGGAATTTTTATTCCGGATAGTGAGCGAGTTATCGACCTTTCCGCAGGCGCGGCTCAATTTTTCCGCAAGTTCAATGCGCTGAGTGAGCGGGTTTTTATTTCCGGCGCCTTGCGACCCTTTGTTTGAGTGAGTGACCCTTCATTTTGGTGAACCGACCCCTCATTTCCCTCCCTTTTGCTTACCCTCTCAGCTGAACATTTCTCTCTCATCTTATTTTTATTTCACGTGAGTTTACTTCTCCTCTTCTTCCAACTCCTCCCATGGTGGTGCTTCTTCCTCTCCTCCTTTATTGTGTGAGCTGTGCATCTATGGATAATAGGTTACTGCAGATCTGGATTGGTAAGGGTAAGCCTTTCTCTCCTTCTTCCCTTCTTCATCGTCATCTTCTTCCTCGAGCTTCAATGGAGGAAGCCATGGATTCACCTTATTCTTCCCTCTTCTTGTGTTGCATGTGAGTGGATCGAGTTTAGAATGATTGTAGGAGTGTAGATCCAAGTGATGGATGTTTTGGAGTCAAGCAAGGAATCTAGAAGGCCATGTCACATCAAGGAATCATCGAAGAAGCCATCAAAGATCACCCACTAGAGCTGGACCGCACCCGCGGCTGGACAGCGTCGCGGGGGCGGCCAATGCACTGAGCCGCAGGGGCGGCCCTCTGGGCTGCAAGGGCGGCCATTGGCTCAGCCAGCACGCCCTTGTGGTCTTCTTCTCCTTTTTGCGGCTGCTCTTCCTTCTTTCGCGCCCGTGTTCTTGCCCGGTGAGTGCCCTCCCTTGTGTATGTGTTCATAGTTGATCCTAGAGAGTGTTGATGTTAGAAGCATGCTAGGTCAGACCTAGGATAGTTGTGAATGCCATGTAGTGGCTTTTGGGACCTTAGGCGAGCTAGGGTGTGAGATTTTCGGAATGTTCTAAGGATTGATGTTTGTATGTTCTGAGTTGATTCGTGGGATGAGTGTATGGTTGTTCCTTGTGAGGCTGGTGAGGTTGAGATTGTACGTTTATGGTTATGAGGTTGTGAGCTAGGATATGCGTATCCTAGCATAGAGTGGTTATCGTTGAGATTGTTGAGACAAGGTATGTTTACCCTAGTATGTGTTAGTAGTTATGATATTGCGAGATCATGGGGTCTAGAAGTCTAAGGACTTCTAGCTTATGTTGAGTGTGATGTGAGCATGAGGGATTCTAGGATGCGGTCCTAGAAAGAGAGTCAAATGATCTTGTGTAGATCATTTGTGTAGAAGTCTATGACTTCTTGAGTTGAGTGAGCTGTTGTTATAGATCTTGTTGTAAGCACGTGTAGGCTTCTTCCCAAGGAAAGCGAGAGTGTTGCATGTGTTAGCGTTTGGGACGAGGTAAGTCTCCGGACTTACTTAGCTCGTATTCTTCGTATTAGTTTCGATGTGTGTTTGGTGGTGTGTATTTAATGTTTATGTTATAACAATTGGTAATAGGACCACGGCATAGCTCTTGCGAGAGCTAGGAGTTTCTCGGCGACTAGCCCGGGCGGGTACACGGTCGGATGCATCGGTACCATTCCTTTCCGGTAAGTGGGGAGCTAGGCGAGTTTCGGCAGATTCTCGTGTCACAAAAGATGTTGAATTAGAACGGAATATGACTTAATAATAAAAAGATAATAAACCGGATTTGGGTGCTTTGGAGTATGATGTGTTGTGATGATTTACTTGTGTTTGTTCCTTTCACCTTGTTTCTAATGATCGAATATTAGCTAACGGGGTTATACCGATGTTGCAGATTGCCTTGCAGGTTAGGAATACGGCCGGGAGATCCGGAAGAGTGGATAGCCGGGTATCCGTACATTTTAGGAGGGGTGTTGGTTGGAGTTGGCTTGTGTATTGTTCTTTAGTTATTGTGTTTTGTATGCCGCGTGTATGGCGTTTGGTCTTTGGAGTTGTATTTCGGCTGAAATATTTGTTTGTATGCTTTCGGGTTTTCATTACATTGCACAAAAATGTATTTCTGTTTTGGCCTTTATTTGTACCTTGTTGCAAGATCCGGTGAAATTGTTGCCAGGCTAAGGGTCAGGACCCATTGTGAGGTCTCCGCCCGTAGCTTCCCGAGTCCCGCGGTTTCGGGGTGTTACACTTTTTTGGCCTCCAAGGCCCAGTCTTGAACCCTTTATGACTACATATTGCGGGACAATGGAGTAGTTGATATGGGCTTTAAGTTTCTTGTAGTGTTGGCGAAACTTCAAGCTTTTATTCTTAGTTTTGATCTTTCTGGATTTCATGTCAAGAACATTGTCCCCTCTAAAGCCCAACATGTTTTGGCGAGCGCTTTTTTAGGTAAGACAATGCAGACGATGGAAGAGACTTTTGATTTGACTTTTAGGCAAAAAAACAATTTTTAGGTGTTTGTAGTCAACGCATAGCCAAGACTTCCTTCTTGCCATACTCATTAATGGACTTTGACATTGTATGTCTCCTGTTGAGTATCGTACGATCCTTAAGTATCGCCTTATGATTCCTTTGTTCTCTGTTAATGCGATTTGTCCTATGCCCGATTGTCGGAGGGTTTTGGATGCTTTTGGGGAGCATACAATTCATTGTAAAGAACTCCTTGACTTCAAATATAGACATGTTTTGGTTCGTAATGTTTTGTGTGACATGTTTAGGAGAGCTGAGATTTCAGCTAAGAAGGAGGCGCATGTGACCTTCTTGATTGATTTGTGTGAAGGAAGGTATGCGTTGAGGTCGGTGGATGTGTTAGTGTTTGGATGTGTGGATGAAAAACATGCTTCTATTGATTTGACGGGGTCTCTCCTTTGAGTTTTTTAGGTAGCGGGCCTTTTATGGTGGGTAAAGCGGCCCTCACTACGACCTCTTTGAATGTGGCTAAGCATGAAAGAGATTGCATCGAAAATAACATGGGTTTCTTTCGTTCATTTTTTACACGTTTGGTTTTCTTGCATCAGATGTTGTTGATATTCTCAAGAGGGTGCAACGAGTATTGTATGATAATGTTGTTTCACTTAGATCTTCAAAGGTAGTTTTCAGAAAGATCAAATTTGCTATTCAGAAGGGGTTGACGGTATAAATTGTTGTCCACCTATCTTCTAGCTTGATCTAAATATTAAAATCTTTATCAATAAAATTGATTTTATTGAAAGCCAAAAGAAACCTAAACCGGTTCAGATTAGTTCGGTTCATGTTAAACCGGATTGGGCCGAAGCTGTTGATACAAAAATCATATTCTTTCTTCTCCAACTTGATTGAGCGGGGTCTTATCCTTTCAGTAACTTTCAGAGAGATCGAGCACTCGTGATTCTCCTCCAAGTTGCACACCAATTGTCGCTCTCCTCTCTTCCTTCTTTCTTCTGCAAACCTGCTCTAGGTCTCCATTCTCGCTGCACCCAACAGTAAACAGCCCCGTTCGTCTCTGTATCAGGACCGTGACTGCACCGTAGTTGATTCTTTTCTTCCCTTGTGCGGTCAATTGGAGTAGTGGATTGGAGCTCAAGGATTGTAGTGCATTTTCGCAACCAACAACAAAGGCGCAGGAGGCCTCTTCGGTTTTTCCGGGCGGCATCCTCTCCTTGCACTCTGTGGTAAGTACTTTACTGTCAAGTATATGCTACGGTTTGATCCAAGATAATAGAAATGCCTGCCAAAAATCTTCCACTAAGCTACTGGACCTGCCCCTTATTTCAGCTCAACCTCCCCAATTTCAAATCGTTTTTCTCCATTGGAGTGAGCCGCGCAGAGAAGAAAAAATGGAGTCAGCGAGCAGAAGAGTGTCATGCCTCGCTGGCCACTTGATTCCGGTCAACAACATCGACACCAGATCCATCAGATTCAGTTGTACTTCATCATCAAGTTCAATCAAAGATAGCTTCCATCGGATTCACGGTGAAGTTTCTAATCATCCGGTTACTTGGCGGATTGCTTTTGATGAATCCGGCAAAGAGTTCACCGACATTATCTACGAGAAGGCTGTGGGCGAAGGAATCGCTAAGGTCCGTGTCTGAGACAATGCTTCATTATCACTAACTAGATTATAATTGTTGTTATTGATTTGGATAATTATGCGATCAGATTACGATTAATAGGCCGGAGAGAAGAAACGCCTTCCGTCCTCTGACGGTTAAGGAGCTAATTCGGGCCTTCAATGATGCCAGGGACGATACTTCTGTAGGCGTAATAATCCTCACCGGGAAGGTAACTTGGAGCTGAAATCCCTAATTGTGGCAAATATAGGACTGGAACTTGAAGCTATTGATTCCATGGCCTATTGTAGGGGAGCAAAGCATTTTGCAGTGGTGGCGACCAGGCATTGAGAGGCAAGGACGGTTATGCTGATTTTGAGAGCTTTGGCCGTCTCAATGTTTTGGATTTGCAGGTATTGATTCCCATGCTGTACTTGGAGGCTTCCTGATTCACTGTTTAATGCTTTGTTGTTTTCTGGCTCTACAGGTGCAAATCCGTAGGCTTCCCAAACCAGTCATAGCAATGGTAAAGTGCATATTATCTCTCTTCATTCTTTGGTTGTAATCTTTGAAGATTGTGACATCTTCTCTTAATTATCCTGGCTCAAGGTTGCCGGATATGCTGTCGGAGGAGGCCATGTATTACACATGGTTTGTGATTTGACAATAGCTGCAGATAACGCGATATTCGGCCAGACAGGTCCCAAGGTGCTCATCTGCTGTTATATGAATACAAGATTACATTGTTTCAGATTCAAAGCTAATGTGGGTTGTTTGATGTGCATTGGCAGGTAGGCAGCTTTGATGCCGGATATGGAAGTTCCATTATGACTCGTCTAGTAAGCTTCTTGAACCAGATCCATAGAAATCCTTTGTCCACAATCACAAGATAACATTGACAACTTGGATGATTTGAGTATGGATCAGATTGGACCGAAGAAGGCACGAGAGATGTGGTTTTTAACAAGGTTCTACACGGCCACTGAGGCCGAGAAGATGGGTCTTATTAACACTGTGGTACCAGTAAGTTGAAGCTGCATTTGTTCATAATACATTTTAAAGCTCTAGAGGATTTAGTTCTACATTTGTTGTCATGTTTAGCTGGATAGACTGGAACAAGAAACAATTACTTGGTGTCGGGAAATCCTGAGAAACAGTCCAACTGCAATCCGAGTTCTTAAATCAGCTATCAACGCGGTCGATGATGGTCACGCAGGGCTTCAGGTTTTTGTAGTTGAGATGATATTCATATGAATACTTGAGAAATTGAATTGTAACTAACGATGCAGTGGCGGTAGGAACTCGGCGGCAATGCCACACTTGTATTCTATGGAAGCGAGGAAGGGAATGAAGGGAAGACAGCATATATGGAGAGAAGGCCACCAAATTTCTCAAAGTTTCCTCGACTGCCATAGACATTATGATCATCTTTAGAGGATTCGGATTTCTTCCTATTCTGTCCATGGAAGATTTGCCTGTACTTTCTTTTCATTTTAGGTACAAAATTAAGGTTCTCCAAACGGTCCGGACCGGACCGTAAAGTCACGGACCGGCCCGGACCGTTTCAGGTTTATTATGAAACGGTCAATGGACCGAACCGGACCGGTCCACCCCGGTCCGGTCCAATACAGTCCGAACCTTTTGATTTTATTTTTTAAAAATATATTTTATTGTATGGATTAAATCCGGTCCGGTCCGGGTTTGGAACGGACCGGATGTTGTTCTAGTTAAAAATATTAAAAGTATAAAAATTCTGGTATGGGCCGGAACATTACGGTTTAGGACCGGACCGGACCGGACCGTAATATCTTGGATCGGACCGGAAATTTTCAATTACGGTCCCGGACCGAACCGTAATTTCCGGTCCGGTCCGATCCCAATGTATAATACACACATGGGCGGTGTTATTCCTACCCCTTACGGATCATGGTGACTACTTTACGGTTTAGAAGCTATCACTCCTTCTCACTCTTTCGTTCAGGCTTATCCTTGCTAATGATGTGCTTGTACAAATACTTGCAATAAAGGTGATCCTTCGTCATCGGCTTCCGGTAGGAATAGTTATCTTCCGTGAGTTTGAGCATCTCACCATCTTGACAACACCAGTAAATGAACCATCGGACTAACCTTGCTTTGATACCATTTGTTGGGAATAATCCTTCTTTTATGTTGGTTGCATGGGAATATGGAACTAGTTAAGTCAAAGATATAATCGAACAAACTCACTCACATTTATTTTGTGGAGAAGGGATTCAGAAATGGGAATTTGTTTTTGTGGGCACTCTTACACACTAACACACTTATGTTGATTGTGAAGGATGACTTTGAACCGATTATAAATGTACAACTCATCACCTATTTATATGAGCATTAGGTCAGTGGTTTCATCTACTTTTGTCAACCAACAATCACAACTTTTTGAAACTGAATGGAATTGAAAGAAAAATGTTATTGAAACTGAATGAAATGAATTGAATTAATTTGTGAATATATTCGTTTAAGATGAGAATGAATGGGATGAATTGGATTTACCCTTGCGGCACTCTCACCTGCCATGGACTTTGAGTAAATGCATCTCAACATACACCACATAACACTTTACCCAGAACTTCAGCAAACATGTCATGGTTACTTCCATAGTCAGTAAATCTTAAAGTAGCGAACATTACCCAGAAATGCAGCTAACTCAAACCTCTTCTAACAAACTGAACTTCAGCTAAAGAGAAGAATCTTGTCATGATAACGATAGATGGTAATAGTATTGTTGAACAATAAAGCAATAATGGTATGAAGTTCACAAGAAACAGTTGAGCCCATTGATTATTTATTAATAAGCATCAAGAGATCCGAACATTCACTCATCAGGTCAACGTTAGACGAAAGCATATCCTTAGATAACCTCAAAGCCTCACTAAAGCGACCTTTTGTTACACATCCCCTGATTAGTGAGTTCCAATAGACCACATCTCCGTCGGACATTTTAACAAACACCTTTTGATCAATAAGGGATCCAACATAAACAAAGAGTTCCACAATGCTTTAGATTTCTTAAGTTCCAACCAAGGTCTATTTTTGAAGGTCCTTCGGGAGCCAAATTCTTTGATTTCATATCATTTGTATGGAAGAGAGCTCATACCTTTGCCAACAGAAACAAAGCGCATAACTGTAAAGAAATCTTGTCTACAGAATCGCTTTGGGCTTTGTCATGTTGCTGCAATGCGAAGATCCGATGGAAGTCACACTCAACCAACACCAATTGTGGTACTGAAACCTACCCCAAGGAGGATACAAGTTGTTATGGAAGTTGTTTCTTCTACACCTCATCATCAAGTAATTTACATCTGACAAATCTCTTTGAGGAACCGGTCGATGATGAAACACGAGAAGCAAGGGAGGTTGCAAAGGAGATCATGCAACAAATTCGTGAAAATTGAAGCCCTAAATCCTTCAGTTTCGAAGGGTACAAATGTCATCCAAAACATTTTCATTCGATTCAATCTCACCCCCTTTGCATGAATGATTCAATCGATTCATTCCAATTTTTCAACCGATTGTCGAGTGACTGAACGGAGAAAAGCGCCACCGAATGGCAAGAAAAGCCATTCATTCGACTTCATACCAAACAAGGCCTAAGAAGAGTCTTAATTTTTCTTCACTAATGTAGCCTATTGTGGGTTCATTTCATGTGGCCATGTCCTCCACAGCCTATTACTTATTTCCATCCAGCCCATAATTAATTTTGGGCTTAAATTACTAATTTTGATCCATATTAATAAAGAAGTGACTAAATATTTTGAAAGGTAATACACTAATTAATGAGCCTCCCACATAATCCCTTGCAAGATATTCGTTAGCATCTGTAATAACCAAGAAATTGGTAACTAATTTATAGTGACCTAACCGACAATTGCTTTACAAAAAGTTATTCAAGAACGATCCATTTATAATAAAATTTTAAAAAAAAATGTAGCAAGGGGCAGGAATAACACCGCCCATGTGTGTATTATAGAGACGCGTATATGTAGAAGGCTGAAGGCGGTTGGTTGTTTGGAATAAGTAAGATAAGTATACTTAAATTAATCTGATTAAGAAGAGCTTTTGGGGCCCCTTAAACAACAACAACAACAAGAAGAAGAAGAAGAGGCTGGCTGGCTGGCAGTTGATGAAGTCCACAAACACATCACACATGGCATGGCCCCCATCTCCACTTTCTCTTATTAAAATATTCACCTTATGGTCAACACATCCTCCAACACTTACTCTTATTATATTTTATTTCTTCAACTTACAATGCCCCCATCCATCTATCCATCTATGGATCCCAAATATTGGGAGAGGCGTTACAACTTTTATCATTTCTTGTGCTTTTTATTCATCTAATTTCTATCTTAAACCCATCAATTTCTAATTCACGATGCATGCACCGCTTCATTTCATAAATTATTTTTACAAATACGATCCAATTTAGAAAGTTGTGAAAATACTTCCTCTATGTAATCATTGTGTTTAGTTAATCAAGTTTATACCATTCTAATTTCAACTTAATAATAATAATAATAATAACAGTTGTAGTTTTGGAATGAGTAATAGGCAACGAAAATTGGACAACGCATTACAAAAGCAAAATTGCCTATTCAAGTACTCCGTATTCTGTTATTATATATTAAAAAAATGACAATTGGGAGTCTTGGGAGGAGATAACCATATAGGTTGGTGCTCTTATAAATAATGATACAAACCTGTCTTCTCTATCATCTGCATCACAACTAACACCTCTCCATACATCACCACAACGCTCAAACCTTCTCTCAATCTCTAATACAGATTCGCAACTTTCGATTCTTCAATTCCATCGCTATACGAGGAAAGCATGGGATCGGCGGGAAACACATACGAAGAAGCCATTGCTGGACTCTCCAAGCTCTTAAGGTACGCCTCCACATCTCATTCTCTGCAATTCCATTAATTCCGGAGGAGGAAGATGGTGAGTTTGGTGCACGTGGGCCATGTGGCGCCCCAAGGTCTACCTGTACCACCCCCAACTTTTTCCTTTTTCTTTTTTTTTTAAATCTCTCATTGAATTCTCATCCACATATAATATAATCGGTGTCCATGATTGATTGATGGCAGTGAAAATGGAGATAGCCTTCAGGAATTGGCAGCCGTTAAAATCAAGCAAATTACCGCCCAGCTGGAAACTCTCGGCAAAACCGGGTTTGACCCGGATGAGAGGCTCAAATCCGGGTTCCGCCGCTTCAAAACCGATAAATATGAGTACGTTTGGTTCAACTAACGCAAGCTTTGACTTTTTTTTCACCATTGGGGGCGGGGTAGGTAATACGAATATGGCAATTGTAGGACTCATTTTCATATTATTATAAATAAATAAAACCAAAATTGAGCAGCTAGATCTACTGTCATGTACCCTTTAATTTATGCGACTTTTGTTTTGATTCTACCAGGAAGAATCCTGCATTGTTTGGCGAGCTAGCCAAAGGCCAGAGCCCCAAGGTAATTTCAAACTTTACTGAAATTGCACCAAATCACCCCTTACCCTTTTTCTTTTTTAAAAAATACCATTCCCATCATCCCATGTCATACTGATTACTGACTATCTATCTATATATTTAATATTTTCTTGTTTATATCTACTTGGATTGAATGTCAACCAAATAAAAAAAAAACAAGTATTCTGATTCAACTGCAAACTTTTTATAATTAGTGGGTGGTTTGATGCAATTTAGGCTTTTTTTTGTAAGATCCCAAAAAGAAGGAGAATAACCTGATTTCGCATATGCTTGTACTCTTATACATGAGCACTGATCTGCTGTTGCACATTACAGTATAAAAAAAAATAATGAATATTGGTTTGCGCGCAGTTCTTGGTGTTCGCATGTTCAGACTCTCGAGTCTGCCCTTCCCACATCCTCGATTTCCAACCAGGGGAGGCTTTTGTAGTTAGAAACATCGCCAACATGGTCCCTCCCTACGATCAGGTACGTTAATCCTCACATGATTAGATTATCGATCACATTAATGAATGATTAGTTACTTAATGATATATTATGGAATGCAGACGAAGTTCTCCGGAACGGGAGCAGCCGTAGAGTACGCTGTACTGCATCTGAATGTGGAGAACATCGTGGTGATTGGACACAGCTGCTGCGGCGGGATCAAGGGTCTTATGAATCTCCCTCAAGACGGCACAACCTCTACGTATGTAATCTAGCCGTCATTACTTGTCCATTATATCTCACTTAATTAAATTAACGAGGTTTTCTTGATTAATGAATGTGACAGTGATTTCATAGAAGAATGGGTGAAGATCGGGCTTCCTGCTAAATCAAAGGTGGTATCTGAGGCGAGCCATCTGGAGTTCGAGCACCAGTGCACCAACTGTGAGAAGGAAGCGGTGAACATATCGATCGGAAACCTGTTGACATACCCTTTCGTACGAGAGGCGGTGGTGAAGAAGAAGTTGGCTCTCAAGGGAGGTCATTATGATTTCGTCAAGGGAGCTTTTGAGCTCTGGGATATCACTTTCGGTGTCTCTCCCTTCATATCCGCATAAACACATCCATATACATATATATTATATATATAACCCCTTTGGTTTGTGTATGTTCCTCTTCAATTGCCACCCCTCTTTCTTGTTTGCTATGGAGGGGATATAAATAACTACCTTCTTCCATATCCTCCGGCTGAGAATAGAATCGCCTTGTTCAATTTGTGTGTTCATTTTATGTTTCTTAATCTTGTAATGGAACCCAAGCTAATCTATGTTATATATACAATCTACTGTATAATTACCTTCATACACATTGATCACCAGCAAGCTCTATCTTCTCATCTTTATTTAGGGCGTGTTTGGAATGGAGAGGGTCAAATTCACCTAAAATGCATAACGAGTCGAAGGTTAGGTGTCCAAAGTGCACAACAAATTGATGTATGACATGGTTACTGAGAACCACAGAATATGGTATTATTGGTGGTGGCCATTGTTGTCTCTTTCAATGGATGTACGGTAGGCAATAAATTCCATGTCTGTACAGTAAAAATGATATAGATAAGCTATGATTTCATGTCTACTTTTGAAAATTTTAACAGAGTTGAGACTAAATTGGACATGTCAATGTTTAATCAATAGCGCCTAATGGATCATCCACTAATACAACTATATAAAAGTATGACCATAAAAAAATGAACCACTTGTCTCCAAAAGTGGAATGGAAATAATATCAATCCAAACTTTAATAATTACTAATTCATAAACAAATTATAGCCTACTAAACTGACGAAGATACAAACAACATTGTTGAATTATGCGGAATTATCACAAAGAACATAATTTAATAAATAAGAAAGACGACATATACAGTTTTATAGAAGTTTACCCAATAATGACTATATCCATTTTCAGAGAGATTTTATTGAGGAGTTTCAGAATACATATAAACAAATGGTAACCAAATTATTTGGAGGCAAAGGGTACGTTGTAATATATGGAGTAACAAAGCCCTAAGTTATACTTGTTTGTCAAATATAAGACTAGGTCAAATAGTAAAGGCTCAAATAGATGTCAAGGCCAATTCAAGGCATATCAACAAATCTCCACCATGACTTGAATCCTCACACACACACACACACACACACACACACACACACACACACACACACACACACACACACACACACACACACACACACATATATATATATATCATATGCATTAGTCAATGTCCAGACTAGCTCCTCTCTCTATCCAAATGTGTGGGAAATATAAAGTGTCATTTTGACACCTTTCGAAATAACATCAGAACCTTTACAAACATTCAGAATTTCACCTTCACCTATGAAACAAAACTTTACTATCCAACATACTCAGGGGTATCAAATTCTTAGTAATAAGTGGAATATGTCTGACCTCGTTCAATGTAAAAAATTTACCTGCATGTGTCCTGATTTTAATCGAGTCACTTCGAACCACCTTGTAGACAAAACCGTTGGCCATGGAAATATTATCACAATCTACCTCCTTATAAGTTTCGAATCACTCTTTGTTATGACATATGTGATGAGAAACTCCAGAATCAAGAACCCACACATTAGTCTGATAAGTGTGTCCACCAGCAATCATAGCTATATCCTCATCTGAATTAAAATCATCTTCTACAACAGTTACAAAACCAAAAATCTACAATTTCTTCTTCTTAGGACATTCATTCTTCCAATGCTCTTTCTGCTTTCAATAGTTGTAGACATCATTAGACTTAAGACCTTTTGAAGAAGACACAATTTCTTGTCATTCTTCCCTGATTTTCTTTGTCCCTAGCCTCCTCTTGCATACAAGTCATATGTCAAATTGTCTACCTACATTACTTTTATTCACCTTGTGGTGTGATTCCCTTGTATGATGGGCGGACTTGACATGTTCTAGAGTAATATTATCTTTTCTAACAACAAATGACTTAACAAAGTTTTCATATGATGACGGAAAAGATACCAATAGAATCAGCGCAACATCCTCGTCCTCAATCTTAACATCAATATTACGCAAATCTAGAAGAATTGTGTTCAAGTGATCGATCTAAGTGTTCACGAAGTTGTGTACCTTCCTGCATTCACCCATATTACAGAAAATCAGCGACATCCTCGTCCTCAATCTTAATACAAATAAACAGATGATAATCAGATTATCTAAGTGTTCACGAAGTTGTCCTCAATCTTAACACCAATAGAATCAACACAACATCCTCGTCCTCAATCTTTGTGTTGAAAGAAGACATCTTTCTCTCATATTACAGTAAATCAAAGAAATTCAAAGCTCTGATACCATTTTGTTGTGCGAAATTATGAGAAAGAACATAATTCAACAAACAAAAAAGATAGCTCACACAAATTTATAGTGATTCACCCAATAATGGTTACATCCACTTTCAGAGAGCGATTTATTGAGGAGTTTCTTAATACAAATAGACAGATGATAATCAGATTATTTGGAGGTAAATGAATGCTACAACATATAGAGTAACAAAATTTTAGGTTATACTAGTCATTAAGTATACAACTATGTCAAATAGTAAATGTCCAAACAGATAACAATTCCAATTCAAAGCATATCAACAAACATTTTTTTTTTAAAAAAATTTAGATAAAAGTGTTAAATTGGAACCTAAAATAAATTTTCAGACTTGAACTAATTTAGTTAAAAACTAAGAAAAAATATATAAATATCACAACAAATACAAGGGATGGAGTCATGCTTCTTTTTTATTGCAACCGAGAGAAACACCCGGTCGATTCCTCTCAAGCATGACTCCGTCCCTTGACAACGACCTCATAATTGATTTTTATTATGGATTTTAGGTTTTTCAAAATTGTAATTAATTTGGACATTTTAGCTCATTCAAGAATAATATTCTATTTGGATTTGAGATGGTTTGAGACGAATCGACCGGGTGTGTATATGATTTAAGATTTTCACATACTTCTTTCATCTCCTATAGCACGATTTAATTTGGATTTAGGACTGAAATAATTGGGTTAATAATCGATGTTGCTAATTACGTGCTTATACATGAATTATTTAGCTTTGTAGTATCCATGGAGACTTCAATGTTTGTTTTATGGGAATTTTGATGATTCTTCATCCATTTTGATGGTTGTTGTGGGTATTACACCAACCCCTTAGAGGCATCTAATGCTTGTAAATAACTAGGATCCTGCTTATCACTTTTTTGTAAATGCTTGTAAATGAGTGGCAATCAATCAATTAATGTTATTGTCGATCGGTCTTAGACACAAGACTTAACAATACAAAAGAAAGGGGAAACAAGAGGTGACCGATCGATCTCCAATAGGTTAATACCCGTAAAATTTTAATTCGTGAGTAGCTAAATCAGTTTTTAGGGTTTGAAGTGAAAGACCCAAATTAGTTTTGATTTTGCAGTGACCTGAATGTAGTAGCTAGTGATCGGTGATGGTATACTTGGAACATCTAGAGATATGAACTTACTGTTCTAAACTTATTTTGAGAGTTTCTTCCTCCGTTGATTGTGTTGAATAAAGAAAATAAGTATTGTGACGCGGGGATAAGCCGCTTGAAGTCCCGATCTTTCACACCAACAAGTATGACTTGATATCAATCCTTATTATATGGATCGATCAAATGTACGTGGGATGATAATGGTGGGTGAGCTGGCCAAAAAAGGATGAAAATGGGATATGGGTGAATGATTCGATGAATGATATGGATCGATAGTTGGATAGATCAAGATCGAACCCTATGAAACAACTTGGAACACACTAGGGAAAATAAGGCTCTAAGTCAAGAATGATCGTAGAATTCTTCCGCTTCGATCTTATTAAAAAGGGAAAATGATTGTCCTTAGAGCACAAGAAGGAGGTTTGTGAATGATTGAGAGCACCAACTTGGCGATTCAAAGTAACACAACACAAAATATTTCAAGCTATAAGGTTGAACGATAATTCACTCGCTCTCTCTTATCCGGGAAGACACATGAAATCGTGCAAAGGAATACTCAAAGTATTGAAATATATTTATGAAATTGGTTCATAACCATTGATCCTAGAGTTCCTTCATATAGGCGAAGAAAAAGCTATCTTCTAGCTAACTATAAGGTATATCTGAAGATAATTGAAGTCGCACCGGGAGCTAGTGCTTGCTACCCCTGGTAGGAGCGATAGCGAAGATCGATAGGTCCTCCAACACCTATACTGGACATGCAAGTAACGAAAATAAAATCCAGTCTCTATGTGACTTAAGAAAGAAAAAAATCTAGCGCTTTCTATTCAGCCTCCTAGCTAGGGATCAAATAAGAACTACCAAGATAAGACAAGATTTATCTCCTAGATGAGATAAAATCTGGACAAGATAAAATAAATCTTTAAGTCTCTTTATTAGTTGATTTAAACTAAAATAATGAAATAACTTGGGATGGAAAAATATATTTAAAAGGCCCAAAACTTAAAGCAAACAACCCATAATTTAGAGTATTAATTATGGGCTGAAAAATAAGATCCAAAATAGATAAAAATCCACTAAATTGCGTGTATTCTTCTATCTTCTCCATACATGAGTTTGCATGAGGATATTGTCTTTCATAATCACACATGATCCTTGATATCTTTCATCTCCAACCAGTCGTCTTCATTTCTCTCCGAAAATGGTCTTCATTTCTTTTTTTGGAAATGGTCTTTATTTCTATTCAAAAAATAATATTTATTTATCTCCTAAAAATGGACTTAATTCATCATCTTCTCCTCCTGAGAGTGATCTCACTCCTTACCTCCCACCTTCCATGATCACGGTTTCGAATCGAGCTAGGTTCAAAGATGCTTCTGCATCACATTGTCTTCTTAGGATAATTATTGACCTTAGTCATTGGAATTACTAGGTATCTTTTTAAGCCGAACTAAGAGGTGAACATTTTGAGATGGTAGATTTTGAGTTAGGAGATGTCAAAAGTGAGAGCATGGTTTATTTCCTAATGTGTGTTATTCACTATAAGTGTTTGATCACGTTGTTTGGTGCTCATTGCAAGAGCAAGACACGTCTAGTTTACTTGATCACTCATCTTAGTGTCTTAGGTTCATGTTAATTGTATTAATCATAAGAGTGCATATGTTGTTGATTTGAGTCATTTTTACACAAAAAGGTGTAGATAATTCGTAGATGAAACCTGAAAACTCCACCTTGATTGAAATGGTTTACAGGTGTTGATGATGGAAGATTTTGCACAAACATAGCAGTTGGATCTCTAACAATGTACTTGATTATATTTCTAGATGTTTGGTTGGTTTGAATTCAGTGCAGGTTGTATATCTACATGTCAAGGGCCTTGAAGTTGATTCAAGAACAAGTTCAAAAAGACGAAGAACAAGGGCCTTGGAATCTAAACTGCACAAAACAAGGATTCAAATAAATTGAAGATCTTCATTGAAGATTCTGTAACAAGAAGATCTTATCAACCAAATACTTTGTCAACCGAAGGAAGATCTCAACCGAAGGATAGAAAATCATTTCGAGAAGATTTTCTAAACAACAAAAAACGGAAAAAATATATTCTCTCTCTTATCCAACAGAAGACGAGAAGATTAAGAAGTAAAAGACTCAACGTGTTCGTAGGGATCGAAGACGTGCAACGTCTACCTTACGATCTTCATGGAAAAGAAGGTTGATCTTCAAACGGTTATCTCTACAACGGCTAGAAGATCTTTTCATAGAATATATAAATGAAGATGATGGTCGAAGAAGAAGACACACAAGCCTACACCGGAAAACATCTTTGCATCCTCAAGCAACCTAATCATCTTCATTCGTTGTTTTTCTTTCTCACATTCACGTAAAAGTTTTATCCCCTTAGAGAGAGAGAAAACACAAGAGCTCCATTGGTAGATCTAAAAAGTGTTATACTAGAGTGTGTTACTCTGCGAAGTAACTAGACTATTATAGCTAGGTTAAGAGTTGGAGCTAGATCGTAGCATTGACTACAAGTGAGAGAAGAAGGGAATTTCTTCTAGTTTGTATCTAGGGCTCTTTGAAGCTGATAATAGATAGTTAGATCCTACGAATATACTCTGGGACGGAGAGTAGGCTATTTAGAGCCGAACTTCGTAAACATATCCTCGTGTCAATCTTTTCAATTCCGCACCATATAATCTTTACTGTGACTAACTTTGTTTTTGCAGGAGCTAGAAGTCAAGGCCCTTGAAATTGAGTTTCAAAGCCCTTGAAATCAAAGTTTCACTAGTAAAACAGATTGACATCAAGACCCTTGAAAGGAGTTTCAAGGCCTTGAGATTTGGTTTGCGAAAAGTTCCCATACTCTATTCAAACTCCCTTTTCTAGAGTATTATCTATATTATTTATATCACCTAACGCTTCTTCAATTGGTATCAGAGCTAGACTCACGTTTATTGATTTAACCATCAATGAGACTAATCATGAATCCTGTAGGTGATGGTGGATTTGCTCAAGGAAGATCCTCATCTCGACCACCACTCTTCTGTGGCAACAACTTCGTTCATTGGAGATCAGTAATGTGTATGTTCTTGATTGACCAGGATATGGAGTTTTGGAGCATTATTTAAGATGGACCAAAAGTTCCAATGACAACGGTTGAAGACGTCCAAGTCCCGAAGAAGGAATCAGACTTCACTCAGGCTGACCTGTACAGTGTGTCAAAGAATTACAAAGCAATTAATCTACTTTACTGTGGATTAGATGCTAATGAATTCAACCGCATCTCATCATGCAAAAACGCAAAAGAAATATGGGACAAGCTTGTTGTCACTTACGAAGGAACAAGTCAAGTCAAGGACACAAAGATTACTATCTTTCTCAGACACGAGCTATTCAAGATAAATCCAAATGAACCAGTCAAAGAAATGTTCACCAGATTCACTAGGATAGTGAACAATCTAGACTCACTTGGAAAGACCTTCACAAATGAAGAAAAAGTGAGAAAGGTTCTAAGAAGCTTACCTAAAGCCAAGTGGGCACCAAAGATGACTGCTATTGAAGAAGCTCAAAATCTTACTACTCTTCCTCTTGATGATTTACTTGGAAAACTCATCACACATGAAATGATTCTTGGCGAAGAAGATAGGTAACTCTCATCCAACTCCAAGAATTTGACATTAAAATCCAGAAGAGATGAGTTACCTTTTGATGAAGAAAATAGTGATGATGATAATGAAGAAGATGCTCTCGCCATGATCTCTAAAGGATTAGCAAGAACTCTCAAGATAAAGAATCAATCTGCAAACCGAGAATTTCCACGAGTATCAAAACCCCAAGGTAAGTTTTCCAACTCTAATAAGAAAATGAAAGTATTGACTTGTTTTGAATGTGGTGAAACATATCATTTGGTGAAGGATTGTCCACAAAAGAAGAGGACCAACTTCAAGAAGAATGATCGAAAGAAGAAAGCCATGATTGCTTCATGGAGTGATTCATATTCAACTAATGAATCAGAAGATGAACAAGAACAAGCAAACTTGTATCTTATGGCCGATCATGAAGATAACTCAAATCTTTACATCGACAATATGGTAAGTACAATCTTGTCTCAACCTGAGATTGACCTTAAACAATTTCTCAAGGATATTATCTTAAGTGATAAAGAACATAGAATAAGGATAAATTCTTTCAAAGAAAAACTTCATGAACAAGATAAAAAATTGAGTGAAATGTCTCTGGAGATTGAAAATCTTAACACAGAAAAGGAAGAACTTGATGACAATATCAAGGCCTTGGAATCAGAAAATCTGATTCTCAAGAACAACCTCTCTTCTCTACATCGAAGCTATATCGATCTAGAGAAAGAGAAAGTTGATATGACTTTGATGTGTCAAGGCCAGGAGGCATTACTCATTAAGTTTACTCGTTCAAAAGCTAATCTAGAAAGAATGATGGGTGAACAACAATCTTCACTTAACAAAAATGGTATAGAGTATCTGATGCGTCCTTGGAGGTAACCAAGGATAACTCCGGATCTAGATCAAGCAAAAACTCCAACTACTCCTTGATTCTTTGTGCAACGTTGTATCGTTTCGGATCCAAATGGGCGGAAGCGATGAAGAAACAAGGGTTACTTCGATCTAGAGAGATCGAATAAACCTTTTTGTGTGGATCGAAGGTTGATTCTTAAGAAGAATCCTCGAACATGGATTTCTGGGATCAAAGACGAGATCCAAGGAAGAAATTTGAGAGATAGAAGAGAGGTTTTGATGCCCAAGCTAAGTAGGAGGAAATTCTTCTCAAAACTTAGTAATATTGAACATGGAAAATAAGTGAGGCAAGATATCTCTTATATAGAGAGACTTGCCTACCTATGGGCCAGCGGGCCAAACAAAATACATGAAGAAAAGCCCAAAAGGGAAAACCTAAAAGGATAAGAGCAAATCCTAAAAGGATAAGGTCAAAAGGGAATATTCTTATACGGAATATCCCTTTATTACATAAAAAGGAAAACATGAAAATATAGTCCGAAAATAAGCTAGCTTCATGCCATGGAGTCGGAAAGACGAGACATGCCGCTAACGGAACCGGTAGCCTATGCCATGGTGGTATAGAGACATGGCATGCCGGTAATAGAACCAAGTGAAGAAGTAATGCGGGCGATGATGGAGCCGGTGGCTCGAGAAATGGCCTTAGCTCGGGATCGGGTGATCGGTCCATCTGAACGAACTCTAAGAGCCTCGTCCTCTTTCTATATGGTCAACGTAAAAGGGGCATCAAAGGGCGCATCAGTCCCCCCATCTTGGCTGTGAAACGTCCCCGTTTCACCATCGTCAAAGAGGGGCTCAACATAAGGGGCAAGGTCCTTGACGTTGAACGTTGGGTGTACTCCGTAGGAATCCGGAAGCTCTAACTTGTATGCATTTGGACAATGACGGGCTAAGATGCGGAATGGGCCATCACCACGGTCCGAGAGCTTGCTCATGCGGCGAGTAGGGAAACGCTCCTTCCGTAGGTGGAGCCAAACAAGATCACCGGGCTCAAAAGAGACGTCGCGGCGGCCCTTGTTGCGTTGTCCGGAAAGTTGGGCGGCACGACGTTCAAGTTGTGTCCTAGTCCGATCATGAAGCTCAATGATTTGGGCGGCTCGGTTCCCGGCGATGGTGTGTTCTCCATCCTTGAGCGGGCGGGGAGTGAAATCCAATGGTGTGTGTGGATTAAGGCCGTAGACAAATTCAAATGGGGACAATTTAGTTGCCGTGTGCCTAGACCTGTTATACGAAAACTCTACAACAGAAAGTAAGTCCTCCTACCTACGTGGGTTGGTCCTAGTGGTGGCTCTAAGTAGAGCACCAAGAGTCCGATTGGTCACCTCCGTTTGACCATCGGTTTGGGGGTGATAACTACTTGAAAACAACAAGTTGGTTCCAAGTTTTCCCCATAACGTTCTCCAAAAATGACTTACGAATTTCACGTCCCGATCACTAACGATGGAACGTGGTATCCCATGTAAACGCACCACATTGTCAAAGAACAAGGTGGCAACTTCACTAGCATTTAGGGTGCTTTTACATGCGATGAAATGAGCCATTTTGGAGAAGCGATCGACTACCACGAAAATGGAGTCTTTGCCTCGTTTTTACATAGGCAACCCGACCACAAAGTCCATGGATAGATCCTCCCAAGGTCCCATTGGTATAGGCAAAGGAGAATACATTCCATCCGGACCTTGGCGCGACTTGGCATGATGACATGTGATGCAACCCTTGCAAAACCGTGTCACATGCATACGCATCCGGGGCCAAAAGAAATGCTCTTGGAGAGCGGAAAGGGTATTGGTAGCACCGAAATGACCACGGCCCTCATGAGCTTCCTTGACCAACAAATGGCGTATAGATGAGCGCGGAATACAAAGTTTTCCCGCGCGAAAAAGATGGCCATCATTAATAAAGAAAGACTCGTGCTCTCGGAGGTCGAGGCATTGTGCCCATATGTCCTTGAAGTCAAGATTCGTGGCATATAACTCTTTGATAAGAGCAAAGCCATGTATTTTGGCGTCCATATACACAAGGAGGGCATAGCGGGGAGAAAGGGGATCGGCTACCACATTCTCCTTGCCTTTCTTATGCCGAATGACATAAGGAAAGGTCTCTAAAAACTCTACCCAACTAGCATGGCGCCGACTCAGATTCGTTTGACTCTTGAGATACGAAAGAGCCGCATGATCCGAATGAATCATGAACTCCTTCGGCCATAAGTAATGTTGTCAAGTCTTAAGACAACGAACTAGGGCATATAGTTCCTTGTCATATGTAGGGTAGTTGAGCGAAGGACCGGAAAGTTTTTCACTAAAGTAGGCAATTGGACGAGTCTCTTGTAAGAGAACTCCTCCAATGCCCACATTTGATGCATCACACTCCACCTCAAAAGTTTTTGAAAAGTTTGGAAGTTGGAGTAATGGTGCATTACAAAGGCGGTCTTTGAGCACATCAAACGCTCGAGCATGGATATCACGCCACTCAAACGTGACAACCTTGGTAGTGAGCTCATGGAGCGGTGCCGCTACCGTGCTAAAGTTCTTGACAAAGCGTCAGTAGAAGCCCGCTAAGCCGAGAAAGGCTCGGACCATGGTGACCGTAGTAGGAGTAGGCCACTCCCGAATAGCACGAACTTTAGATTCGTCTACTCGTAGTCCGTCCTTAGACACGACACAGCCAAGGAAGATAGTGGTGTCCGAGCAAAAGACGCATTTTTCAAAGTTGACATACAATTGCTCTTGTCTAAGGCACTCGAGCACTTGGCGAAGGTGCCCGATGTGATCCTCCAAAGACGTACTAAACACCAAAATATCATCAAAATAAACAACAACAAATGTACCCAAGAATCGGCGCAAGACATGGTTCATGAGGCGCATGAAGGTGGACGGGGCGTTGGAGAGGCCAAATGGCATGACAAGCCATTCATAGAGTCCATACTTCGTTTTGAATGCCGTTTTCCACTCGTCACCCTCGGTCATCCGGATTTGGTGGTAACCGCTCCGGAGATCAATTTTGGAGAAGATAGTGGCGCCATGAAGCTCATCCAACATGTCATCAACGAGCGGGATAGGGTGGCGGTATTTGACGGTGATTTGGTTGATGGCACGACAATCAACACACATTCGCCATGATCCATCTTTCTTTGGTACTAAAGTTACCGGGACGGCACATGGTGATAAAGATTCACGCACATGTCCCCGGTCTAGGAGCTCTTGCACTTGACGTTGTAGCTCCTTCGTCTCTTCCGGACTTGCTCGGTACGCGGCACGGTTTGGCAAGGAAGCACCGGGCACAAAGTCAATTTGATGTTCAATCCCTCGGATAGGTGGCAAGCCGGGTGGGAGATCTTTGGGCATAATATCTTGAAATTCGGACAACAACAAAGACACCTCGCGTGACACATTACTTGGGTCATAAGAAGTAGATAAACAAAGCGGAACATGTAAAAAGCATGGGAACTTGCCTTCTATGACCGGTTGCAAATCATGCCGGCGAGCTAAGAGTATCCGCGGCTCACACCGTCCTTGAATTACGGGATCCGAAGATGGTAAAGGTGCACCCGAAGAAACGATGCGACCTTTACTACCTTTGGACTCGGTAGCATGGACAAGAGGGGCGGTGTTTCGGGATTTGGAAGTACTAGCACCTACAACATCGGGACTCCGGGGGTCCGATTTTGCCGGTGATTTAGCGGACTCATCAATAGTTTGTTGCCTCTTCCGTTCCGCATAGTCAACCAAAATTTCGAGCGGAGTCATAGGCAAAAGTGTGACCCGTTTTCCATTATATTGGAACATGTACCGATTAAGATAACCATCATGATATGTGCGGCGATCGAATTGCCATGATCGTCCTAATAGGACATGTGTGGCGTCCATCTTGATAACATCACAAAGGACCTTATCAACATAGGTGTCAATAGAAAACGGCACCCAAGCTTGTTGTGTGACGGTGTCACATGCCGTATCGGAAATCCATTGGAGTCCGTAAGGCGTTGGGTGGGGGGTCGTAGGCAACTTGAAGTGTTTTACTACCCGTTCGTTGACAATATTGCAACAAGAACCCCGTCAACGATGAGAGAAAGACTCGCATTATTAACCAAGCAACGAGAGTGGAAGAGATTCTCGCGTTGATCAATAGAAATATGCTCTTTAACAGCCAAAATACGACGAGAAACAAGAGCGAATTTACCGGGTTATGCTGGGCCGCAAGCAAGCTTGTCATCACAGGGTTCCATGCCAAAAAGTGGGTCGGTGTCATGGTCATCCTCAATAATGATATCACCGTCATGTTGACCATCGTCGTCCTCGAAATATGTTGGGTCGGCAAACAAGATTCGTTTGGTGTTTGGGCAATCACGTTGTACATGACCAAAACCGCTACACTTGTAGCACAGGGCTCCCTTGGGCGAGCCGCCGGTGAGGGTCCTTGTTGACCTCGAGAGGGAGGCGCCGGCGCCGGGCCACGGTTTGGTGCCTTCTCGGTACCCGTTTGCCTATTGAAAGGACCCGTCCGTTGGGTCCCTTTGGAAGCGTTGATATCTGTAGGACTAGGCGCATCTCGAGAACGTGTGTTAGACGGATAAACATATGGACTCGAGGAATAGGTATACCTAGAATACCGCGGTGTTTCGAGTTGTTGCTTATATAGCTTCATGGCGGCATGACATAATCCTCCCAAATCCTTGAATGGAACAATCTCGAGCGGCCGACGGATTGAGGCATTAAGCCCACTCATAAACTTTGTGCGAAGGGCGGAGGGGGAGGCCGAGACGCCGGCCTTAATGTGCATGTCCTCAATTTTAGCCAAGTAAGCCACCGGAGTGAGGTTGCCTTGCTTGAACTCGGCAATTTGCAACCGCATATCATTCTTAAAGTCCTCGGACACGTACTTCTTGGTCATGCAATAGAGTAATTGTTCAAAGGTCTCAATCGGTGCCCAACCTCGCCTCTCACGGGTGAACTCATACCGGTTCCACCAAGACTTGGCATCTCCTTCAAAGTATAGAGTTGTCGCCTCGATTTTCTCGTATTCCTCCTCATAATGACAATGTTTTAATGCTCGTTTCATATCATGCGCCCAATCAAGAAAAACACACGGATTATATTCACCATGAAAGGTAGGGAACTTAACCTTACCTTCCCTACGAGCTCGGTAGGGGTCCGGGCGGGGCGGTGGAATGTGGGCATCATCGGCACGGGCTCGCCGGTGGCCGCCTTGAGGCCGTTGGCGCCCATGAATGGGTGGGGCCTGCCTAGGTGGATTTGGGGGAGGTAACCATTATTCACCCGGGTCTTGGTTCTCATAAGGGTCTATGACGGGTGGGTGCCACGGACGGTTATGTACTACCCGTTCTAGATCGGATTCATCACCGGAGAACTCGTTAAAGTTGGGTTGCTCATCGTATTCATCAAAATCAAGGGTCCTCGGTTGCCGGGTTGACCGTTGGTGACGGTGTTCGGAACGATCATGCTCACGACCATGATTGGTGGTTGAGTTGGGACGGTACCGGGGCTCTTCCCGGGTTTGACGGTCGGTGCGGGGCACACTAGGTGGAGGTGGAGAAGGGACATACCGTTAATGTTGATGCTCATAATATTGGTGCCGCTGTTCCGTATCGACTATGGGCAAATCATCGTGACGCGGGTCGGGGAATTCCTCCTCTTCTTCATGGGACTCATTTCCGTCAAGAGGTAAAGGATGGGTGCGTTCAATGATAGACGCAAGCCGGGTAACGTTTGATGGTCTGGCTCCCAAAAGTCCCTTGCCTTTCCGTTGTGCATCGGATGTGGAAGCATTGGCCACGGTCTCATTCGGATATGTTGGGGTGGGACGTTGAGCAATCTGAAGGGCCTTAAGAGCTTCTAGCTCTTTTTTCAAGGCAATGTTTTCTCGGGTCAAGGCATCAAACTTTTGTTGTGCCTTCAAGGCTTCCAATTCACGCCTTATGGAGTCATTTTCGAGGGACAACGAAGCAGTTTCTTGAGCCAAAGGTTCACTGAACTCTTGCGGACCAGAATCCTGAGAAGTTTCCATTTCAACGTTAGTCATTGCTCCAAATCAGCACACAATTGCAAGCAATCAAGTGAGCATGGTGACAAGTTCGGTCAACTTTACCCAAGTTCAAGTGCGTTATTGGGTTCTACTTTGGGGAAGGCCGTTTGGCGGTTAGGCAAGGAAGGCAAATCCAACAAAATTGAACCAATTACACACAAATAAACAAGTGATATTTTGCAAACGTATGTAAGAAAATGGAGAGATAGAAGATGGACGGATTGTTCCTCGGCAAGCTTTGCTTGCTTTCGGTCTTTGAACGTTTTGTAAATCTGATTTTTCAGATGGACCGGTTTGCCGGACGTCTTTTCACTTTGTGTGTTTCGTTTCTTTGAAACGTTTTGAGCAACACTTTCTTTTGTGTTGTTTTTTTTTGTTTGAACACAAATCCGTATTGATGAAGAGTTTTTTGCTTTTCTTGGAATATCAAATGCGAGATATCCAAACTTTTCGTTAACAAAAATATCACAAGAGATTTGGTGAAATGAATTAACAAAATTGTCAGATTAGGTCGGTTTAAGAAAAAGACGGGTTTGATAAATGGTTTGAAGGCAAACCAAATATCTCCTATTTTTGTACTTTTTGTTTTGAATTAAACACAGAAAAAAAATATTTCAGGGAAAATGGATGAACATGATGAAGAACATGATGAACAACATGAAAATCATGAAGAACAAATGAAGAACATCATGAACAAACAAAAAACATCATGAACAAAAAGGCTAAATAGGTTTAAGGTAATAACGCACAAAAACAAGAGTAAAGAGAACTTAGCTTTGATCGCTTGCTCTGATACCAATTTGATGCGTCCTTGGAGGTAACCAAGGATAACTCCGGATCTAGATCAAGCAAAAACTCCAACTACTCCTTGATTCTTTGTGCAACGTTGTATCGTTTCGGATCCAAAGGGGCGGAAGCGATGAAGAAACAAGGGTTACTTCGATCTAGAGAGATTGAATAAACCTTTTTGTGTGGATCGAAGGTTGATTCTTAAGAAGAATCCTCGAACATGGATTTCTGAGATCAAAGACGAGATCCAAGGAAGAAATTTGAGAGATAGAAGAGAGGTTTTGATGCCCAAGCTAAGTAGGAGGAAATTCTTCTCAAAACTTAGTAATATTGAACATGGAAAATAAGTGAGGCAAGATATCTCTTATATAGAGAGACTTGCCTACCTATGGGCCAACGGGCCAAACAAAATACATGAAGAAAAGCCTAAAAGGGAAAACCTAAAAGGATAAGAGCAAATCCTAAAAAGATAAGGTCAAAAGGGAATATTCTTATACGAAATATCCCTTTATTACATAAAAAGGAAAACATGAAAATATAGTCCGAAAATAAGCTAGCTTCATGCCATGGAGTCGGAAAGACGAGACATGCCAATAACGGAACCGGTAGCCTATGCCATGGTGGTGTAGAGACATGGCATGCCGGTAATGGAACCAAGTGAAGAAGTAATGCGGGCGATGATGGAGCCGGTGGCTCGAGCAATGGCCTTAGCTCGGGATCGGGTGATCGGTCCATCTGAACGAACTCTAAGAGCCTCGTCCTCTTCGTCTATGGTCAACGTAAAAGGGGCATCCAAGGGCGCATCAGTATCATAAATAGATGCTTTCCTAGAAAACCTACTACCACTTTTGTTACAGCAAAAGGAAGCATTCACATGTCAACCTGCTTCCATTGTTGTAAAAAGGGTCATGCTAAATCTACATGTCCTTATAGAAGAAATGATCTTTATAACATCAGAAACACCTATCCTCTATGTTTAAGGAAACAGGTTAAACAAATCTGGATTCCTAAAGGTACTAGACCACCAAACATGATCGAACTTGAGTATGAACCAAAATATGCCATTTGGTCGACCCAGAAAGGTTGATGTTTGTTGTTTTGCAGGATATCTCCAAGGTAAAGAAGCACAAATGGATTTTAGATAGTGGTTGCTCAAGACACATTAGTGGAAAGAGTTCTTTATTCTCAAATTTAAAGAAGCAATCATTTGGAACTATGATTCATCCAACTTTATTGATGATGTTTATTTAGTTGATGGCTTGAAATATAATCTGCTAAGTATTTCTCAAATTTGTGATAAAGGCAATAAAGTCATGTTTGATTCAGAAAAATGTAAAGTTCAAGACATAAAGACGGGAGAAGTATTGCTTACTGCTCCTAGGTGTAATAATGTTTATTCTTTGAGTACTAACCAAGTTGCAAGAACTAAGCTAAAATGTCTAAATGCATTGACTGATGATCCAAGGCTTTGGCATAGAAGACTTGGCCACGTAAGCATGCACACCATGCAGAAGCTACTTACAAAAGATTTGGTACGTGGTTTGTCAAACCTAAACTTCAAGGTTGATGACCTATGTAAAACATGTACACAAGGTAAACAAATAAGAGGTTCATTCAAACCTAAGAAAGCTGTAAACTCTTCTCGACCTATTGAACTTTTACATATGGATCTTTGTGGACCTATGCGTGTCAAATCTCCCGGAGGAAAACAATACATCCTTGTTATAGTAGACGATTTCTCTCGGTTTACATGGATATCCTTTTTACGAGAAAAATATGAAGCCTTATTTGAGTTTTCAAAATTGTGTAAGGAGTTACAAAGTTTGAAAAACCTACCAATTGTTGCTATAAGAAGCGATCATGGTAGAGAATTTGATCAACTAAAATTCGATTCATTTTGTACAAAATATGGTATTTCTCATAACTTTTCAGCTCCTAGAACTCCTCAACAAAATGGAGTTGTGGAACGCAAAAACCGCACTCTTTAGGATATGTCTAGGACAGTGCTTTTAGAAAGTCATTTGCCAAAACGTTTTTGGGCTGAAGCAGTAAACACCGTAAATTATATTTTAAATCGATGCTTAATTCGCCCTATTTTGAAAAAGACTCCTTATGAACTCTTCAAAGGAAGAAAACCAAACATTTCTTACTTCAAACCTTTTGGATGTACTTCTTTTGTTCACAATAATGGAAAAGACAATCTCGGGAAATTTGATGCACGTAGTGATGAAGCTATATTCATTGGATATGCTTCAAATAGAAAATCTTATCGAGTATATAATAAACGTACCAAAGTTGTTGAAGAAATCATTCATATTATTTTTGATGAAAGCAATGATGGTACTTTGAGTGAGAGTTTTGCAGATTTAAATCTGAATCAAAGAGAAGATCACATTTCGGATGAAGAGGAAGATCCTAAAGGTCAAGACAAGAATATACAAGAAAAGATTCAAGATACCAAAGAAAATCCTCAAGACCTTGAAACACACCTTCAAGACCTTGAAATTGGAAACTGTGAAAACAGAACTCCACTTCAAGGGCTTGAAACTCAACTTCAAGGCCTTGATATTGGAACAACAGGTAATGCACAAACGGTACCTGAATCAAGTCAGACATATTCAGCTCAACCTTCTGGATCTACATCATTTGTCAAAAGAAGAAAAGTTCAACATTCCTCGTATCATCCACAAAAAAATGTGATCTCAGATCCAAATGCTGGAGTTCAAACTAGATCTAAAGTGAATAATCTTTGTGCCTTCTCCGCTTTTGTATCACTTGTCGAGCCAAAGAACTACATTCAAGCTCAAGAACCACACTGGATCATTGCCATGCAAAATGAATTAAATGAATTTGAGAGGAACAAGGTATGAACTCTTACTTCAAGACCAAAGCATCAATCAGTTATTGGTACGAAGTGGGTCTTTCGAAACAAATTGGATGAAAGTGGCAAAGTCATACGAAACAAAGCACGACTTGTAGCACAAGGCTATAACCAAGAAGAATGTATTGATTATGAGGAGACCTTTGCTCCTGTTGCCAGGTTAGAAGCCATACGTATATTACTTGCATTTGCATCCTTCATGAGCATAAAACTTTTTCAAATGGATGTAAAATGTGCTTTTCTAAACGGCTTCTTAGAAGAAGAAGTCTACGTTTCAACCTCTTGGTTTTGAAAATGATGAATTTCCAGATCATTTTTTTAAATTAGATAAAGCTCTTTACGGTCTTAAGCAAGCTCCTCAAGCTTGGTATGAAAGATTGTCTAAATATCTTCTTGAAAACAATTTCAAAAGAGGTTTGATTGATAAAACATTGTTTATCAAAACTAGAGGCAACGACATTTTAGTAGTACAAATCTATGTTGATGATATATTATTCGGTGCTACTAATGATTCCCTTTGTAAGGAATTTTCAGATATTATGTGCAGGGAATTTGAGATGAGCTTAATGGGAGAGTTAAATTTCTTTCTTGGACTTCAAGTTACACAAGCAAAGAAAGAAAATTTTCTCAATCAAAGCAAGTATACTAAAGACTTGCTTAAAAAGTACAAAATGGATCAATCTAAGATTGCAAAGACTCCTATGAGTTCAACACTTTTGCTAGATCATGACAAGAATGGCAAAAGTGTAGTACAAAAGGAGTATCGAGGTATGATCGGTTCATTGTTGTATCTAACTGCTAGTCGTCCTGACATTATGTTTAGTGTGTGCATGTGTGCAAGATTTCAAGCTGATCCTAAAGAGTCACACTTGATAGCTGTGAAAAGAATTTTTCGGTATCTCAATGGCACTAAGGATCTAGGGTTATGGTACCCACGTCAAAGCTCGTTTCATCTTGTTGGCTATTCAGATGCAGACTTTGCAGGTTATAAGGCTGATAGAAAAAGTACTTCTGGATGTTGTCAATTCTTAGGGTCATCCCTAATTAGTTGGCACTCCAAGAAGCAAAATTTTGTTGCCCTATCCACAGTTGAGGCCGAGTATATAGCTGTTGGAGCATGTTGTGCTCAAATTCTTTAGATTGCTCAACAACTTCGTGTCCTTGGCTTTGACTTAAGAGGTATTCCTATAAAATGTGATAATACTAGTGCTATTTCTATAACCAAAAATCTTGTGCAGCATTCAAGGACTAAACATATTGATGTGAGGCATCACTTCATACGTGATCATGTTGAGAAAGGTGATGTTTCGATTTCTTTTATCTCAACTAACTTGTAGCTTGCAGATATCTTTACCAAGCCTCTTCATGAGGAACAATTTAATTTTATTAGATTGGAACTTGGTATGTTGAACAAGGAAACATTAACGTAGGGGGAGTAAACGAGTTTTAATCATCCTACACATGCAAGCCCAATTGATGTTTTCAAGGGCCTTGAAATCAAATTCAAGGGACCTTGAAACATTGTAAAGGGTAAATTGACTTTACGGATCTTTTAAGAGTTAATATCTGTTAGATATTCTTAAAATATTTTAAAAAAAATCCTTTACTTGAGACAGTTTTGATTTTGGTTTTAAAAAGTTTGATTCTCTCAAAGATTTTGTCATATTCCTGATAAAAAAAAATCTAATTTCTCAGCTTTTTATTCTTTCACAAGAAACCCTACTTTAAAATTTTTTTGATTTCTCTCTCAAGCTTTTCTCATGGCACCTAGAAGCAAGAGATCTGCTCCTCCATCTTCTAACAAGAAAGTTTTTCAGAATTCTTCAATCGATAAAGAAGAAAAACCTTTTGAAGATCTGGATACATCTCAGATTACTGGTCTTCCCTCATCATGGTTTATAAATTTTCAAGCGTTTGGATCTTAGCTTAATGGTTTTCACAATCGACCGCTCTGTATGTGTGATTTGGTGGATACTGACTTTCTCAATACTCTCAAGATACCCTGCATAGACAAGCTGAAATGGATGATTGGCGTTATAAAAAAACTTCATCCAAAGGAAAGAGGAAGTTTTATGAGAAATTTTAAAGCTGACAAATCTTTTCCTATGGGTTAACTGCTTTTTAGAACTTCGTTGAAAATACAATTTATGTTTGGGTCTTTAATATGTTTTTAAGACTTCTTGGTTTGACTGTTTTTCCTCCCTTGTTGAAAGACAAAGGGGGAGAAATATAATCCGACATTTCCGATATACTGCATTCTGCATTTTTTTAGTTTTGAGATTGCTATATGCATTGTTAAACTAACAAATGTAGGAACGAAACTTTGTGTTGTCTTCCATCAAGGGGGAGATTGAAAACTCCACCTTGATTGAAATGGTTTATAGGTATTGATGATGGAAGACTTCACACAAACATAGCAGTTGGATCTCTAACAATGTACTTGATTATATTTCTAGATGTTTGGTTGGTTTGAATTCAGTGCAGGTTGTATATCTACATGTCAAGGGCCTTGAAGTTGGATTCAAGAACAAGTTCAATAAGACGAAGATCAAGGGTCTTGGAATCTAAAGTGCACGGAACAAGGATTCAAATAAATTGAAGATCTTCATTGAAGATTCTATAACAAGAAGATCTTATCAACCAAAGACTTTGTCAATCGAAGGAAGATCTCAACCGAAGGATAGAAAATCATTTCGAGAAGATTTTCTAAACAACAAAAAACGGAAAAAAATATCTTCTCTCTCTTATCCAACAGATGACGAGAAGATCAAGGAGTAAAAGACTCAACGTGTTCGTAGGGATCGAAGACGTGCAACGTCTACATTATGATCTTCATGGAAAAGAAGGTTGATCTTCAAACGGTCATCTCTACAACGGCTAGAAGATCTTTCCATAGAAGATATAAATGAAGATGATGGTCGAAGAAGAAGATACACAAGCCTACACCGGAAAACATCTTTGTATCCTCAAGCAACCTAATCATCTTCATTCGTTGTTTTTCTTTCTCACATTCACGTAAAAGTTTTATCCCCTTAGAGAGAGAGAAAATACAAGAGCTCCATTGGTAGATCTAAAAAGTGTTATACTAGAGTGTGTTACTCTGCGAATTAACTAGGCTATTATAGCTAGGTTAAGGGTTGGAGCTTGTTCGCCCCTAGAGGTGTGTGCAAATAAGTTTTAAATTTATAAAACTAGAATCAAGCAAGCGAACCCGCAGTGTACGGATCGACGTAGTTAAGCAAGAATTCCAGAGTATCGAACACAGGGATTTGGGTGGGAACAAATTCAATTGCAGATTATCAAGCGAGTAAATATGAGAGTTTTGCAAATATTGGGAAAACAACAATCCTAAAGATCCAAGTATCAAGCTGTGGCAATCGATTCAAGATATACTAATGATATAAAGACAGAGTTGAGATATGCAAAGGTATGCTAATGTAAGGTAATCGTACGGTGAAGTTCCAAAAACCTTATGTTCTTGTTGGTGATGACCGTCATTCCTCCCTTCTTCGGAACTACTTGAACTGGACTCACCCACTTGCTATCGGAGATAGGGTAGATGATACCTGCATCAAGAAGTTTAAGAATTTCCTTCTTGACAACCTCCTTCATGGTCGGATTCAACCGCCTTTGAGGTTGTCTTGAAGTTCTAAAGTCCTCCTCCATTAGTATCTTATGCATACATAGGGAGGGTTTAATTCCTACTAAGTCCTCAATAGTATAGCCTATGGCTTTTCTATGTTTTCTAAGGACAATCATGAGCTGCTCATGTTCATCTATGCTTAATTCGGAGCTAACAATAACCGGAAAGGTAGAATTAGATCCAAGAAAAGCGTACCTTAGATGAGTGGGAAGTGGTTTGAGTTCCATCACTTTCGGAGCTTCCAGTGATCCTTGAGGAGCATCCGATGTTTCCTTAGAAGTTTCTAAGGGTGTTGAGTGAGTTGGAGAAGAATCAAAAGAAGTTGAAGAAGTATGCCGATCACCCTCTTCCACGGTCAGAATTACGGCCTCTCCATATGTTCCACGGCCGTGTAATCCACTGGAATGGAGGTCGATTTTGGTTGTGAAATCCACGGTCGTGGAATACAGAGTATGACCGTGGATTCTAACATTCTCAGCCTCATCGTGGAGTTTCTCAAACTCCACTTCATGCATCTCTTCTTGTGCTTCTAAGGCTTCAATTTCCTCTTTGCACTCTTCTTCTTCCCCTACATCTGTTAGACTCATGGTAATGACTTTTTGTAAAGGATCGTTAAAGAGAATCGCACTTACCTCTTCCTTAGATAAACCTTCTTCATCTTGGATATCGTAAATATCCTCATCGAAGATTGGTTCATTCACTAGAGTGGAAAGAACGAACTCTACTTTCTCTTCTCCAATGTCAAAAGCGAGTCTTCCATTCTTGCAATCGACCATGCATCCGGAAGTTGCAAGAAACGGTCTTCCGAGTATGATCGGGACCGGACTATCTACAGGAATGTCAAGCACGACAAAATCAATGGGGACAAAGAATTTACCTAGCTTGACGGGGACGTCTTCTACAATACCGACGGGACGAGTGATGGATCGATCCGCCATGTATAACGTCATCTTTACCGGCTTAGGTTCGCCTAAACTGATCTTCCTGCACAACGCAAGTGGTATGATGCTCACACTTGCTCCTAAGTCACATAAAGCGTCATATGTGACATCTCCCACTCCAATGGGAATGCAAAATGACCCCGGATCTTTCAACTTTGGGGGCATTTTCTCCTTCATGGTTTTGATGAGATCCGAAGAATCCGAACTCATCTTAACATCTCCGAAATCTTCTAGCTTCCTCTTGTTAGAGAGAAGCTCCTTCAAGAACTTACCATAAGCCGGCATACCTACAATAGCATCAATGAATGGTATATTAATATGCAGCTTACTCATGAGTTCTATGAACTTACCGAATTGTTTGTCTAGGCGCGCTCGCGCTCTAGATTGAGGGAATGGTAGGGGAGGTTTGTAAGCTGGAGGAGGAACATAGGCATCTTCCTTCTCCTTCCCCTTTTCCTTGTCCTTTTCTACGGGGACTTCAACGAACGTTGGCTGCGGATCGGTGGTAGTCACTCCGCTCCTAGTTGTAATCGCCATCACCCTTCTCTTAGGGTTGTCCTCCGTCTTTCCTGGAAGCTTCCCTTGATTTCTAGGAACTTTCTCCGCATGGTTAAACATTTGGTTTTCCAAAACCTTTTGAGCTTTGTCAACCTTAGAGACTTGATCATCAACTTTGATGAGGCGGTTCTCCAACCCTTGAAGCTTTCCCAAGATCGTTTCCAACATGGGATCGGGCTTCTCCTTCCCCGAAGTGTTTCCTCCATTAGATGGTTGCCCCTGGCTTTTCAAAGGAGTAGAGGAAGAGGAAGGTGGAGTTAGTGAATTAGAATTGGAAGGATAAGAGTTACCGGAATTTTGTTGATTAGAGCGCCAATTGTTGTTGTTTGAACCCCTATTGTTGTTCCAATCGTTGTTCCGGTTGTTGTTGTTTCCATTCCAGTTATTATTCCGGTTGTTGTTGTTGTCCAAATAACCAACGTCCTTCCCTTGTTGCTTTGGGAAGTTGGTCTTGATAGTCTCCTTCAACTCTTTGATCTCATTGTTGAGGGAGAAAATCTGATTTTGAGCTTCCTGTGTGAGCTTTGCTCCCTGCTCCACACGATTTCCCTCCACCTTCCGGTGGGAATACTTCTCTATGTCTCTTGCTTGCTTCTCGATGAAGTCTCAAGCGTCATCTTCTCTCATGTCCATGAACGTTCCACATGAGAGGGATTGGAGGTTGAATTGCGTTCCCGCATCCAGCCCCTTGTAATAGATCTCCAGCAAGGCAAGTTTGGATATGCCATGATGAGGGCAATCCAAGAGCAAATCCTAAAACCTTTCCCAAGATTGAAACAAACTTTCGTTAGGTCTCATGGAAAAAGCATTTATCTTACCTCTAAGTTCCGCCGTTTTGGATGGCGGGAAGAATTTGGTAAGAAACTCCGCGGAAAGATCTTCCCACGTGTCTAGTTTCCCATTAGGAAGAGCTTGGTACCAAGACAACGCTTTCCCTTTCAAAGAGAAAAAGAAAGGCTTGAGCTTATAGCTGTTGGTAGTAGCGTTCTTCGGTTTCATCGTCTCCATCATACACTCAAAGTTTTGCAAGTGTTGGTGTGGAGATTCAGCGCTTGTACCGCCAAATTGGTTTTGGCGAACAAGAGTAATGACTTGAGGGTTAAAGCTAAACCCTTGCACATCTTCAGCATCAAATTTCACGCCCAAGCGGCGTGGTTGTTGTGTTGGATCCATCCGCTGGCCAAGAGTTCTTGGCTCATTATCCACACGTTCGACCCTCACATTCCTAGGTGGAATGCGGCGATTAGCAGCTCCTTGTGGATGGAAAGGATTCATATTGATCGTGGGATCAATCTCCTCTAACGGTGGCATGGAAGAGTCACTATCATCAGTGGACGAGTGGCTTCTTCTCCTAGTTCTTGATCCCCTCCTTGAGGATTTCTTGCTTCCCTTATTCTTAAGGTCGCTTAACTCCATCCTCATTTGGAACATCGCATCCTGCAGTTTGCTAACTTCAGATTGATGACGATCCATTTCATCCTGGCGGAGGTTCTCGTTCCACTGGAGTTGAGCATTCTTTTCTGCCAACTCTGTTTGAAGATCGCGTTCGTGTTCTTCGGCCATCTTCTTTTCCTTGCGCTTTTGCCTCAAGGTTTTCTCTAGCTCTTGATCAAGAGGTAAGAGATCTTCGGTGTTCCTAGCCTGCGCATGCACTCAAAGAAATATCAAACAACGAGAGCAAGCTCCCAAGCTTGACAACCGGCTACCGGATTCGGCCGAAACCAAATCCCCGGCAGCGGCGCCAAAAACTTGTTCGCCCCTAAAGGTGTGTGCAAATAAGCTTTAAATTTATAAAACTATAATCAAGCAGCGAACCCGCAGTGTACGGATCGACGTAGCTAAGCAAGAATTCCAAAGTATCGAACACAGGGAATTGGGTGGGAACAAATTCGGTTGCAGATTATCAAGCGAGTAAATATGAGAGTTTTGCAAATATTGGGAAAACAACAATCCTAAAGATCCAAGTATCCAGCTGTAGCATTCGATTCAAGATATAATTAATGATATAAAGACAGAGTTGAGATATGCAAAGGTATACTAATGTAAGGTAATCGTACGGTGAAGTTCCAAAAACCTTATGTAACTCACCTACAAGGCACTCTCTATACAGGTTGTTGAGGCTCAATATAGAAAGATTCTAAAGGTGGGAATTAGTGTCAAATACCCAAACTTGTAACCCAAGGATCAAGACTAACTTAACCGATTGAGGTTGTGATACTCACAATCGAGGTAGAGGTTGTTGAGGCTTTACTACCACCTAGAAAAGACAAGTCTAAACTAAGCTAAAGCAAATCTTTAACTTTGGATTAAAGTAAAAGCAGGCTCGTAGATTTAGGAGAAATTACGGTTAGTTCTTGGTGTTCTACGGCCGTGGACTCAAGAACAGGCCGTAATTTATGATCCGTCGGCGATTCTCTCTAACTCTCAGGGTCTAATGTGTTTGCGATCGATCTATCATCATCTAAGCCACAACTATCAACCCTTCACCTTAGAATTGTTAAGGGTTTTTAGCCAATAACAGTCATGTTGATATTAATTCAAGAATTAAAAGATAGAAAGATGAAAACTTTCAAGAACTTTCAATAACCTTCAAACCAATCTCAAAGTCACAATCAAGAACGAATGTTGTCAAAAGATTCACAATAAAATAAACAATCACAACCTTAGGAAAGAAGGGAAAACGGGATGTCAATTCGTTTTCCAAATCAAACCTAAACAAGAAGAGGGATCTTCTTGCAAAATCTTCCAGCGTCGATCTTCCGCCAATCCGGAGATCTCCACAGCAATCTCCACCAAAAGTGCGAGATTAGGGCAATTCCCCGATGCGAACTTCAATCTCCAATGAGATAATCAATGCTTCCAAACGATAGTGTAAAATGAGATGACGGCGTAAACGATCCTAAGCGTCGATAAACGGGGGTAAGCGGGGATGACGGATTCTTGCTTCGTCCGTCTTTTTATAGGGCAAGATAGAATATCGGCCCGGCCCAATCTTCAAAAGATCGTGGCTTCAAAGTGTGGCGAAAAGATTCGCCAAGATCACGGTCGTGGAAGTTTCCACGACCGTAATTTAGGGCGTGGATTAGGTCACGGTTTGTACCATATATTCCACGGCCGTAATAGTTACTGGAATGCATCACGCCTCTCTTGCAGGGTTCCACGGCCGTGGAACTGAACGTGGTTCGTAGTACGGCCGTATTTTAGAGCGTGGTTTAGGGCAAGAACGTGATTCTTCCCTAGCTTCGTGCATTCCTCAAGCTAAAACTCCAAATTACTTCCTAAGAATGTCCTCAATCCTTGGACATATCAAATCAACTCTCCTTTGCTCGGTTCCGTTCGGAAATAGCTCCAAATCACCTATAATCAACATAGAACTAGTGTAGACATCCATATCGACAATATAGGTAATACTAGCTCACATATGCACAAAGTTCAATCAAAGACTATCAATATGAATCAAATACATTTAGAAAACGTGCCTAAAATATCACAATATTTCATGCTAACACCTTATATGACTCACCTACAAGACACTCCCTATACAGGTTGTTGAGGCTTCAATATAGAAAGGTTCTAAAGGCAAGAATTAATGTCAAATACCCAAACTTGTAATCCAAGGATCAAGACTAACTTAGCCGATTATGGTTATGACACTCACAATCGAGGTAGAGGTTGTTGAGGCTTCACTACCACCTAGAAAAGGCAAGCCTAAACTAAGTTAAAGCAAATCTTTAACTTTGGATTAAAGTAAAAGCAGGTTCGTAAACTTAAGGGAAATTACGGGTAGATCTTGAGACTCCACGGCCGTGGAACTCAAGAACAAACCGTAATTTAGGGTTCGTCGGCGATTCTCTCTAACTCTCAGGGTCTAATCTGTTTACGATCGATCTATCATCATCTAAGCCACAACTATCAACCCTTCACCTTACAATTGTTAAGAGTTTTTAGCCAATAACAGTCATGTTGATATCAAATTCAAGAATTAAAAGGTAGAAAGATGAAAACTTCCGAAAACTTTCAATAATCTTCAAACCAATCTCAAAGTCACAATCAAGAAAGAATGTTGTCAATAGATTCAGAATAAAACAAACAATCACAATCTTAGGATAGAAGGGAGAACGGGATGTCAATCCGTCTTCCAAATCAAACCTAAACAAGAAGAGAAATCTTCTTGCAACAATCTTCCAAAAGCTTCGATTTTCCGCTAATCCGGAGATCTCAACAACAATCTCCACCAAAAGTGCGAGATTAGGGCAATTCCCAAACGCGAACTTCGATCTCCAACGAGATGTCAATGCTTCCAAGCGAGGGCTAAACGGGCGTTAAAATTCTCTAAGCGGAGATGAAGCGTGGATAGCCAAAAATCCCTAAGCGAAGATGCTGGAATCTTCCTTCGTCCGTCTTTTTATAGGGCAAGATAAAATGTCGGCCCGGCCCAATCTTTAAAAGATCGTGGCTTCAAAATGTGGCAAAAAGGATCGCCAAGATCAAGGTCGTGGAAGGTTCCACGACCGTAATTTAGAGCGTGGAAAGTGTCACGGTTTGGACCATGGATTCCACGACCGTAATAGTTACTGGAATGCATCACGCCTCTCTTTGCAGGGTTCCACAACCGTGGAAGTAAACGTGGTTTGTAATACGGCCGTATTTTAGAGCGTGGTTTTAGGCAAGAACGTGATTCTTCCCTAGCCTCGTGCATTCCTCAAGTTGAACTCCAATTTGCTCCTTATAATGCCCTTAATCCATGGACATACTTGATCGACTCCTCTTTGCTCGATTTCGTTCGGAAATGACTCTCAATCACCTATAATCAACATAAAGCTAGTGTAGACATCCATATCGACAATATAGGCAAACTAGCTCACAAATGCAACATTGCTAAATCAAAGACTATAAATATGAATCAAATACACTTAGAAAACGTGCCTAAAATATCACAATATTTCATGCTAACAAATAACCCCATACTTAACACTTGCTTGTCCCTAAGTAAGGTCTTTCAAAAAGCTTTAAATAAGAGTTAGGATGAAATATGTGTACCTTCTCAAAGCAATACTTCTTTTAAAAGAATGTGCCTTCTAAAGAATAGATTATTCTCAAACCTTGCTTCAATCGTTTATTAGACTTTCATACGCTTAATCAAAGAGTAAAAAGAAAAGAAAACTCATGAATCAATTTAACTTCTAAACAAGCATCATAACCTTCAAACATTATCAAAATCAATCATAAGAAACTTCAATCTAGATCACCAAGTCATATAACATTCTTTTAATCTTAAGGACTTTCAAAGAAGAGGTCTAGAATGTGGAAGGGGAAGGAAACTTTAAGGAATGTGGTGCATAAATCCGGGAAAATGGACAACTACCCTTCTTCTTCTTTTGCGGTTTCCGCAACACTTCAACTTAAAGCTTCGCTCTCTTCTTTTCATTTTTCGACTTTACTTTTGGAGTTATGGACAGAGGTGCACAAAAACCGAAGCCTAGGAGATTGGCGTTTCTCAATTTTTATGAGATGCCTCAAACCCTTAGCGCACATACCATAATCCGCTAGGAATATTGCTCAATCCGACTTTGGCAAGACACAAACACCCGGCTATGTGAATGGTGCCGAGTTACTCATCATCATGATTGACTTCCCCAAACCTAGAATTTCTTTCTATTCTTTTGATTGCAAATAATTGCTCTCATGGCTCTCCCACATCAAACATGCCTTTTTCATTCACTTCTCCAAGTTCCCGGATAGGTAAAGGTGGCTAATATTTCAATGAGGAGCTAAAATGATCAAAGAAAGAAGAAAGAAAAATCGAATTGCCTTAATCATCTCAACAAGAAGAATAAGAACTTATAGTGTGATTTCAACTTCAAATTCTCAACATGATTTAGGTAACATTTATCACATTATGAAACTTGCAAAAGAGGCAAAATTCATTCATTCAAATTCTTTTCAATTCACTATTCTTTTAAGCATGTAATTGTCATCAAACTCAATTCACAAGTAGTGATTATCATAGAAATCATCTCAATTCATTAGAAGCACAAAATTTTCAAATCTTTTCAATTTTTATGGGTTTTTCAAGTTCTTTTTCATGCAGTGCGATAATGAAACGTGCAACAATATAATGAACATGCAAATAGTCTCGAATAGAAGCAAGCATAGCGAGTAAGAGTTATTACAAACTTTTAGTACATCCCACCCCATACTTAGGACGAACATTGTCCCTAATGTTCAAAAAGAAAGAAATAAAAGAAGAAAGGAAAAAGAAACTCACAAAGTGGTGGCGGAATGTCTAAAGCGAACGGTCGGTCATCAAATCACTGCGGTACTGGCGGAGGCGGGAATGGAGAGAAGCTAGGATCATAGAACCGCCCAAACTGCTAGCGGTAGACGTCCCTCATCATGTGGTCAAGGTCGTCTAAGCGTCCGTCTCTAGCATCGGCTCGGATCTCCAATGCTCCTACTCTCTCTGAAAGTCCGGTGGCCCAATCCGGCATATGCTCATACCATCCCGGGGCCTGACTGTACCATGCTGGAGCGTCGGATGGTGCTGGTGCTGGTGGAGGTGCTGTTGGCTGCTCGGTGGACCAAGGAGGGGGAACGCCATACCATGTGGGAGGTGTGGTCATCCACGTAGGTCTCTCACTCACGCTAGCGCGGCGAGAAGACGAGCCTGAGGCTCTAGCTGGTCGTGGAGAGCGTCTAGGTACATCTGGGGCCGCCTCCGGCTGATCCGGAAACGTGCCAAACTCCTGCTCGGCTCCTCCTCCACTCTCAAACTGATCTCCCATATCCTCTTCCTCAACAACCGGTGGTGGGACATAAGGGGGAGCTGCTATCCTGTTCGCATGCATCGCAGCGAACGTCTCCTTCCAATTATGGCGTCCAGCCATAATGGAGTACTCCGGTAGCCACTCTATACCTCTTCCCGTCCTACTCTCCCAAGACATGCCCGCATAAGGCGGACCTCTATGTGTGGGGAAAATGAGACCCCTAACCATGAAAGCATGTAGCCCTAAAGGTACGGCTGGTATGCGGGTGCAAGCAGAAAAGTCGACACCAAAACTCCTAGCAATGTGGGTAACTATCCCACCATATCCTATGTTGCCCTTCTTCTTGTTCTTGAGCTTGCTCATTGTAGCAGTCAAGAGAGTGGCACAATCAGCCCGGCGTCCATAAAGCATGGAGTAAAGCAAGAACAGCTCATCCGTCTTGATCTTTTGGGGCGTCTCCGTCCTAGGAAAGAGACGCTCCGAAAGAACATGGTGGGCTATCTTCAAGGCTAGGTGGTACATCAACCTAGCCTTGGTGTCAGCGGGCTGCCAGCGGTCCTCGCTAGCGTAAATCATAGCCACCTCCTCCCAAAAGTCCTTGGCGTAAACGCCACTTGGAAATCGACCATTAAAGGTCTCATGAAACCCAAAAATGGTCCCAAACTCATGGATGCTCAACTGATAATCTCTCTCCATAAGACGGAAAGAGACGGTCCTGTCTACGTGGCTGTGCTCAAAGGACGTCACAACCTCCCGTGTAATCTCCTCATAAGCGTCTTCTCGGATAGCCGAGAAGACAATAAGTCCGGCTCTATCCAAGAGCCAAGTGAGGTCATCAACTATGTTGAGAGGAGCTAAATCCTCCAACAACAAGTACCTAGGGCCAATCACTGCCCTCTCCTTGATCCTCTCGAGTGCATCGAGATGATCGTCGTGTATGGTCGGGACTCTAGGGTGAGGAGGTGAGGATGGAGGTGAAGGTAAAGATGGAGGTGAAGGTGAAGAGGGTGGTGGTGCCCTAGAGGATGAGGAGGAGGAGGGATTACCCTTCCTCTTCTTATTCTGCTCATTCTTCTTCTCTTTTATTCTCCCCGAAACTCTTCTCACAAAATCCATTCTGCTCAAAATTACGGTCTGTTCTTCAGAAAACCACGGCCGTAATTCCCCCAGAGACCGTGATTCGTCTCAGAAGTTCACGAATCTCAGCAAATCAGCAATCAATCTCCACAACAAGCAGTCCTAGTCTAATTTCCTCCAATCTCAATCAGTTCTTCCTAAAAATCTCTAACAAAAACAACCAAATTGGCAAGAATCAAGAAGGGAGAAGAAAACCTCTTTTTCGGATTGAAAATTCCGAAATGCGTGTTTGTTGGTGAATTTCCGCTCGGTTCGTCGCTTGGATCTTGTTTGTGGTTGAATTTGCTTCAGTTTAGGAAGAAGAATCGTTGAAAACGATTAGGAAACGAAGATTTGAGAGAGGGTCGTGGATTTTCGGCAATTAGGTCGTGGAAAGAGGGGTTTTTGGGATGAATTTGTGAAGAATGTGGCTTATATAGTCGCAGGCAAAATTTTGAAAATCACGGTCTGTCGGGGTGTTCCACGGCCGTGGAAGTGTACGGAACCGTGGTTTTGGTGATTTTTCAAAGGCTTTTGGAAATTACGGGTACTGTAGCTGTCACAACCGTGGTTTAGGCCGTGGAACTCTCTGTAAAGCTCTAAAGTCCAAATTTCGTCACTTTTCTTCAACATCATCCTCCTCTTTTCCTTTTCCATTGTTCCTACATCCAAAAACACGAACATACCGGAAGAAATCGAGGCAAAAACAAAGCAAAAACGTCTATACTAAGCTAATCTATGAATCGAAAGCAAAAGCAAAAATGCAATACCTTGGGTTGCCTCCCAAGAAGCGCTTTGTTTAAGGTCCGTAGCTAGACCATTGTCGCACTTATTCGAGTGTGGTAGGCGCAAACTCCTCAGCTTGGAGTTCCGGCGTATACTTCTTGAGTCGTTGGCCGTTCACCTTAAAAGTTCCGCTCGCTTCACCCCATACTTCAACTGCACCATGAGGGAAAATACGCTTAATTAGAAAAGGTCCGGTCCAACGAGATTTAAGCTTACCTGGAAAGAGACGAAGCCTTGAATTGAAGAGGAGAACTTGATCTCCTTCTTTGAAGTCCTTTGGAATGATATGCTTATCATGCCAACGCTTTGCTCTCTCCTTATAGATCTTAGCGTTTTCATAAGCATTCAAGCGGAGTTCATCCAGCTCATTGATGTCTAGGAGACGCTTCTCTCCCGCTTCTTTCATGCTGAAGTTCAACCACTTGATAGCCCAAAACGCTTTGTGCTCCAACTCTACGGGCAAGTGACAAGACTTCCCATACACAAGGTTGTATGGTGTGGTTCCTATGGGAGTCTTGTATGCAGTCCCGTATGCCCACAATGCATTGTCAAGCTTCAAAGACCAATCCTTCGTCGTCCTTGAAATCGTCTTCTCTAGAATTACTTTGATCTCCCTATTTGAGATCTCAACTTGTCCACTTGTTTGTGGATGGTAAGGGGTAGCGATCTTGTGAGTAACCCCATACTTAGCTAGAAGAGCTTCAAAGTGACGGGCTATGAAGTGAGAACCTCCATCAGTAATGATCGTCCTTGGCGTCCCAAATCGCGGGAAAATGGTCTTATTTAAGAACTTAACCACCACCATGGCATCATTGGTGGGAGAGGCAATTGCTTCCACCCATCTAGAAACGTAATCCACCGCCAATAGTATGTATTGGTTTCCACAAGAGGATGGGAATGGTCCCATGAAATCGACTCCCCAAACGTCGAAAATCTCCACCTCTTGGATGTTGTTGAGGGGCATCTCATTCCTCCTAGAGATATTGCCTGTTCTTTGACAAGCATCGCAGCAAGAAACAAAGGATTGCACATCTCTAAACAAAGTAGGCCAAAAGAATCCAAATTGCAATACCTTTGCGCTAGTTTTGTTCGAACTAGCGTGTCCTCCACAAGGTAGTGAATGACAATGGCGGATGATACTTTGCATCTCATCTTCCGGCACACATCGCCGAATGATGCCATCCGGACCTCTCTTGAAGAGGAGAGGCTCGTTCCAATAGTATTCCCGGACGTCCTTAAAGAACTTCTTCCTTTGTGCGTAGGATAGTCCGGGCGGTATCTCCTGGCAAACCAAATAGTTAACAAAATCGGCAAACCATGGCTCGTTACCTTTGGAGATCACATCGATGCACTCCTCAATAAGGTGTAAGTGTTCGTCCGGGAAGGAGTTGTCGATGGGCAAATGGTCGTCTTCTAGATGTGTTAGGCGACTCAAATGATCCGCAACAGAATTTTCTGAACCTTTCTTGTCACGGATCTCAAGATCGAATTCTTGTAGGAGAAGAATCCATCTAATTAGCCTTGGCTTCGCATCTTTCTTCACAAGGAGGTACCGGATTGCAGCATGATCCGTGTAGACAATCACCTTTGCACCTACAAGATAAGAGCGAAACTTGTCAATAGCATAGACAATGGCTAAAAACTCCTTTTCGGTAGTGGCGTAGTTGAGCTGCGCTTCGTCTAGCGTCTTGCTAGCATAGTATATGGCATGGGTTCGCCCTTCCCTTCGTTGTCCAAGAACAGCTCCAATAGCTACGTCACTAGCGTCGCACATAATCTCGAAGGGAAGAGTCCAATCCGGGGGTTCGATAATAGGTGCTGAAATTAGAGCTTGCCGAATGGTGTTAAACGCATCCAAACATTCCTGCGAAAACTCAAAAACCGCATCCTTCATCAATAGATTAGTGAGAGGTTTTGATATCTTAGAAAAGTCTTTATTGAAACGTCTATAAAATCTAGCATGTCCTAGGAAACTTCTTATCCCTTTCACCGAAATTGGGGGAGGAAGCTTCTCTATGGTCTCTATCTTAGCCTTGTCTACCTCTATCCCTCTACTAGAGACTAAGTGGCCTAATACAATTCCTTCCTTAACCATAAATTGACACTTCTCCCAATTAAGAACTAGGTTAGTGTCTTCACACCTTTGCAAAACAAGAGAAAGGTTAGAAAGGCAATCGTTAAAAGAGGAACCGTATACGGAGAAGTCGTCCATGAAGACTTCCATGATTTCCTCTACGTATTCGGAGAAGATGGCCATCATAAACCGTTGGAAGGTGGCTGGGGCGTTGCAAAGCCCGAACGGCATTCTCCTATAAGCAAACGTACCCCATGGGCACGTGAATGTGGTCTTCTCTTGATCATCCGGGTGTATCGGAATCTGAAAGAAACCACTATAACCGTCAAGGTAGCAAAAATGTGAATGTTGTGCTAACCTTTCAAGCATTTGATCAATGAATGGCAATGGGAAGTGATCCTTCCGCGTTGCATTGTTGAGCTTGCGGTAGTCTATGCACATCCGCCATCCCGTCACAGTTCGGGTAGGAATGAGTTCGTTGTTTTTGTTGGTGATGACCGTCATTCCTCCCTTCTTCGGAACTACTTGAACCGGACTCACCCACTTACTATCGGAGATAGGATAGATGATACCTGCATCAAGAAGCTTAAGAATTTCCTTCTTGACAACCTCCTTCATGGTCGGATTCAACCGCCTTTGAGGTTGTCTTGAAGTTCTAAAATCTTCCTCCATTAGTATCTTATGCATGCATAGGGAGGGTTTAATTCCTACTAAGTCCTCAATAGCGTAGCCTATAGCTTTCCTATGTTTCCTAAGGACAATCATGAGCTGATTATGTTCATCTATGCTTAGATCGGAACTAACAATAACCGGAAAGGTAGAATTAGATCCTAGAAAAGCGTACCTTAGATGAGTAGGGAGTGGTTTTTGTTCCATTGCTTTCGGTGCTTCCAATGATCCTTGAGAAGCATCCGATGTCTCCTTAGAAGTTTCTAAGGGTGATGAGTGTGTGGGAGAAGAGTCAGAAGAAGTTGAAGAAGTGTCTTGATCACTCTCTTCCACGACCAAAATTACGGGTGGATCTTGTCCTCCACGGCCGTGGTTTAGGGCGTGGAAGGGAAATACGGTTGTCACATCTTCTCCACGACCGTATAACTCCCTGGAGTGAGGAACGAATTTGGTTGTGAGATCCACGGCCGTGGAATACAGGGTATGACCGTGGATTCTCACGTTTCTGCCTCGTCGTGGAGTTTTTTGAACTCCACTTCACCTATCTCTTCTTGTGCTTCTAAGGCTTCAATTGCCTCATTGCACTCTTCTTCTTCCCCTACATTGGTTAGACTCATAGTGATAACCTTTTGTAAAGGATCGTTAAAGAGAATCGCACTTACCTCTTCCCTAGACAAACCTTCTTCGTCTTGGATATTGAAAATATCCTCATCGAAGATTGGCTCCTTCACTAGAGTGGAAAGAACGAACTCTACTTTCTCCTCTCCTATATCAAAAGCGAGTCTACCATTCTTGCAATCGACTATGCAGCCGGAAGTTGCAAGAAACGGTCTTCCGAGTATGATCGGGACCGGACTATCTGCAGGAATGTCAAGCACGACAAAATCAATGGGAACAAAGAATTTACCTAGCTTGACCGGGACGTCTTCTACAATACCGACGGGGCGAGTGATGGATCGATCCGCCATGTACAACGTCATCTTCACCGGTTTAGGGTCGCCTAAACCGATTTTCCTGCACAATGCAAGTGGTATGATGCTCACACTTGCTCCTAAGTCACATAACGCATCGCATGTGACATCTCCCACTCCTATGGGAATGCAAAATGACCCCGGATCCTTTAGCTTTGGGGGCATTTTCTCCTTCATGCTTTTGAAGAGATCCGAAGAATCCGAACTCATCTTAACCTCTCCGAAGTCTTCTAGCTTCCTCTTGTTAGAGAGGAGCTCCTTCAAGAACTTGCCATAAGCCGGCATACCTACAATAGCATCAATAAATAGTATATTAATATGCAGCTTGCTCATGAGTTCTATGAACTTACCGAATTGTTTATCTGGGCGCGCTCTCGCTCTAGATTGAGGAAATGGCAGGGGAGGTTTATAAGCTGGAGGAGGAACGTAGACACCTTCCTTCTCCTTCCCCTTCTCTTTCTCTTTGTCCTTTTCTACGGAGACTTCAACAAACTTTGGCTGCGGATCGGTGGTATTCACTCCGCTCCTAGTTGTGATTGCCATAACCCTTCCCTTAGGGTTGTCCTCCGTCTTTCCTGGAAGCTTCCCTTGATTCCTAGGAACTTCCTCCGCATGGTTGAACATTTGGTTTTCCAAAACCTTTTGAGCTTTGTCAACCTTATAAATTTGATCATCAAACTTAATGATGCGGTTCTCCAACCCTTGAAGCTTTCCCAAAATCGTTTCCAACATGGGATCGGGCTTCTCCTTCCCCGAATTGTTTCCTCCATTAGATGATTGCCCCTGGCTTTTCAAAGGAGTAGAGGAAGAGGAAGGTGGAGTTAGTGAATTAGAGTTGGAAGGATAAGAGTTACCGGAATTTTGTTGATTGGCGCGCCAATTGTTGTTGTTTGAACCCCTATTGTTGTTCCAATTGTTGTTCCGGTTGTTGTTGTTTCCATTCCAATTGTTATTCCGATTATTGTTCCGGTTATTGTTATCGCTGCCATTGTTGTTGCCCAAATAACCAACATCCTTCCCTTGTTGCTTTGGGAAGTTGGTCTTGATAGCCTCCTTCAACTCTTTGATCTCATTGTTGAGGGAGAAAATCTGATTTTGAGCTTCATATGTGAGCTTTGCTCCTTGCTCAACATGATTTCCCTCCACTTTCCGGTGGGAATACTTCTCTATGACTCTTGCTTGCTTCTCAATGAAGTCCCAAGCGTCATCTTCTCTCATGTCCATGAATGTTCCACATGAGAGGGATTGGAGGTTGAATTGTGTTCCTGCATCTAACCCTTTGTAGTAGATCTCCAGCAAGGCAAGTTTGGATATGCCATGATGAGGGCAATCCAAGAGTAAATCCTGAAACCTTTCCCAAGATTGAAACAAACTTTCGTTAGATCTCATGGAAAAAGCATTAATCTTACCTCTAAGTTCCGCCGTTTTGGATGGCGGAAAGAATTTGGTGAGGAACTCCGCGGAAAGGTCTTCCCACGTGTCTAGTTTCCCACTAGGAAGAGCTTGATACCAAGATAACGCTTTCCCTTTCAAGGAGAAGAAGAAAGGCTTGAGCTTATAGCTGTTGGTAGTAGCGCTCTTTGGTCTCATTGTCTCCATCATACACTCAAAGTTCTGCAAGTGTTGGTGTGGAGATTCAGCGCTTGTCCCGCCAAATTGGTTTTGGCGAACAAGAGTAATGACTTGAGGGTTGAAGCTAAACCCTTGCACATCATCAACATCAAAGTTCACGCCCAAACGGCGTGGTTGTTGTGTTGGATCCATCCGCTGGCCAAGAGTTCTTGGCTCTTCATCTACACGTTTGATCCTCGCATTCCTAGGTGGAACACGACGATTGGCAGCTCCCCGTGGATGGAAAGGATTCACATTGATCGTGGGATCAATCTCCTCTAGCGGTGGCATGGAAGAATCACTATCATCGGCGGACGAGTGACTTTTTCTTCTAGACCTTGATGCTTTCCTTGAGGATTTCTTGCTTCCCTTATTCTTAAGGTCGCTCATCTCTACCCTCATCTGGAAGATCATGTCTTGTAGATTGTTAACTTGAGATTGATGACGATCCATCTCATCCTGGCGGAGGGTCTCATTCTATTGGAGTTGAGCTTCCTTCTCTGCCAACTCCGCTTGAAGATCACGTTCGTGTCCTTCAGCCATCTTCTTTTCCTTGCACTTTTGCCTTAAAGTTTTCTCTAGCTCTTAATCAAGAGGCAAGAGATCTTCGATGTTCCTAGACCTGCGCATGCACTCAAAGTAATATCAAATAACGAGAGCAAGCTCCCAAGCTTGACAACCGGCTACCGAATTCGGCCGAAACCAAATCCCCGGCAACGGCGCCAAAAACTTGTTCGCCCCTAGAGGTGTGTGCAAATAAGTTTTAAATTTATAAAACTAGAATCAAGCAAGCGAACCCGCAGTGTACGGATCGACGTAGTTAAGCAAGAATTCCAGAGTATCGAACACAGGGATTTGGGTGGGAACAAATTCAATTGCAGATTATCAAGCGAGTAAATATGAGAGTTTTGCAAATATTGGGAAAACAACAATCCTAAAGATCCAAGTATCAAGCTGTGGCAATCGATTCAAGATATACTAATGATATAAAGACAGAGTTGAGATATGCAAAGGTATGCTAATGTAAGGTAATCGTACGGTGAAGTTCCAAAAACCTTATATGACTCACCTATAAGACACTCCCTATACAGGTTGTTGAGGCTTCAATATAGAAAGGTTCTAAAGGCAAGAATTAATGTCAAATACCCAAACTTGTAATCCAAGGATCAAGACTAACTTAGCCGATTATGGTTATGACACTCACAATCGAGGTAGAGGTTGTTGAGGCTTCACTACCACCTAGAAAAGGCAAGCCTAAACTAAGTTAAAGCAAATCTTTAACTTTGGATTAAAGTAAAAGCAGGTTCGTAAACTTAAGGGAAATTACGGGTAGATCTTGAGACTCCACGGCCGTGGAACTCAAAAACAAACCGTAATTTAGGGTTCATCGGCGATTCTCTCTAACTCTCAAGGTCTAATCTGTTTACGATCGATCTATCATCATCTAAGCCACAACTATCAACCCTTCACCTTACAATTGTTAAGAGTTTTTAGCCAATAACAGTCATGTTGATATCAAATTCAAGAATTAAAAGGTAGAAAGATGAAAACTTCCGAAAACTTTCAGTAATCTTCAAATCAATCTCAAAGTCACAATCAAGAAAGAATGTTGTCAATAGATTCAGAATAAAACAAACAATCACAATCTTAGGAAAGAAGGGAGAACGGGATGTCAATCGTTCTTCCAAATCAAACCTAAACAAGAAGAGAAATCTTCTTGCAACAATCTTCCAAAAGCTTCGATCTTCCGCTAATCCGGAGATCTCAACAGCAATCTTCACCAAAAGTGCGAGATTAGGGCAATTCCCAAACGCGAACTTCGATCTCCAACGAGATGTCAATGCTTCCAAGCGAGGGCTAAACGGGCGTTAAAATTCTCTAAGTGGAGATGAAGCGTGGATTGCCAAAAATCCCTAAGCGAAGATGCTGGAATCTTCCTTCGTCCGTCTTTTTATAGGGCAAGATAAAATGTCGGCCCGGCCCAATCTTTAAAAGATCGTGGCTTCAAAATGTGGCGAAAAGGATCGCCAAGATCACGGTCGTGGAAGGTTCCACGACCGTAATTTAGAGCGTGGAAAGTGTCACGGTTTGGACCATGGATTCCACGGCCGTAATAGTTACTGGAATGCATCACGCCTCTCTTTGTAGGGTTCCACGGCCGTGGAAATAAACGTGGTTTGTAATACGGCCGTATTTTAGAGCGTGGTTTAGGGCAAGAACGTGATTCTTCCCTAGCCTCGTGCATTCCTCAAGTTGAACTCCAATTTTCTCCTTATAATGCCCTTAATCCATGGACATACTTGATCGACTCTTCTTTGCTCGATTTCGTTCGGAAATGACTCTCAATCACCTATAATCAACATAAAGCTAGTGTAGACATCCATATCGACAATATAGGCAAACTAGCTCACAAATGCAACATTGCTAAATCAAAGACTATAAATATGAATCAAATACACTTAGAAAACGTGCCTAAAATATCACAATATTTCATGCTAACAGAGCTAGATCGTAGCATTGGCTACAAGTGAGAGAAGAAGGGGATTTCTTCTAGTTTGTATCTAGGACTCTTTGAAGCTGATAATATATAGTTAGATCCTACGGATATACCCTGGGACGGAGAGTAGGCTATTTAGAGCCGAACTTCGTAAACATATCCTCGTGTCAATCTTTTCAATTCCGCACCATATAATCTTTATTGTGACTAACTTTGTTTTGCAAGAGCTAGAAGTCAAGGCCCTTGAAATAATGAGTTTCATAGCCCTTGAAATCAAAGTTTTACTAGTAACACATATTGACATCAAGGCCCTTGAAAGGAGTTTCAAGGCCTTGAGATTTGGTTTGCGAAAAGTTCCCATACTCTATTCAACCCCTCCTCTTCTAGAGTATTATCTATATTATTTATATCACCTAACGGTTCTTCAAAACCATCTATGTGATCATATGTTGGTTTGTATTGTTTTTTGCATATTACACTAAGATATTCAACTTAGATTGGTGGTCTAACTTCCCATCCTAGATAATTTCCTTCGTATTTTTACACCATTTTTATTTACTTAATACTACTTCATTGATATCCATGTAATTTTACCTTTAGCTTAAACATTCAAGATGCTTATTTGACAATCGTTCAAGTCTTTGTGGATACGACACTTTATTTTTATCGTGTACTATAACTAGAAAACCATGCACTCGAGGTATTGGTTGCTCATCGTTGAAGGTTCATCAATGCCTCATGTGAGGAACACATGACCTCTAATTCTATACGTTGCGTTTTGCACCAAGTCGAGTCAATCCACTACATTTGATTGGGTGGACCATTGTAATTTTGCTTTAGATTTTGGAAGCTCTATCCCTGTTTCTCTCTCATATCTTGCCTTAGAGATATATTTAGTCAAAACATATGCTTTGAGGTTTTACAAATATTTTTTTCTTTGTATATATGATTTAAATAAGTTCATCCGGCCACATTGTTTTTACAATTAGGAAATTTTCATAGGCAATAAATTGTCCAACGTTGATCAAATCGATCGGTTCGTATTTTTCGATTCAATAAAGAAAGAAATGTGTGTAAGTTTGTCTTGTTAATTACTTACTATTACAGGGTCTGAAGAACTTAACTTTGAATGATGGATCTATGATGGCATGATTGTTTATGTCCTTTGGAATAATGTATTAAGTAATATATTATGATAGTCTTACGATGTTCCACGCAAGATATGAGAATTGTGCATATATGATTGTAACATTTATTAGTACATTAGAATGATGTCCATAAGATACGAGTGTTGCGTGAATTTATATTTTAATTTTTTACAAAATTAAAGAGTTGGGTAGGAATGTTTGTAAGAAAACAACTATTTTTTTTGGTGGGACGAAAACAACTATTTTGTTGGTGGAATTAGTTAGCGATACATTTTGGTATAAGTGGTCACCGCACCAGCCCAAAACAAACGACCGTTACCACACTTGAAAATTTTCAAAACTTTGGCTCCTCAGTTTCCTTTCTTCTACGATTTGTCGAACATAGCCGCATAAAACGCTCCTCGGCCGCGCTCAAACCCTTCTCTACTTTCAAAATTTCTCATCTACGATTCGATTTCCCACTTCCACAATATCTTTTGAATCAAAATCTTGATATTCTACGTAAACATCTTCCCATGGCGACACCGTCATCTGGAGTCCTGTTAAACCTCCTCAACGCCATGAATTCCGGCATAAAACCCACCGGAGAGCACCGGAGTTCGCTGCTACAAGTCACCGATATCGTCCCAATCGATCTCGACGAGAAAAACCTGATTCCCAGACAAGGGTTTTACATCAAACTCTCTGATTCATCTCATTACATATACGTAAGCCTTCCATTTGATGATGATGATCTTGTTCTAAGCAACAAATTGCAATTAGGGCAGTACATTTACATCGAAAGGCTTGAGCCTGGTTCCCCTGTCCCCAAGGCTAAAGGAATTAAGCTTCTTGATGGACGACATCCATTGATCGGGACACCAAAACCCTTGATGGGTTTGAGAAGAAAGGGTGCGAAATCCGAGCAAAAGGGGAATTTAGGGTTTTCGTCAGATCGCAGGAGAGGTTCTTGGGTTATGAAGATTGACGATGATGATGATGACTTTGCGTTGAAACCTGCTCCTCTGAATTTTGATCAGTTCGCACCTGTGAAAAAGGCTTCCATGTCTCCTCTTGTTTCAGGGAGGTTTTCGATTGGGGGTGGTTGTATACCTAAGATTGAACAAAACCCCCAGAGACGGCAGAAGAGAAGGGAAAGTTCAGTTTTGATGAGGAGAAATTCTGTAACTCCATTGACATTCAATTCATCACCTGTAGGTACATAACATGAGCTCCTTATGGTCCTATCAGTTTTTCTAAATTGCAATTTAGTGAAGAATTCAACTTTTTTTAATTTCTTCTTGGCAGGAGAAATCAAGTGCAGTTCCAACCAGATTGTGCCAGCTTGTGTAACAGGAGATGCAAAGAATTCTGCAACCTCAAAATTGGTTGCAGTTTCACAACCACCGCAGTCCCGAGGTGGTAACAATGCAATCTTCACTTCAGAAGGTGACTCGAGTTCTAGTTCAGCATTGAGCTTATCAGGAAAGCTTGGGATCTTAGGCAAGGTGTGTATAATTGTACGCTGGTGTTTCCTTTTTACAGTGATTGGTGAAAACTTAATAAATGTCAATTTGTTAGGAAGTTGTTCATCAGAAGGAATCAGCACATAAGATTGCAATTCAGGCTTTAAGGAATGCATCGGCCACTGAGAACATCGTCCGATGCCTTGAGTATGATTTCTCCTCCTCATACTAATGTTGTTCACATGAACTCTTGCTGTTTGATTGTTCAATTGTGGGTTGCTGTATGGTTTTTTTTGTAGGATGTTTGCAGACTTGAGCAAACGCTCCAAAGCCGAAGCACCAACCTCATGTCTCGAGGAGTTTCTCGAGTTCCACAGCCAAATTGTGCAGGCAGTGACCGACATGGTGTCTATCCAGGCAGCTACAAGCTCTTCATCACAGCAAAGGAAAGAAAAGGGTAATCTCTTAAATGAGATCAAACCCAATTCGACAGACCGTGTTTGTGTCAAAGAGCAGATTAACCCATCAAGGAGAAGGCTGACATTGTGTAAATCAAATGCAAGGATCTTGAGATCAGGAGATGAAAGCGAGTGCAGCAGCAAAACATCAGCATCAAGGTGTTGCTTGAGTAACATGATCATATTGGGGAAGCAAATAGAGGTTGAGGCAGGGAAGTGGTTTATAGAGTTCTTGGAGAAAGCAATGGAGACAGGAAAGAAGAAATCCAAGGATGGGGATATGAAGAAGGTGCCACAATCTTTGATCATGAGAGTTATTAAATGGGTAGAGTTACAACAATGCCATCCTAAAGCTGCTCAAATAACAAGGAAACTGAGAATGAGGATGAAGAATCCTTAACTATACTTTTATCAGCTAGCCTATAGATCTTGGCATTTTGCAAAACAATAAAGCTTTTATGGATCATGTAAAGGAAAAGGAAATTCAAAATGTTTTTTTTTTTTGGATTATACTGAAAAGTTCAAATGCACAAGATGAGATTTTTATGATTTCATCGATCACAAAAAAGTAATATTTTTTTGTTTTTTTTTTGTGTTCAATAAGTCACAATATTGGTGCAATGAATGAAAACAAATTTCTGATAATCTATAATGCATTGGCAACTTGAAAGGCCGAGTGTCCCGTGCCTTACCGTGTCGAACACGGTTCAGATGTTGGACACGGCGAGAACATAATTGCAATCTAATTTAAAAATTGTTTTACTTTTATCTTTCTCTCAAACTAAAGGTATAAAAAAGACTAAAAAAAAAAAAAAAAGAAGAAGATGCATGGTGACTTGTGAGCTACACGCGCCACCGGACGCATTTCCACGCACCTTAGGGGCACCCATAGTGTGTCTTGTTGCGTCTTCTTCTTCTTCTTCGTTGAAGGCCGTCAATGGAAACTCGAAAAAAATGTAGGAATTTAAGAAAAACGCTAAAACTCGTAAATTTTCATTCTTCTTTAACATACCGATTCATTACATCTACGCCTAACCTAACCTATTTCAATTCAGGAAAACATGAAAAATACATAAATCTAAAAAACAAAAAAAAATCTATAAAAATCTCCCCTCTAAAGGAGTCAATCGATGTTGTCTTCGGTTTGGATCTAGCTGTTGTGGATCTACATCGTTAGAGTCCCGATCCATTGCTCATAAACAATTTTGGAGATGGATTAAAGCCCAAAAAATCGTTCTTCCAGTATAAGACGAAGACTTATGTAAGTTTTCGGGTGCACTCGAGATGCACGCCTGCCAGGTGCACTCCCGTTGTGACTCCACCTCCCACTCTACCTCCGTTTGCTTTGGGCGGTTCATAAATATGTGCTCGTTCAAATAAAATCACTCTCAAGTAGAGTAAAAAAGAGGCAAGGAACAAAATGAACACTCTACTAGCGAAGACACAGTTAACTAACAAGCAACAACTCAAATTCACACCGGAAAACCATCAACACAGCTTCACAACCTTATATTCATCATCATTTACCATCCGCCATAGTGAAAATAGGCATATTGGTGTACTTCCTTCCTATCAATTTCTACAACCTTTGACAGTGTATGATTAGTGAACCACACAATTTCCTCATTGGGTGAGCACCGTTGAATCACATGCCACTATCTTCACTCGACCAATGCTTTGCTGGGACTCCTCCATTTTTAACAAAGCATCTTGTAAAACAAAGGTCCACACGTCATCGTAGTATCTGTAGGTGTGCAAGTGCCCCTGCATAGTTTTGACATAAATCCAGCACCAATTAACTTATCCTATGGTAAAAAGAAGAAAAGTAATATGCAAACAGACAAAAATGTAAGAATTTTCCAAGCCCATACACCATTCATAATCAATTTAACAATGTCAAGTGAAGAAAAATGCATGAATTCAAAAAGGCAACAGGGTGTGTATCTGCTAAGCGAGAAACACACTACAGAGAAGCACACACTCCACAAACCCAATAGTATCATAGATTAGTAATGACATTGTCACGAAATGAATGAATGAATGTTTTGAATCACATCATGATGATACAATAAGATGGTTGTTAGCCTAGAAAATCAATATAGCACATACATTTAAGCAACTCCAGATGAATCTAGATACAGATATGAACAAAATAAGTCAGATTAAGTTTGAAATTATCATGTATGAGGCAAATTATTCAGTCAAATTATTTTTGCTAACTTTGAAACATAATTCATAAGCAATAGGTGGCTTCAAGCCTAAACCAAATATCCCCACTGCATCCAATGCTTCTTTAGAGATAGGAAAGCCTAAATTAAGGTCCTCTCTTTTAGCATCAAGAATGTGAGCAGCAGTAATTTATTCAATATTTTCTCTATTAATTATTTCTATGCAAACCTATTTGATTGTCTTTTATTCCGATAGCTTTAACTCTATGAAACAAAGAAAATTGCTTAATAAGGTATACAAACTTAGGAGAAGTGCTCTGTCACAAAAAGAATCCATATGAATCTTTTTTTCATATTGATCAACCAGTGTATATATTCAACATATCTGACAAGAAGAAGCTATATGATAAAAAGTGTGGATATATGAACATAATGAAATCATACCTTGATGAGATACTTGTTCTCCGATTGCCTCTTAAGTGCTTCAAGGATACACTTCAAAAAACAAAAGACAAAATCATTAACCTCATTATAACCACTAAATCTTGGGTCAGTGAAAAAAATAACAAGAGTTCCATTCTTGCCTTATCAAATTGAATAAGGACTTGAATGGCAACCTCTGGATTGAGCGTACCACTTAGAACCATCTCGTCCAACGTCTCAGTCAAGCAGGTTCCAATTTTGGATCCACGGTAGATCTCGTAAGTTGACATCTTTGGTCCTCTGACAAAGTATCTTGTCTCAAGTTCACACTCAATCAAACGATTCTTGCTTAACCTAGATTCTAAAATAATAATTTCCAATAAAGAAATCCAAGATTATGCTCGGGGTAGAGATAATCAGCTCATAATATTCTCAAAGTTTGATCGAATGCTAGTTTTATGCACACATTGAAATATTACACTGACAAACAACAAAAACCATACGCACATGTATAGAACGAAATAGATATCAAATCAATCAAAAGACTAAACACATTAAATTGAAAAAGAAGAAGGTAAGGGATCGAGAGCTACGATTTTGATACTTGGTTCCACTGCTTCTTCTCCTAGCTCTAACCCCTTCCCTCTTTGGCTGATTCGAATATATGTTATAGTAGAGAAATTAGGTTTTTATACACCGATTTTCTCACATCTGGGTATATATATAACGCTGGTTATATACCTTCGAAGTGACAAATTTGCCCTTTTAATTTCTGTTTGTATCTATTTTAAAAACGGAAGTCGTACGGTTCAAGTTTTCGTGAAAGCACCACGGTTACGGGATGTGTAACCGCCATGGTCACGCATCCCGTAATCATGGTGTTTTTGCCCTACTTGACGCAAAAGCGAACCGTAGTCGTCACAACATTCAAACAACGAAGAGGCAGGAGGTGAAGGTAATCGAACCAAATCGAGCCAAATACGAAGGTTAATCAAATGGATCAAAGCGGTGACGGAGATAGACCGTTCCAAAAGCGTAAACACACCCCAAACGAGGTAAACTTTACAAGTTTTCGATTTATCGGTGTTTTTTTTCTCGTTTATGGAAATCGGAATGGATTCCGTTGATTATGTTGTTAATGTGGCTTGCTTTACGTTAGATTTGTTTAGAATAAGTTAGATTAGTGTTGAAATCGGGATGGAAGGTGCAAATCACTTCGCAAATCTGCCGTTGAAGGCGGATTTGCAAAGAAGAGATGAACAGTAGCACCACGGTCACGGGCTCCATAACCGTGGTGTCATTGTTCATAATGTATTGCATTCGCTTTGCATTATAATGCATTATGATGCATTATAATGCAAACCGAATGCTATACTGCATTAAATCTAGTTATTTTAAATTAAATTTTAAATTAAATCGAATTAAAATTAAATTTAATTAATTTAAATTAAATTATATAAATACAACTTTTAGTTTAAAAATTGAGTTTGAATTGATTTAAATTAATAATAATTTGAATTAATTAATTTCATTGGATTAATTTACTTTAGTATCAATTAAAATTGAATGAAAATAAACTAAACTAAATTAATAAAAATTTATTTAATTACTTTTTAATTTCATAAAATTAATTTAATTTCAATTAAAATGGATTGAAAATAAATTAAATTTAATAAAATAAAATTAGTTTAATTAATTTTTAATTTCATTTAATTACTTTTAAATTTCATTTTGAATGGAATGAATAAAAAGTAAAATAAATGAAATTAATTTAATTACTTTTTAATTTCATTTAATTACTTTAAATTTCATTTAAAATGGAATGAATAATAAGTAATTAAATAAATTAATTTAATTACTTTTTAATTTCATTTAATCACTTCAAACTTGATTTAAAAGGGAATGAAAATAAACTAAATTTAATTTAATTACTTTTAATTTCATTTAATATCATTTAATTTCCTTTAAATTCATTTAAAATGGAACTAAAGTAAAATACATTAAATAAAAATAATTAAACTACACTAAAATACCAAACTATAGTTATTACAGGGCATGGAGAGGCGGAGGTGTCCTACGGCCTCCGCTCGTAGAGCTAGAGCTTTGACAGAGACGGAGAGCAGCTCTCAGGTTATTGGTCCGGCGGCCGGCACATTACTAGTGGAGATAGATCTACCAGTTGGCGAGCATACAGTTGTTCGTAGGGAGGTTCTTTCAAAGCCGACTTAAGGGTCAGATTCGGAGGGCTCTCCTTCTGTACAGCCAGATGAGATAGATCCACCAGTTGGCGATCATACATATATTACTACTGACGAGTAGGTAGAGCGACCAACAAACGTACTTGTCGATCCACCAGCTGGCGACCATATTGAGGCGGCAGAGTTTCATTTTGATGTTCCAGCTGAGGAACATGTAGTGCCGCCACAAGATCCATTTATATCGGCTGATCGAGGCCGTGTTGTTGCAGACACAAGGGCACCATTGATCAGCGCTGTGCTAACATGCTACGTCGGTCACCGTGCTCGAGGTGTCTAGATGGGAGGGAGAGGTAGAAAACTAAATCATAGTTCCAGCACATTATGTTACAGAAGCTAAATTAATAAATTGTTTAATTGAATATGCGTTGTTTTATGAAAGAAGACTATAGGAGACCCATGACCGCGTTTCGGCGGATAGAACACATCGTTGTGCTGAGTAGATGGATCTTCGATGCTGACAGAGACGACCCCACTTCTTGGTTTGCTATTGCATCTCAGAGTGGGTTGACGGATTTGCTTGACGTCCCTTTCGGTGGAGTTGACCACGCCCTTATACATGCACTTGTCAAGCGGTGGCATTCGGAGACTAACAGCTTCCATCTACCATGGGTGAGATGACCATCACCCTCCACGATGTAGTCATCATCCTAGGCATTAGGATTGATGGAGACGCCCTAGTGACACCTTTGTCTACACGGCGTACCAGGTGGTTGAGTGACATCTTCTATGTACCAGAGGTCGAGGCTCAGGGGCACCAGATAGCTCTACTTGTCGATCTGTTGAGGATAACTTTTGATATTATTCGACGCAACCCAACCACCCCAGCTGAGGATGTTGCTTCTGTATTTCTCCTCTTCTTCTTGGGGTCATCATTGTTTGTCGATAAATTGACGAACAAGATTCGAACTTGGTTAATTGATTTAGTACGTGATCACCACCATACAAGAGGCTTGGGTTGGGGCACCAGCGTATTGGTGTACTTGTACTCGTACGTATTACTATCACTCTACTTCCTTAATTAATATCTTTTATTTTTTATTATTATTATAAATGACAAATCTGAACTTTATGTACAATATGATAGGCGACGCTTCACGACTGAAGGTGAAGACGGTCGGAGGTTGTACGTCACTGCTTCAGGTAAGAACGTCGGGAGGTGATTTTCTTAATTCGTGGCTCAGACTCCTCAACCTTAACTTCAGCTACATGTCCTGGTTCGGCCTCTTCAGGTTCGGCCTCCTCAACCTTAACTTCCGCATGTTGACTTGCTTTTGGTGGATGACCTCAAGGATGTGGACGTGTCGATCCAGAACCATGTTCGAACCCACTTGGTTCTATCCTTGTTGAAAGAATGTCATATTTTGGAGGTCTTCCTTTAGTTCTAATTTTCTGCTTTGGTACTGCCAACATTGAACGACCCGGATGTCTAATATCCTCATACGATGAAGCCATCGCTCAAGCTCATCTCTACTAAGCAATTTCTTGTTCATTCGCTCCCTATAGTCATTGCGTGACTCCATGTATGGATCAATATGGACAACATCATCTTCTAGCGTCGAATCCACTCTTGTCCATCGTACTTGCTTCCAATAAGGGTGGATTTGATCCAAACGTATTGGTTCCCAAACCCTCATAGCAATAAAGAACTTGTATGCACAAGACAACTCATGAGCTTCCCTCCGATATGAATCCTTACATGTTGTTATGCTCCTAATTTGCTTTGCCTTGTCGTAAATCTCCAACAATATCAGGAAGCACTCGTAGCTTACTTTGTTCCGGAGCAAATCAAATATTGGCACCCGCACTTCCAACAACATCCTCTCGGGTGAAGTCTCTATTGACGCTTGAATTTGATCAATCTTCTCATTTACCATCAAGTCAATATTCTCCATCACCAACTGAAACCCTTGCACGCTAGAACGAAATGTACTCTTCAACAATGAGTGTGCTGACTCACACCTAACAACCAATATCAATTCAATACACTTTTGCACTATGATAATTAGAAAACAAGTGTAAACAATATAGGAATAAGTTCTTACGCATTTGTTGTCCTCGTGCCAAAGTGAAGATGCAAGTCGCACCAAAATTCGAGCAATTGCTTCCTTGTATGGGATTAGCCATGTAGTTTCCAAATAATCCATCAACCTCGGATAACCTTGCCATTGTACTTTCATCTCACCAAAACGCCGCTCGTAACTCTCATGAGATCTTGATTCAATAAGAGCATGGTAGTGTGATGCAAAAATTGCTTGTAATTCTTTTGACCGTGTCACCGCCCAAGATCTATGTTGAATGTTGCAACTTATATGAAAGGTGCAAATCATGTGTTTCACATCCGAAAAAATAACATCAAGCTTTGTATGCCTTTGAGCTCAAAAGAACATCCGTTGCTCTAACACATGGAGTGCTTGTTGGAGAGGACTTCACCCTTCGGTTTGTAGTTTCTTAATCTTCAGTCCAACATTGTATATTTGTGTTATTGTGCTGACGTTGTAGGGATCATCTAACTTTATTGACTTCAAAATATTTCTCGGTTTGAAATCCGACCCAAGTTCACGTCCCACCCTCCGAAATTGTTTCTCCGTCAATCGGCTGGCATATGTGTGTCCCTTTAACTGCTCGGGAAGCGTATGATTGTGCACTTCATTTATAACATGCAACGTCCATTTCTCAACCTCGCTTTGTATTCCTTTGAGCTCAAAAGAACATCCGTCTTTTCTCGATTTGTGTGCTCGGCTAGAAGACGATTTGGTATCAGGATCAACGTCTTTCTTCTTACGAGGGGTTCCGAAACGTTCGCATGTCAAACGAAACGTAACGAATCCCATGGAGTTTCTCCACGACCTACTAGTAATCAACACCATATTCATAGTTCCTCTCATGAATCAAGCTCAATCCACCATTGTCTCGCGATCTTGGAAAAAACCGCGAATTTCAAACATTCGCGTATAATCAGTCCCTTCGTCACGAGAATAATTTGGAAGACCCTAGTTCACATAGAAAAGAAAAGTATAAGGTAATGAAAGAAAACTTACAACTCTACTTCACTAATTATATGAAATGTTTTTTTAACATAAATTACAAATATGTCTAATGTTTCTAACATAAACATACAATTATATCTAATATTTATAGTTTTTCTATGTTTTTCGGTTATAAAGTACTTACCTCAAAATGTCGAAGGAACTCGTCTGGTTCACTAAATTTCGTATCGTCAAACGGAATCATCATCTCATTATCCTCGTGTGTTGACATTCTCTTAGGTGTTTGTTGGAAATTTAGTAAGCGTTTTTTTTTAAGAGAGATTTTGTATCACCTCAATATATATAGCCGATGAAAATACACAGCGTTCTAATTACAACGGTCATATTTATAACCATTACACAACGTTCGAATTACAACGTTTAAAAATCACAACGTTCAAATTACAACGTTCAAAAATCACAATGGCCAAATAATGACGGTTACGGAAAGCGTGACCGTGGCGGTCACACTTTCTGTAACCGTCATGTCTTATTTAAAAGAAATGTCGTGCCCGTAACACCCCTCTTTTAAAATAAGGAACTAATTTTTCTTAGACAACCTACTAATTTTCATTTTTATTTTCATTGTTATGATAAAACACATAACAAAAGTGAAAACTCGAATAAAGGCACATGTACAACACTTACTCGATTTGCTACGGTATCAGACACATTTTCCCACGGGTGGCCTAAAGTTATTGTAGTATAGAATCATCCCCAAATATCTCTGTTAGAGCGGGAATATGTAAAACATGAATACCACTAGAAGCCACAGGAATAACACCACAGAAACCCAAGGTTTGAGTGAAATAAACACCGAGACTTCAATCTTTTTCAATAAAGTCATCACGTAGTAAATTAACAAAACCTAAAGTGTCCCTTTCCCCATAAGGGCATTGTAAGTTTTTCTAGTTACCCATGAAACATAAACTACAAAATTGAACTACTAACACATAAAATAATTACATTATCTAACTATTACACTTCCCCTAAACCTTGGCTTGCTATAATGCCAAGTAACATTCACACTAAAGGCTTGTGTGGTTGGAGAGGTGGAAAGAAAAAGGAAAGCAAAGTGTTAAGAAGATGAAAAGGAAATGAAAAGGTCTTAGTTTTAGGAATGGAATTATGGACTTTAGTATTACTTTTTTTTGTTTGGTTCAAAGGGAATCATTGATCTCGTTACTAAGGATAAAGAAAAGACTATCAATGTTACTTAATTTTATATTTGGTTATTTTTGCTTGGTTTTTATAAAATAAACATCTTATAATTTTAATATTATATCACAAAATATACAGAGTTCTAACAACACAATAAGAAAGCACGACAACTATAACCATCTTGGAAGCCTACGAGAACCTTCAGTGAAGTACTCTAAGACTCAGAATTTGGGACGCGGGGGGGGGG
>BSUD01000007.1:117278711-117292627 GCA_033239045.1 Fagopyrum esculentum | reverse complement strand
GGGGGGAGAACAAGAGAGGAATCACTACTTCGGGTGTGATTTGAAATGAGATCTCAACTCTCCTTTTATAGGAGTTTGGAGAAGGTTGTTGGATTGAGAATCAATCTCGTCCACTCACTCCCGCATGAAATAAGTAAAAATAAAATCTTGGAGATAAGATTGAATTGTGGGTTAGACTAGCCATTTGGGCATGCGTAAGGAAAGATTTAGGTCAACCCAAAAACATAATGATAGGTTGTCAACCCATCATCAGTTCAATAAGGCCCTCACCCCGAAGTCATTCCCCTAACCCATGAGCCCTCGCCGCGTGTGTGGTCTAGCAAATGCTAGAGCTTCTCTTCATAGACTTAATTAGTTAACCATAATATGTTTATTAAAATACATATGATGTCCAACCAACCTCCACATTGCCGATGTGTGACAAGTTCCTCCACAATTAAATCTCTCAATGTTAATATAATACACTCATCTTTGGGCATTAATTTCTCATTCATTTAGACATCATTTTATACGTATGGGTATACCAAATTGTATTACTCGATACCACGAAGCTAATGCTCCTATTTTCTTGCCCAGAAAATCCTTCCGATGTAAGTTCCTTAAAAATGATTCCAACAATCTCGCATGAATAAAAATGAATCTCAAACATGTTTTGTTTTTGATAAAAACGGAATGGACTTTTGAGAGTACAGCCGAAGAATCATTGCATATGGGTTGGTAGCATGATGTCTTGAACCACCCGGACTTTGATGTAAACCTAGACAATAACTATCAGATTGTTTCATATTCTCCACAAAACAATGTTATCTTTGTTGTGTTCATTTTGTCCTTGGACAACCTTAGTTTAATCATGAGTGAACTTGGAGAAAATTATCCTTCCAAAGATTCTCCTAGTCACGGCCCATTCACACTCACAAGGTAATAAATTGTCATACCCCACCTCTATTTCAAGGATATGGAATCATTAAAAGCTTAAAGCTTAACCTCATTTCCTTATCATGCAGCACTGGCGTCATCGAGGAACTAGGCAAAGACATAGGTCTCCGAATGCACACCTAGATTCTACTTGAGTTGGTTTTCCCTTTGAACCTGCATCGTGGGATCTCTAGTGTTGTAAGTGGGGTTAGCCGTCAAGCATCATCTTTTGTAATAGGCTGCAAACCATTCTTTTTGATGATTTTACAACTTGGTCTCGCGGTAAACCCTTAGTAAATAGATCCACTAGGTTGTTTGATGATTTGACATAATCTATAACAATCACGCTTGTCGAGTAGTTGTCTAATGGTTTTATGTCTCCGTCTAATGTAATGAGATGTTCCATTATACATACAATTTTATGCCCGATCTATAGCCGATTGACTATCACAGTGTACACATATTGATGACACGTGTTTATTCCATAGATGATTATCTGCAAGGAAATTCCAAAGCCACTCAATTTTTTTAACTACTTTATCTAAAGAAATGAACTCATATTACATCATGGATTTGGCCAAGAGCGTTTTTATTCGCAAAATTTCCAAGATACCGTTACTCCACCTAGTATGAATACATATTAACTAGTGGATTTGGAGTTTCTCAAGTCAAAAATCTAGTTGGCATCATTGTATCCTTCTAATATAGTTGGTTGAGTATCATAATGTAGCCCAAACTCTTAAGTATGATGTAAGTAATTCAACACCCATGTATGGCGTTCTAGTGTTTATGTCTTGGATTGCTCGTGTAGCAGCTAAGTACATTGACCGCGTGCGCCATATCAGGTCGGGTATAGAAGGTTAAGTACATAAGACTACAAATAAACACAATACAGTGCAACCATTAGATGTGTCTTTATAGTAGGTACATTGATCTCATTCATTTAAGCTGAATCCATTTGACATCATTACTCTATCTAATTTCTCATGCCATTGTTTAGGAGCTTGTTCAAGTGCATATAAGAATTTGACAAGTCTACACACCTTATGTTCATGTCCAGGAATTACATACCCCTCGGGTTGTTTCATGTAAATCTCATCATCCAAATCTCCATTTAGAAAGACCGTTTTTCCATTCATTTGGTGTATCTCGAGGTTTCCCAATGTTGTTATGACTATCGACAGTCTTATTGATGTTATTCTCGTTAGTAGAGAATATAAGTCAAAGTAATTCAGGCCTTTTTTAATGTTAGAATCCTTGCACTACAATCCTAGCCTTGTGTTTATCTATGGAGTCATCGGTTTATAACTTAGTTTTGAAAATCAATTTGCTTACAAGTGTTTTACACCTGTGCGGTAAGTCGACTAACTCCCATATATGATTTTGCATAAAGGATTTTATCTCACTTTTGACTACTTCTTTCCAAGTAGGTTCATTTGGTGTAGACATAGCTTCCACATAAGTTCTTGGTTCTTTCTCTAAAAAGAAAGCCGTTATGAACTCATCACCAAAAGTTCTCTTTTTGATATTTTTTGCTCCTTCAAGGTTCAACCTCTTATTGAGCTATTTTGCTTTGTCAAGGTTCATCCTCTATATTTTTATCGGGTACAAACGTTCCGTCATTTTGTTCTTCACAAGTACGGTTAGGATATTCTTTATCCTTGCATGAAAAAATGTTTTGAAAGAAGGACGCATTTTGTGATTCCATGATTGTACTAACATGGATATCCGCTATATCTTATTTGTACATCGGAAATCGGTAAGTGTTGTTGTTAAATACATATCCAATAAATATACAATCAATATTTTTTGGTCCAATAGTTACCCTTTATGAAGTTGGTACAACCACTTTTGTCATGAACCCAACATCACTAAGAAGTTTGTCGTGGTGAAGTTGTATGACTTCAAAATGGTAGATTCTAAACTTCTCATGGAATGATTTCAAGGGCTATTTGAAACACAAGAGGAAGGATATAAAAGTCGAGGACTTAATGGCAAGGAAAAATGTGGAATCAACTAACTGGAAGCTGGTGACTGGGAACAGTTAATGAGCTGAAAAGGATAACATGGTTGAGCATGGTAAAGGGAAGAAGTGCAAGGTTGAAGAAGCAACCTTCTAAGAAGTTTAGCGGAAAGTGTAACAAATGTGGTAAACTGGGGCACAAGGCGATGCATGCCATAGTAAGATTGATCTCCGCAAGGCAAAGACTCAAGTCAATGTTCATCAAATTGACCCATACAAAATGACTTTTGTGTTGTGGTGTCGGAAGTGAACATTTCATGAGGAATTCCTATGGAATGGTGGTACGATACAGGTGCTACCAAACATATGTGCGCTCATAGAGGATTGTACGTTATACCTCTACCATATAATACCCGGAAAATTTATTTCTGATGAATTCCAAAGCACACCGGACCTTGACCGGTTTTGGACTTCTTCCATCGTATTATCATTTTATGTGAAGCTCCTACTCGTATAAAATACTCGAATCAAACGAGTTTTTCTTTTCTTAACCATTGGAAGAGGTTTATCCATCAAGACTATCCATTTGGGCCTGTTATGAAGACAACTAGTTGAGTCCATGAAGGCTTGCTATCCTCGCCCATGAGGAGGCTGCCTAGAAGTCCAACAACCACTTCTCCATCTATGTAACATCAGCAGGCAACCCTAGCAGCCTGCAACTCTCATCCCCCGCCTTCATTCCCAAACCTTGGCTACCGACTTGCTCCTTCCCTCTCCCTTCGTACATAGGCATTGCTCCTCTTCCCTGCATCGTCGTTGAACCACCACAGCTTCGGCCTCCTCTTATTGGAAGCAACAACAGAGGTACATGTGTTCCTTCGGTGGCAAGCAGTGGCAACAGTTCGACAATTTTGTTCCTCTTGGACTACAAGCAATAGCGGCGGATCGGTTCCTTCTTCCTCCCTTCGTCTGCAAGCAACGGCGGCGGGATCGACGGATGCACCTTCGACCTGGTCGTCAATAGCAGTACAATCCAGGAGACCGGATCTCATCCTCGTGTTTGGGAGAGCATATATATAACCGATGGAAATCAATAACGGTTAAATTATATCAGTCACTTTTATAACGTTCGAATTACAACGTTCAAATCTCAACGGTCACAACATCCACGGTTACGGGATGCGTGACCGTGACGGTCACACATCCCGTTTACGTTGCGCATATACGAAATCTTGAACCGTGCCCGTAATACCCAAAAAAAAATATTACGTAAAAACATTGTATTTCAATGATTGTTGATTCTTTTTTTTATTCAACCTTACCTTGATGTCACGGTTTTGAATCCATACATCTACCTATATATTTAATATATTTTAAATATTTAATTAAAAATAAATAAGTATAGGTTTGCAAGTTATGGGCTAAAGTCGGCCCGTTAATATGCGAGACATACCGGCCCGACATCTATCCAAACGTAAGGAGATTATTTTTTTTTTTTTTTAGAAACTGGGTAAGAGATTCGATCACCGTTAAATAACGATGAGCCGAGAGGCCGTACAACACGGCGGACGGAAACAACCGTCAAGAGAGCAATACAAACCAAACAAAAACAACAACACGAGAGGATGGAGAAACAACAGCGGACCAAGCACGGAGGTGAAGGGAGAACTCCACGAAGACGAAGCAGGTGTACAACGAGCCAAGCACTGCCGAAGAAGCACCGTTGGAGGCAGGTACAACAGGAACCGAACTCCTGGGGAAGTGAAAGACGAGACTCCAAGGAAACATTTTCCATCAAATGGAGTTGTCCGGAAGCACACGACCACGACTGCGATCCAAACACGACTCAAAACACACACCCACATCAACAGAAGAACAAACAAGATTCTAGATAATTACTAAAAAAGTACTTATCTACAGTTCACAAAATGATCATATACAATTCATTGTTGTTATGAGCTTCTTAAACGCTTGTGGGAGATCGAAACTCGTATGAATTGTTTGGTTTTCTTTTAATCATCTGATTCCCTAGAGGAAAGAACTCACCCAAGTCAATGACAAGGGTGGTCACAAAATGATCATATACTATTCATTGTTGTTATGAGCTTCTTTGATAGGATTTTTCGGAATGAAGTAAGTGATTTAGTAGTTGAAGCTCTGGGCGTTTTGGTTTGCAGCTGAAGTATAATGCAAACTTGAAAATAATGTTCCCGGAATCTGGAAATGCACCTCAGAATCCAAGCTTGGTACGGCGCCAGTGCCTGCGCTTCGCATTGTACCTGATAGTGTTATCAGTACGCATGCGAATCCAGTTGGGGATTGGGCGATTCTGACGCATCTTCTTCCCCAGTTTCTTCTTGATCATGAAGGTCTTGTGGGACGGCATGTTCAACGACAGAAGAGGGGCTAGGGTTTTACGGAGGTGGGGTAGACTCAATGACCAAACCCAACGAGTTGCACGGTTTATTTGGATGGGCTCGTTTACCGATAGGATGCTCAGTGGGAACCATAAATTAACAAAGTTAACTGGGTTGATTGAGTAATGGTTATCAATGTGTTTGGTCGAGAAATTGCCGGAGGCAATTCCCCCTCTGTTCATGTTTGTTGTATTGGTCACCTTGGGGTTAAGTCCGATGGTATCGGTAGTGAATTGTGTCGATAGACAACAAAAATAAAACCGATTTCCGGCCAACAAAATTGAACAACCAACTCAACATCAGAAAGAGGAATCCAATAAAGGAAATAACGGTTGATACACCAATCGAATGCGAGTTAAGTTTTGTAAGGTGGAATAACCAGCAATGTACACCGTACAACTTTTTGAGTTCAAGAGTTTTGCTGTTAGTATTTGTATAGTGCTCCAGATTCTGGAGCTGCTTGTTTGGAATCATCGATGATTTTAATCTGCTTCGTCTCCAGACTAGTAGCAAGTTGTTGTTCTTACCCCAAAGGGAAGAACTAGAAGTAAATTGGGTGGGAATCAAGTTAAGTGTACACCTGGAAGAGCTTCGGAGTTGATCCATCTTCCTACTCTGCTCCCATGGCTACTACAACTCTTTTCTTCACGCTTTAGGGGCTTAAGATTCTTTATCCTTCGATCAACGGAAATGAGAGATCTCCAAGCTTAGTTCTTCCTACTTCTTCGTCTACTTCTTTCTCCAACAAAAGGAAAACCCTTTCGCTTATAGGTCGATGAAACCGGAACTGGTATCAATCGATTTCACTTCTTCAACAAGGTTGAGACCTGTACTCATTCACCATGAATGATTCATGCTTCTACGCAACCCATGTGAAAGAGAGGCTTTTGGATCTTTCGATCTATGTGTTTGGCGGCGACATTGGTCAAGGGTTTGGAAGAAAACCATCGATTTTCCGATTGGTGGGTTAAGGGAATGTGAATAACTCGAGTTTTCTTGCTAGATTTGCAGATCCGGGAAGGACAAACGTCTTTGAGAGCGGCGGTGGAAGGGTGAGGAAACCCTAGGTTTCATTGGCGCGTCAAAGCGCGTAGTATTTGGGGGGTTTTAGGGTTTTTTTCAAGTTGGGTTTTTTGTATTCTAGCCTTTAAACGTAAGGAGATTATACATTAGGTATCAGCACACATTAACTATATATCTTCTATTTGGATTCTTAGAGCATCTTCATCCTAGAAATTTTCAAGAAATTTTTTATCTGATTTTTCTTTTTTCTTTTATTCACAAAATAATTGAAGAACCTCTCTCTTCCATCCCATAATTCATCAAAATTTCTTTAACGTATAGTTATAACCAACAACCTGTTACATCCCCTACATTTGGGCAAAACAAAAAAAACAAATTAAAATTTTCTTTGATTTGTGTGAAATGGGCAGGAACCTGTCAAGATGAGTATCTCTGCAGAGAAACTTCTCTCCACTAATTGCATCGATTCTTTCTTCTAATATGACATTTATTTTTATTTTTAAATTTTTAATTGTTAAAGAAACTCTGAAGTTCTTGGATGAAGATGCTCTTAGAGCATGTGCAATAGTTTCCCCATTTTAGAGAAAACTGGGCTTTTAGGGAATTTTGGGCTTTTTTTAGGTCCAACAAATTCTCCATCCCAAACCCTAAAATAGAGGGCTTCCTAAAAATTTGTCTTGCTTTCCCTATATTTGCAGCAAGGAGAATCTTCTCCAAATACATCTCACGTACAATTTAACAAGTCAGTTTTCTTTCGTCACTCGTTTTCAACGAAGAACCAAGCACCTTCCTCAGGTATTCCAAAAAATTTTTCACAAAGATCTTATATTATATTCATTTTAAGTTTATTATGAAACTATTCTCTCATATTGAAAGAACGTTGAGCAAATTAGGGTTGATTTTCTTCAACCTAAAACACTTGATTGTGATTTCTGGGTTTACTTTGTTTACCTGCTAAAATAGCTACTCTTTTATGGTTTTTTCCACTTTCCCTTTTATTGGTTTATATTTACTTACGGCAATTGTGTTGGAGATGCATTTACCAACTAGTCTGCAAAATTGAATTTGCCTTGTCCAACTAGCCAAACTCCTCCATTTCCATTTTAATAATCAAACAAAGTACAAATTGTCAAGACGCATATTTTGTTTCTTCTTTCAATTCAAAGTTGTATTAAGGGAATGGACATTGCTGATTACTCTAAGCTCTTTTTTAAAGACAAGCATGAAGAAATAAAGAATGATGTCACTGAAAACTTGATTAAGTGTAAATTGATATATGTTTTGGCTATAGCTCACGATTACTCTCTATTATGGTGCATGCTACTAAAACTGTAGGACTTTGTTCCACATTTTCCAATTCTGTTTATCTTTCATTACCCTTGTTCGCTCCAAACGGTGTGTGCAAGCTTTAAATTTATAACCCTAGATGTAAGCTTAAAACAAGGATGCGAACCTGCAGTGTACGGGTCAATTGTAATAAAAAGCAAGAAATTTCAGGGGTCGATCACAGGGACTTAGTGAAACAAAGCAGGTGTAAGTTGTCTATGTAATTACTAACCACAAAAGCGATTAAAACAATCAAAGATGATAAAAAGTCAATTAAGGAAGTATGCAATTCTAGGGATTAAAGCATCAAGTTGTGGTTCCAACTCAAGATCTAAAGATAAGCGGACAAAGCTGATATTTTTGCAAATGGAAGGTGTTTCTAAAGTGGAATAGATCACCGGGTAAGTCTCACTACTCACTAATCCCAAACCATAACTCCTATTATCGGGTAAGTCTCAAGGAATTAAGGAAAAGAACTATAATCTCAAATTAATACTCCAACTAAGGGAATAGAATCAACCTTTATCGGGTAAGTCTCAGGCTAACTCACAAAGATGGAATGAAAGCACACTCAAACCTCAATAAAGGATAAACCTTTATTACCTACACTTATGATCTTAGGTAAACAAACAAAGGAATTACCGGGTAAGTCTCATCCTAGGCTTGCATTGAACCAGGAAAGGTGTAATAAGAATAGGATTTGGCAAACTCTAACACTTAACTCTCAGTTACGGATCAGAAAGGTTCACCTCGGTCAGACGAATTCCACCCCAGCCGAGATGTTCATCGACTGAACGAGATGTTCTAGGGTTAAGGATAAAGACTCGAACCTTCAAGGTCCTACTGTGATTAAGATTATTCTATCATTGTTTTTCCCACAACCTTCAGCCAATCACCCTAGAATCACACACCACTCATCATCATGAAAGCAATAATCAAATATAAGGGAAGAAGGTGAATAATTGAACACAAAAACCTTAAGAGAAAGGCTTCAATAACTGAATCAATTATCAAACAAACAAGCGTTCCTTGGATCACAATCCAATAAGACAATCAACAAAGAAGGGAATCTAAGAGAATCTTACAAAACCCTTCACAAAAGCTATAAAAGCTATCAACTTCCTTCCTTCAATCTTCCTTCAACCTTCAAAAAGGTTCTTCAAATCTCTCAGCTGTAGTCGGATGCTCTAAGCACGATAGTGGATGCCGGATTTGTGGAAAATCCGACCCTTTTTATAGGAAAATTACCTCCCAAAGATAAAAGAGCTTAGAAAGATATTCTCCCATAAAATAGGTAAAATGTATGGGCTGAATTATCTTCTTCCTTCCAGGAATCCAACCTAAAAATATAAGATCCTCTTTCCAAAAATAAAAGATCTCAGCCAAGAATAAAATATATCTTGCCGCGTCCAAGGTGTTCGCCTCGGTCGAGCAGCTCCTCTGGATCACCTCGGTCGAGATGGTACTGTAGCTGACCGAGGTGACTCTAAACTGAATGTGAAATCTCTCAAATCCGGTCCAAAGTGAATCTCTAATCCATTTCCATGATTCCTGGATTCTTCCTTAAGCTCCTGAATGTAGCTCCAATGACTCCTTAGCTCTTTTAGCTCCATTTTGATGCAAAACGTGCCATTTTACCTACGATTACAACGAAACTTGGTGTAGACCTCGATTCTCGCAAAGGTAGATGAAATGACAATATAATCACATAATATACATCCAAACATGCAGATTATTGAAGATAAAACGTCTAAACAAGTCCCAAAATATAGACAATAATTCATGCTATCAACCCTAGGCATATATGTATCAATTAGGTACTTATTATAATTTACTTACCAACATTCTTTAGATCGATCACACTCTGAGATTGATAGTTGTTCATTAAGAGATCTATATCAAAGATATTATCCTAGCTGACAGATTTGTATAATTCAGACAGGGAATTGGAAAATAATGTTTCATATTCCAAACTGAGCATAAATTTAGTTGTTTGTAATCTTGCAGCTTAATGATCCCTTCTTGTAGATGTCTTAAGTTCTTCTTCTTTTTTTTTAATAATTTGATGGTTGTTATTTCTACTGAGTTTAATTATTTGTTCATCTATTTTGTTTCTGGAGGTGTTTAATAGGCAAGTACAACTTCTAATTTTGGAGATGAATTTTACCGATCTATTAAACAATGGATCACCCCTTTGTGATCTCAATGAACCACCTCTTACATATGATACATCGTTGAGTCCGTATAGTTGCGATGCTTATCATTTTGAAGAAACAGACATCACTGAAGTTTACATTGACCAAGATATGTCACGTGCACCTAGCAACAAGAAATCACATAAGCAATCTCAAAGAACAACCAACTTTTCTCCTGAGGAAGACAAATTGCTTATTGCTGCATGGTTGAATACAAGTTTGGATCCAATCAAAGGATCTGATCAAAAGAAGAACCAATTCTGGAAAAGAATTACTCAATACTTTGAAGATCATAAGAGTTGGTCGGAAGAACGAAGTGAAAAATCACTAACGAATCGGTGGTCGAAAATTAGCTTCAGTGTTAGCAAATTTAGTGACCATTATGCTGTTGTTGAACATTTACGGAAAAGCAGATACACGGAAGCAGATAAGGTACACAATGTTACTATCTTCATTATCTTTATTATCACCTTTTTCTCATTTTAATGTTTTCAAATACTAGCTAGTAGATAGATGTTGCAAATTGAAAGATTATTTTTCTACTAAGTTTTGACATGATTGAGGTAATATTTGTAGATCCAAGAGGCCAAAACAGTCTACAAATCTAAGGAAGGTCATCAGTTTGTATTAGATCATTGTTGGACTCTTCTCAGGTTTCAACAAAAATGGATGGTTGAACATAAAAAATTTGAAACAAGCAGAAACTCCAAGGGTACTTCTGGGAAAAACCGAACTTCAATCAACTTGGAGGATGATAATGGATGATGTCAATGAACCTGCACCTTTGAAGAGGCCTATTGGAAGAAAGGCGGCTACAAAAGCGACAAAAAAAATAAAATCCAATGGTCAAGGTGGTGATGTTGAGAGTGAGTCTTCTAATCTTCATTCTGAGTTAAAAGAGTTTAGGGCAAGGAGACTAGAAAGTGATCGGGTAAAGGTTGAAAACCTTAAGATGTTAATTGATATTGAGAAAAAACAGGTTGCCCTTAGAAAAAAAAGAAATTGAAACTCAAGCTAGAAGTGAGGAGGCTAAAATAATGGCTATGGATACTAAGTTCATGGATCCTCTTGAAGCGGGATATATCATCAGTCGCAAACGAGAAATTTTGGCGAAAAGAAATGATAAGAATGGAATTGAGTAGACTCTTATGTCATTACACGGTCATTGAAGATGGCCGGGATCTATCTTAATTACTTTTAATAGACTCAATGTTTTTTTTCTAAGACTTTTTTATTTGGCGTAATTGTTAAGACATTGTTGTTAGCATGTTCATTTGCACAGCGTAGTTATGTAGCTTAGTTATTCACATATTGGAAGACTTAGTTGTTGACAATATTTTTTCTATCTTTCTTACTTTTTGTTCTTACATAGCTTAGTTGCTAGAAGACTTCTACATTCATTGAGTTGTTTGATACATGTGCATTCTTTCTTTCCTTTATCTATCTTTTGATATACACTAGTTGAATTAGATATGATTTGTTTAAGAAAAAAAAATAAAAAGCTATACTTTATTCATCTTGAGTTAAAGACATTACAATGAAGTTGATAATTATTTTTTTTATAAAAAGCATATAACTAATTGGCTCCATGTTTTTTCCATAAGTGTTCGATAAGGTCTTCTTGAAGTTGATTATGCACTTGTCTATCCCTAATTCGATGACGATTTGCAATGAATTCTATTATTGTTGGGTGTACGATCGAGCGATGGTGATATATGTGCTATCTCAGCTACGTGATCATATTCTTTTTCAATCTCATGTATCTTCCTTAGTCTACGAACATGCAAATATTCATCACGTTCATCTTCGACGATCATATTATGCATAATTATGCATGCCATCATAATATGTTTTAGATGATCCTTATTCCAAAGTCTTGTTGGGTTTCAGACTATCGCAAAATGTGCTTGAAGCACTCCGAATGCACGCTCAACATCTTTCCTAAAACAGTCCTGCTCTTGAGCAAAATGTCGATGCTTATTTCCTTGTGGAGCTGGAATAGTCTTCACTAATGTTGCCCATGATGATATACCATCAGCAAGATAATATCCCATGTCATATGATCTCCCATTGACTTTATACCTAATATGTGGGGCATTACCTTCATCCAACCCACTAAATACATATGAACGTTCTAACACATTGATGTCATTAAGTGACCCAGGTAAACCAAAGAAAGCATGTCATATCCACAAATCATATGAAGCTACGGCTTCTAAAATAATAGTGGGTTCATGAATGTGGCCAATAAACATACCATGCCAACCAGTAGGACAATTCTTCCATGTCCAATGCATACAATCGATGCTTCCAAGCATTCCCGGAAAACCGCGATGCTCCCCCACTTCAAACTATCTCTTGAGATCGTCAGCATTTGGCACCCTTAAGTACTCATCGCCAAATACATCAATAACTACTAACACAAATTTTTTGAGACTTTCAATAGCAGTGCTTTGCCCAATCTGCACATACTCATCAACATAATCAGCTGGAACACCAAATGCAAGTTGTCGAAAAGCATTTGTTACCTTCTGAAGTGATGACAAGCCAAGACGTCCAGCAGCATTCCTCTTTTGAACAAAATAATTATCGTGTGCGACGACGCCATCATGAATGCGCATGAAAAGAGCTTGATTCATTCGAAATCTCCTTCGAAAGAGACGAGTCCCGTACTTTGGGGGATTGGAAAAGTAGTCACCCCAACGTCTTGCATGACCCTTAATTAGATCACGATTAACAATTCGATGACCTATAATAGAACCACGATTACCACCTCTTGAACTTTGATTGACATGATTTTTTTTCTTCTATTTCAGCAAGTAACAGTTCTTCATATTCATCGTCGATATCATCCTCGTCACTTATGAACGTATCAACTAGATAACGACTACCAAACGAACGATGATCCATAATAAAATATACTCAAAGTGAGACAAAATAAGAAGAAAAAAGTTGGGAGAAATGGGATACAAAGTACATTGTGATACTATTGCTTCTTATATATACATAGATAATCAATAAAAAAAAAAAAGATAACCAAGCCATTGAAAGTTTCAAATGGCTATTTTTAGTCAAATATTATAAAAAAAAAATTTAATTCCTATAATATATATATGTAAAGTAGTAGTCAAAATAACAATTTTTAGTCAAATATTTAGACTTTTATTTTTTAGTTTTCTTTAATATATATACATTTATCTAAAATTAATGTAAATAGAGAATAAAATAATTTTTAAAATAAAATATTAAATATACACATGATTTCCTATTATGAAGAAGCTGTTGAATTTTGGACAAAATCTTTTAGAGGAAATGAAAATTCTTTCCCCATTTTAGAGTATTTTTTAGGAATCTGTTGCACATGCCCTTAGTGTTCTTTTCTTGTTCTACATATCTTACTATAGACTATAGTATAGAGTATGATTTTTGAAACACTAATTAATTAAATTAAATTATAATAAACTTATTTTTCTCTACTACAATCACTAATGGTTCTAAATTTACAAATGGTTCTAAATTTACAAATTCTATTGCCTACCGATGTTTAATTAAAAATAAACTTATTTTTCTCTACTACATTCAATAATTTTAACTATGAGGTATGAAGCAAAAATAATAAAAACTCTAAAAATTAATACTTGATACACAAACTATTTCACATTACACCAATTTTAATACGGGTGAAAATTTGACCAAATTTTATTACAAAAATCGCCCATATATTTTTAAATCACATAAAATAACCCTTATATTTTATTTTCTTTCAGAAATCACCTATGTTATTTTTATAGACATAACGTATTAGGTAATAAAAGTTAGTCATCACTTTATTTTTTTAGTACTTAAGGTATTTTATTCATTAAACAAAATTAAGAAGTTTTAAAAATAAAATTTTGATTAATAGAACGATGTTTGGTGTTATTGTTACTTTATAGGTAGTTTGAGGGAAAATTTCATGTTTGTCGGTAAAACTTAATGAATGAATATATCACTTATTTGAAAATTTGTGTAATTTAAAATTTTAAAATTAATATTTTTAACGTAAATTTGTGTGTGTGCGGGGGGGGGGGGGGGGGG
>BSUD01000007.1:117212788-117269203 GCA_033239045.1 Fagopyrum esculentum | reverse complement strand
AACAAAAAAGGAGATTATGGGTATAGTTTGTTAACAAAAAAGGAAATATTTTTGGAAAATTCAAAATCGAATTGTTTTTTTAATCAAAATATTTTTTGATAACCTTAACTTACAGATTACGGTGAATAAAAATAAAAAGGAATTCAATTAAAAATATTCAATTGAGTAAATTTGATAAATCAGAACATACGATTTTTAGCCATGAAAAAATCAAAAATGAGAAATCAATATCAATAATCAAGATAAATATTTGCTTAAAAATCTGATTTTTAATTGAAACCACTAAATAATCAATATAAATATTTGATCAAATATTGGGATTAAACTAAAATCAGCAGTAGCTATATTGGGACAATTGATTAGCAGCTTCAAAATTGTCAAAAGGAATTCATGAAATTCAAGAAAGCAAAGCAAGGAAAGCATAAACTATTTTGATTAAAACAGAAAATAAGATTTAAATCAATGAATGAAAGAAAACCAGTAAATAATTAAAAACAGAAATGTCAGCAAATCAGTAAAGTATAGAAAATCTTGGTACTATTGGATTTTCAAATCAAACAATGGAAATTTTAATAACAGAAGCTCAAAATTTAAATTTCTGATTTCCTTTTAATCAAATATCAGAATATTTTAAATTCTCTTATCAAATATTAATCAAAATCGAGTTTTGGTATCCTAATGTATGATGAGAACTCATGTCTTCATTTTCAATTCTTTCTGTATGAATAACCAAACTAAAAAAAATTAATAAATGTATGCAAAAAAAAACCTAATTTAAAAGCAGCTTGATAAAAAAAGATTAAAGTTTAATCAAAACATTAGAATTGCTAATTAACAGTAGGCTTTAAAATCATTGAAAATGAGAGGCATTAGAAATCAATAAATAACCTAATGAAAACTTCAGGAATCAAGATTTTAGAAGCAGCTTGATTTTCAATTCTTTCTGGAATAAGAGAGGAAACAAATTTTGAAAGTGCAACTCGTATAAGGAAATCTAACAAATAGAATTTGAAAGTATTTATATGATTATAATGACCGACTATCATGTCTTCAAAAAGCATGAACTTTTAAAAAATACTCAACTAAACACCCTATATGATTGAGGTTTTAGAAAGAAAACTGTTATGATTTCTCATTAAAAAAAATACTCAATTAAACACCCTATACTCAGAAAAAAAAATTGTGATTCACAGTGATTTTTTTGTTTTCTTCTGTAAATTTGAAGAGGGAAAGAGTTGTAAATTGTAAATGAGAGGCTCACGACGATCACTTTAACACTGTATTCTAAACTCGAAAAAATAAGTCAATAAGTATCATGTTTATGTTTCCGCTTGGCACTTACCTTACCGCGGCTATTCAGTAAATGTCTAAACTTTATGCCTTCTTACAGGAATGTACCGCTTCACTTAACCTGATAAGGATGAACATCATACGCATTAGAAGGAGCAAAGTAATATATATATATATATATATATATATATTGCGGATTATGAACAATAGAAGCATTCCAACCTAATAGCTGGAGAAGGAAGAGACGAAGATACCTGCAGTTTATTAGGGAGAAGGAAGAGATGAAGATAGGTACGTATATATAGATAGATGATAGAGTAATTTCAGCATACAAATCTTATCATGAAAATTTTAAGTTGTTGGAATTGAGATTTGGTGTACAGAAAATTTTGTTTTTGTATATTTAGTTTTTAGTTAGGATTTATAGAAGATTTATAGATCTTTTTATATTTAACTTTAATAAATTAGTAATTCAAATAAAAAAAGGTTTTTGTAGCTTTAAAGAGGGAGCTGTATTTTAAAAATCTCAGATTTTAGGAGTGCCATGCCAGCAGGTTAAACCCCTACTTTAGTAGTATATATTGATTAATAATTTTATAGGAACCAACACACGTTAGTTCAAACGACTCTATTTTGTGTGACAATTTTTTTATAATAAAAATTAAGCCAAAAAATCTTTTATTATTAAATTAACAATTTTATAGGAACCAACACACGTTAGTTCAAACGACTCTATTTTGTGTGACAATTTTTTTATAATAAAAATTAAGCCAAAAAATCTTTTATTATTAAATTAACAATTTTATAGGAACCAACACACGTTAGTTCAAACGACTCTATTTTGTGTGACAATTTTTTTATAATAAAAATTAAGCCAAAAAATCTTTTATTATTAAATTAACAATATTATAGGAACCAAATCACTCTCAATAAATATTGTATTATTAGAAAAATATTGTTCATGATGATATTAAAACATAAAATTTAATGTTCTCAAGTCAATTTAACCTGAACTAAATGTACTATAAATAAATATGTGGTACATAATACATAAAAATAACAATAAAATACTTTTTATTTTAAATAAAACCCGCACAAGGTGCGGGGATTAAACTATTATACCATAAAATTATACTTTCTCTATTTTCTAAACCTCAAATGCTCGAATAGACCCTTCCCACCTTATAAGCTGGTGACATATCGAATCTAGTATATAAGTTTATGGGTTACTCCTCCTATTGTAAATTGGTTTTAGGATGAAATTCCACTAGGTTTATGTGTTGGACTTGAGACTAATGTGTATGTGTGCTTGTATGCACACGACCCCGCTCTACCCGATCCGTCTGTATTGGACTTTGACATGGTATCCGAGCGGTAAACCTATATTCGTCTCGCGATCCTAACTTGTGAGCAAGTGTCAACTCGGTTTATATCCTCTAGTTGGGAACATTCTGAGCCTATTATATAAGGTTGGTTACTCCTCCTATTGCAATTGGTTTTGGAATGGAACCCCTCCAGATTTATCTGTTGGCTTTGGGCCTAATGTGTATGTGTGCTCGTATGCACACGAATCCCCGCTCTACCCGGTATGTCTATGTCGGATTTACACAACAACTTCCAAAAACAATTCGAATTAAATCCTTCAAATCAACACACGATAAATTAGAACAGTTTATGATAGCTTTTATCACAATCATTCGCGTCGAATTGAACAAGAGGAGAAGACATCTTAAGATTTTTGAATGAAACAAAACCCAAAAGCAAAGAAGAAATCAACAATGACAATGAAATCATGCCAGTTGTGATTGTAGATTCAGAACACAGTAACATGTTTTATTTAGGTTTTGACATGATAATGTTAGGTTTTAATGATCATCGATTTCTGATTAGGTTTTTTAATTGATGACAATTCTGATTTGTGTTGTTGATAATTGTTTGTGTTATTCAATTACTTTTGAATCTAATTTATGTCGTGGACAATATAAGTATGCTTTATTATTGTTATGTGTTTTTGAAGTTTTTTTTATGCTAATGGTGTTGTTGACAATACCATTACTTTGTTTTCTAGTGTTTGTACTTTGTAGTGTTCTTGACAATATTGCCATCACTATTTTTGGTATTTCGATCTTGTTGACAAAATCTATTGTGGTGTTGTTGAAAATACCGGTGTTTTTTGTGTTTGTGGTACTATATAAACTAAATCAACACAACTATTTTGATGTTTGTGGTGTTGTCACCGGCACCATTTTTTCGTGTTTGTGGTATTATAGACAACATCGACACCACTTTTTTTTAATGTTTGTGTTGTTGTTGACAACACGTCTTCTCTTGATGTTTGTGGAATTGTTGACACCACTAACACATATTGTTTTTGTGTTTGTGGTGTTGTTGACAACACCAACTCTTTTGGTTAGAGATAACAATGGATTGGGTGAAAGGTGAGTGTACCACTTCCCTCAGCCATCAGACTAAGGTTGTTAATCAGTTCCGATTCCAAATGGAATCTTTGGAACCATACATGTATTTTGTGGTCGGTCCGATTCCTCTAACTAATTTGCTTCCTTGTTTTGGAACTAAATAGTTACAAAAACGGTTCTGATGCGGGGGCATCACCACCACCTTCTCCATGTTCACTAGACCCCAACCATGAAGGTTTCATAGCTAAGACTCAAGCTAGAGAGCTTGCACAAGGGTTAGGATCCACGATGGTTGTGTTTGCTTCCAAAGAACTAACCAAGAACATTGATGCATCTATGAGGACCTTAGTGACCATCTCAACAATGGAATGAATTTTTTTGGTAAGAAACAATGTAATGAAGTTAAGAAGCCATATTAATGCCTAAAGAAGCTGACATAAATGAAGGAAGTCTCATGCACATGTAGAAGACACCCCATGCAGCCATTCACATGCACGTGAGACCTTTTTTATGCATGAGGCGTGTGTGTTTGAATGAAAGAAGATGTGTTTAAGAATTTTAATTGTTATTCATCTAATTTGGGTTATAAGAAACCTTAAGGTCTCTTTTAAGTTGTTTTTAGATTTTAAAGTCTATTAAAGCTCATTTGGATCTTAACACTTTAAGTAACTTTCTAGTTGATTAGTTTTTTTTAATTAGAAAAGGCTTTAAGACATATTTAAGCCTTTTGTAGGTAGTTTGCAAACCAAATTATATAGATGAGGGTTGAACCGCGAGTCTTAGATCTCACAAATAATGACAAGACACGATTGTAACAAGAGATCATGATTGAACTCAAGAAAGATGATGTTTTGATTTAACAGATTATTGATGAAACACAATATAAATAGACTAAAAAAATTTACAAAAATGGAAATAAATAATGAAAACGAAAACAAATGTCAATCGAAATGTCACAAGTCGATCAATCTTAAACACCAAACACAAACAAATAGTAAAATACGAATACATAAGCAATTGGAAAGAAGAATAGAGGTTGATTGATTGATGTAAGACTAGTTGAATGACTGCTAAACAAAACTTGTGTTGTAGTAAAAGAGAGGGAAAACTTGTGTGTTACTTGATTCAAAATCATGCACTTCGAGAATAACTTAACATGAGAAGTAATCAACAAAGAGTTCTAGGACCAAGATCACCACAACATACATATATAGATCTCAATTGATAAATCTAAAATAGAATGTAAATCATGTAATGTGGGGGACAACTCCGCTTGATTGTCACGTGCATAAGACCATTACTCATCACAAACCAAACGAGATTGTCTATTCCGCTGATTGTCACGCGCACAAGACTATTGCTTGTCACACAACGAACAAGTTCTTTTGGGCATGAGTGACTCATCTCTTGCATTTTCCATCAGCACCTTGAAGCACATATAGAAAAGGAAGGTTTCAACCTCAACTCTCGCATTTTGTATAGAGCAATCCTAAGACTACCATAACTCTAATAGATAGACATTCAAGCAATTCATATATAATTACCAACACCATAGATCTATGTAGTTGGACTCTTCAGACCCTACAATAGCTTGAATTTAGCTAGACATACTTTGAAATAAATTCAAAACTTTATTAATCGAAGACGGAAGAGGTAGTCAATCGGCTACTAGGGCTCCAATTGATCGGCCATGAAAAGTAAATCTCATTGTACGATGAAAAGTTCGAATTAAATCTGAATGAAAAACTATAAGGCTGAAAGTCTTATTTATAGGGATGATATCCAAAATAATCCTCCTAGGGTTTGCTATGATCTATCAAATCCGCTAATCCTACCTTAACAATAAGATATAATTTGTTTAAAGTGGATAACTCCAAAGTAAAAACGTTCAAATGAACAGGCTAAAAGATAACCCAAACTAAAAGAGAACAATGGAATAAAAGATAGACGTCGAAGAACAACATTGGTGGGCCCAATCGATCGGTTTGGTAGGGATATGCCTATCGGCTTGCCCAGACAGTCTTCGTGAAATGCTTGCTCTTGACTCGTAGTCATGTCCGAGCCATGTGCCGGATGAACAATGACTAATTGGTCGGCCAGGGGCATGGTAATCGATCGGCCGACAAATTTCTTGGAGGATTCTTTATATTTACTCTTAGATCTCAGTTAATTTAGTCTTGAACTTGACTTTTTTTTACCACCAGGTGACTCTTAGTGTGTATGAGATCACTTCGTCGCATATAGCTCCATTTTAGCTACAAAAATGTATAGAATGCATGCAATACCATAAACTAACTAGTAGATCTCCAAAACACAAAAGGGAATAAAATATGACGATAAGTCATGCTATTATGCTCAAAAGGGTAAAGGAATGGATAAGAATGATGGTGGAAAAATACGCTAAAATGAGTGTTATCAAATACACCGTACTTAAACCTTGCTTTTTCTCATATAAGATCCGTAAATATTTCTGTTTGAAGAACGTATATACCGTCTCAATTGTAGAGGTCAAGTACCCAAACTATATCATGATCACACATATCATAGTAGAATGTACAAGTCGAAGCTCATAACTCAACACATATGCAATGATCATTGACCATAAGATTACCATGATGTTCTCATTCTCTAGACAAACGAAAACCATCAAACCATAAATCACCAGCAAAGAATCAAACCACAATTAAGCACGAGATTCAAATCGTTACCACCGCTCATTTTCTTGCGATTACGTTAAGAACCAAGAGATATTTTCATAGGTTGTAACTTGTAACTTGACCAAGGTAATGAGAAAAAGGCGAGGAGTTATTTTGGCTTCGTGGGCAAAAAGATTCGGGAACTAAGACGTCTTGAAACTCACAATTGACTTGTTTACCGCATCAAATTGATCAAATCTTTTTGTTGCAATAGCTTGATTTCTCCACACTTGGCTCATACGTCCGCTACATACTACTTTTAAGCACTTTTGTACTTTGCAGAATTGATCCCCCTTTCTTTCTTCTTTAACTAGGTTCAAGTGGCGCAAAAAAGTATCTTTTGATATAACTTTCTTTTCTCTTCTTTATGTGCCGCCTCACAAGGAACCATAATACAATGATGACACTTTACTATACGACCCCATACTTGATTCTTGCTTTATTATTCCAATGCATGATGTCACCTCCTAATTTTCAAATGAGTTAAATAAGACAAAACATGGCTAAATTTTCTTTTTGTGAAGTTACAAAGGAAGATCAATAAAGCCAGAGGGGGCTAATAAGATGGAATCATAATTAGAGTTGTAAGAGAATAATAAGCTCAACAAAGACACGCGCCAATCATTTTCATAAATGTAAAAGCAAGAACAAACATGGAATTTCGAAATAGAGTCAATCGTAAGTTTTAGATAATCAAAGCATATATGAGATCACTCATGAAGGAAAAAAAATACACAAACAATATGTACATAAGGCTAAAAGAAACCTTGCAAGGTTAATATGATGATAGCTATTAAAGATCCTATCATTAAGTAGTAACTTGCTCTAAGCATACGTTAACCTATATTTTTTGAATTTACAAGAATAGCTCAACGCGAGCTTCTAAGGTGCAAAATGAAACCTCACTCGGTTCCCAAAGTGATAATGCATTTGTAACGTTCAATAACAAAGTGACAATAGATTTTTTAACGTATTAACATATACCCCGGTTTAAAAAACCATTTGGGATAAATTCCATTTTCCTATGAAAAAACATCATGTGCGGGAGTTAGTGTACAACTATTGTTTTCACAATGAGAGTCTACCTAAAACAAGTAGTTTCACAATGGGACCTAGACATGGGTCCGGTTTGGGCTAAACCGCCGAATCGACGGTTCCCAAACCGGTGGTTTAGGTTTGTCGGTTTGACTAAACCGCTGGTTTGACCCTTTATTTTATTAAAATTTTTTTTTTTTGCCCAAACAGGCGGTTTGCCCGTTTGAGCTGGAGCCCACATTCCAACGGCTCAAAGAGCCGCTGGATTGTGTTTTTTAACTTTTTTTTTTTTAAAATAATGTTATTTATTTTTTAAAAAAAATTCAACCTTCAATTCCTATAAATATCCAACCATTCTTCCATTTTATCTCACACTAACATTCTCATCTCTCTCTACTACTACTTTCAATCTCGGTCTCGTATTCTCAAATCTCGATTTCTCGAATCTCAATTCTCGATTTCTCAATCTATTATAATGGCAAACCCGATTCCTAGCACCCAAGAAAGCGAGACTCAAATGTCCGATATGCCACAAGGTCAAGGGGCTTTCCGACAAGTTCCTCCACCGAAAATGCTTACATCCGACATCTTCACAAAGCATTACAAGATGGGTGAGGCGGTGAACGATTATTGCCAAGTCTCGTGCAACTATTGTCCGAAGGTGTACAAGTGGAGGGCGAAGGGCGGCTACGGGACTTTGCAAACCAACATGCAAAAGATCCATCCCGAGAAGCTCGGAATATCACGGCCCACGGTTTTGCATCCTCTTCCTCTCAAACTTCTTTATTTATGTATAACCATAGTGAAGAAAGTTTTAGGATTAGCCAACCTAATATGTTCTCAAGCTTTTCCATTTTCTTATGCGGAATATCAAGATTTACGAGAAAATAACACTACTTATCTTCAACCTTCTTTTAAACCAACTTCTCGTAAAACCGTTTCCAAATTAATTGCTAAATCTTATGAACAAAAGAAACAAAAAATTCTTACGCTTTTACAATCATTTTCCCCTCAAGTTTCAATTTGTAGCGATATTTGAAGTACATTATCACAGAGACATTTTTACATGGGCATTACTTTACATTTTATTGATAAAGATATGTTTTTACACAAATTTGTTATTGCATTTTGCCATTTTAACGAAAGACATAATTCCTCGAACATTGCAAATTTAATAAAAACGGTTTTATAAGAATTTAATTTACAAAATTGAGTTTTTCCATATTCTTTTGATAATGCATTCGCTAACACCGCCGCCGTAAACGGTTTCGTGGAGGATGTGGGACAGTATATACGAACTCCTTTTACTCACCAAAAATGTGCATGTCATATTTTAAACTTAGGTGTTCAAGATGGACTTAAAATTTTATGTGCTATGCTAACCCTCATCACCAACGTAATCGAACATATTTGGCATTCAACCGATTTAAGAAAAAAATGTAACATCCAAAAATTTTATTTCCGGAAGTTGAGGTGTTTTCGACCTTTTCCGCGTCGGCGGCTTATTTCCCGCAAACACGTGGCTGAGTACGAGTTTTTAACGCGAGAGGAGAGTTTCCCATTCTACTTTCCGACCTTGGGAAGTGGAGTGAGGGGATAAGGAGGCTGACCCTTGGGATGTCCCACCTCCTTGTCAACCCTTTTTCCTCCCTTCTTTCTTTCCTTCTCCTCTTTTACGCTCTTTCCCTTTCACAACCCTTTCTTCTTCCTTTGGACCTCTCTTCTCTTACACCTTAGAGGAGTGGTGGGTGGAGCTGCAGTTTGAGCTTTCCGGATCTGTAGTGGTAAGTGATTCTATCTCCTCTTCCTCTTGCTGCTTGTCTTCCCTTCTATCCTTTCTCTTCACCTCCATGGCTATGGAGGAAGCTTTGAAGAGTTATCTTGTAAATCCTTTGCATGTCCCTTTCCCTAGCTCTTTTAGGTCGTGTTGAGGAGGCTAAGACATGTGGTGAAGGCTTGGAGGATGCCCAACAAGAGAAGGAGACCATAGGAGCAAAGAACTAGTCGAAGAAACAAAGAAGACGCAGGGGCGGACTGAGGCCACCGCAGGGGCGGCCAGGACAACCGCAGGGGCGGCTCCCAGGGGCGCAGGGGCGGCTGCAGGTGTTCCGTCGAGGCGTCAGCTTGCTTTCGCGGCTGCGTTTTCTTCACCAGTAGGTTCCTCCCTCCCTTCCCTTTCGTTCCTTCCTTATAGCCTTGATGTATATACTTAGAAGCATGTTTAGGATGGACCTAGGGCTTATAAGAATGCCATCTAGTGGTTGCTAGCCTTGGAGCCCTTATGGCTTGGTTGAATGTTGATCTTGAGTGTGAGCATGTTGGCCTTCCTAAACTAGTTGCTTCTCCTAGGATGTTGTTGTTGATCTTGTTCTTAGGTTTTATAGGCTGTTGTGAGCTTTCTTTAGTAGTTGTTAGTGTCTTGTGTACCTTGGACCCTAGGATACGTTCCTAGTTTGAGAGTGGTGGGATCTTGCTTAGATCTTTAGAATGAAGTCTATGACTTCATTAGTGTGGACTTGTGGTGATGAGTACTTTCGTGTATGAGCAGGTTGTGTGCTTTCTTATTAAGGAAGCTAGAGTGTTGTGAGTTGAGAGACGAGGTAAGTCTCCGGAATTAATTAGCCATATTCGTCGTATTAGATTCATTGTGTGTTTGGTGGTGGGTGTTTATCGTTTTGTTATAACTTGTAAACCAGATAATAGGACTACCGACCTTTATGTATATATTTGGCCCAAGTGTATGATAACGGACGGTGACATCATCTGCCTAGCTCTTGCGAGAGTCTAGGAGGTTCTCGGCGACTAGCCCGTGCTGGTTAGACGGCGGAGGCATTCGTACCGTTCCATGCCGGTAAGTAGGGACCGAGGAGGGACCACGGTGGTCTCGTGTCACAAAACTAAGTTGAATTAGAACGGGATATGACGTAATAAATAAAGATAATAACCGGATTGTTTGTCGAGCATGTTTATGTGATGTGATTATGTATATGTTTGTGTTTGTGCCTTCACCATGTCTTTAATGCTTCGAATGTAGCTAACGGTTTTAAACCATTTGTTGTAGATGCCCAGCAGGTTAGGGACGCCGCCGAGTGAGGTGGAGGAGTGGGCAGCCGAGGGTCGCCGTACATTGTAGGACGGGGGCGCTTTTGGGGTTGTTATATGTTTTCGGTTTATGTCTTGTGGAGTTTTTTTGTTGTTTTGAGGACTTGGCTGAGTTTCCAAGTTGTACTCTTTACCTTTTTCGTCTTGCATACATTAAAACGTTTTCGAGTTTTAAGCCTTTATTTGGGCCATGTTGGAATGGTCCGGTGATATTGTTGCCAGGCTAAGGGTCGGGACCCATTGTGTGGTCTCGCCCGTAGCATTCCGATATCCCGCGGATTCGGGGGTTACAAAGTGGTATCAGAGCCCTAAGTTGACAACAATGGCACTCGCAACCTTCTAAAGGCCGAATGAGGAATAAACAGAACCCTTTTTGGTTTTATAAATTCATATGCATGAGTCGGGATTGGGTTAGAATGTACGGGACCACCACTCCTCACGCAAACATCGGCGACATAGATTTTTGGATTTGACGCATGTAATGATATTACATAGCTATCTATATTATGACCTTAGGGTTGTTGTTGGACTTGTATGTACTTAGATATGCATGTGACCTTAGGATGATTGAGTTGTATGCCTTGATTGTATTCTGGATTTAGGCACCTTCTATTAAGCTTTATAAGTACCTTATTATATAAGTAATGCGAGTAATATATAAATATATATATATATATATATATATATATATATATATATATATATATATATATATGTATATACCGACTTAATTACATCAAACCAATGCCATACGATACCAGATGGCACGTACGAGAGCTACCGCTTATGTGAGACCCGCCAGGGGTAGACCACCTCTACCTCCTACCGTTCCGAGACGGGGACGAGTAGGGAGACCTCCAGGCCCGAGAGGTCGGGGACGAATCCCCATCTCGGATCCACCCGTTGTGGATCCGCCAGCAGTTGAGGATCCCGTTGAGGACGTTGTAGAGAGCGTTATTTCCGAGGCTGAGGGTAGGACAACTGTGAGGTCCGGAGCACAGAGTTCCCCATCTACTAGGACCGGGGGAGCATCGATTGGAGCACCACCTCTAGCACCACCAGTACCGGTACCTGCACCTGCACCGGCACCCGCACCGGCGAGATCAGTTGAGGTCTCGCAGAGGGCTACTCAGATCAGAGCCGTACCTGATATAGTTGCACCGGCAATAGTGGCACCCGGGCCGGTTGTGCAGATAGCTAGGCCTAGAGACGAGCTGAGGTCTCCTAGGCCCGATGACTAGTTGAAAGCTTTCAACCCGCAGCATGTTCCCTACTTCGATGGGAAGGTAGGGCTAGAGGTAGAGCACTGGATTAGGCATGTGGAGTCAGCCTTGGAGGAAATCCGTTGCCCGGAGGAGAGACAGGTGGAGATAGTCCAGACATTGTTTCGAGAGGAGACCAAGTACTGGTGGAGGTCGGTGAGAGGGGGTGTGACCAGGATGGACCAGCTGTTGCGCCTCGTGAGAGAGACATTCTGCCCAAATTCACTACGTTGAGATAGAGTTCAGGACTTCCTAGAGGCCGGATTTGAGGATGTTCCCGTCATGGAGGCGATTAGACGTTTCAGAGCGGAGTTAGCATTACTGGGGCCCGCTGCACCTCTAGCGGACCAGCATGTCTATCTCTTTTCCAGGAGACTGAGGGAGTCCACCCGTGCCTACTTGGCGGGATTTCGCTGCGATACATTGGTAGAGTACCAGGATTGAGCTTCGGCTTACGAGAGAGACCGACCTGATATGAGGAGATCAACACAGTCCGGGGGACCGGACAAGAGACAGAGGACCATACCAGCTAGTTCGGGGACAGGAGTGGCAGGACAGTGACGTAGCCAGATGCAGGGACGTCCCGGTCCTCAGGCATCGAGACAGGCACCAGACGGGGGACGTTAGTGCTATAGTTGTGGAGAGTTTGGGCACATGAGGAACACATGTAGGAGACCACCCGTGACGTGCTTTTCTTGTGGTCAGGTGGGTCACCGAGCCGCTTTTTGCCGTCAGGGCAAGTCAAAGTCTCAGCAGGGTTCTTCGCCTGCTGGGGTAGCAGGAGGTAGTCAGAGGCCTCCACAGTTTCAGCCACAGGGCTCTCAGTAGAGGTTCTAGGGACAGATTCGTACCCAGGGTTCAGCCCAGGGTCCGAGCCGAGGTAGAGGCCGTGGCGGTGGTGCACAGGAGACCAGAGGCACACAGGTCAGGGCGATCGAGCTGAGGAGTGCTATTGACCTTGCAGCACCGGCAACTACAGGTACTATTCGGATCCATGGACTACCGGTCCGTGTTTTGTTTAACACGGGTGCCACACACTCTTTTATTTCCGATGATTGCGTAGCTAGGTTGTCCTTAGTTACGGTAGAGGGGAGACCCTTCGTTGTGGGGTTACCCGATGGGGGTAGGGTTAGTGGTACCCGAGAGGTACGCGGTTGTCCCATACATTTGGGAAACCGAGATTGGTTAGCCGACTTCTATGTCATGCACTTAGTGCATGAAGAAGTCATCCTTGGCATGGACAGGATGGACCGCCACTGAGCCGTTCTGGACATTAGTAGAAGGACCGTGACAGTTACCATGGAGACGGGGCATGAGGTGATTTTCCGAGGTTGGGACCTCGGAAAGACCGGTACAGTCATTAGCGCGGTCCGAGCCGCGAGACTTATCGGACAGGGATGCGAGGCCTTCTGGTGCTATGCCATGAAGGAGGAGACGGGACCGTCGCTAGAGGAGATTCCCGTGGCTTGCGAGTTCCAGGATGTATTTGGGGAGCCACCCGGATTTCCCCCACAAAGGAGCGTTGATTTTGCCCTTGAGTTGGAGCCCGGCACGAGGCCGATCTCCAAGGCCCCATACCGCATGGCGCCGATCGAGCTGCTGAAGTTGAAGAAGTAGCTCGAGGAGTTAGCTGAGAGGGGTTTCATACGCCCAAGCGTTTTCCCTTGGGGTTCACCGGTCCTCTTCGTCAGGAAGAAGGACGGATCTCTGAGACTTTGTATCGATTACCGGGAATTGAACAAAGTCACCATCAAGAACAAGTACCCCCTACCGCGCATTGATGATTTGCTAGACCAGTTACAGGGAGCCTCCATATTTTCACGTATCGACTTGAGGTCGGGATACCACCAGCTGAGGGTGAGGGAGGAGGATGTACCGAAGACGGCATTCTGGACAAGATACGGCCACTATGAGTTTGTCGTGATGCCATTCGAGCTCACAAATGCGCCTGCCGTCTTCATGGAGTTGATGAACGGCATCTTCATCGACTTCTTGGACCAGTTTGTAGTGGTGTTTCTAGATGACATCTTAGTCTACTCCCGGAGTAGGGAGGAGCATGCGGGACATCTGAGGACGGTTCTTCGAGTCATTCAGGATAGAGAGCTTTATGCAAAGCTCTCTAAGTGCGAGTTCTGGATGCCCGAGGTGGCATTCCTAGGTCATATAGTTTCCGCCGAGGGTGTCATGGTTGACCCGGCGAAGATAGAGTTCGTTTCTTCATGGCCGCCTCCTCGGACGGTCAAGGAGGTGTGCAGTTTCTTGGGTTTAGCGGGATATTACTGTCGTTTTGTTGAGGGTTTCTCCGTGATTGCACGGCCCCTTACTTCCTTGCTAAGGAAGTCTACCAGGTTCGTCTGGTCCGAGCGTTGTCAGCACAGTTTTGAGGAGCTGAAGAGGAGGTTGACCTCCGCTCCTGTGTTAGCCCAGCCTGAGGGCGTAGAGGAATTTGTTGTATATAGTGACGTGATAGCATGAATTATAGTCTATATTTTGGGGTTTGTTTGGACGTTTTATCTTCAATAATCTGCATGTTTGTATCTATAATATGTGATTATATTACCATTTCATCTACCTTTGCGGGAATCGAGGTCTACACCTAGTTTTGTTGTAATCGTAGGTAAAATGGCACGTTTTGCATCAAAAAGGAGCAAAAGGGGCTATGGAGTCATTGGAGCTACATTCAGGAACATAAGGAACCATCCACGAAGCATAGCCATGGATTAGAGATTCACTTTGGACCAGATTTGAGAGATTTCACATTCAGTTGTGACTCACCTCGGTTGACTATAGAGTCACCTCGACCGAGGTGATCCAGAGAAGTCGACTCAACCGAGGCAAACACCTGGGACGCGGCGAGAATATTTTATTCTTGGCCGAGATCTTTTATCTTTGGAAAGAGATCTTATATATTTTGGCTTGGCTCCTGGAAGGAGGAAGATTTGCTAGATCATATATTTCACCTATTTTTATGGGAAGAGATCTTTGTAAGATATCTTATCTTTGGAGAGTAATTTTCCTATAAAAAGGGTCGGATTTCCCACAAATCCGACATCGGCATACATCCGCTATCACCTCGCTTACACCTATCACACGCAACAGCCATACTCCAGTTGGGAGATTTGAAGAACCTTTTTGAAGGTTGAAGAAGGAAGATTGTAGCTTTTATAGCTTTTGAAGGGTTTTTGTAAGATTATCTTAGATTCCCTTCCTTGTTGTCTTGCCTTGTTGGATTTCTATCCAAGGAACGTTTTGTTGTGATATTTGATTCAGTTATTGAAGTCTTTTCATTAAATTCTTCTTGTTCAAATATTCGCCTTCTTCCCATATATTTGATTATTGCTTTCATGATGATGAGTGGCTAATTTCCTTGTGTGATTCTAGGGTGATTGGCTGAAGGTTGTGGGGAAAACAATGATAGAATGATCTTAATCACAGTAGGACTCTGAAAGTTCGAGTCTTTAACCTTAACCCTAAGCATCTCGCTCAGTCGATGAACATCTCGGCCGGGGTGGAATTCTTCTGACCGAGGTGACTTATCTGATCCGAAACTGAGAGTTAAGTGTTAGAGTTTGTCAAATCCTATTCTTATTACACCTTTCCTGGTTCAACGCAAGCTTAGGATGAGACTTACCCGGTAATTCCTTAGTTTGTATATCTAAGATCATAAGTGTAGGTAGTAAAGGTTTATCCTTTATTGGGGTTTGAGTGTGCTTTCATCCCATCTTTGTGAGTTAGCCTGAGAATTACCCGGTAAAGGTTGATTCTATTCCCTTAGATGGTATGTTAGTTTGAGGTTATAGTTCTTTATCTTAATTCCTTGAGACTTACCCGGTAATAGAAGTTACGGTTTTGGATTAGTGAGTAGTGAGACTTACCCGGTGATCTATTCCACTTTAGTAATACCTTCCCCATGCAAAAACCTCAGCTTTGTCCGCTTATCTTTAGATCTTGAGTTGGAACCACAACTAGATGCTTTAATCCCTAGAATTGCATGTTTCCTTTATTGACTTCTATATCATCTTTGATTGTTTTGATCACCTTTTGTGGTTAGTAATTACTAAAGCATACCGTAATTGGACTTTGTTTCACTAAGTTCCTGTGATCGACCCCTGGAATTCCTTGCTTTTTACTACGATTGACCCGTACACTGCGGGTTCGCATCCTTGTTTTAAGCTTACGTCTAGGGTTATAAATTTAAAGCTTGCACACACCGTTCTGAGCGAACAAGTTTTTGGCGCCGTTGCCGGGGACTTGGTCTAGACCGAGCCGGTTACGGTTTGCTCTTGGGGCACTTGCCCCCGTGTCTACTAACCACTCTAATTGAGTGACTTTTGCAGGTTCTTTCTTAGGTTTATGCGAAGAACCCGCACTGGGAAGGAAATCGTTCCTTACGATCCCGAACCAGAAAAGACATACAAACGTCGCTTACGAGAAGCGAAGATGGCCAACCAAGACAATCGCGATCTTGAGACCGAGTTGAAAGAGGCGCTAGAGCAGCTACGCCTCAGCAGGGAAGAGCTAAGGCAAGAGAAAGAGAAAACTCGCACCAAGACTGAGGCGATCAAAGCAGATATGGCAACCTTACGAGACCAATATCTACTTCGACCGAGGGAAGATCCAGTTCCAGATCCTCGACCGATGCAGGATCCAGTTGCTGACCCTCGACCGAGGCAGGTTCCAGTACCTGACGCCCCGGCCGAGATACTTCCACCTCGGATGCCAGTCCGAGGCGTTCTTCTTGCAGGAATCCCACAAACCCTAGGTCAAAGGATGGACCCCAATCAACAACTGAGGCGTCCAGGAGTTAACCTAGGAGATCCAGCGGACCATGACTATGAACTTCGACCGCAAGTTCTATTCATGATTCGCCAATGCCAATTCGGAGGGCTAGAGAAGGAATCACCACATCAACATCTTCAAAACTATGAGATCTTGATGGAGACCTTGAGACCCTCAAGGACTGAAAATAACAACTACAAGCTAAGACCTTTTTACTTTTCTTTAAAAGATAGAGCTCTTACTTGATATCAATCTCTTCCTTCAGGAAAAATTAGCACATGGGAGGAGATGACTATGAAATTCTTGACCAAATTCTTTCCCCCCTCAAATACCGCTGAAATGAGAGGGAAGATCAATGCTTTCATTATGAAAGACAAGGAGAGCTTGTTCAAGTCATGGGAGAGGTTCAAGGACATTCTTTTGGATTGCCCACATCATGGGATTCCAAAGATAGAGTTATTGGAGATATACTTCAAGGGACTGGACGGAAGCACCCAGTTCAACCTCCAACTACTCTCCGCCGGTACCTTTATGGACATGGCGATTGACGAAGCTTGGGACTTCATCGAGAAGCAAGCTTTGCATATGAAGAAGTACACCCACCAAGGAGCTGAAGGTGGAGTTAAAAGAGTTAACTTCCAAGAAACTCAGCCCAACAACAATCAACTCACGTTTTTGAAGAACGACGTGAAGCAATTAAAGGAACTCTTGGTTGCTCAAACCAAGAAGGAAGAGCAAGGACAAAGGAACAACAACAATGGATACCGTAACAATAACAACGGTTCCCGGAACAACAATTACAACAACAACAATAGAGGATCCAATAGCAACAATTGGAGGGCGAACAACCAAAATTCTGGTAACAATCATTCTAACTCCAATTCTAACGATTCCTCTAATCCTTTCCTCTCTTCCCCTTCTTCTTCTTCTACTCCATTAAAGAGCCAGGGGCAAGGATCAAGTTCGTCTTAGCCGGAAAAGAAAGATGCAGTGTTGGAGGCTATCTTGATCAAGCTTAGTGCTATGGAGACTTCTATGACTTTATTTTCGAAGGCCCAAAAGGCCTTTGAACAACAACTTGCAAGTAGGGCGAATGAAGCGCCAAGAGATCCAGGGAAGCTTCCAGCAAGGACGGAAAGCAACCCTAAGGGCCAGATCATGGCCATAACCACGAGGAGTGGACTGAAAACCGCAGATCCAGTGCCTCGGTCGGTGCCAATACCGACAAAGACCACCTCGGTCCAGGTGCAGTCGAAGAACACTTCGACCGAGATGCCAACCGAGGTGAAGCCACAGAAAGCGGAGGGGAAAACTGAAGTTTATGTTCCACCTCCTGCATACAAACCACCACTTCCATTCCCCCAGTCAAGGGCCAGAGCACATCTAGACAAGCACTTTGGTAAGTTCCTTGACTTGATGAATAAACTGCACATTAACATTCCTTTCCTTGATGCTATTTTAGGAATGCTCGCCTATGGGAAGTTCTTGAAGGATATCCTATCAAGGAAGAGGAAACTGGAAGATTTTGGTGAAGTTAGGATGACATCTAAATCCTCGGAGCTTATTCAAATCATGAAGGAGAAGATGCCACCTAAATTGAGAGATCCCGGCTTATTTTGCATTCCCATTCAAGTTGGGGATGCCACTTGTGAAGCCCTTTGTGATCTAGGAGCCAGCATGAGCATCATTCCGTTGGAGCTATGTGTGAAGATCGGACTTGGAGAGCCCAAGCCGGTCAAGATTCGACTATACATGGCGGATCGCTCCATCACCCATCCCGTGGGAATTTTGGAGGATGTTCCGATCAAGTTAGGTAACTTCTATTTACCAATAAATTTTGTTATACTTGACATTCCCGCAGATTATCCAGTTCCTATTATTCTCGGGAGACCATTCCTAGCAACTTCGGGTTGCAACGTGGATTGCAAGAACGCCAAGTTGAAATTCAACATTGGTGGCGATGAGGTGGAGTTCGCACTACTTGCAGCCATGAAAGGGGAGCAGCTAAGCGATGATATCTTCAACATCTACGATGAAGAAGAATCTAGAGAATTGGTGAGCTCTATCCTTATTAACGATCCACTCGAAAGAGTAATTAGTTTCAGTTTAATGAAGGAAGGTATAGATGCTTCTTATGATGCAGATATACGGAGCTTAAAAGCACTGGAAGAAGATCCAGGAGCTAAAACTGAGAAGCTAATCCAGGAGACGAAGATCTCCAGTTTCGGTTCCAGTTGCAGTACCTCGACCGAGGCACCTTCTGGACTGAGCGAGGCGACCGAAGAACATCTCGGTCAACGCCTCTGCGCCTCGACCGAGGTCGATGGCGAGACGATTTCAACTGAGACTTACGAAAGTCCAGTTTCTGGATCTACTCCATTGGAAGAAGGAAGCAAGGATCCCCCTCAGAAAGCACCCCCAGTTGTGGAGCTTAAACAACTCCCAAATCACTTGAGGTATGTCTTTCTTGGACCGGATTCCACTTATCCCGTTATTGTTAGTGCTTCCCTCTCCGAAACTGAATTGTCAAAACTAATACATGTCTTGAGAAAGCATCAAAAGGCTTTGGGTTACACTATAGATGATCTTATTGGCATTAAGCCCTCTTTCTACATGCATAGAATTTTAATGGAGGATGATCATAAGACTTCACGGGAACCTCAAAGACGGTTAAATCCGATCATGAAAGAGGTTGTGAAAAAGGAAATTCTTAAGTTGTTGGATGTAGGTATCATATATCCTATCTCGGACAACAAATGGGTTAGCCCGGTACATGTAGTTCCGAAGAAAGGAGGGATGACCGTTGTGATGAATAAGAACAACGAATTGATCCCAACCAGGACCGTTGCGGGCTGGAGGGTTTGCATTGATTATAGGAAGCTGAAAACTGCCACACGGAAGGACCATTTTCCACTTCCCTTCATTGATCAAATGCTCGAGCGGTTGGCCCAGCATTCACACTTTTGCAACCTAGACGACTATAGTGGATTCTTACAGATTCCTATCCATCCGGATGATCAGGAGAAGACCACTTTCACTTGTCCATGGGGGACATTTGCTTATAGGAGGATGCCATTTGGATTGTGCAATGCACCCGCTACCTTCCAGCGATGCATGATGGCCATCTTTTCCGAATACATAGAGGAGATCATGGAGGTATTTATGGATGATTTTTCTGTATATGGTTCCTCTTTTGATGATTGCCTATCTAACCTTTCTCTAGTGCTTAAAAGATATGAAGACACTAATCTCGTTTTAAATTGGGAGAAGTGTCATTTTATGGTTAATGAAGGCATTGTGCTAGGACACCTCGTTTCTAATCGAGGCATTGAGGTCGATCGAGCTAAGATCGAGACTATTGAGAAACTCCCTCCCCCTTGTTTTGTTAAAGGTGTGAGGAGTTTTCTCGGGCATGTAGGTTTCTACAGGAGATTCATCAAGGACTTCTCCAAGATTTCTAAACCTCTAACTAACCTCTTGAATAAAGATGTTGTTTTTGAGTTTTCGCAGGAATGTCTTGATGCTTTTTACAGGATTAAGGAAGCGTTGATCTCCGCTCCCATTATCCAACCTCCGGATTGGACCTTGCCCTTTGAGATCATGTGTGACGCTAGCGATGTAGCCGTAGGAGCGGTGCTTGGACAGAAGAAGGATGGACGGACCACCGTCATTTACTATGCTAGCAAGACGCTAGATGTAGCACAACGCAACTACGCTACCACTGAGAAGGAGTTATTGGCGGTTGTATATGCTTTCGAGAAGTTTCGTTCCTATTTAGAAGGGGCGAAAGTCATTGTCTACACCGACCATGCAGCCATCCGTTACTTGTTGGATAAGAAAGATGCCAAGCCACACCTTATTCGATGGATTCTCTTGCTTCAAGAGTTTGACTTGGAGATCCGCAATAAGAAGGGATCCGAAAATTCTGTTGCGGATCACCTCAACCGGCTACCTGCATCTTCACGCGAGAAGGACGACCCACCCATAGACGGTTCATTCCCCGATGAGCACTTACACTTGTTGGAGCGTTTGATGGAATTACTTACTTCACCCCACGATGGAGGTAAAGTATGGGGTGAGGGCACCTCCCATCACGTTTGAGACGCATCATGGTCCAGCTAGCGACCTTAAACCAAGCGCTTCTTGGGAGGCAACCCAAGGTATTGCTTTCTTTTCCCATTTTCTAGTCTAGCTTAGATAGTTTTGCTTTTGCTTTGCTTTGTTTTGTTTTTGGCGTTCTAGACAATTAACAGGTCACATATAAGGAAGGAGTACAAACTAGGAGCATAACTAGAAGAACAGAAGATCGAGAATTTGAGAAGACGAAGTTTGACTGAGGCACATCTCGGTTGCTGTCAGAGCACCTCGACCGAGATAATTCTTGAAGCAACCGAGGCGACTAGGGTTTCTGAAGAACCACCTTGGTCCGTACCACCTCGGTCCAGTCGAGACCACCTCGACCGAGGTGACAGCAGTTCCAGAAAGGGTATAAAAGGGGGATTAATTTTCTCTCTCTTCTGTTTTGCCCTCCCTCGACCGCGGCGCTCTCCTTCACCTCGCTTCTTCGATTCTCGCTCATTTTCAAAGATTTTCGCTTCCAAACTGCAATTAAAGCGTAGAGGATCCCAGTGCATCGTCGATCTACGAAGAAATCGAACCGAAACGGCCGAACAAGGTAAAACAAGTACGAAACCCTAACCTCACTGTTTTCACTTCAATTTGGGCTTGGATTGCCCTGCATTTGCTGAGAAACAGATTAAATACCCCATAGGAACTAGTTGTAGTGATTTTGGGGGAAAAGAACTGGAAATTTCGAAGAAATTAGTACGCAGTTTTTCGCCTCGGTCCAGACGTGATGTGCCTCGGCCGAGGTGTTCTTGAGTGTTGTCAGACCGACCGAGGTGACCTGACAGTGAGATTTCTGAAAATGAGTTCTGAGAGACGGGTCTTGCCGTTAGGGATAGATCCTCCCCTTCCCCTTCTTCCTCTTCTTCCCGACCCTATCGCCCGGTGATCCACGAGCGACACCGGGTCGATTACGACCGTATTTCCGGCCGTCCAGTGATTGCACCTCGCTTCCTGGACGTGTCAGCTTTTGACTGTCTCCATGTGTATGGAGACCTGAGACGGATGATATCGACAGTAGGGATAGATCAGTTTACTGAGATCCGAGCCATTGCCTATTTGGAGCCCACCTTAGAGTTTATTAGCTCCTTCACCTACCTCCCCACAGAGCGTTCTGTGAAGTACCGGTTGATGAACCGGAACTTCTTAGTGCCTTTAGAGTATTGGAGAGAGATTTTTGGTTTTCCTACCCCGACAGCTGTTGATTTCCCTTCCCGATCTGTAGCTAGGGAGTTTTGGGGACAGATTGCTCACGTGGTTGAGCACGCAGATAGATGGCGCCCTGGAGATTCTAGGGAGAAGGTCATCTTTCACTTAGCCTTTAGGTTAGCCCACCGTATTTTCAGCGAGACGCTTCTTGCGCGTACTGAGACGCTCCAGAAGGTCCGATAGGGGGAGCTGTTCAGCCTATATTGCATGGTGACAAGAGGGATCCCCGACTTTGGCTTGATGCTGGCAGAGGATCTGCACAGGATCAAGGCCAAGGCGAAGGGGGACATCTGCTGCGGAGGACTTGTGACCCACATCGCCAGCTACCAGGACATGGATCTCAACGCTTGCACTATGGTGGCGGCTGCTAAGCCGCTTGGGCTGCAGGAGATGATCACTCGGCGGATTTCGATTCCCCGAGGACTGACTACACCGTACGTGGCTATGCCATGGGAGCTGACTGCACCGCAGGGGATCAGGTGGTCAACACAGTTTACAGTTTATGACCCTCCTTATTGGCAGACCGTCGGGGCCCCACTGATGGAGGATTATAGAGAGGCAACAGCTGCCCCAGTTGAGGAGGAGGAGGTAGATGAGGAGGAGACTGCTGATGACAGGGATGATGGAGTCCCGATGGATACAGGGACGGATACTGCAGGGACGAGTGCGCCGGTTATTGATCTGGATGATGATGATATTGAGTCGGTACCTACTGCATCACCTGTGAGACCTGCTAGGCGTAGGACACGCCGACATAGAGATCCACAGGCTCACCGTCGGATCGATGATCTGACGGAGCAGATGATTGACTCTTATGCTACTCTTACTGTGGACATCGATGAGAGATTTGCCGCCCAACACCGACAGATCGACAGTTGGACTCATCAGATGCTAGAGAGACAACATTATCAGCGCAGGATGATGGAGATCTAGTTCCAGCAGGCTATGGGTTATCCATTTGACCCATCCCAGTATCCATATGTGCCACCACCACCACCACCGGATCAGGATTACTGAGAGCTGCAGGATTTTCTTTCTTATTTTTATGCAGTTCAGCTTATTATCCGGTGAGTATTTTATTCCTTAGACTTATGTTGACCCACTGGGACAGTGTGTCCCAAGTATGGGGTATTTGTGTATTATTTGACACTTATGTGATGTATGACTCTACTTGATCGGATATTTATATTTATGCTTCATTTTGCATCTATGTGTTTATCTGAGATTGCATGCATACTTACAGGTTATTTGATTGAGAAAAATGTCGAAACTGAAAAAATGGTTTTTAAAAAAAAAAAATTTTTTGACCTCGACCGGTGGAGTTGTGGCCGAACGAGGTGTTTCACCTCGTTTGACCTAAGAACACCTCGACCGAGGTGGGTTAACTGGGAGTTTTCGAAACGATTTTTGTGCTTCTTATCTGGATATGATCTCAGTAAAGATCTTGCTTACTGACTGGTTTTGAAATCTTTATGTGTTTGAAAGGTTTTATAATATGTTTAAGTTGCTAAATGCTTTGTTTGAAATTATTGGCATGTTTAATACTTTGTTTTTATCCAAATTATGTTGAATTTGAAGGTTGACACCACTTTATGAATTCTCTCACTTTCTTCCTGGAAAGACCAAGGCAATTCATTCTTCTCTCTTCTTCTTCTTGATCATGCTTAACCCCTCATATACATTTTGCCTCCCTTTACCTATCCGGGAATTTGGAAGCAAGCGAAGTGGTGAAAGCAAGTGAAGTTAAAGTTGAGAAGTTGGCTGGAAGTGAAAGTGTTAGAAAGTAATAATAGGTTTGGGGAAGTCAATCATGAAGATGAGTAACTCGGCACCATTCACATAGCCGGGTGTTTGTGTCTTGCCAAAGTCGGATTGAACGATATTCCTAACGGGTCATGGTATGTGCATCAAGGGTTTGATGCATCTCAAGAAATTGATGATTGCTGATTTCCTAGGCTTCGGTTATTGTGCACCTCTGTCCATGCATCCCAAAAAGTAAAGTAAAAGAAAAAGTGTGAAATAAGCAAAGCTTATTGGTGGAAGATGTTGAAAGTCAAAGTGAAAGTGAAGTATATCCTTTTCCCGGATTCTAGCACCACATTACCTTACATACATCCCTACCCTACACGTTTCTTGACCTTTCTTTTGGGAAGCCCTTGACACCTCGAGTTTGTTGATTGACTTAGTGGTTTAAACTGGATTATGCATGATTAATTTCGATAATTATGACTTATTATGCATTCTATGATTTTATGCAAAGATGAACAACTTTCTTATATTTATAAAATGTTTTGATCATATTTTGATTTTAAATTCCATGAAGTATTCTCTTAGAGTGATCTATGATTGTAGCACACCATAAAAATGTTTTGAAAGACTTTTCATTGATTTTCTTGACTTATAATCCATTCTATCTTGTCTTTTATATGCGGAACTTGCTTGGGGACAAGCAAGGGCTAAGTATGGGGTATTTTGATAGCATGAATTATAGTCTATATTTTGGGGTTTGTTTGCATGTTTTATCTTCAATAATCTGCATGTTTGTATATATAATATGTGATTATATTACCATTTCATCTACCTTTACGGGAATCGAGGTCTACACCTAGTTTTGTTGTAATCGTAGGTAAAATGACACGTTTTGCATCAAAAAGGAGCAAAAGGGGCTATGGAGTCATTGGAGCTACATTCAGGAACATAAGGAACCATCCAGGAAGCATAGCCATGGATTAGAGATTCACTTTGGACCAGATTTGAGAGATTTCACATTCAGTTGTGACTCACCTCGGTTGACTACAGAGTCACCTCGACCGAGGTGATCCAGAGAGGTCGACTCGACCGAGGCGAACACCTGGGACGCGGCGAGAATATTTTATTCTTGGCTGAGATCTTTTATCTTTGGAAAGAGATCTTATATTTTTGGGCTTGGCTCCTGGAAGGAAGAAGATTTGCTAGATCATATATTTCACCTATTTTTATGGAAAGAGATCTTTCTAAGATATCTTATCTTTGGAGAGTAATTTTCCTATAAAAAGGGTCGGATTTCCCACAAATCCGACATCGGCATACATCCGCTATCACCTCGCTTACACCTACCACACGCAGCAGCCATACTCCAGTTGGGAGATTTGAAGAACCTTTTTGAAGGTTGAAGAAGGAAGATTGTAGCTTTTATAGCTTTTGAAGGGTTTTTGTAAGATTATCTTAGATTCCCTTCCTTGTTGTCTTGCCTTGTTGGATTTCTATCCAAGGAACGTTTTGTTGTGATATTTGATTCAGTTATTGAAGTATTTTCATTAAATTCTTCTTGTTCAAATATTCACCTTCTTCCCATATATTTGATTATTGCTTTCATGATGATGAGTGGCTAATTTCCTTGTGTGATTCTAGGGTGATTGGCTGAAGGTTGTGGGGAAAACAATGATAGAATGATCTTAATCACAGTAGGACCCTAAAAGTTCGAGTCTTTAACCTTAACCCTAAGCATCTCGCTCAGTCGATGAACATCTCGGCCGGGGTGGAATTCTTCTGACCGAGGTGACTTATCTGATCCGAAACTGAGAGTTAAGTGTTAGAGTTTGCCAAATCCTATTCTTATTACACCTTTCCTGGTTCAACGCAAGCTTAGGATGAGACTTACCCGGTAATTCCTTAGTTTATATATCTAAGATCATAAGTGTAGGTAATAAAGGTTTATCTTTTATTGGGGTTTGAGTGTGCTTTCATCCCATCTTTGTGAGTTAGCCTGAGACTTACCCGGTAAAGGTTGATTCTATTCCCTTAGATGGTATGTTAGTTTGAGGTTATAGTTCTTTATCTTAATTCCTTGAGACTTACCCGGTAATAGGAGTTACGGTTTTGGATTAGTAAGTAGTGAGACTTACCCGGTGATCTATTCCACTTTAGTAATACCTTCCCCATGCAAAAACCTCAGCTTTGTCCGCTTATCTTTAGATCTTGAGTTGGAACCACAACTAGATGCTTCAATCCCTAGAATTGCATGTTTCCTTTATTGACTTCTATATCATCTTTGATTGTTTTGATCACCTTTTGTGGTTAGTAATTACTAAAGCATACCGTAATTGGACTTTGTTTCACTAAGTTCCTGTGATCGACCCCTGGAATTCCTTGCTTTTTACTACGATTGACCCGTACACTGCGGGTTCGCATCCTTGTTTTAAGCTTACATCTAGGGTTATAAATTTAAAGCTTGCACACACCGTTTGGAGCGAACATGACGCCTCCAAGCTAGGCTTGGGGTGCGTTTTGATGCAGAGGGGTAGGGTTATTGCGTACGCTTCTTGGTAGCTGAAGCCGTACGAGGAGAATTATCCCACCCATGATCTTGAGCTAGCGGCAGTGATTCATGCCTTGAAGATCTGACGACACTATTTGTATGGGGCCACGTGCCAGATCTTCACAGACCATAAGAGTCTGAAGTATATATTCACTCAACGGGAGTTGAATAACCGCCTGAGGAGATGGTTGGAGCTGATTAAGGATTTTGACTTGACGATTTTATACCATCCGGGGAAGGCGAACGTGGTCGCCGATGCGTTGAGTAGGAGGACACCTCGAGAGGAGGCTATAGCTCGACTTACGGTTCAACCACAGTTGCAGAGGGATTTGGCGAAGTTAGAGTTAGATATCCGGTTTCCGGATACGGTTAGCCGTTTATCCGAGTTAGAGGTTTTACCTGATCTGTCCGGAGAGATCCGGCAGAAGCAGGAGGGATGTCCCGTGCTGACAAGGATTCAGGACAGGATGGCCAGGGGTGAGGCACCACAGTTTATCACAGGGGCAGACGGGTTATTGAGACGACAGGGACGTATTTGTGTATCGTCAAACCCGGAGTTGCGAGAGCGGTTCTTGCAGGAGGCACACTCTACACCTTACTCGGTGCAACCAGGCGCGAGTAAGATGTATCAGGACCTTAGGAGATCTTATTGGTGGGGCGGGCTCAAGCCCGATGTAGCTAGATATGTGGCCCGGTGCGCGACCTGCCAGCAGGTCAAGATCGAGCACCAGAGACACGCAGGAGAGCTTCATCCACTGTCCGTGCCGCAGTGGAAGTGGGAGGATATTTTCATGGACTTCGTGATGGGCTTGAGACCGAGTAGGAGCTTTGAGGCGATATGGGTAGTAGTGGATCGGTTGACGAAGACCGCACGTTTTATCCCTATTTGGGAAACGTGGCCGGTGAGTCGTCTAGCCGAGGAGTTTACTCGTCAGATTGTGAGGTTACATGGAGTACCGAGGTCTATCATCTTAGATAGGGACGGGCGCTTTACCTCGAGGTTTCGGCAACAGGTACACGCCGCCCTAGGATCGAGTTTGCATTTCACCACCGTATACCATCCACAGACCGACGGCCAGTTAGAGCGGACTATTTAGACCCTAGAGGATGTTGGGACAAGCCGGGGAGCTCGAGTATTGTAGCTCCGGATTAGGTACAGGACGACATGGATAGAGTTGCATTGATACGAGAGAGGATGTTGACCGCTCAGAGTCGTCAGAGGTTTTACGCGGATAGGAGGCGTAGACCTCTCGAGTTCAAAGTAGGAGCCCAGGTGTGGCTGAGGGTATCACCGACCCGGGGAGTCAGATGGTTCGGCATTAAGGGAAAGTTAAGCCCCCGATATGTCAGCCCATTCGAGATAGTGGAGAGAGTCGGTGAGGTGGCATACCAACTTGCATTGCCACCCCGACTAGAGGGTATACATCGGGTATTTCATGTATCTCAGTTGAGGGAGTACATCCATGACCCGAGGCACATCATTAGTCACGAGGACCTTGTGGTCGAGCCGGACCACACTTTTGCGGAGCACCCGATAGCGGTTTTGGAGAGGAGTACAAGACGCCTTCGATCGAAGGAGATACCGATGTTGAGAGTGCAGTGGTCGAGGCGAGGAGCAGACGAGGCTACTTGGGAGACGGAGGATAGTGTACGGAGGAACTATCCCGATTTTTATGCGAGTTTAGAGTCACCGATAGGGCAGTCGGGTTAGTCCCGAGCTTTTCCTTGTTTATGCCTTTATGATGTGTGTTGTGACATGCTTTGTATATGCTTTATGTGTGATTACCCTCCGAGGTATCGATGAGTTTACGAGTTTCGACTTCGGAGTCCTGCTTTCTATGTGGTGTACGTCACTCAAGTTTCGGGACGAAACTTGTTTTTAGGGGGGTTAGTTGTAACATCCGAAAATTTTATTTCCGGAAGTTGAGGTGTTTTCGACCTTTTCCGCGTCGGCGGCTTATTTCCCGCAGGCACGTTGCTGAGTACAAGTTTTTAACGCGAGAGGAGAGTTTCCCGTTCTACTTTCCGACCTTGGGAAGTGGAGTGAGGGGACAAGGAGGCTGACCCTTGGGATATGCACCTCCTTGTCAGCCCTTTTTCCTCCCTTCTTTCTTTCCTTCTCCTCTTTTACGCTCTTTCCCTTCCACATCCCTTTCTTCTTCCTTTGGACCTCTCTTCTCTTACACCTTGGAGGAGTGGTGGGTGGAGCTGTAGTTTGAGCTTTCCGGATCTGTAGTGGTAAGTGATTCTATCTCCTCTTCCTCTTGCTACTTGTCTTCCCTTCTATCCTTTCTCTTCACCTCCATGGCTATGGAGGAAGCTTTGAAGAGTTATCTTATAAAGCGTTTGCATGTCCCTTTCCCTAGCTCTTTTAGGTCGTGTTGAGGAGGCTAAGACCTGTGGTGAAGGCTTGGAGGACGCCCAACAAGAGAAGGAGACCATAGGAGCAAAGAACCAGTCGAAGAAACGAAGAAGACGAACCTTCTGCTATTCGACCGCGGGGGCGGAGTGCCAGAGGCGCAGGGGCGGACTGAGGCCACAGCAGAGGCGGCCAGGACAGCCGCAGGGGCGGCTCCCAGGGGCGCAGGGGCGGCTGCAGGTGTTCCGTCGGGGCGTCAGCTTGCTTCCGCGGCTGTGTTTTCTTCACTAGTAGGTTCCTCCCTCCCTTCCCTTTCGTTCCTTCCTTAGAGCCTTGGTTGAATGTTGATCTTGAGTGTGAGCATGTTGGCCTTCCTAAACTAGTTGCTTCTCCTAGGATGTTGTTGTTGATCTTGAGTGTGAGCATGTTGGCCTTCCTAAACTAGTTGCTTCTCCTAGGATGTTGTTGTTGATCTTGTTCTTAGGTTTTATAGGCTGTTGTGAGCTTTCTTTAGTAGTGGTTAGTGTCTTGTGTACCTTGGACCCTAGGATACGTTCCTAGTTTGAGAGTGGTGGGATCTTGCTTAGATCTTTAGAATGAAGTCTATGACTTCATTAGTGTGGACTTGTGTTGATGAGTACTTTCATGTATGAGCAGGTTGTGTGCTTCCTCATTAAGGAAGCTAGAGTGTTGTGAGTTGAGAGACGAGGTAAGTCTCCAGACTTACTTAGCCATATTCGTCGTATTAGATTCATTGTGTGTTTGGTGGTGGGTGTTTATCGTTTTGTTATAACTTGTAAACCGGATAATAGGACTACCGACCTTTATGTATATATTTGGCCCAAGTGTATGATAACGGGCGGTGACATCATCTGCCTAGCTCTTGCGAGAGTCTAGGAGGTTCTCGGCGACTAGCCCGTGCTAGTTAGACGGCGGAGGCATCCGTACCGTTCCATGCCGGTAAGTAGGGACCGAGGCGGGACCACGGTGGTCTCGTGTCACAAAACTAAGTTGAATTAGAACGGGATATGACGTAATAAATAAAGATAATAACCGGATTGTTTGTCGAGCATGTTTATTTGATGTGATTATGTATATGTTTGTGTGTGTGCCTTCACCATGTCTTTAATGCTTCGAATGTAGCTAACGGTTTTAAACCGTTTGTTGTAGATGCCTAGCAGGTTAGGGACGCCGCCGAGTGAGGTGGAGGAGTGGGCAGCCGAGGGTCACCGTACATTGTAGGATGGGGGCGCTTTTGGGGTTGTTATATGTTTTCGGTTTATGTAGTTTGAGGGTAAAATATCATAAATTTTAAAACAGTTAATGATATGATATAAACTATAAGTGGAAGTTATGGAAAAAAAACAAGTTATTAATGTTTTAAAATAATTTGTTTGTTCCATAAGCTAAATTTCTAAAATTAAGAAAATGTGGTTTGGAGAAAAGCCTACACGTTTGCTTATTTGTTAATAAGCTTGAATAATTAATTAAGTTTAAAAATCTAATATTAACTTAAATAATTAAAACAAATAAATGTTGAGCATGTGCTTAGATAATCAATCGTCATTTTGGAACAAATAAAAAAAAGTTTAAAATACTACAGAAAGTGGGGTAAATGGGTTAGTGGAGAGAAAATAGTAACTTCCCTAAACCTCTTCGTACTCCCTTCTGTATAAATGAATCACATTAAGTGTAAAGGGAAAAAGGGAAGAAAAAATAATCAGAACAAACAGAGATACAAAGAGAAAGTAGACAACGAAGAAGATTATTCAAGAGGACCAATTGTGATCAGAAGCGTTCTGTAAGAGTTATTTTACGATCGTTCTTTTCAATCTAGTCGATCCTCATGATCCTCTCGTTCTCTTGTTTTGGGGAAGCAAACTGCAAAAGAAAAATAATGCAGGAAAGAAGTTGCCATTGACAATAACTCATTCATACAAGTAAAAATGTGGTTGGTAGGAATCGACTGATTCCTCCACTGCAAAACATGCGGTTGGTAGGAATCGGTTGATTCCTCCGCTGCAAAACCATTGTTGGTAGGAGGCCATTGATTTCTCTACCGTTGTGGAACCTCTTGGTTCCAATACAATGGAAACAATAAAAAAAAAGAAATGAATTTACAGATTTTTGTTAATGAATCCTGCAAGTAAATGAAAATACATGAGATATTAGTGAATCAAAAAGATTTGCTGGAAAATTAAAATAAATATTGTGTTTTCATATACAGAGATTTAGAGATAAGAGAAATTGATAAGTTCGCGAAGATGGGTTTGACACAAAAGGTCAAATCTAAATTCCAAAGAAAATCAATGCCAAGTACAGATTGAAATCTCTTTCACTATCGTGAACGCATGTTTTTTCAAAATGAATGTTCAACTTAAATAAATCCCAAATGAAGATTAGAAATCAAATTTGTGAAGAGGACTAATATGAGCAATAGAGTTTGTGAGCAACGTTCATGAAAGTATATAATAGAAACAAAATTGAGAGCCAAATTTACATGGATGTTTGTCGCTCACTTGTCTCCTTCGATTTTTGTCTTCGATGTCTTCAATCGAGCGATTTTCGAACCCCTCGTTCCTCCTGATGTTTAGCCCTCAAAAGTCTTCGTCTTTTCAAATAAATTTCGCACTTGTATTTTCAATTCGGCTTTAAACTGGAACTCTTCTCATAGTGCTTTTGATTTTATGGAAGGCGAGACCACCATTTTTTTCACAGCTGAAAATTTACTATCTCCTATTGCAGAAGATATGAAGAAAAGGGGAAGAAAGAGGAAAGTAGAAACAAAAAAAATGGAACGAAGGAAATCAAAGTAAAAGGAGTAGGAAAAGAATGAATTACCTTTACTTTTGTTAGATGTGGGTCCCATGTCATTTATTTTTTTAAAGAAATAAGAAATGAAAACAAAAGTAAAATGAATGATGCAAAAGGGATAACGTGACGACTAAACAAGTAGAAGGCCGTTGAGGAAAGCCGGTGATTGAAGAGAAGTCGCTTCCACTCGGAGAATTCGCTTCCAGTCGCGAAGAAATTGAAGAGAAGTCGCCTTCAATCGGGAAATCGGTGTCGGTCACCGCCGAAGAAATCGAAGAGGAGTGCCGGAAGTAGAAGGCCGTTGAGGAAAGCCGGTGATTGGAGTGCCGCAGCTACCGCTGACAATCTCAAGTTGCCATCACCTATCCAACATCAGTACCCACTCTCCTTACCTTCTAAACAAAGACGATTTCAAACGAGTTGCTTCGAAGAGAGAGAGGGAGAGAAAGACTGCCCTAATCAGCTCTCGCTTGACGACTTGATTGAGCTGAAGATGGCGCAAGCATCAGATGCAGAATTTGGCAGGGATCGTAATATTACAAGAAAGTCAAGTGAAGCTTTGAGTGGCAGTCTTCGATTGTGTTGAAGTCGTCGATTGAGTACGCTGGAAGCGGCCGAATAGAGAGATGGGTTGGTATGAGTATCAACGGTGGTTTTGATCTACGCCCGCCCGCCAAGTGTTTGATGAAATGTTTTTGAGGTTTTTTTGATCTAGTTTGGCATGGAGATAGTTTTCTTATCTTATGGATTGTCGTCCATCATGTGTTTGATGAAATGTCTCTAGGAATTGCCGGTTCTGATATGACAACGGATGGTAGAGGTTTCCTTCATTGTCCTCTTAGGGCATTTCAAGGTTGTCGGGATGGAGTAGAGGGAAGCAAAGGTTTCTCTTGTTTGGTTTCTCATCTTAAAAGGCAACATTTTTGTTCCGAAGATAACAAAAATGTGATTCGCGACACTATTGAGAATAACCTTGATGTATTTGTGGCTTTTGAGGAGTCCTTGGCTTATCTTGGGTTGTGGTTATGCGGGCGTTGTATGAGTATGCATGCTTTGAGTCGTGCATGTCATCACTCTGATGGTTCTGTTCGTGTTGCTTATGAGGACGGAATGGTAAGAAGCTACATTTTGGGTATCTCGAAGCCGGTCGTGGGAGAGTTGTCTGTTGCGGTTATTGATGAAGGGTTGGTTTTTGATGCGGGTTTGCTTGATAAAGTTTTTCGCATTCCTATCACTACTGTGAAGAGTATCCCGCATAACTGTCGTCTTGCTTTCTCTCAAGCTCTAAAGGGTGCTCTTCAGAGAGTGGTTGCTGAGCCATGTTCTGTGGATGCTTGGGTTGCGTTGCTTCTTCTTCCTCGGTGCACTTTGCAAGTGTTCAGGCCTTCGAATAGGAGAGATGGTAGATCAGGGAGTAGAAAGTCTATTCAACAGCAGCGGATCATGCAGTCTCTGGCTTTGTGGGGTGAGGACGGCGGTATCGACAAGCTAGTGCGGGGTTTGTTAGACCATTTTGAGCATGGGTTTTCGGCAACTACTAGGGTCGCCTCAACGGATGGTGATAGACAGAGAGTGAGACCTAGTATCAAGTAGTGTCTTCGCAAGGTCTCTGATGGACATTTCACGGCGGCTGTTAAGGTTTTGTCCTCTTCTGGTGTGGCTTCGTTTGATGATGAGACTGTGAAGGTTTTGGAGGCTAAGCACCCCTTCAAGTCTCCACCTTCTCGGGTATGTGAGGTTCTGGAATCTCCCTTTGTTGCTGATGTTGATTTGATTCTTAGGTGTATTAAGTCCTTTCCCAAAGGTACTTCTTGCGGCAGGGATGGTCTGAGGGCACAACACGTGTTAGATGCTATGTGTGGGGATGGTTCCGCTATTGCTGTTGATCTTCTACGAGTGATCTCATCTGTTGTTAATTTGTGGTTGGGAGGCAGATGTCCGGGGAGTTTGGCGGAGTTTGTGGCTTCTGCTCCTCTTATGCCATTATTGAAGCCTGACAATGGGATTCGACCCATTGCAGTGGGCACTATTTGGAGACGGTTGGTTTCTAAGGTTGCCATGAAAGGGGTGAGTAAAGATATGACAACCTATCTAGCGGATTTTCAGTTTGGAGTAGGCGTCTCTGGTGGCGCAGAAGCTATTTTGCATAGTGTCAACAGGGTTTTGAGCGACCGGCATGATGATGGTTCGCTTGCTATGCTTGCAGTGGATTTCTCGAATGCTTTTAATCTTGTTGATAGGACAGTATTGCTTCGTGAGGTGAGGAGAAGATGTCCATCTATTTCTTTATGGGTTGAGTTTTTGTATGGTCAGCCTGCTCGACTGTATCTGGGAGATAGATTTATCTGGTCATCCACAGGAGTTCAGCAAGGTGACCCCTTAGGGCCACTTCTTTTTGCGCTTGTCTTGCATCCACTTGTGCACACTATCCGTGACAACTGTAAGCCTCTTCTTCATGCTTGGTATTTAGATGATGGGACAACCATTGGTCGATCGGAGGATGTGGCTAAGGCACTTGGTATTATTTTGGAGGTTGGTCCGAATTTTGGACTTGAGTTGAATGTTAAAAAAACTGAGTTATTTTGGCCTTCATGTGATGGTTCGAAGCTTCGGGACGGGTTATTCCCTAGAGACATTGCGAGACCACCTTTGAGGTTGAAGTTGTTGGGAGAGGCTGTGAGTAGAGATAGTGGTTTTATTAAAAAATTGGTTATGAAGAGAGCTGATAAGGCATTGGAGTTGATGCGTCTTCTCCCTCAGCTTAGGAACCCGCAGAGTGAGCTTCTCTTACTTCGTTCGTGTTTGGGTGTAGCGAAGATGTTTTTTGGCCTGAGGACTTGTCAGCCAGAGCATGTGAAGGATGCAGCATCTTGTTTTGACGCGGGACTTCGTGGGTCGATTGAGGATATTGTGGTTTGTGGGGGTCCTTTTTTCGGGGATCTTCAATGGCGGTTGGCTTCCTTGCTATTCGTCGTGGAGGGCTCGGTTTGTACTCTGCTATGGAGGCGTCTTCTTACGCTTTTGTTGCCTCCAAAGCTCAGTCTTGGGTGCTCCAAGATCATATCTTGCGTGACAGTAGGCTATCCGGTATGGATTCAGATTTTTACAAAGCTTTAGATGACCTGCATGTTGCTATTCCGGAGTTCGACCTTTTCAACTTTACTAGTAAGGACACCGTCCCCCCTAAGTCCCAACATATTTTGGCGGATGCTCTTTTTGGTAAAATTGTTCAGGAGATGGTTGAGAGGTTTGATATGACTAATAGGCAACAAGCAGTTTTCGGATGTCTGCAAGCGCCGCATAGCCAAGATTTTCTTCTTGTCATTCCCATCGATAAACTTGGTCAATGCATGTCCCCTGTGGAGTACCGCTCCATTCTCAAGTACCGACTTATGATTCCGCTTTTTTCAGCTGGTGAGGTTTGCCCCATTCCTAATTGTCGGAGGGTGTTGGATGCTTTTGGGGAGCATGTTGTACATTGTAAGGAACTTCCTGGCTTCAAGTATAGGCATGATTTGGTTCGTGATGTTCTTTGTGATACCTTTAGACGGGCCGGAATTTCTGTAAAGAAAGAAGCACCTGTGAACTTCTTGACTGATCCGCGGGATGGAAGGTCGACATTGCGGCCGGCGGATGTTTTGGTGTTTGGTTGGAGTGGAGGGAAGCATGCATGTATTGATTTGACGGGGGTCTCACCGCTTGTGGGATTAGGGAACGGACCTTTTGTTGTGGGTCAGGCAGCTTGTAGAGCGGCATCAGCTAAGGTGGCCAAGCATGGAAGGGCATGTGTTGAAAACCAACACGTTTTTCTTCCATTTGCTTTTGACACGTTTGGATTTTTTGCACCCGATGCTGTTGATATTCTCAAGAGGGTGCAAAGAGTTATGCATAGTAATATTATGTCCTCTAGATTTGTAGATGTTGTTTTTAAAAGGTTAGGTTTTGCCATCCAAAAAGGGGTAGCGGCGCAACTTGTTGCTCGCTTACCTTCTTCTTCTATGTAAATAGGAATTCCGTATAAATAAGATTCCAAAAAACGAATAAAATTCAATATAAAAAAAAAACCAACTACACGAGTTCATAACGTGATGTTCATCTCTTTTCAAATCAAATTTGGGTTTATTTTAAAAGTAAACCCATAAAACTAAAGTTTTACAAAAGTGACCCTATTAAGACAAAGTCTTAATAAATAGGATCATAAATTTACGATTATGTATCGTAATTAGGTATCTATATATAAAACTAAACAAAATTAAAATATAAATTTTGTTTTAGGTAGAACTACGTTATGACTTGATACTCGTTCTGAGTTACGTATGAAATCCGATCTCAAATTAAATTGGATTCAGTCGACCCGTCCAAGTAAATTATAATTAAATTCAAACCTTGGACTTAAAAAATCAAAATTCGTCAAACGAACTACGGGTGGTTTGATCTCTTTTATAAGAGTACGTAGGAAACTCGACTAATAAATTAATTAGTTCAACCGCAAAAATTAAATTAACTTTTATGTAAATATAAAAGTCACTAACGAACCATGGGTGGTTTGATCTCTTTTATAAGAGTACGTAGGAAACTTGACTAATAAATTGTCAAGTTCAACCGCAAAAATTAAATTAACTTTTATATAAATGTAAAAGTCAGAAAAGAACTACGTATGATTTGATTTCATTTATTTTTACGGATACGTAGGAAATTTGATGCAAATAAATATGTATTAAATTCAATCGCAAAATATATATTTTTTGACTTTTATATGAAATGAAAGTCATAAAGTTAAATTTTAAATATTCTTTTAATACAAAAGGATACATATTAAATTTAATCGCAAAATATATACTTTTGACTTTTATATGAAATGAAAGTCATAAATTTAAATTTTAAATATTCTTTTAATACAAAAGGATACATATTAAATTTAATCGCAAAATATATTTTTGACTTTTATATCAAATGAAAGTCATAAAATTAAATTCTAAATTTATCCCTTTAAGAACTACGTACGACTTGATTCCTAATAAAGGATACGTAGGAAATTTGGTAAATTAAGAACCGAATTCAGTCACAAATTTAAAATATAATAAAATAAATCAAATATCACTTTTTCTTGATCATGCGCGTGATAGCGGGATGAATTAAGCAACCCTTCCTAAAAGGTGGGTTTAATTTAATCTTATGATGCATGGTCGAGATATAAATGTCATGCAAATGATAGTTGAATCATCGTCTAGGCAACCCTTCCTAGAAGGTGGGTCGGGACTTTGATCCTCTGATGCATGAAAACACCGCACGGAACTACGTGAGACTTGATCCTCTTTAAAGAGGTACGTAGGCAACCCGTCCAAAAACGGGTGCAGTCCAAATCACCAAAACCAAACCAAACATCGGTATTTATATAACTTAGAATCAAAAGGTCAAAGAGAGAGTGTCGAACTCAAATAAAAAATAAAATGTGTTTTGTAAATTTGTATTCGAATAAAACAGAAAAAAGGCGTTTTGTAAATTTGTGTACATTTTTACTCAACATATTTTTGGCACGCCCAGTGGGACCTTTTCTTTCTTTTCATCTCTAAGTTATACATATACTAATGTTTGATCTTATTTGATTGCAAGGAAATGGCGTCAAGGGCGATTGTGAACTTCAATGAACTCCCGGCTACCTTCGTCATCCAAGGAGGACGATGCCTGCGTCGCAAGTCGTTTGAAGTTGTCTTTGACATTGCTCCTAATGCGATCTATGCTGAAATCCCTTTGAAGAACTCTTTCAAGAGTCTTCAAGGTTTGGAGGAATATGCAACTTCGAATTCGTCCATGGCTCTTTCGGGACATGGGGGCATAAAGCCCAACAACAAGTTCAACAATGGGAAACCTGCTTATGTCAAAGTTGGACATGACAATTCTCCTAGATTTAATGGCCCAAAGCCTTCCGCTAGGGTTGTCCCAAGGCCAATCATTCATATCATCAAGAAGAATGGTGTGCCTGTTGGTATTCGTGCTGAAAACACTCTTAAGAAGGTGAACAAGTCTCGAAGAAGGAGGGGACGCAAGAATGGTTCCAGTCGTAACATTGGACCGCTTTGTAAACTAGCTTCCTCACCGGCTCTAAAACAAGCCAACACAATCCTTTGTGAAGCTGCAAAAGAGCTTTTAAACTCAAAGCATGCAATGGATAATTTTTCAATGACTACCGCAAGGCAAATTCTTGTAGGGTCAATTCCTATTACATTGGACAAATTTGAGCAAGTCTACATGACTTCTTATTCCGAGGAGGGTAATTAACCAAAAGCTCCAAAGCTTAAAATCAACAAACCCTCACGGGCCAAGAAAAATTCAAATGAGAATGAAGTGATTGAAGAAACTTCTAAAACTCAAAAGAGAGAAAGAAGTCTTCGTATTTCTAAAAGCTCAGTCTCGCAAGAGGCTCAAGTTGTTTCTTGTGATGGTCCAGTTACAAGATCAAAAGCTAAGTCAACGACTTATGCTCAAGTAACTTCACAACCACCAAGTCCACAACGAGAATCGGAAGAAAGCTCAAGTTCTCCTTTGTATGGAGATTTATCTTCTCTATTCCAAGAGGAGGAATTTCCACAAGTTCTTACAAAGGAGGGAACAACGAGAGTTGTAACCCAAGATGAATCTGAGAACATGCAAGTTTTTATGACCGGAACAACAAGTGTTGAGGAACAACTTCAAGACTTGCAAAGGTCATTAGCCGCAAGAGAAGCTCAAATAGCTACACTTATGGCTCAAATTGAAAACCAAGCTAATGCTAGTCGACATGAGCCAATAAGGACGAATGATGAAAGTCCTGGCGGTAGCTCGTCCGTTTCCCTTAAGAGATTAGGGAGATGATTGTTCAAGGAATCCGAGAATTCCAAGTGTCACAAAACCCTCCAGTACTCGGGTATAGAAAGCCATATCCGATCCAATATGATTCAGTACCATTCCCTCCCGGTTATCAAAGACCAACTTTTGATAAGTTTGATGGAATGCATGGATCACCACATGAGCATTTGGCTCATTTTTACTCAGCATGTGGTGAGACCGCATTAAGTGATGCTTTGTTGATCCGACAATTTGTCCAATCTTTAAAGAGATCGGCATTTACTTTGTACACTCAACTCCAACCGGGATCAATCCACACATGGGATGATTTACAAAGAGCATTCCTAGATCAATTTGTGAGCTCTAAGGCAAAGGTATCCATTATGGATCTTGCTAATACCTTTCAAAGGTCAAATGAGCTTGCAAATGATTTTATCGCCAGATGGCGAAGCTTGAGACTTCAATGCCCAGAAAAGCTAAGTGAAGAGGCATGTGTCCAGATGTGTACTAATAACTTAATTCATGAGTTAGCAGTGCATGTTGGTAGTGTTGACCCTCGTTCTTTTGATGCCTTAGTTTCAAAGGCTTGCAATGTTGAACGACAATTGGCTCGGCGTGATGCAAAAATCTATCGTCCTCAGGCAAATGAACTTAAAAGAGATGATGGAAAAAGACCTTCTAAAAAGGGAGAATCTATGACAACCTTTATTAAACCCGGAAATAAAATCTTCACAGGAAATAATTCCCAAAATCAAGATAGAGGAAAAGGTAAAGATGTCATTAAAAGACTCACTCTTGAGGAAAGGAAGCAAAAGAAATATCCTTTTGACGATGATGATGTCCAAGGGATTTTTGATAAGTTGATGTCGTCTAAGCTTCTTACACTTCCAGAGTCAAAAAGGCCAAATGAAGTTGGAAGGACAAATGATCCAAAGTATTGTCCTTATCACCAAATCGTTAGTCACCCTATCAAAGATTGTTATGTCTTCCAACTTCATTTGGCCTTTTTGACTCTGGAAGTGTAAGAAGCTTAGACGACATCAACTCATCAAAAATCCCTTGGACATCATCATCGTCAAAAGGATATTTCTTTTGCTTCCTTTCCTCAAGAGTGAGTCTTTTAATGGCATCTTTACCTTTTCCTCTATCTTGATTTTGGGAATTATTTCCTGTGAAGATTTTATTTCCGGGTTTAATAAAGGTTGCCATAGATTCTCCCTTTTTAGAAGGTCTTTTTCCATCATCTCTTTTAAGTTCATTTGCCTGAGGACGATAGGTTTTTGCATCACGCCGAGCCAATTGTCGTTCAACATTGCAAGCCTTTGAAACTAAGACATCAAAAGAACGAGGGTCAACACTACCAACATGCACTACTAACTCAGGAATTAAGTTATTAGTACACATCTGGACACATGCCTCTTCACTTAGCTTTTCTGGGCATTGAAGTCTCAAGCTTCGCCATCTGGCGATAAAATCATTTGCAAGCTCATTTGACCTTTGAAAGGTATTAGCAAGATCCATAATGGATACCTTTGCCTTAGAGCTCACAAATTGAGCTAGGAATGCTCTTTGTAAATCATCCCATGTGTGGATTGATCCCGGTTGAAGTTGAGTGTACCAAGTAAATACCGATCCCTTTAAAGATTGGACAAATTGTCGGATCAACAAAGCATCACTCAATGCGGTCTCACCACATGCTGAGTAAAAATGAGCCAAATGCTCATGTGGTGATCCATGCATTCCATCAAACTTATCAAAAGTTGGTCTTTGATAACCGGGAGGGAATGGTACTGAATCATATTGGATCGGATATGGCTTTCTATACCCGAGTACTGGAGGGTTTTGTGACACTTGGAATTCTCGGATTCCTTGAGCAATCATCTCCCTAATCTCTTAAGGGAAACGGACGAGCTACCGCCAGGACTTTCATCATTCGTCCTTATTCTCTTATAATGCCTTACTTGGTCGACCATGGCTTCATGCTAGTAAATCTATAGTTTCCACTCTTCATCAATGTTTGAAATACACTGATGATAATGGAAATGAAAGGATTATTCGAGGTGACCCAAATCCTTTTCACGGAGAAAGTGTTAATTATGCCGACGCCAAGTTTTATAAGGCGGTTAGTTTCAACTCAAACATGCCCATGAAGGTTGTCAATGGTATAAATACCAATAAAGCACCTAAGGTTTCTCTCAATGGGAATAATGAGAAAGGTGATCCATGTTCTAAGGTGTTGTTTAAGTACACGCCAAAAGATAAACGACAAGCCGGGCAAAAACCCTTGAACTCGGTAGAGAAGGTTATGAACTCTCTCATGACAAGTTACACCTTTCCTCTACGGAAAATTGACCAGTCTATTCCAAAAACGACTTTGGTCATTAAAAGGTCCTTCGGGGTTAAAACAAGTGATAACAGAAGGGTAGTGTCAAGAGTTGAAGCCAATAATCCTCCTTCCAAATCACTTTCAAAGAAGCTGAACAAGAAGTTCAAAGTTAAAGTGAAAAATTCAAATTTGTTATCAAAATACAAAGCTCCATATATCCCCTACAATGAGGATGATATTGAAAAGTTGAAGGTTTCTCACGAAGGGGGTATATTGACAGCGAGTTTTGAAGAGCCTATGACATTGACTCCGGAGGAGCAAAGCTTGTTTCTCGATGATAAATCATCAACATCTCGGATTACAGTATTTGATAGGCTTGAAACCGGTTCAACGAGTGGAGAAACAAGAGCTTTTGTGTTTCAAAGGCTTGAATATGTTGATAGGACTAAAAACAAATAAAAAACAAATCAAAAAATGGAGGATCAGTAAGAAAAAGAAGAAAGCAAGGTTGCTTGTGCAAAAGCCAAATGAAGATTTCATGATTTCCGAAGTAGAAGAGGTGAACATGGTGTCTGTTGATATAGAGGAGGATTAACAAAAATTCATCAATACAGTTCAACCAGCACCGACAGAAATGGAAGACGGTGGACAAGCTACAGTTGATGATCTTCAAGAAATCAATTTAGGCACTCTTGAATGTCCTAAACCCGTCCTTGTTAGTGCATTGTTGACTAATGAAGAAAAAACAACATATGAAGAACTTCTCAATGAGTACAAAGATGTGTTTGCCTGGGGTTATCAGGATATGCCTGGTTTAGACTCGAAGGTGGCAATGCATAAACTAGCAATCTCTGAAGAGAAAAAGCCAATAAAACAAGCACAACGCCGCTTTCGTCCCGAGTTGATTGTCCAAATAAATATTGAGGTTAAGAAGCTTATTGAAGCGGGTTTCAATCGTGAGGTCCAATATCCGATTTGGCTAGCCAACATTGTTCCTGTGAGGAAGAAAAATGGACAACTCCGTATTTGTGTGGACTTTAGGGATTTGAATGAAGCATGCCCTAAAGATGAATTTCCATTACCTATAACCGAGTTATTGGTTGATGCCACCACTGGATTCAAGGTTTTGTCTTTCATGGATGGATTCTCGGGATACAATCAAATTAAAATGGATCCTCATGACGAAGAGCTAACTGCTTTCCGAACACCTCAAGGCACCTATTGTTATACAGTAATGCCTTTTGGTCTTAAAAATGCGGGGGCAACTTATCAAAGAGCCATGACAATTATCTTTCGGGATTTGCTTCATAACACAGTTGAGTGTTATGTGGATGATTTAGTTGTCAAAACAAAAGAAAGAGAAGATCACCCAAATGATCTTCGTAGGGTTTTTGAAAGGCTACGCAAGCACCAATTGAAGATGAATCCCCTCAAATGTGCTTTCGGTGTGACATCCGGCAAATTTCTTGGTTTTATCGTTCGGGGTCGAGGAATTGAAATTGATCCTGATAAAATTAAGGCAGTCATGAATATGCCTCCTCCAAAGAATCTCTGCGAGCTTCGGGGCTTACAAGGGAAACTTGCTTACATCCGACGTTTCATTTCGAATTTGACCGGAAGATGTCAGCCATTTCTAAGGTTAATGAAGAAAGATACTCCATTTATATGGGATCAATCATGCCAAAATGTCTTGGATAGCATCAAGAAGTATATGATGAATCCACCAATTTTGATGGCACCAATATCAAGAAAGCCTTTAATCTTGTACACTGCGGCCCTTGAGCGGTCCTTAGGGGCTATGCTGGCTCAAAACAATGATGAGGGAAAAGAAAATGCCTTATACTATATCAGCCGAACCTTGGTAGGGGCAGACCACAACTATTCTGCCATGGAAAAGATATGTCTTGCTTTGGTGTTTGCCGTTCAAAAGTTACGACATTATCTTTTAACCCATCAAATCACCTTGATCTCAAAGGCTGATCCGCTAAGATATATTTTATCAAAAGCAGTGTTGTCTGGGAGATTAGCCAAGTGGGCAATGCTATTAGCTCCTTTTGACATCAAGTTTGTGTCACAAAAGGCGGTAAAAGGACAAGTCATAGCTGATTTCTTAGCTGCTCATCCAACCCCGGACAATGAAGAATTATCATATGATCTACCAGATGAAGAAGTTCTTATGGTTGAGGAAACTTCATGGCAATTATACTTTGACGGAGCGGCGAAAAACAAGCATCTGGAGTTGGTATTGTATTTATCACTCCTTATGGCGGCTTGGTTCCATATTCCTTCTCTCTTTTAGAGACTTGCACAAACAATGTGGCAGAATATGAGGCACTAATAATTGGTCTTGAAATAGCTCTTGAGTTGCATATTGATCCATTAAAAGTGTTTGGTGATTCTCAATTGATCATTAGACAAATAAATGGACAATATGAAGTAAAGCATCCAAATTTAGTTCCTTTACATGAAAGAGCAAAATGCCTCATGCAACAGTTTCAACAAATAGAGGTAATGCATGTGTCAAGATCCGGAAATGATAAGGCTGATGCCCTAGCCAAATTAGCGGCATCCCTAACACTCCCTTATGAAAGAGAGATTCAAATCACAATTGGGGAGCGTTATTTGCTTTCATCGGCTTTAGACCGATTCAACTCAACCGAAGAAGTACATGTTGCCTCGGTAAGTGAGATTGACGACGACCCTGATTGGCGAAATTCAATCATTGAATATCTTCAACATGGAATCTTACCTGATGATGCCAAAGAGAAAGTGGATATCAAACGGCGGGCACCGCGTTTCTTGTTGAAAAATGATACCTTGTATCGTAGAGCCTTTGATGGTATACTGCTTCGGTGTTTATCAAAAGAAGAAGCAAAATATATTCTCACAGAAACTCATGCCGGAATATGTGGGGCACATCAAGGTGGTCCTAAGTTAGCCGATCAAGTTAAACGGCTAGGCTATTATTGGCCGACCATGGTGAAAGACGCAATGAATTTTGCTAAGACGTGTCATGCGTGTCAAATTCATGGTGATTTCATTCATCAACCTCCTCAACTCCTTCATCCGACAATCTTGTCTTGGCCCTTCAATGCATGGGGTCTTGATGTTGTAGGGCCTATAAATCCGTCATCATCACGGGGTCATCAATACATTTTGGCTGCAACTGATTATTTCTCCAAATGGGCCGAAGCTTTACCATTGAAAGTAGTGGGGGCAAAAGAAGTTGCCAACTTTATCAGAATCCATTTGATATACCGATATGGAGTTCCTTTGAAGATAATATCGGACAATGCACTCTATTTCAAAAATCAAGTAATGGTGAAACTAGCTGAAAAATTCAGTTTCAAACACAGTTTTTCATCAAGCTACAATCCATCTTTGAATGGTCAAGCTGAAGTATTCAATAAGGTTCTATGCAAAATTCTCAAGAAGATTGTCTCAAAATCAAGAAGAGATTGGCATGAAAGATTGCATGAAGCATTATGGGCATACCGGACAACAGTTCGAACATCTACCGGATGTACGCCATACAACTTGGTATTTGGATCTGAAGCCGTCTTACCTTTGGAGGTACAATTACCTTCCCTTAGGGTTGCGGTACAACTCACCGATCCCGAGGAAAATGTCAAAGTCCGTCTAGTTGAACTCGAAGCATTAGACGAGTGTAGGTTGGCGACACAACAAAGACTCGAAATTTACCAAGCTCAAGTAGCTGGTGCATTTAACAAACGAGTCAAGTTCCGATCCTTTTCGGTGGGTGATCTGGTTCTTACAGTAAGACGACCAATTGTCATTAACCGAAAATCAAAAGGAAAATTTGAGCCAAAATGGGAGGGCCCGTATGTTATCACCAAGATTTTCCCTAAAGGAGCTTACGAGCTTTCAAACGATGATGGCAAGATATTATATTCTTGTGTAAATGGGAAATTTATAAGGAAGTTCTTTACTTGATGTAAAAAAAAAAAGCCATTGTACACAAATGATAGTGAAATAACTTGAAAAACCCTTCATAGAAGGTGGGTTCGAGTTGTTTTGGTGATGTGTATAGAAAAAAGGGCTTAAAAAAAAGAGTTTCCAAAAGAACTACGAAAGGCTTGATCCCTCACAAAGAGGGTACGTAGGCAGTCTAGCTATTCAAATGCTAGGTGCAGCCACCCAAAAAAAAAGATTAACATTTCCCAAAAGAACTACGGACGGCTTGATCCCTCACAAAGAGGGTACGTAGGCAGTCTAGCTAATCCAAATGCTAGGTGCAACCACAAAAACCAACAAAGTATTTTCTTTTCTTTGTTAAAAGGAAAAGAAGAGTAAGCAAAATGTGTCTACAAAAGATGATAAGTTGAAGGCTTCTATGCCTAAATTACTATACTTTGAACATCATTCTCAAGTTTGATGGTTGAATCCAAATTTCTTCAAAACAAAAGTTCCTTTCAAGGAATAAAATTTTAAATTATCCCAAAAATTTGATCAAATTCACAATTGCTTTGCAATATGAATTTTCTCATACCCTCAAATAAACAAACAAAAATGATAGTTTTCCAACCTTTATTTTTATCTCAGAAAAAGAGAGAAAAGTCATGTTGACTAACGTCATCAAACTACTTGATCAATGAAGCCCCCAAATTATAAAAGAGATACTTACAAAATCTCTAAATCAATGGCACAAAGCTCTCAAACTAAACACTTGTCCGCCACAAAAAGATCTCAAGCCAAATATCAAATATCAAATATCAAATACAAATTCCAAAGAAAAAATATTCTATAAAGTTCAAAGTTTAAATACCCATACATCATATTCTTGACCAAGTGACTGTGGATAAATTTCATATCCAAACAAATTTCCAACGGAACTATACAATATGTTCTTCTTTCATGCATGCATCAATGAAATCAAATGGTTTCAAATGCGAAGCATCTTACAAAAAAAAAATCTCGAACTTTAAACGTGTTTGACTTCTCACATGCATAAAGTTCGGGGGGCAACTGTTTGAGGGTAAAATATCATAAATTTTAAAACAGTTTATGATATGATATAAAATATAAGTGGAAACTATGGAAACAAAAAAAAACAAGTTATTAATGTTTTATAATAATTTGTTTGTTCCATAAGCTAAATTTCTAAAATTAAGAAAATGTGGTTTGGAGAAAAGCCTACAGGTTTGCTTATTTGTTAATAAGCTTGAATAATTAATTAAGTTTAAAAATCTAATATTAACTTAATTAATTAAAACAAATAAATGTTGAGCATGTGCTTAGATAATCAATCGTCATTTTGGAACAAATAAAAAAGGGTAATTTTGGTAACTAGGCCTTTTTGAAAAACTAGAGTAGTAACTAGGCTTTTTAATGTTTCAATTAAATAAATATACCCCAATCTTTTGTATTTATTCTCAAACTCTACACACTCTTTTCACAAGGGGTACATTTTCTAAACACAAAACTAGAAAAAGACTAGTAAACCAAATTGTTTCAATAAAAAAAAGGTTTAAAATACTACAGAAAGTGGGGTAAATGGGTTAGTGGAGAGAAAATAGTAACTTCCCTAAACCTCTTCGTACTCCCTTCTGTATAAATGAATCACATTAAGGGCCCGTTTGGTACCAACTCCGGAAACGGAAACGGAATGGAAACGAATTTAGTCCATATGTATATCCTTATTCATGAAATTTTGTGGAATCATTCATTGTGGATTAATGCAAAATGCACTTGTTTCCCCACATTTTGTTACCCTATAGGGTATCAAAAGTAATCAAACTCTACTCCAATTCCTTCAACCCACAAGGAATGATTCCACAAACTTTTATGAACAATTGTATACATATGGACTAGATTCGTTTCCATTCCATTTCCGATTCCGAAGTTAAAACCAAACGGGCCCTAAGTGTAAAGGGAAAAAGGGAAGAAAAAATAATCAGAACAAACAGAGATACAGAGAGAAAGTAGACAACGAAGAAGATTATTCAAGAGGACCAATTGTGATCAGAAGCGTTCAGTAAGAGTTATTTTACGATCGTTCTTTTCAATCTAGTCGATCCTCATGATCCTCTCGTTCTCTTGTTTTGGGAAAGCAAACTGCAAAAGAAAATTAATGCAGGAAAGAAGTTGCCATTGACAATAACTCATTCATACAAGTAAAAATGTGGTTGGTAGGAATCGACTGATTCCTCCACTACAAAACATGCGGTTGGTAGGAATCGGTTGATTCCTCCGCTGCAAAACCATTGTTGGTAGGAGGCCATTGATTTCTCTACCGTTGCGGAACCTCTTGGTTCCAATACAATGGAAACCATAAAAAAGAAGAAATGAATCTACAGATTTTTGTTAATGAATTCTGCAAGTAAATGAAAATACATGAGATATTAGTGAATCAAAAAGATTTGCTGGAAAATTAAAATAAATATTGTGTTTTCATATACAGAGATTTAGAGATAAAAGAAATTGATAAGTTCGCGAAGATGGGTTTGACACAAAAGGTCAAATCTAAATTCCATAGAAAATCAATGCCAAGTACAGATTGAAATCTCTTTCACTATCGTGAACACATGTTTTTTCAAAATGAATGTTCAACTTAAATAAATCCCAAATGAAGATTAGAAATCAAATTTGTGAAGAGGACGAATATGAGCAATAGAGTTTGTGAGCAACGTTCATGAAAGTATATAATAGAAACAAAATTGAGAGCCAAATTTACATGGATGTTTGTCGCTCACTTGTCTCCTTCGATTTTTGTCTTCGATGTCTTCAATCGAGCGATTTTCGAACCCCTCGTTCCTCCTGATGTTTAGCCCTCAAAAGTCTTCGTCTTTTCAAATAAATTTCGAACTTGTATTTTCAATTCGGCTTTAAACTGGAACTCTTCTCATACTGCTTTTGATTTTATGGAAGGCGAGACCACCATTTTTTTTCACAGCTGAAAATTTACTATCTCCTATTGTAGAAGATATGAAGAAAAGGGGAAGAAAGAGGAAAGTAGAAACAAAAAAAATGGAACGAAGGAAATCAAAGTAAAAGGAGTAGGAAAAGAATGAATTACCTTTACTTTTGTTAGATGTGGGTCCCATGTCATTTATTTTTTTAAAGAAATAAGAAATGAAAACAAAAGTAAAATGAATGATGCAAAAGGGATAACGTGATGTTCATCTCTTTTCAAATCAAATTTGGGTTTATTTTAAAAGTAAACCCATAAAACTAAAGTTTTACAAAAGTGACCCTATTAAGACAAAGTCTTAATAAATAGGATCATAAATTTACGATTATGTATCGTAATTAAGTATCTATATATAAAACTAAACAAAATTAAAATATAAATTTTGTTTTAGGTAGAACTACGTTATGACTTGATACTCGTTTGAGTTACGTAGGAAATCCGATCTCAAATTAAATTGGATTCAGTCGACCCGTCCAAGTAAATTATAATTAAATTCAAACATTGGACTTAAAAAATCAAAATTCGTCAAACGAACTACGGGTGGTTTGATCTCTTTTATAAGAGTACGTAGGAAACTCGACTAATAAATTATCGAGTTCAACCGCAAAAATTAAATTAACTTTTATGTAAATATAAAAGTCACTAACGAACTACGGGTGGTTTGATCTCTTTTATAAGAGTACGTAGGAAACTTGACTAATAAATTGTCAAGTTCAATCGCAAAAATTAAATTAACTTTTATATAAATGTAAAAGTCAGAAAAGAACTACGTATGATTTGATTTCGTTCATTTTTACGGATACGTAGGAAATTTGATGCAAATAAATATGTATTAAATTCAATCGCAAAATATATATTTTTTGACTTTTATATGAAATGAAAGTCATAAAGTTAAATTTTAAATATTCTTTTAATACAAAAGGATACATATTAAATTTAATCGCAAAATATATATTTTTGACTTTTATATGAATTGAAAGTCATAAATTTAAATTTTAAATATTCTTTTAATACAAAAGGATACATATTAAATTTAATCGCAAAATATATTTTTGACTTTTATATCAAATGAAAGTCATAAAATTAAATTCTAAATTTATCCCTTTAAGAACTATGTACGACTTGATTCCTAATAAAGGATACGTAGGAAATTTGGTAAATTAAGAACCGAATTCAGTCACAAATTTAAAATATAATAAAATAAATAAAATATCACTTTTTCTTGATCATGCGCGTGATAGCGGGATGAATTAAGCAACCCTTCCTAAAAGGTGGGTTTAATTTAATCTTATGATGCATGGTCGAGATATAAATGTCATGCAAATGATAGTTGGATCATCGTCTAGGCAACCCTTCCTAGAAGGTGGGTCGGGACTTTGATTCTCTGATGCATGAAAACACCGCACGGAACTACGTGAGACTTGATCCTCTTTAAAGAGGTACGTAAGCAACCCGTCCAAAAACGGGTGCAGTCCAAATCACCAAAACCAAACCAAGCATCGGTATTTATATAACTTAGAATCAAAAGGTCAAAAAGAGAGGGTCGAACTCAAATAAAAAATAAAATGTGTTTTGTAAATTTGTATTCGAATAAAATAGAAAAAAGGCGTTTTGTAAATTTGTGTACATTTTTACTCAACATATGTCTTGTGGAGTTTTTTGTTGTTTTGAGGACTCGGCTGAGTTTCCAAGTTGTATTGTTTACCTTTTTCGTCTTGCATACATTAAAACGTTTTCGAGTTTTAAGACTTTATTTGTGCCATGTTGGAAAGGTCCGGTGAGATTGTTGTCAGGTTAAGGGTCGGGACCCATTGTGTGGTCTCGCCCGTAGCATTCCGATATCCCGCGGATTCGGGGTGTTACAAAAGAATGGAGAACAACGTATTTAGAAAATAATGTTCATCCTATAGTTTTTTCAAAAGATATTGGAACTCATTGGAACTCAACTTACAAATTACTTAGTCAAGCTCTTCGTTACAAAGATATTTTACAATCATTTTCCGCACAATACATTTCGTGGTCTATGTTATATGCTGAAACTATTTGGAAAACTTCTTATGATATTTGTAATATTTTAAAAGTTTTTTGTGATTCAACTAATATGATGAGTTATGTTTACACTCCCACTTCTTGTAGTTTTTTAGAAATAGCCGTAAATATTGTAGAGGCTTTACAAACCGATTTTACTTATCCAACAATTGTAAATGCTATAACCGATATGAATATAAAATGGCTTAAATATTATTCCGATGTTCCTTTAGTTTATCCTATTTCCGTCGTTTTTTATCCTATACTTAACATTGATGGTGTTACCGAATTGTTGGGTATCTATTATGAACGTTTAGGTTTAACTTCTTCTAAGAACACTTCTACCATTATTCTTGATGTTCGTATTAAAATTAGTAAATTGCTTACTTTATTTGTAACAAGTGCTAGTTCTTCCGCCGAACTGACTCCTTCACCATCATCATCTTCTTCTTCTTCTTCTTCTTCTTCTTCTTCTTCTTCTTCTTTCAAAAGCTAAACAAGTTTTAGCTAAAAAAACAAAAACACCAAGACATTGATCCACAAATGCGGAATTTCAAGATTATCTAAGAACTTGTTTTAGTTTTGATAGTGAAACTTTTGAAATTTTGGATTGGTGGAAGAAGTTAACCCCAAAGTATCCAACATTGGCCAAGATTGTGCAACAACTCATGGCCGTGCCCGCATCAACGGTGGTCGTGGAGCAAACTTTTACTCAAGGAGGAAACATGTTAAGTTACAAGAGAAGTCAATTGAAGCCCAAGAAATTGGAGACACAAGTATGCGTTCAAGATTGATAAGGGCGGAGAAGCGGAAAGAACGGAATGCCCCGGTTTATGACTCAAGATAGGATTCGAACTCCGATGATCCGGGCACCACTTTCGAGTCCGAGGTGGAAAGGTAAGGGGGTAACGAAAACAACTTGGAAGTCCAAAAAAGTAAGCAATGTAAGAGAACTACGTAAGCTTTGATTCCTCTTAAACCCGAGAGGATACGTAGGCAATCGGGAAACCGATTCAAGCCCTTTTTTTTAAATTCAGTGAGTAATCTAAAATAAAAAAACGAGAGCAAACTCATTTTTTAAAATAAGATTACTAAAGTACGAGATTTTGAAAATTATGACCGAGTTTGCTCTCGGTTTTTTTAAATTAAATTAATAATGTAAAAAAAATTAATAATGCAAACTCGGTTTTATTTTTAATTAAAGTACTAATGCAAACCCGGTTAAAATTTCAAAAAAAAAAAACAAGTTTTATATATTTTTTATTTTTTTAAAAACCTGTGCTAAACCGCCACACCGGCGGTTTAGGTTTGGGACCCACGTCTAATGGGACTCAATGTGAAAGTTGTTGTTTCATGTTGGTTTTCAACGTGAAAACCTATTGGCTCCCACCATGAAAATAACGTTCTCCAGCCAACTCCCCATGTGAAAATCGCATTTTTCACACCGACTTCCAACACACGTGGGATCAACTTGTTTGACAATGCCACTTTTTTAAACTCGTGATTTTGTGCATTTTAATATGCTATTCACCTAGGATGCGTTCGATGCCCTCCCAATAAAGTAATAAACCACCCTTTAACCCATAATCTAACACTACATGGTTGAAAAAAATCCATAAAAATAAATCCCATAAATTACCTCTAACCGAACAAGGGTAATATAATGTTAAATAACATCAATTCACGCATTCTTAACATGATAACATGTATTGTTTTGTTTGTTTCCTTCAAAAAATTTATGTTCATACAACATAGATTGTGGGATGTAGATATTATTTGATCCCTTGATAATTGAGTTCGACCAAGATTTGAGGCGAAAATTGTGATTGAAGATTTGCGCACTAATTAGAAGTACACATTAAATTTAGCGAAAAAAACAACAACAATGCAAAATGTCATAGCCACTAAAAATAGAAGTCGCATTTTAAATTTTTAATAAGTTATGAAAATAGACCCCACAATGACTCACATCGTGGAAGCATTCCTTGCACATTGACTTCCAACCTGAAAATGCCGTTTTCATTCTAGGATCAATATACGGAAACTCAACAACTTCAACAATCTGACATTATAAATTTCCCTACTTTCGCATTATAATCGTTAAGTGATCAAACTTGTTGTCAAATAATATCGTGCATTTCTAACATGATTCCATCTTAAATTCATCAAAAACACCTCAAACTAGAATAATAAATTAAAATTCCATATATTCACCTAAACCCTGAATACCGAAAAGCAAAAGTTGGCTTGATTTTGATCTCTTTTTTTTTACAAAAAAATTATACACCGAAACACGTAAATCGTTCATCGTAGAGGTGATATGATTCTTCATTGTTACGTTTGTCAAGATTTAAGCCGGGAAGCAGGATTGTAATATGAGACAAGCTATCCAGGATCGACTCGCGTTCGGCTCGTCAAAAGCTCGACTCGAGCTCGTTCATTTTCTAAACAAGCCAAATATGAACACATTTTAAAGCTCTTATAAAATTTAGGCTCGACTTGTTCGGGTAAAACTTGGCTCGTTCGACTAAAACAACACTATAAGAGCATTATTTTATCTGAGCTACTCGGGCTCGGCTTTGGATCGGCTAGTGAAAAGCTCCCGACTCGAGCTTGTTCACTTTGCAAACGAGCCGAATATGAACACATTTCAAAATTCGTTAAAACATAGGTTCGGCTTGGACACAACTCGTATATAAACTAGCCGAGTTTGAATATGTCAATGCTCAGTTTGTTCGACTCTAATTACATACATACAAGGAAGTTAGAGAAAGAGAGAGAAAGTAAATAAAATTATAAGGCTTAATTGTAACAAATTAGACCATCACTTTCGTTTGTTTTAGTGGATTGTTACTTTTTTTTTAAATATACAAATAAATTATGGTGATTATTGCGTATATTTATGAATGAGAAAACAAAAAAAGGGAGGTAAATTGACACAGAAAAGGGGATAAGAATGGAGCAGAGGGGGCGCCTGGTTTCTTCCCAAAAAAACACAAGCATATCACTAAAAGGGGAGGTAAATCAGATCTCGGTTACATCTCTCAAATTAAAATCAGTTGGGGCTGAATATAGAAGATGGCCGGAAGGTCAGATCCAATCGCTTCTTCTGAATTTAGGGCTTTTTCTTTTGTTTGGCTCCTTTCGGATTGTTGGCTCTTGTGAGTGGGGAGCGATGTCGGTATTATCCGGACAAGGATCTGAGAGGCGAAAAGGGACTCTACTACTCTATCTTGAAGCAGGCAAATGAGAACAATAGAACTTAGAAAGCTCATCTAAGCAAATCAAGAAATTGGAAGGAATCTGGCATAATTAGGTGTTTCTACTCCTTTTTCTCCTTTTATCTCATCTTATTTGGATATCCTCATTGCTGTGCTAAATCAAACTTGAATATTGATCCTATGATCAACTCAAGCCAGAAAAAAAGATTTGATTGCTCCTTGTCCATATTAGAACGATCAAGCTATAACAACACCCATCATATCTGGAACAGATTAAGAACTGAAAGTATGAATGGACCTCTATATAAAAAGGCACTTAATCCTCATACAAGTACTCAACTTAAACATATCTACATAGCTAAATACATAGAGAGAGCAACTATGAGCGAAAAAACCCTTCCTATAAAGAAAAAATTTGTGAGATTCCCAAAATCCATACCAGTGATAATCAAGTTCCTAAGGCTATGAACGAAGACAGCAAGGAAGCAAAAGAGGAGGCGAAAGAAGATGATCGGAAGGCTGAGAAGGCTAAAACCAAAAAGGGTAAGGAAGTGCTCAATGATGATGCCAAGTTGGAAGACTACCTAAATCTCTTGTCCAAGGTGAAATCTGACTTCACCAAAATCAGAGAATTTTTTCTTATGGGTCTAATCTTTGCTAACCCTCTTGAATTCAACAAAGTTAGAACCAAGATCCTATCCGAATGGAGAAATATTAACAGTGAGGTTCAAATCATTCCTAAGTTGAACCACTGGTTTGAAATTAACTTTTCCAATCCAAATGATAAAACTATGATATGGGAAAAAAGGCCGTACCACATTTTTGGTCATATTCTTATCCTTATGCCTTGAAAGCCTAACTTCAATGTCTTCACTGAGAATGTGTCTGTTGTTGATGTGTGGGTTAGAATCTCTATGATCCCACCTAAGTATATCAACAAGGAAGCCTTGAGAGCCATCATAGAAGTGAATAATATGGGAAAGTTTATTAGGCTCGACCCTTTTTCTGAGAAGGGAAGGGGTGTCAATTATGCCAGAATTTGCATCAACTTTGACCTCGAACTGAACCCGAACAAAAAAGTACCTATCCTTGACGAGAAGGGTCATACCAAAATCTATAAGGTTTGGTTTGAAGACTTCTCTAAAGGGTGTGGCTTCTGTGCTAAAAAAGACCATGGTTTCGAACAATACCCCATGAGAATGGTTAAGGTAAGGAAGATAAATTTCTCCTTTAAGAATGAGAAGAAATGGGAGGCTGGATCGAGCAAAATAGGAAAGGAAGAGGAGAAGGATGCTGATTGGACCCCAGTTATGAACCATAGGAAGAAGAAACGTATGCCCACTGTCTTTGTCAATGGTGTCAAGCCTTACCTATCTGGTGCTAATGGGGTTATTGTATCCTTCAATGATATCTCTTCCCAAAGCTCCAAGAGTATCTCTGTGGGGCCAAGTGAAGGCAAGGAACAACACACCAACTGTGAGCCCAATGAGGATAAAGCTGAGGGACAATTCCCTAGTGATGAGAAGGTAGAGACATTTGGACAAGAGCTAGTGCAACCCACTTTCCTTGAGCAAGTTGATAAGATCTCACCTGAGGATGAGAATTTTGCTGATAGTATGATTAATGACTATGAAGGTGGAGTGATTCCTAACTTGCCTAATGATGGTAATGCCCTTGTGTTAGCATGAAACATTGTGACATTCTAGGCACGTTTTCTAAGTATATTTGATTCATATTGATAGTCTTTGATTGAGCATTGTTGCAATTGTGAGCTAGTTTACCTATATTGTCGATATAGATGTCTACACAAGCTTTATGTTGATTATAGGTGATTGAGAGTCATTTCCGAACGGAATCGAGCAAGGATGAGATGATTGAGTATGTCCATGGATTGAGGGCATTCTTAAGAGCAAAATGAGTGTCAGCTTCAGGAATGCACGAGGCTAAGGAAGAATCACGTTCTTGCCCTAAACCACGCTCTAAAATACGGCCGTACTACAAACCACGTTCAGTTCCACGGCCGTGGAACCCTGCAGGAGAAGCGTGATTCATTCCAGGAGCTTTTACGGTCGTGGAATCCATGGTCCAAACCGTGTTGATTTCCACGCTCTAAATTACGGTCGTGGAACCTTCCACGACCGTGATCTTGGCAATCTTTTTCGCCACATTTTGAAGCCACGATCTTTTGAAGATTGGGCCGGGCCGAAAATTTATCTTGCCCTATAAAAAGACGGACGAGGAGAGATTCCGTCACCTCGCTTTACACGTGTTTTTGACATCTCCGCTTAGGGATTTTTTGGCGATTTTTGCAAAAGACGGATTTTGCGCTCAGCCTTGGAGCTGCCCTAATCTTGCATTTTGGTGGAGACTGTGATTGAGATTTCAAGATTGAAGATTCGGAAGATTGTTGCAAGAGGATTTCTCTTCTTGTCTAGGTTTGATTTAGAAGACGGATTGACATCCCGTTCTTCCTTCTTATCTAAGATTGTGTTTGTTTGTTCTATTCTGAATCTATTGACGATATTCGTTCTTGATTGTGACTTTGAGATTGGTTTGAAGTTTATTGAAAGTTTTCGGAAGTTTTCATCTTTCAATCTTTTAATCTTTGAATTTGATATCAACATGACTGTTATTGGCTAAAAACCCTTAACAATTCTAAGGTGAAGGGTTGATAGTTGTGGCTAAGATGATGATAGATCGTTCGTAAACAAATTTGACCTTGAGAGTTAGAGAGAACCGTCGACGAACCCTAAATCACGGTTTGTTCTTGAGTTCCACGACCGTGGAATCTCAAGATCCACCCGTAATTTCCCTTAAGTTTACGAACCTGCTTTTACTTTAATCCAAAGTTAAAGATTAGCTTTAACTTAGTCTTGGCTTGCCTTTTCTAGGTGGTAGTGAAGCCTCAACAACCTATACCTCGATTGTGAGTGTCACAACCTTAATCGATTTAGTTAGTCTCGATCCTTGGATTACAAGTTTGGGTATTTGACATTAATTCTTGCCTTTAGAACCTTTCTATATTGAAGCCTCAACAACCTGTATAGAGAGTGTCTTGTAGGTGAGTCATATAAGATTTTTGGAACTTCACCGTACGATTACCTTACATTAGTATACCTTTGCATATCTCAACTCTGTCTTTATATCAATAGTAAATCTTGAATCGATTGCCACAGCTGGATACTTGGATCTTTAGGATTGTTGTTTTCCCAATATTTGCAAAAACTCTCATATTTACTCGCTTGATAATCTGCAATTGAATTTGTTCCCACCCAAATCCCTGTGTTCGATACTCTGGAATTCTTGCTTAACTATATCGATCCGTACACTGCGGGTTCGCTTGCTTGATTCTAGTTTTATAATTAAAACTTATTTGCACGCACGTTTAGGGGCGAACAAGTTTTTGGCGCCGTTGCCGGGGATTTGGTTTCGGCCGAATTCGGTTGCCGGTTGTCAAGCTTGGGAGCTTGCTCTCGTTATTTGATATTGTTGTGAGTGCATGCGCAGGTCTAGGAACACCGAAGACCTCTTACCTCTTGATCAAGAGCTAGAGAAAACTTTAAGGCAAAAGCGCAAGGAAAGGAAGATGGCTGAAGAACACGAACGCGATCTTCAGGCGGAGTTAGCTGAGAAAGAAGCTCAACTCCAATGGAATGAGAACATCCGCCGGGATGAAATGGATCGTCATCAATCTGAAGT
>BSUD01000007.1:117195867-117212778 GCA_033239045.1 Fagopyrum esculentum | reverse complement strand
GCGCCTGGTTTCTTCCCAAAAAAACACAAGCATATCACTAAAAGGGGAGGTAAATCAGATCTCGGTTACATCTCTCAAATTAAAATCAGTTGGGGCTGAATATAGAAGATGGCCGGAAGGTCAGATCCAATCGCTTCTTCTGAATTTAGGGCTTTTTCTTTTGTTTGGCTCCTTTCGGATTGTTGGCTCTTGTGAGTGGGGAGCGATGTCGGTATTATCCGGACAAGGATCTGAGAGGCGAAAAGGGACTCTACTACTCTATCTTGAAGCAGGCAAATGAGAACAATAGAACTTAGAAAGCTCATCTAAGCAAATCAAGAAATTGGAAGGAATCTGGCATAATTAGGTGTTTCTACTCCTTTTTCTCCTTTTATCTCATCTTATTTGGATATCCTCATTGCTGTGCTAAATCAAACTTGAATATTGATCCTATGATCAACTCAAGCCAGAAAAAAAGATTTGATTGCTCCTTGTCCATATTAGAACGATCAAGCTATAACAACACCCATCATATCTGGAACAGATTAAGAACTGAAAGTATGAATGGACCTCTATATAAAAAGGCACTTAATCCTCATACAAGTACTCAACTTAAACATATCTACATAGCTAAATACATAGAGAGAGCAACTATGAGCGAAAAAACCCTTCCTATAAAGAAAAAATTTGTGAGATTCCCAAAATCCATACCAGTGATAATCAAGTTCCTAAGGCTATGAACGAAGACAGCAAGGAAGCAAAAGAGGAGGCGAAAGAAGATGATCGGAAGGCTGAGAAGGCTAAAACCAAAAAGGGTAAGGAAGTGCTCAATGATGATGCCAAGTTGGAAGACTACCTAAATCTCTTGTCCAAGGTGAAATCTGACTTCACCAAAATCAGAGAATTTTTTCTTATGGGTCTAATCTTTGCTAACCCTCTTGAATTCAACAAAGTTAGAACCAAGATCCTATCCGAATGGAGAAATATTAACAGTGAGGTTCAAATCATTCCTAAGTTGAACCACTGGTTTGAAATTAACTTTTCCAATCCAAATGATAAAACTATGATATGGGAAAAAAGGCCGTACCACATTTTTGGTCATATTCTTATCCTTATGTCTTGAAAGCCTAACTTCAATGTCTTCACTGAGAATGTGTCTGTTGTTGATGTGTGGGTTAGAATCTCTATGATCCCACCTAAGTATATCAACAAGGAAGCCTTGAGAGCCATCATAGAAGTGAATAATATGGGAAAGTTTATTAGGCTCGACCCTTTTTCTGAGAAGGGAAGGGGTGTCAATTATGCCAGAATTTGCATCAACTTTGACCTCGAACTGAACCCGAACAAAAAAGTACCTATCCTTGACGAGAAGGGTCATACCAAAATCTATAAGGTTTGGTTTGAAGACTTCTCTAAAGGGTGTGGCTTCTGTGCTAAAAAAGACCATGGTTTCGAACAATACCCCATGAGAATGGTTAAGGTAAGGAAGATAAATTTCTCCTTTAAGAATGAGAAGAAATGGGAGGCTGGATCGAGCAAAATAGGAAAGGAAGAGGAGAAGGATGCTGATTGGACCCCAGTTATGAACCATAGGAAGAAGAAACGTATGCCCACTGTCTTTGTCAATGGTGTCAAGCCTTACCTATCTGGTGCTAATGGGGTTATTGTATCCTTCAATGATATCTCTTCCCAAAGCTCCAAGAGTATCTCTGTGGGGCCAAGTGAAGGCAAGGAACAACACACCAACTGTGAGCCCAATGAGGATAAAGCTGAGGGACAATTCCCTAGTGATGAGAAGGTAGAGACATTTGGACAAGAGCTAGTGCAACCCACTTTCCTTGAGCAAGTTGATAAGATCTCACCTGAGGATGAGAATTTTGCTGATAGTATGATTAATGACTATGAAGGTGGAGTGATTCCTAACTTGCCTAATGATGGTAATGCCCTTGTGTTAGCATGAAACATTGTGACATTCTAGGCACGTTTTCTAAGTATATTTGATTCATATTGATAGTCTTTGATTGAGCATTGTTGCAATTGTGAGCTAGTTTACCTATATTGTCGATATAGATGTCTACACAAGCTTTATGTTGATTATAGGTGATTGAGAGTCATTTCCGAACGGAATCGAGCAAGGATGAGATGATTGAGTATGTCCATGGATTGAGGGCATTCTTAAGAGCAAAATGAGTGTCAACTTCAGGAATGCACGAGGCTAAGGAAGAATCACGTTCTTGCCCTAAACCACGCTCTAAAATACGGCCGTACTACAAACCACGTTCAGTTCCACGGCCGTGGAACCCTGCAGGAGAAGCGTGATTCATTCCAGGAGCTTTTACGGTCGTGGAATCCATGGTCCAAACCGTGTTGATTTCCACGCTCTAAATTACGGTCGTGGAACCTTCCACGACCGTGATCTTGGCAATCTTTTTCGCCACATTTTGAAGCCACGATCTTTTGAAGATTGGGCCGGGCCGAAAATTTATCTTGCCCTATAAAAAGACGGACGAGGAGAGATTCCGTCACCTCGCTTTACACGTGTTTTTGACATCTCCGCTTAGGGATTTTTTGGCGATTTTTGCAAAAGACGGATTTTGCGCTCAGCCTTGGAGCTGCCCTAATCTTGCATTTTGGTGGAGACTGTGATTGAGATTTCAAGATTGAAGATTCGGAAGATTGTTGCAAGAGGATTTCTCTTCTTGTCTAGGTTTGATTTAGAAGACGGATTGACATCCCGTTCTTCCTTCTTATCTAAGATTGTGTTTGTTTGTTCTATTCTGAATCTATTGACGATATTCGTTCTTGATTGTGACTTTGAGATTGGTTTGAAGTTTATTGAAAGTTTTCGGAAGTTTTCATCTTTCAATCTTTTAATCTTTGAATTTGATATCAACATGACTGTTATTGGCTAAAAACCCTTAACAATTCTAAGGTGAAGGGTTGATAGTTGTGGCTAAGATGATGATAGATCGTTCGTAAACAAATTTGACCTTGAGAGTTAGAGAGAACCGTCGACGAACCCTAAATCACGGTTTGTTCTTGAGTTCCACGACCGTGGAATCTCAAGATCCACCCGTAATTTCCCTTAAGTTTACGAACCTGCTTTTACTTTAATCCAAAGTTAAAGATTAGCTTTAACTTAGTCTTGGCTTGCCTTTTCTAGGTGGTAGTGAAGCCTCAACAACCTATACCTCGATTGTGAGTGTCACAACCTTAATCGATTTAGTTAGTCTCGATCCTTGGATTACAAGTTTGGGTATTTGACATTAATTCTTGCCTTTAGAACCTTTCTATATTGAAGCCTCAACAACCTGTATAGAGAGTGTCTTGTAGGTGAGTCATATAAGATTTTTGGAACTTCACCGTACGATTACCTTACATTAGTATACCTTTGCATATCTCAACTCTGTCTTTATATCAATAGTAAATCTTGAATCGATTGCCACAGCTGGATACTTGGATCTTTAGGATTGTTGTTTTCCCAATATTTGCAAAAACTCTCATATTTACTCGCTTGATAATCTGCAATTGAATTTGTTCCCACCCAAATCCCTGTGTTCGATACTCTGGAATTCTTGCTTAACTATATCGATCCGTACACTGCGGGTTCGCTTGCTTGATTCTAGTTTTATAATTAAAACTTATTTGCACGCACGTTTAGGGGCGAACAAGTTTTTGGCGCCGTTGCCGGGGATTTGGTTTCGGCCGAATTCGGTTGCCGGTTGTCAAGCTTGGGAGCTTGCTCTCGTTATTTGATATTGTTGTGAGTGCATGCGCAGGTCTAGGAACACCGAAGACCTCTTACCTCTTGATCAAGAGCTAGAGAAAACTTTAAGGCAAAAGCGCAAGGAAAGGAAGATGGCTGAAGAACACGAACGCGATCTTCAGGCGGAGTTAGCTGAGAAAGAAGCTCAACTCCAATGGAATGAGAACATCCGCCGGGATGAAATGGATCGTCATCAATCTGAAGTCAACGATCTAAAGGATATGATGTTCCAAATGAGGATAGAACTAAGCAACCTTAAGAATAAGGGAAGCAAGAAATCCTCAAGAAGGGCATCAAGATCTAGAAGAAGAAGTCATTCATCCGTTGATGATAGTGACTCTTCCATGCCACCGCTAGAAGAAATTGATCCCACGATCAATGTGAATCCTTTCCATCCACGAGGAGCTGCTAATCGTCGCGTTCCACCTAGAAATGCGAGGATCGAACGTGTGGATAATGAGCCAAGAACTCTTGGCCAGCGGATGGATCCAACACAACAACCACGCCGCTTGGGCGTGAATTTTGATGCTGAAGATGTACAAGGGTTTAGTTTCAACCCTCAAGTTATTACTCTTGTTCGCCAAAGCCAATTCGGCGGAACAAGCACTGAATCTCCACACCAACACTTGCAAAACTTTGAGTGTATGATGGAGACAATGAGACCGAAGAATGCTACTACCAACAACTATAAGCTCAAGCCTTTCTTCTTCTCCTTGAAGGGGAAAGCGTTGTCTTGGTACCAAGCTCTTCCTAGTGGGAAACTAGATACGTGGGAAAACCTTTCCGCGGAGTTCCTCACCAAATTCTTTCCGCCATCCAAAACGGCGGAACTTAGAGGTAAGATTAATGTTTTTTCCATGAGACCTAACGAAAGTTTGTTTCAATCTTGGGAAAGGTTTCAGGATTTGCTCTTGGATTGCCCTCATCATGGCATATCCAAACTTGCCTTGCTGGAGATTTACTATAAGGGGCTGGATGCGGGAACACAATTCAACCTCCAATCCCTCTCATGTGGAACATTCATGGACATGAGAGAAGATGACGCTTGGGACTTCATTGAGAAGCAAGCAAGAGTCATAGAGAAGTATTCCCACCGGAAAGTGGAGGGAAATCGTGTGGAGCAAGGAGCAAAGCTCACACATGAAGCTCAAAATCAGATTTTCTCCCTCAACAATGAGATCAAAGAGTTGAAGGAGGCTATCAAAACCAACTTTCCAAAGCAACAAGGGAAGGATGTTGGCTATTTGGGCAACAACAATGGCGGTGATAACACAAACCGCAACAACAATAACAACAACCGGAACAGTTGCCGGAGCAACAATTGGAATGGCAACAACAACAATAATAACGGCCGGAACAACAATTGGAACAACAATAGGGGTTCAAGTAACAACAATTGGCGCTCCAATCAACTAAATTCTGGTAACTCTTATCCTTCCAATTCTAATTCACTAACTCCACCTTCCTCTTCCTCTACTCCTTTGAGAAGCCAGGGGCAAACATCAAATGGAGGAAACACTTCGGGAAAGGAGAAGCCCGATCCCATGTTAGAAACGATTTTGGGAAAGCTTTAAGGGTTGGAGAACCGCATCATTAAGGTTGATGATCAAATTTCCAAGGTTGATAAAGCTCAAAAGGTTTTAGAAAACCAAATGTTCAGCCATGCGGAGGAAGTTCCTAGGAATCAAGGGAAGCTTCCAAGAAAGACGGAGGACAACCCTAAGGGAAGGGTAATGGCAATCACCACTAGGAGCGGAGTGACTACCACCGATCCGCAACCTAAATTTGTTGAAGTCCCCGTAGAGAAAGACAAGGAGAAGGGGAAGGAGAAGGAAGATGTCTACGTTCCTCCTCCAGCTTACAAACCTCCCCTACCATTCCCTCAATCTAGAGCGAGAGCGCGCCTAGATAAACAATTCGGTAAGTTCATAGAACTCATGAGTAAGCTGCATATTAATATACCCTTCATTGATGCTATTGTAGGTATGCCGGCTTATGGCAAGTTCTTGAAGGAGCTCCTCTCCAACAAGAGGAAGCTAGAAGACTTCGGTGAGGTCAAGATGAGTTCGGATTCTTTGGATCTCATCAAGACCATGAAGGAGAAAATGCCCCCAAAGTTGAAGGATCCGGGGTCATTTTGCATTCCCATAGCAGTGGGAGATGTCACATATGACGCTTTATGTGACTTAGGAGCAAGTGTGAGCATCATACCACTTGCATTGTGCAGGAAGATCGGTTTAGGCGACCCTAAACCGGTGAAGATGACGTTATACATGGCGGATCGATCCATCACTCGCTCCGTCGGTATTGTAGAAGACGTCCCGGTCAAGCTAGGTAAATTCTTTGTTCCCATTGATTTTGTCGTGCTTGATATTCCTGCAGATAGTCCGGTCCCGATCATACTCGGAAGACCGTTTCTTGCAACTTCCGGCTGCATAGTCGATTGCAAGAATGGTAGACTCGCTTTTGATATAGGGGAAGAGAAAGTAGAGTTCGTTCTTTCCACTCTAGTGAAGGAGTCAATCTTTGATGAGGATATTTTCGATATCCAAGATGGAGAAGGGTTGTCTAGGGAGGAGGTAAGTGTGATTCTCTTTAACGATCCTTTACAAAAAGTTATCACTATGAGTCTAACCAATGTAGGGGAAGAAGAAGGGTGCAATGAGGCAATTGAAGCCTTAGAAGCACAAGAAGAGATGCATGAAGTGGAGTTTGAGAAACTCCACGATGAGGCTGAGAACGTGAGAATCCACGGACATACATTATATTCCACGGCCGTGGATTTCACAACCAAAACCGTGTCCCACTCCAGGGAGTTATACGGTCGTGAAAAAGATGTGACAACCGTATTTCCCTTCCACGCCCTAAACCACGGCCGTGGAGGACATGATCCACCCGTAATTTTGGTGGTGGGAAGGGGTGATCGAGACACTTCTTCAACTTCTTCTAATTCTTCTCCCACACACTTAACACCCTTAGAAACTTCTAAGGGGACATCGGATGCTCCTCAAGGATCGTTGGAAGCTCCGAAAGCGATGGAACTAAAACCACTTCCTACTCATCTAAGGTACGTTTTTCTAGGACCTAATTCTACCTTTCCGGTTATCATTAGTTCCGAACTAAGCATAGATGAACATAATCAGCTCATGATTGTCCTTAGGAAACATAGGAAAGCCTTAGGCTACACTATAGAGGACTTAGTAGGAATTAAACCCTCCCTATGCATGCATAAGATACTAATGGAGGAAGATTTTAGAACTTCAAGACAACCTCAAAGGAGGTTGAATCCGACCATGAAGGAGGTTGTCAAGAAGGAAATTCTTAAACTTCTTGATGCAGGTATCATCTACCCTATCTCCGATAGTAAGTGGGTGAGTCCAGTTCAAGTAGTTCCGAAGAAGGGAGGAATGACGGTCATCACCAACAAGAACAACGAACTCATTCCTACCCGAACCGTGACAGGATGGCGGATGTGCATAGACTACCGCAAGCTCAACAATGTAACGCGGAAGGATCACTTCCCATTGCCATTCATTGATCAAATGCTTGAAAGGTTAGCACAACATTCACATTTTTGCTACCTTGACGGTTATAGTGGTTTCTTTCAGATTCCGATACACCCGAATGATCAAGAGAAGACCACGTTCACGTGCCCGTGGGGTACGTTCGCCTATAGGAGAATGCCGTTCGGGCTTTGCAACGCCCCAGCCACCTTTCAACGGTGCATGATGGCCATCTTCTCCGAATATATAGAGGAAATCATGGAGGTCTTCATGGACGACTTCTCCGTATACGGTTCCTCTTTTAACGATTGCCTTTCTAACCTTTCTCTTGTTTTGCAAAGATGTGAAGACACTAACCTAGTTCTTAATTGGGAAAAGTGTCAATTTATGGTTAAGGAAGGAATTGTATTAGGTCACTTAGTCTCTAGTAGAGGGATAGAAGTAGATAAAGCTAAGATAGAGATCATAGAGAAGCTTCCTCCCCCAACTTCGGTGAAAGGGATAAGAAGTTTCCTAGGACATGCTGGATTTTATAGACGTTTCATTAAGGACTTTTTTAAGATATCAAAACCTCTCACTAATCTATTGATGAAGGATGCGGTTTTTGAGTTTTCACAGGAATGTTTGGATGCGTTTAACACAATTCGGCAAGCTCTAATTTCAGCACCTATTATCCAACCTCCGGATTGGACTCTTCCCTTTGAGATTATGTGCGATGCTAGTGACGTAGCTATAGGAGCTGTTCTTGGACAACGAAAGGAAGGGCGAACCCATGCCATATACTATGCTAGCAAGACGCTAGATGAAGCGCAGCTCAACTACGCCACTACCGAGAAAGAGTTTTTAGCCATTGTCTATGCTATTGACAAGTTTCGCTCTTATCTTGTAGGTGCAAAGGTGATTGTCTACACGGATCATGCTGCGATCCGGTACCTCCTTGCGAAGAAAGATGCGAAGCCAAGGCTAATTAGATAGATTCTTCTCCTACAAGAATTCGATCTAGAGATCCGCGATAAGAAAGGTTCAGAAAATTCTGTTGCGGATCATTTGAGTCGCCTAACACATCTAGAGGACGACCATTTACCCATCGTTGACTCCTTCCCGGACGAACACCTACACCTTATTGAAGAGTGCATCGATGTGATCTCCAAAGGTAACGAACCATGGTTTGCTGATTTTGTTAACTATTTGGTTTGCCAGGAGATACCACCCGGACTATCCTACGCACAAAGGAAAAAGTTCTTTAAGGATGTCCGGGAATACTATTGGAACGAACCTCTCCTCTTTAAGAGAGGGCCGGATGGCATCATTCGGCGATGTGTGCCGGAAGATGAGATGCAAAGTGTCATCCGCCATTGTCATTCACTACCTTTGTGGAGGACACGCTAGTTCGAACAAGACTAGCGCAAAGGTATTGCAATCTGGATTCTTTTGGCCTACTTTATTTAGAGATGTGCAATCCTTTGTTTCTTGCTGCGATGCTTGTCAAAGAACAGGCAATATCTCTAGAAGGAATGAGATGCCCCTCAACAACATTCAAGAGGTGGAGATTTTCGACGTATGGGGAGTTGATTTCATGGGACCATTCCCATCCTCTTGTGGAAACCAATACATACTATTGGTGGGGGATTACGTTTCTAGATGGGTGAAAGCAATTGCCTCTCCCACAAATGATGCCATGGTGGTGGTCAAGTTCTTTAACAAGACCATCTTCCCGCGATTTGGGACGCCAAGGACTATCATTAGTGATGGAGGTTCTCACTTCATAGCCCGTCGCTTTGAAGCTCTTCTAGCTAAGTATGGGGTTACTCACAAGGTCGCTACCCCTTATCATCCACAAACAAGTGGACAAGTTGAGATCTCAAATAGGGAGATCAAAGGAATTCTGGAGAAGACGGTTTCAAGAACTAGGAAGGATTGGTCCTTGAAGCTTGACGATGCATTGTGGGCATACCGGACCGCGTACAAGACTCCCATAGGAACCACACCATACAACCTTGTGTATGGGAAGTCTTATCACTTGCCGGTAGAGTTGGAGCACAAGGCGTTTTGGGCCATCAAGTGGCTGAACTTCAACATGAAGGAAGCGGGAGAGAAGCGTCTCCTAGACCTTAACAAGCTGGACGAACTCCGCTTGAACGCTTATGAAAACGCTAAGATATATAAGGAGAGAGCAAAGCGTTGGCATGATAAGCATATCATTCCAAAGGACTTCAAGGAGGGAGATCAAGTTCTCCTCTTCAATTCAAGGCTTCGTCTCTTTCCAGGTAAGCTTAAATCTCGTTGGACGGGACCTTTTCTAACTAAGCGTATTTTTCCCCATGGTGCAGTTGAAGTATGGGGTGAAACGGGCGGAAGCTTTAAGGTGAACGGCCAACGACTCAAGAAGTATACGCCGGAACTCCAAGCTGAAGAGTTCGCGCCTACCGCACTCGAATAAGTGCGAAATTGGTCTAGCTACGGACCTTAAACAAAGCGCTTCTTGGGAGGCAACCCAAGGTATTGCATTCTTGTTTTTGTTTTCGATTCATAGTTTAGCTTAGAATAGACGTTTTTGCTTTGTTTTTGCCTTCGATTCCTTCCGGTATGTTCGTGTTTTTGGATGTAGGAACGATGGAAAAGGAAAAGGGAAGGATAATGTTGAAGAAAAGTGACGAAATCTGGACTTTGGAGCTTTACAAAGAGTTCCACGGCCTAAACCACGGTCGTGACAGCTACAGTGCCCGTAATTTCCAAAAGCCTTTGAAAAATCACCAAAACCACGGTTCCGTACAGAACCACGGCCGTGGAACACCCCGACAGACCGTGATTTTCAAAATTTTTCCTGTGACTATATAAACCACGTTCTTCACAAAAATCACCCACAAAACCCCTCTTCCACGACCTAAACGCCGAAATCCACGACCCTCTCTCAAATTCTCGTTTCTTAATCGTTTTTAACGATTCTTCTTCCCAAATTGAAGCAAACTCGACCACCAACAAGATCCAAGCGACGAATCGAGCGGAAATTCACCAAGGAACGCGCAATTCGGATTTTTCAATCCGAAAAATAGGTTTTTCCACTCTTCTTGATCTTTGTCGATTTGGTTTGTTTTTGTTAGAGATTTTAGGAAGAACTGATTGAGATTGGAAGAAATTAGATTAGGACTGCCTGTTTGTGGAGATTGAGTGTTGATTTGCTGAGATTTGAGAAATTCTGAGACAAATCACGGTTCTTGGGAGAACCACGGCCGTGGAATCTGTAGAACAGCACGTAATTTCTGACCGAATGGACTTTGTGAGGAGAGTTTCGGGGAGGATAAAAGAGAAGAAGAATGATCAAAACAAGAAGAGGAAGGGTAATCCCTCTTCCTCCTCATCCTCTAGAGCACCACCACCCTCTTCCCCTTCACCTCCATCTTCACCTTCATCACCCTCACCTCCTAGCCCTAGGGTACCGACCATTCATGAAGATCACCTCTACGCACTCGAGAGGATCAAGGAGAGGGCTGTGATTGGTCCTAGGTACTTGTTGTTGGAGGATCTAGCTCCTCTCAACATTATGGATGACCTTACTTAGCTCTTGGATAGAGCCGGACTAGTTGTCTTCTCGGCTATCCGAGAAGACGCTTATGAGGAGATTACACGGGAGGTTGTGACGTCTTTCGAGCACAGCCATGTAGACAGGACCGTCTCTTTCCATCTTATGGAAAAAGACTATCATTTTAGCATCCGTGAGTTCGGGACCTTTTTCGGGTTCCAGAAGACCTTTAACGGTCAATTTCCTAGTGGCGTTTACGCCAAGGACTTTTGGGAGGAGGTAGCGATGATTTACGCCGACGAGGACCGTTGGCAACCTGCTGATACCAAGGCTAGGTTGATGTACCACCTAGCCTTGAAGATTGCTCACCGTGTTCTTTCGGAGTATCTATTTCCTAGGACGGAGACGCCCCAAAAGATCAAGACGGATGAGCTCTTTTTGCTATACTCCATGCTGTATGGACGCCGTGCTGATTGTGCCACTCTCTTGGCTGCTACTATGAGCAAGAAGAAGGGAAACATCGGATATGGTGGGATAGTTACCCACCTTGTTAGGAGCTTGGGTGTTGATTTCTTTGCGTGTACCCGCTTACCGGCCGTTCCTTTAGGTCTTCATGCCTTCATGACTAGAGGGCTTATCTTCCCCACTCATAGAGGTCCGCCTTATGCGGCCATGCCTTGGGAGAGCAGGACGGGTAGGGGTATAGAGTGGCTACCGGAGTACTCCATTATGGCGGGACGCCATAATTGGAAGGAGACGTTTACTGCTATGCATGCGAACAGGATAGTAGCTCCCCCATATGTCCCACCACCGGTTGTTGAGGAGGAGGATATGAGAGATCAGTTTGAGGGTGGAGGAGGAGCCGAGCAGGAGTTTGGCACGTTCCCGGATCAGCCGGAGGCGGCCCCCGATGCACCTAGACGTTCTCCACGTCCAGCTAGAGCTTCAGGCTCGTCTTCTCGCCGCGCTAGCGCGAGTGAGAGACCTACATGGATGACCACACCTCCTGCATGGTATGGCGTTCCCCCTCCTTGGTCCACAGAGCAGTCAGCAGCACCAGCACCAGCACCATCCGACGCTCCAGCATGGTATAGTCAGGCTCCGGGATGGTATGAGCAGATGCCGGATTGGGCTACCGGCCTTTCAGAGAGAGTAGGAGCATTGGAGATTCGAGCCGATGCTAGAGATGGACGCTTGGACGACCTCGATCACATGATGAGAGACGTCTACCGCCAGCAGTTTGGGCGGTTTTATGATCCTAGCTTCTCTCCATTCCCGCCTCCACCAGCGCCGCAGTGATTGATTGCATGACCGTTCACTTTAGACATTCCACCGCCACTTTGTGAGTTTCTTTTTCTTTTCTTTCTTTTCTTTCTTTCTTTTGAACATTAGGGACAATGTTCGTCCTAAGTATGGGGTGGGATGTACTAAAATTTTGTAATAACTCTTACTCACTATGTTTGCTTCTATTTGAGACTATCATTGCATGTTCATTATATTGTTGCACGTTTCATTATTGCATTGCATGAAAAAGAACTTGAAAAACCCATAAAAATTGAAAAATTTTAAAAATTTTGTGCTTCTAATGAATTGAGATGATTTCCATGATACTCGCTACTTGTGAATTGAGTTTGATGACAATTGCATGCTTAAAAGAATAGTGAATTGAAAAGGAATTGAATGAGTTGATTATACCTCTTTTGCAAGTTTCATAATGTGAAAAATATTACTTAAATCATGTTGAGAAATTGAAGTTGAAATCACACTATAAGTTCTTATACTTCTTGTTGAGATGATTAAGGCAATTCGATTTTTCTTTCTTCTTTCTTTGATCATTTTAGCTCCTCATTGAAATGTTGGCCTCCTTTACCTATCCGGGAATATGGAGAAGTGAATGAAAAAGGCATGTTTGATGTGGGAGGGCCATGAGAGCAATTATTTGCAATCAAAAGAGTAGAAAGAAATTGTAGGTTTGGGGAAGTCAATCATGACGATGAGTAACTCGGCACCATTCACATAGCCGGGTGTTTGTGTCTTGCCAAAGTCGGATTGAGCGATATTCCTAGCGGATTATGGTATGTGCGCTAAGGGTTTGAGGAATCTCATGAAAATTGAGAAACGCCAATCTCCTAGGCTTCGGTTTTTGTGCACCTCTATCCATAACTCCAAAAGTAAAGTCGAAAAATAAAAGGAAGAGAGCGAAGCTCTAAGTTGAAAGTGTGCGGAAACCGCAAAAGAAGAAGAAGGAGTAGTTGTCCACTTTCCCGGATTCATGCACCACATTCCCTAAAAGCTTCCTTACCTTCCACATTCTAGACCTTTTCTTTGAAAGTCCTTAAGATCAAAAGAATCCTATATGACTTTGTGGTCTAAATTGAAGTTTCTTATGATTGATTTTGATAATGTTTGAAGGTTATGATGCTTGTTTAGAAGTTTAATTGATTCATGAGTTTCTTTGCTTTTTACTCTTTGATTAAGTGTATGAAAGTCTTATAAACGATTGAAGCAAGATTTGAGAATGATCTATTCTTTAGAAGGCACATTCATCCAAAAGAAGTATTGCTTTGAGAAGGTACACATATTTCATCCTAACTCTTGTTTTAAAAACTTTTTGAAAGACCTTGCTTAGGGACAAGCAAGTTGCAAGTATGGGGTTATTTGTTAGCATGAAATATTGTGACATTCTAGGCACGTTTTCTAAGTATATTTGATTCATATTGATAGTCTTTGATTGAACATTGTTGCAATTGTGAGCTAGTTTACCTATATTGTCGATATAGATGTCTACACAAGCTTTATGTTGATTATAGGTGATTGAGAGTCATTTCCGAACGGAATCGAGCAAGGATGAGATGATTGAGTATGTCCATGGATTGAGGGCATTCTTAAGAGCAAAATGAGTGTCAACTTCAGGAATGCACGAGGCTAAGGAAGAATCACGTTCTTGCCCTAAACCACGCTCTAAAATACGGCCGTACTACAAACCACGTTCAGTTCCATGGCCGTGGAACCCTGCAGGAGAAGCGTGATTCATTCCAGGAGATTTTACGGTCGTGGAATCCATGGTCCAAACCGTGTTGATTTCCACGCTCTAAATTACGGTCGTGGAACCTTCCACGGCCGTGATCTTGGCAATCTTTTTCGCCACATTTTGAAGCCACGATCTTTTGAAGATTGGGCCGGGCCGAAAATTTATCTTGCACTATAAAAAGACGGACGAGGAGAGATTCCGTCACCTCGCTTTACACGTGTTTTTGACATCTCCGCTTAGGGATTTTTTGGCGATTTTTGCAAAAGACGGATTTTGCGCTCAGCCTTGGAGCTGCCCTAATCTCGCATTTTGGTGGAGACTGTGATTGAGATTTCAAGATTGAAGATTCGGAAGATTGTTGCAAGAGGATTTCTCTTCTTGTCTAGGTTTGATTTAGAAGACGGATTGACATCCCGTTCTTCCTTCTTATCTAAGATTGTGTTTGTTTGTTCTATTCTGAATCTATTGACGATATTCGTTCTTGATTGTGACTTTGAGATTGGTTTGAAGTTTATTGAAAGTTTTCGGAAGTTTTTATCTTTCAATCTTTTAATCTTTGAATTTGATATCAACATGACTGTTATTGGCTAAAAACCCTTAACAATTCTAAGGTGAAGGGTTGATAGTTGTGGCTAAGATGATGATAGATCATTCGTAAACAAATTAGACCCTGAGAGTTAGAGAGAACCGTCGACGAACCCTAAATCACGGTTTGTTCTTGAGTTCCACGACCGTGGAATCTCAAGATCCACCCGTAATTTCCCTTAAGTTTACGAACCTGCTTTTACTTTAATCCAAAGTTAAAGATTAGCTTTAACTTAGTCTTGGCTTGCCTTTTCTAGATGGTAGTGAAGCCTCAACAACTTCTACCTCGATTGTGAGTGTCACAACCTTAACCGATTTAGTTAGTCTCGATCCTTGGATTACAAGTTTGGGTATTTGACATTAATTCTTGCCTTTAGAACCTTTCTATATTGAAGCCTCAACAACCTGTATAGAGAGTGTCTTGTAGGTGAGTCATATAAGGTTTTTGGAACTTCACCGTACGATTAACTTACATTAGTATACCTTTGCATATCTCAACTCTGTCTTTATATCAATAGTAAATCTTGAATCGATTGCCACAGCTGGATACTTGGATCTTTAGGATTGTTGTTTTCCTAATATTTGCAAAAACTCTCATATTTACTCGCTTGATAATCTGCAATTGAATTTGTTCCCACCCAAATCCCTGTGTTCGATACTCTGGAATTCTTACTTAACTATATCGATCCGTACACTGCGGGTTCGCTTGCTTGATTCTAGTTTTATAATTAGAACTTATTTGCACGCACGTTTAGGGGCGAACACCTTGTTAACTTTCTGTAACTAGTCCCTACTCCCATTGATGAAGGAATGATAATCTCTGAAGGATCTTTCCACTCATTCGATACTAATAACACGATGCATAGACAAATGGAGGAGTTGGAGATGAAGAATGAAAGGTCTAAATCAACTTCAAGCAAAAGAAAAGTGAATGGATGCACAGCGATACAACCGCCTCCACTCTGAAGGGAGTCAAAAAGGCTAGAACTTAGATTTCCAAGAGCCTTTATGATAATAAATGAATGTTGTCTTTTGTCTAAAGAGAGTCTATCTCTCTCAGGTAGTAGGAAGCCTTATGAGATCTATGAAATAAATGACCATGTGAACTAAATTGTATGCTTATCTTACTCTGTTTGTTTGGATGGAACTCTATATATGAAATATCATGAATGAAATATGGTTAGACTAACTGTTGCTCATCTCATGAATGCCTGTTGGCCTAAGATTTTCTAGAGTAACTATGTGTTGTTCCCTCTCTATCGAAATCTCATTCTCCCCTCTCCCGATTCTCTCTATACTCGCTTCTTCATTGTTGACATGTGCAGGCAACAACCAACCTTTGGAGACTAGAGAACTCAGGAAAAGGGAACTGTGGCTCAAACCTCATCAAAGAATAAGGAGATATGGATCTCCTTTTGGAACCTGTATGAACAAATAAGCACAAAGAATATGAGAAGGACTGAATGCAGGGGATTAATTCGGTATATGTTGAAGCCCAATTTTGAATTGGTAAACTATTGGTATATACCTGGAAGTACTTTCTCTTGTACAGGGCAAAAGGAACATGCAAATGAACAACAAAGCACACCCCAAGAGACTCATTTGCATCTAAGGAATGACAAAGAACTACATTCTGAGATCAAATCGGAAACCAATCTTAAGTACAAGCCTGTGATATGTAAAGAGTTCATGCGTAACTATATGCGCCGAATGCCTCACTATGAACGGTCTGTATCATGTTGCAATGTAATCCAGGTCCTATTAGACCGAATTGGTTTTTCCAAACTATTAAGGTTCCCGGTAAGAATGAAGAACCTGTAATTTACTATGCCTTTTATAGCTTTATTCAGGATAATCGATCATGTCCCAACAAAGGGTTAAAACCCCAGATGTCAACCAATAATAATTATAAAGCTCTTCTAAGCAATAAGTTTGGATGTAGCCTTGATATAAACGTTAATGAGATGAACAATTGCAGAAATCAAATTAGCACGCTGGGCATAAGTATTGTTGAGGAGCTCGGCCAACAAAATGAGTGCATGCCATTGACAATAAGTCATGTTCGCCGCATGCTTAAACATCAATTCTACTCGATCAAGAGGATAAAAACCACACAAAAACATGAAATAATTACTCTTGGAAATGAATTCGGGACCTTCCATCCCAACATAAATAACAGTTTCAAATGAAGATTGCTTTCTAGAATTCTAGAGGCATGAGAAAGAAAATTTTTTGGACAGATCTAAATATTACGTGCAAAAATGACCATATTCAGATGATAATGCTGGCAGAACTAAAATCGAGTGCAGAACCAGAAGAAGCTTGTTGGAGGGGAGCGGGTTTTGATAATATTTGTTTCGTCCCTGCGGATGGTCTGTCAGGGGGGCTTTGCCTATTATGGAAAAGTTATCAACTAGCTAATGAGAAAGTTGAGCTAATCACTAAAGAAAAAAGATACTTTACTATCAGACACACTAATATACCGAACAATGCAACTACGTGTATCACATTCCTATACGCCCCCCCC
>BSUD01000007.1:117124863-117195713 GCA_033239045.1 Fagopyrum esculentum | reverse complement strand
CCCCCCCTCCAACGAACAGCAAAAGGATGCATTTTGGGCTAAACTGAAGCATCATATCAAGGCCAATACCTTCCCCTCGATCATCATCAGAGATTTTAATGACCTACTTAACCTCTCTGAGAAAAAGGGTGGATCGGAAATATCTAATAATAAAACCAAAAGACTATAGAGTTTTACACAGCAATGCAATTTGATAGACTTAAAAACGAAGGGAAATGAATTCACTTGGAGGAAACGTAAAGAGGGTGATAATAACACTTTTGAAAAGCTTGATAGAGCTATGGCTCAACCAGAGGTATTCCAAACTTATCCACAAATTTTCACGTGGAACAACGCCTTTACAACCTCGGACCATTGCCGCATATCAGTGAATCTTCATAAATCAGACCAACGGCTGAAGAATAAGCCCTTCCGATTTGAAATGATGTGGACACAAAGAGGGGATTGTGAAAATCTTATCAAACAAACTTGGAGAACACAATATGCGGGGACTCATATGTTTAATTTTGTGAAAAAATTAGCTTACTAAAAACAAAGCTTAAGGTATGGAGTAAAGTAAAGTTTGGAAATATTAATAGACAAGTAAATGAAGTGGAGACCAACATTGAGCAATTACAAATTATGATAGCTACCAACTATACACAACAAATAAACGAAAAGTTTAACAGACTCATTAGAAAAAGAGAGTGTCTCATCGACTATCAACAAAAGTATTGGGTACAACGGGCTAAATCGAATAATCTACGGCTGGGTGACAGGAACACAAAATTCCATCACAGGAAAGCAACGGGATGAACAAATCATAAAAACATAGCACCTATTGTAACAAATAATGGAACCGTCATGACCTCGGGTGAAGAAATTGAGAACGAATTTTTACGAGACTATGAAGCAAGATTCAAGGCATCTAATGTTGATCCAGTTGAGCTTCAAAAACAATTGGAAGTTATTCAGCATGAAGTATCAAAAATTGATAACACAATTAGTCCTTTCTCAAACGAGGACATAAAAACAGCGACGTTTGATATTGGATGTGACAAGTTACCAAGCCCGGATGGCATACCGGCAGGGTTCTTTCAAAAGTATTGGCACATTGTGGGCCCATCTGTGATTCGAGCAGTTAAGAGCTTCTACCAGAATGGAAAAATCTTGAAACAAATTAACCACACCTTCATTACGTTGATCCCTAAGTCAGATAATCCTTCAGCAACAACTCATTATAGACCTATTAGCCTATGCTCAACTTTATATAAAGTCATTACAAAATTATTGACAAACAAACTTAAGAAAATCCTCCCAAAACTAATCCACCGTTTGTAGGGTGCATTCACCCAAAAGAGATCAATCCATGATAATATCTTGATAGCCCATGAAATCTTCCATGGTTTCAAATCAAAGGAGGGAAAAGAAGGCTATGTGGTTATTAAGTTAGACATGGAAAAGGCATACGACAAAGTGGAATGACCTTGTATTTTGGCGGTTCTAAAGAAGTTTGGATTTGCGGGAAAATTTATTGGATGGAACGAGGAATGTATATCCACAACCTCCTACTCCATCCTTATCAATGATAACCCGACCAAGATTTTTCGCCCAACAAGAGGACTTCGACAAGGTGACCCGTTATCTCCACTTATTTTTAACCTTGAAGTGGAGATCCTGGCGAGGAACATCCAAAAAGCAAGTTATGAGGACAAAAAACATATTGGCTTCCCGATCACAAGAGTTGGAACAATCATATCATTCCTTGCTTTTGCGGATGATATTATTCGATTCGCAAAAGCTTCGTACCCTTTATGCAATAAAATCCTGGAGGTCCTCTCAAAATATTGTCAAATTTCAGGACAAAAAGTAAACTACCACAAATCAGCCTTCCAAACATCAGGTAACGTAGACAACTCAATGAAAAGAATGATCCAATAGAACACGGGAATTTCTCCTAGTACCTGTCTTGAAAAATACTTCGGATGTCCAATTATAAATGGGCGAGTGAATAAATCGATGTTTGATGACGTCATTGAAAGTTCCAGGAAACAGTTAACTAAATGGAAGTCATCCTCCTTATCCCAGGAAGGACGAACAGTCCTCATTAAGGAAAATCTTAATGCCAAACCAAATTTCATTATGCAAAGTTTTATGTTACCATCATCCATTCATAAAGAATTTGACCAAATTAACAGACAATTTTATTGGAACAAAGGGCCAAACCATCACCCTCTAATAAGCTGGGACAAAATTTGTAAGCCAAAAGAAAACGGAGGAGTCGGAATTAGGAAAGCGGAGGATATGAACAAGGCACTCCAAATGAAACTCTTGTGGAAAATTATGGCTGAACCTGAAAATGTGTGGGTTAAGATAATTGAGGAAAAATACTTGAAAGGAGATCGCATCTGGCAGTATAAAATTGGGAGAAACACGTCTTGGCAATGGAGAAGACTAATGAGCCTACATCCAGAATTTGAACAAGGAATTAGGTGGAATGTAGGGGACGGGAAAACGGTTAAGCTATGGAAAGATCGGTGGACTGATGAGTGTCCGTTAGAGCAATATGTCACAAATAAAGACCAGATAACTGATATCGAGGAAACAGTAAGTGTCATCATTTCAAACAAAAAATGGGACCAAGGGAAAATTGTTAACCTTGCAAACATACTAAACTCTACGAACATTATGAACAAAATAAAAATTATGCTCTGCCAACATCTGATATTCAGGACAAACTTTACTGGGCACCAAGTAAAGATGGCTAGTTCTCTACGAAAGATGTTATTTCAATGATCCATGAACCTTCTGCCCTGGGGCATTATGATCTAATGTGGATCTGGAACCTAGATGTCATGCCAAAAATTAAGAACTTCCTATGAAAACTAATAATAGATGGACTACCAACAAAGGAAAATCTTGAAAAAAAAAAGTGCCGATACCTATGGTCTGTGTTCTCTGCCAGCATCCCTATGAAAGCTCAAAACACCTTTTCTTCAATTGCCCACACACAATTAACAACATTGCTGATGATGTAACTCGTACCTATTTGTAAAATTTAAACTCATCTAACAAAAAGCTACCAGAATTAATGTCCCTTTTAAGGGGGAAATTGGAGGAGCCCACATTTACCACTTTTATTATCACTTGGTGGAACATTTGGTATATGAGAAATAAATTCATCTTTAACAATGCAAAAGTGACTAATATCACTCAAATAGTTGCTTCACAGATCCAAGAGTGGAAAAACATGAAGGAAAAGGATATGAAAACTAAGATAACAAAAGGAGGAAGGAAAGGAGGATCAAATGGTCAGCACCAGACCGAGGATATGTCAAAATTAACTTTGATGGGTCTAAACGGAACGATGGATAGAGTGCTTTCGAATACTTTCTGAGAGATCACAATGCATCTGTTATAGCGTTTGGTTGTGGAAAGTGTGACTCAAATTTTGCTCTTCAAACAGAAGCAATGTCACTAAAAATCGGATTAATGAAAACGAAAGAACTAGGAATACAGAACATAGTTGTGGAAGGGGACAACCTAACGGTTATCAACTCGATCAAAACTATTTGGAAACCACCTTGGGAAATGGACATCCTTATTTCAGATATTTCTCTTATCTTGGCAGGTTTCAATCAGATCCTCATCAATCATATTTTCAGGGAAGTCAATGACGCTGCTGATAAACTTGCAGCTATTGGTCACGACAACCCCGCTGTCAGTCTCATGGTCCCGAGTGAAGTTGAGGTCATCGTCCAAAAGGACGCCATAGGATGGTACACCAATAGAGGGGACTATTCCTAATTATCTACCCATCTAGTAAAAAAAAATGAATGAGAAAATTTACCGACGGGATTAACCATTTCACCAATATATAATTAACGAAGATATATGGCAAATATCACTTATACATTAATTGGACAATTATAGAGCCGTATCAAATAATCAATTCCATCCTAGAAAAGCCGGTTGATTTTTGTCAACATCTTTCGCCTCTCGGACCCGACTGCAGCAGTTAACACCTCCGTCGCCTCCGCCCCGACGATCTGCTCTTGCCACCATCATCTCTTAAGGTGCTTTTCTCATTTTGATGTACCTTGCAGTTGTCCTTGTCTTTTCACTGCTCGCTATCCCCTAAATTGCTGAATAAGTTCAAGTATGTATTGGGGATAGATGTTGGAACACAAGATCTGTATCCAATTTCCTTAATTTAATTTGCTGCACTTCTCATTTCCAGAATGTGTTAGGTTTTGGTGACTTGGTTCTCAGTCGCTGTTTGATCTGTTATAATTCGATGTAAAACCCTCCAATTTCCGTCTTCTCATTCGACTCGCCCTCGATTGTTTCTGTTTCACTTGTTTGTGGGTTGAGATTTCTGCTTTTTGCATGTTGGTGTTGATTTTCTTTCAATTAGAAAGAAACCTTTTTTTAAAATTAAAATTCGCATGAAATGCCGAGTCTTCGGCTTTGATTTGAGAAGCTTCCTTGCGGTGATTTTACATTTTATCTTGATTTCCACATTGCCATGGGCTATCTTTGACATGTCTAATTTATGTCTGTACCTTATATCTTAGGCGTGCTATTTACATTATTATTCTCCCAAATACTGAGATTGTTCCACTGTGCTGGGTGTTGAGGTGATAGTAACCCAATAATGGAAGTAAAAAAAAGATAGAGACAGGAGTCTAAGAATTTCGCAATCAGCGAAGTTTTTGTGATACTTTTCTTAATGGTTTCAGTTTGAAGCCATTGTAAATATGTGAAGTAATCCCAGTTAGATCTCTGCTACTAATTCTGATATTCATGTTTTTCATGCATAATTTGTTGTCATGACAGTTATACAGGTAGAAGAAATGGATACTGACGTGCCAAATATAAAGAAATGGATTGTGTTGTACCCTGTATACATGAATTCAAAGAAAACAGTGGCTGAAGGGCGGCGTATTAGTGTAGAGAAAGCATGTGAAAGCCCTACTTGTGTGGAAATTGGTGATTGTTGTAAACATCTTGGGCTTAATTATTGCATTGAGGTACATGTTGGAACTTTTTATCATTTACCTCCCCCAAAATGACACTTATATTTGTGTTTGATTTGTTGTTCATCTTGGACTATAGGCTGATAAGGCATATCCACGTGACTTTATGCAAAGAGGGAGAGTAAGGGTGATGCTGAAGAACGAAGATGGGGCTCCATGTAATCCCACTATTCCTACAAGTAAGTACTAAACATAGTCTCATTCTTAATCCTAATTTTTCATATGATCTTGTAACTTATACTTGATCCTTGAGAAAATGCATTCAGTTGAGATCATGGTAATTATGGTTGATCCTGGCATTTTGCTACAGTTTACAACTCATTGTATACCATTGCTATGTCGATTTCATTGTGATGAAACTGTAAATGGTACTGCGTTAAAGCTATCAAAGGTGTGCCCAGGAGAACCAAAATATCCACAGTTCTTGCAAATGCATGAATTAGGAGTAACATGCAAAGATTGCCACAGGGCTAGATAACATACAGGGTTTTCATAGCTACAATCAATGATTATTTGTAGGCTTGTGTTTGGGTTTGGATGGTAGGAGAATGAAGTAGCATAGGAGCCATATTAGAGATTAATTCTCACCTCTTGGGTTGTATTCCAACCTGTGTATCTTTTGGACCTTGTAATTTCCCACCAGCTCGTTCTCCACTAGGCATCTAATCATTGAGTTTTTAAATTTGGCGTAGGAATTGTGATAGCGACGAAAAGAAAACAAGAAATTGGATTTTGGTCATCAGCCGTCTTTTCTATTCGATACATCTGGCTCTGGCTTATGTTTGCAACTCTTAAATGTGATTTTATCAAAATAGATCTGCACTTGTGCAGTATTTTCTTTGTTTTTACAGTTATATGATTCAGTCTCAATACCTAGGAACCTTGGATATTCCGTTTGAACAAGTCTCTGTTAATGATATTGCAGGGAAACAGCTGATGATCCGTGTAGCAGAAATGGTGCCCCGACATCACCTGAGAGTCAAGAAGCAAGAGTCGTCATCTACCTCTACCAAATCCACTGCTACCAATGCACCTGCTAAATCCGGCAAAGGTGGAAAGAAGAAGAAATAGTTTCAAGATGACCATAACATGTCACTGTCCCTTACCTTTGCAGGATGTAACAAATTCAACCTAGCAGGAGAGGAAACAAAATCGTTTTTGTAGACATTTGTTTGATATGCTCTTACTGTCTTTTGACAGAGGGAGGAATTGCATATCTTGCTTAAAATCGTTTTTCTCCTTGGTCACATATCTAGTATTTTTGTTTCGCATCACGTATACGTGTTTATAAAAGTTAAATTGGCAAGATATCCAACTTGAATTTATGACTCGAGGAACGAAATGGAGCCACGAATTACGTGCCCGGCCGTTCATAGGAGTTAGATGGGCTACGAGATACCTGTCCGGACGGAGTGCGAATCGATATTGGTCTATCTAATTCGGACGTAGAGTGATTTTGGTCGCAATGTTACTTAAAAATCATTAGACGTCTTTGATAGCTTACTTATTGGGAAATCTGGGTACGCGTAATGAGTTTTGTGGGCTACTTAACTCAGAAAGCCCATATGGATACAAAAGGAGGGTAAATGCACGATGAGGCCCAGACAGTAGGCAGAAGAAACCTACGATTTGCTACTACTGTTCGACTGCACCAGCAAATTACCACATCGAAGAGTAAACAATGGCTATGGAGGCGAACAGCAGCGAAGACTTCGCAATCGGATGTGTCCTCTCCATCAAAACAACTCTTGGTGAAGAGTTCCAAGGCCAAGTTATCACCTTTGATCGCCCCTCTAACATTCTTGCTCTTCATATCCTTTTCCCGCAGTGTCAAATCTCCATTGTTTAATTTTGTTTTGTTCCGAAATTATTACGGATTTGTTCACTTCCGTTGTTGGATTTCCTTAACGGTGTTGCTCACAAGAAGGCTCCAAATCGGGACATCGAAGGAATCTGAGACTGTTGAATGCCAACTACATAAAGGAGTTCACCCTAATTCGACAATCCGACGATCCTCTTGATCTCAGGAGCTCTTATCTTGATCTCCATTCTCTCCAAGCTAGAGAGGAATCTGCAATTAGGTTAATTATCTCTACATATATACTTGAAAATTGAGATAAACCAATCCTATCTACGAGACGAGTGTAATCGAAGGATTCTTCTATTTTGTTTGTTTGCAGGCAAGCTGAGATGGAGGCTGAGAGGATAGGCGTTGGTGTGACGGTGGAGGCTCAGAGTATTTTTGATGCTTTGTCCAAAACGTAATCTTGCATTTTACCCACTTCCATGTTTTCTGCTGATTTCTCTTTGTCTTATTGTAGCTAGAATTGCAGGTCTAAGGTATATATTGCCTGTAAGGATTTGATGATGAATCTAATGCAGAGTGTACAAGTTTATGGTTTATGTTCTGGCTAATTTGTTATTAGAGTTGACTCCTAATTACAAGGATGTACATATTTGCTGCATATGGTTACTATTTTACTACAAAGCCCTTTCACTGATTAATAAATAACTCCATTATTGAGCTTATCTTACAGCACTTGCCACACTTGCTATATGAATCAAGCTTTTTTTTTTTTTATGTCCAAGTGAAAACACCAGGAGAGATCTTATGCTGTATTAGGCTTGGATGCATGAGCTCATCAATGCCTTGGGCTTGGGTGACAGTTTGTCTAGGAATTTACGAATCTGAGATGTCTAATCTCTACATGAATTGAGCTATATTTTCCTGTTCATATGCTTGCTATTGCAAGCCATGTTTAATTTTTTGTCTCTTCTCATTTTGAATTCGTGACAAAATCCCTTCCTTTTTGAAATGGTTGAATGCGTAGGTATCCTGTCCACTGGGACACAACTACCATTGTTGTCATGAATGAGATTCGAATTAGCAGCCCGTATCTCAATGACAGTGTTGCCGGAGGGACTGCTGCAGCAAATGAACGTGTGAGAAAAGTGGTAAGTCTGAGCGTATGTTTGGATGTCGCCCCCGTATTATACAATTATGTCTCAATACTACATTATAGCGAAGGCATTCTTTACCAGGTTGCATTGTAGGCCATAAAACTCGCATCATGCAGAATAATCTGAGTTCTGTACATGATACAATCTTCTTAATTTTTGATGTAGCTTGAACTTGAAAGGAAACGGTTAGCTCGTGGAAACTCTCAGTAAGCACTGCCAATATACCCGTTTGCCGGAGTGCTAGATTTAAGCAGCGCCACTTTGCATAATGTGACAACTAAGGATTGAGCTGCTACTCTCGATACTGATCAGGGAAATACTTGCCCTTCACCCGGTAATTTATAGCACTTTCACATGTTTGAGCCAAATTGCTAATTGCCCTAGTTGTTTATCTTGTTCAAACCCTAATTAATATTGCAGTAGGGGAAGACATTATATGTGTTTGTGACTCTGTTCATTAAGACATGTAGTCTCTTGGCAATAGGGCCCCTCTCCTTATCAGAGGCAAGGCTTCAAAACCAGTAGAAAGGGCATTAAAAGCACAGATCTCCTTATAACAAAAAACAAGAAGCATGTATCCAAGGGTTTTTATCATAAGATTACCCATTTCACTTTGACTGATTAAGGATGACTGTTGACTTCATTTTTGTGGGGGCAGATTTTTGCACAACATATCCAAATATTTATGATTTGTGTTTTTAGCTTAAATTGTTCATTTTTTTTAACTGTAGAAGTTTATAATTTTTGTACTAACCGTTCAGATTTACAAAAGTTGGTATTCTTTTGTAGTTATTTTTTTACAATAAAAAGTTCAAAAAATTTCACACTTATCATTTCAGATTTTGAAGAGAAACAGTTCATTTTTTCACTTATTATCTATACCTATTGTATAGATTTGCTAGTGGTTCATATTCTTACGGTTGCACTTTTAGCCCCCGTTTAATTAACTTTGAAAACAGAATAGAAATGAATCTAGTATTCTAGTTCATGTGTATATCTTGTTCATGATTTATTTAAAATCATTCCTTGTGGTTTATAGTAATTGTAGCTGAATTTGATTAATTTTAATACCCTACAGTGAAACATAATGGGGGAAATGAAAATATATTTTGCATGAAAAATGAGAAAACATCACCCTTTGAATAGTTAATGAATCGTTAAGACTAAATTGTTCATATTTTAAATATGACAGTTTAAACTAATTTACTTATTATTTGTAGTTATCGTACATATCTTTATTAGAGGTTCAATATTTTTTCCGCTTACTGTTGTAGCTCAATTTTTTAGTTCATGCAATGTTCCAAAATACGTGAAACTGAGACGGGATAGACGGCACCGTCTAGGGGTGAGCATAATTTCAAAACCGAATTGAACCGCAATAAACTGAATCAACCTATAAACCGATTTTTTTTGAAATCTTGGACCGAAAACCGAACCTATAGAAGGAGGTTTGCTTTTGGTTTGGACCTAAAACCAAATATATGAAATATTAGATACTATAATTGAAGCTATTCGGATGGGTTTCGGTTCGGTTTCGGTTCGGTTTAGGTTTTGGACCTAAACGATCCTTGTTTTTAAAGGGTGGATCGGTAAGTAGGCTCTGTTTCCCTAGTGTAGCATCAAGTAGGTCCTTTTATTTTACAGGAAATAAAGTAGGCCACTTAAATTTATTTAAAATGAATTCAACAAACTTTTTGGTAATTTTGATTAAGCCTAAACGATTTATCCAAGCCCAAGCGATTTACACAAGGTCCAAAAACTGACCTACATTTTAAAATACATTCGCACCTTGCGCGACTTTTTGTCTAAGTAAAAAAAATAATTATATTTGCACTTTTTATGCATTATGTATTGAATATTAAACTATAAAAATCATTTAATAATAAAAAAAATCATTTTCATCTAAACTTAGTCATTTTTATTAACTAATATAGCTAACATCTAGATAATTAAATTATAATATTTTTTTATGAATAGAAGGATATAATCAAAAATTTATTTAAAAGATTATTGCTAGAGTATTATATTTATGCCTCAATATATTATCACTTTTGTTGGAAGAAATAAAAAAAATTAAATTTGATTTAGTTTTAAATTTTAAAAAATGTGTAAAATCCGATTAGAATTTTGATTGGTTGATAAGTAGATTTATTTTTTTACAATAAAATTCTTTTTATGAAATAATTAATGGCAAATATGTAAATATATTGTTAAAAATCTGTAAATAAATTGAAAAAATGATGATGTGGATAGCCTTAGAACTTGACACGCTGGCAACATGGGAGCTGTTTTAATAATGTATATAGATTTGACCAAAAACACAAAGTAGAGAACAAATAGTTACTTATATCAATTCGGAGCTACAATGAAAGAGACTACTCAGTGACTTACTTCAAGAAGCTTTGTAAGGTTTCCGATGGAAGAAGTTATGGAACCTAGTAAGTACATTTGAGCTAAGTTCTTGCACCAAATGAAAAAAAAAAGCAATTTTTTGCTTTCATGAATATAAAGACTTAATATCTTACAAACTGATGTTCAATGAAAACAAACAAAAATTGATTTATTAGGCTATCTCCTTCAACAAATATATGGTTATCTTCTTTAGTATTGGAGCCCAGAATCTCATAATCTCTTATGACCAAGTTTAATAAATTTTTTATGCAATTTCAAAATTTGAATTGCAAAAATAAGCTTTGATAACAAACATAACAGTCCTAAATAGCATATTAGGCTATACATTATTTTTGTATCGACCTCTATATGAACCTTGTTCAACCTAAAGTAGTTTTCACTTTTCAATGTAGCTAATCTAATCAATTAAAACACAAGTGTCCTAAATAACATATTCATAAATTTAGGTAGTCCTAGGTCATCAGATTTAGAGGTCTGACTTCTTTTGTTTTGTAGATCGAAGAAAACACAAACTACAACCATCACAAAAGAAGAAAAGATCAACATAATTATCAACATTAACAATAAAGGCGAAGAAGAGACGGATTTCTAGCTAAAGAAACGGGGGAATGGGGAGCTTGAATGACTAACAACAGCAAAGTAGTTGACTTTAGCTTGATAATGATAATAAATGCAATTAGCATAACTATAATTGATTTTGTTCTATTAGAAAAAAAAAACTACCAACTTATGATATGCGTAAACAACTTATGATATGCGTAGGGAAAGTGCGCTCAAAGATATCCTTTAGACTAGCCGCCTTCTTTTCTTCCTTCATAGGTGCAATCTCTTGAAACCTACCACAACAAAAAATGGACAGAAAAATGATCCAATTAATGAACATGAACAAAATATTGTGAAGAACAACCGAAAACTCACATACAAAATCTCATATACAATAGTAAGGAATGATTAATACATGGAAGATTGCATGCAATCCCTTCATAAGGATTTTTCTGCTTGGTCTTCTTCTCCGCCGTAACAATATGTTGCTTTAGCACTCTCAGAAGAACTCGAGGTTTCACAATGCTTTGTTGAGTTCCATAATGTTACACGACGAATAAGAAAACCACTACTCTTGAGCTCTGACTCTGCCTAAAGAAAGCTGAATGACACAAAAATGATGTTGAGATCGAGTACAAATATTTTAAGAATATGCTAAACTCAAAAACTAAGTTAAGGTAAGCAATACCTTCGCAACTCCAAATTCCTTTTGACATTTTCAAATCACCCAAAAGGCAAAGCTTCAAAAGAAATCTATGTTCATCAAATTTGCATTCAAAAGAAAAAAAGTTCTTCAATAAATTAAATTGTTGCTTAGTTGATGAGGTGCTTGGCTCTACTTGCAATTGTAAGAAGAAGAAAAAAGCACAGTCAAATGAGAGATAAGATAGCTGCTATATGAATTAGTGATGAATGCATATGCAAACACAAACAGTCTAAGAAACAGACTTGATCAATGCCACTGATCACAATCGTTTAACTCATCTCATTACTCACTTGCAGACTGCAATACATGTAAAAGGGCAAACTCGTATTTATGTTACTATGTAACATATAGAACCAAGAGACAAAAACGAGAAAGAAGGATCATTATGGAGAATGTAATATTGCTTTCTTGGTGGTCTTTCGCTAGAGCATCCATTATAAAGCAAATGATTCGAAAGGAAATCACTTGAGATCAATTTGTGTCTATCCTCCTTTAAAGGACCATCATCAGTAAAACAAGTGTCAAGATATGGCTTAGCCTTGCAAACCATACAAGAAAATTACAAGTACAACAAGTGTCAAGATATGAATGAAACAAGAAACATGACTCCTTTGTGTAATGCTTATCGATAGTTTTTTGTTTTCAAAGGAAAGTTCAATTTTTAGGTAAGGATGAAGATGTGAATTACCTTTATGCACAATTGATCCAAACAAAGGAAGGCGACTAAGGAAAATAATTATTAGCTAATGAGTTTGCTACCTAATCACCTTATCAGAGAAGGTTCTTGTTGTCTTTGGCCGAGGGAGACTTGTAGCACCTAAAATGGTTTACAAATAAGCTAGGAAGAATGAAATCTAAAGTAAGCATGATCGAAATGAGCAAATGATGAATGGATACATAGAAAGCCTGAAATTGAAGAGTTGGTTGGAACTCACCAAGAAATCCAAAGATTCTTTTAAGATTCGATCTAAACCCAAATACAAAGGTTGAACAATATATATAACAACTTTTGACAAATCTCTCCTTTCTAGTCAACTTGGAGAAAAACCACAATGCTTCTTAGAGACGTGCTTCTTAGAGACATTTCATCAAACACATTGAATACATGCACAAATTTGCAAGATTCTGACTCCACAAATTTGCAAAATTTCGAGAAGAAGCACACAATTTTGTTTTAAAACTCTAACAAGTAGAATTACAAAGGATAATAACAAAATTAGAGAAATACCATGCAGGGGAGCAACCTTCCACGATCTTGATCTTTAGGTAATAACCCATATGGGCCATATCTGAATCTTCTTGCAAGAGCATACATATGCCCGTGGTGGTACCACCGACGTTGCCGCATGTACTCCTGAAAAAAATCAAAAACCAATTTCAATTTTCATTTCCATACCAAACATGTATAAGCCGACTGTCGCAATTCGAAACAGATTCCAATCGGTTGGAAAAGCGAATCACGAATTCAAATCGGAATGTATCAGAGAGAGGAGGATAGAAACGAACCTTAAATTCTCTACTGTCTTTGGTAAGACCCTAAAAAACCTTAAAACGGGATATCTCGCCCGGGGGCTTCAGTAGTCGATCTAGCAATTGGCAGAGAATGATCGAACTCGATATGGTACTCGGCCGGCCTCCAAAAAGGCTGTTGGGGATAAGCGAAGAGGAGAAAACGTGGTTAAGAGGATCCTATTAAGCATGTTTTATTCCAATTAAAAGAGATCTGAATTGAGAGAGTTTTGGGGGAGAGAAGAGGAGAGAAGAGGAGAAGAGAAATAGTTTGAGAGAGATAGAGAAGAAAACCGAGGAAGAAGAATACATAGGAACCGATAGGGTGAAGAACACTGTGGTTTGAGAAGAAGACAAGTAAAATAAACAAGGTTGAATCATCAAAATAAGGGTAAAAAATGAAGTAAACTATCTATTTGGGAAACTCTCCCTTTTAGTATAGTAAAAATACGAGCACAAAGTAGGCTCTTTTGTTTTAGTGAATACAAAATATGCCCCTTGAAGTAATTTAAAAATATTAATTTAAGAGGCTATTTCATCATTTCAAATTACACAAGCCCAAACTTATTCAAGCTCAAGTCTAATAGAGGTACACATAGTCCAACCGCCAAACAAGGTACACAAGCCCATCCTCCAAACAATTTACACAAGTTCAAGCTTAAGGCCAAGCTCAAGGCCAAGCTCAAAACCAAACGAGTTACATAAGACCAACCTCAAAAATACAAATCTTGTGGTTAAGGTTTCGAACCTTGGCTGACAGACCCACCCTTTTACCAATTAGACTAATTGAACTTCACTATTATGTTATTTGTTTTTGTAAAATTATTCTTACTACCTGATGTTAATGCACACGCTAATTCACAATATTAATACACACTGTTGATACACGATATTGCTTTGCGTATCTGTTGCGAATTTAACTAGACTTTCGAAACTTTCGCAATTGCTATGTGTATCTGTTGATTTGTTTATACAAGGTTAATCGTGTACACAAGCTCTTTCGATTTATACAAGTCCTTATTGAATTTACACAACACAAGCCCTCTCGATTTACACAAGCCCTCTTGCACAAGTTTGATTTACCCAAACTAGTGTTACCCATTTTAATATCCAAATTTGATACTAAATTTTAGGGTATATTATGTAATTTTCTCAAAACTAGAGTTCCTTAAGAGCATCCCCAATAGCTTCTCCATTTTTGAATATTTGGAGAATTTTAAAGATTTTTTGATCCAACAGATTCTCCATTCATTCTCCAAAATGGAGAATAATGGAAAAAAGTGGGGACTATTTCCTAAATTTGAAGACATTCTCCAAATAAATGGAGAATTATACAAGATAGGAAATCTGTTGGATTTGATAAAAATATAAAATGTAGATTTTTACTTTTAATTCTCTATTTTAAAGAAGAGTTTAGGAAAGTTGTTGAGGATGCTCTAAACTAGTAGGTAAAACTACAATCACCTAAAAGTATGGATGCTTGTTCGTCTTCTTCTTAGGTTGAAGAGAATGCCAATTTATGTCTTTGCTTAGTCCCAAAATCAAATTGTAACGAAACATTCATACTTGTTTACTAATTAGGTCAAAACTTAAATCACTCGTTCCAAATCTAAACAGATAAAAACCATTTCAAACCTAGACAAATGCATATGATTCCGTCAAGTACTAGCATGTTGACATAGTAACTAAGAAAAGAAGAAGAACAATTGACTTACACTTCTCATATGGCGCAAGCTAGGGCTTCAACGACGAGCGACATCGAAGACCGTCCTCACGGTGGATTTGATGGCTTAAGCTAGGGCTTCCGGCCCTTCCAATGGTCCGCGGTTCTAATATCCAATCAAGCTTGGTCAAGACGAAGAAGACGAACAAATGACGGATAAGGTTTATCTCCTGATGGATAGGGTATAACGGCTACTGGTGTGGCTTTCCTGACGGCTAGGTTTCCTGGTGGCAGCTCTTGATGCAGACGGCAACAACTGGTGCGGCTTTCCCGACTAACTCGGTGGCGGGCGACGTCGAAGACCATCCTCATGGTGGATATAATGGCACAAGCTAGGGCTTTGATCCTTCCAATGGCTCACGCTTCTCTAATCCGTTCAAGGCGGGTCGAGACGAAGAAGACGAATGAATGGCGGTGGTGGACTCATTTTCTAAACAAGAAAAATCGTCATCTAGTCAAATAATGTAGACTTATGAAGAATTAACACAAGGAAGGAAATTTAATCAAAAATGATAAACGAAATCGAAATCCATGGATGATAATATAATAATTGATGGAAACTGAATTACAAAGAAAGCTTGTGGAAAATATATTACATAAGTTGTTGTAGCTGACATAGTTCTTGGAACTATGTGCTGCGCACTCGTAAGAATCTTCACAAAATATTTGAAGAAACTTCTCCTGCAACGACAGAAAGCACAAAAAACTCACTCATACATTGACGTTAGCACTGTAAAAAATGTACTAAGTAATAACTGTAGCCATATTGCATCTGTTGTCGAATAACATTTTAACATGAGACTATCTTCAATAATGTAGAGAAGATCTGAAAGTCTAACCCTCTTAAATGGAAAAAATAGTTGATAAAGACGACAAAAATAACAATAATTTGAGGATATTTCTCCAAGAATCCCAAAGCATGGAGCTATCCATGTAGAAAAATAATACAATACATCCACAAATACGAAGAGAACTCGTTTACCCTGAGGTTGAACCACAATGAACGCACGAGAATGCAACTTGAAGTGAATTCCTAACGCAATTTGATCCGAGTAAGCATCTCCCATCATGTTAACATCCATTGTTGGCCATGTAATGTCGTAGCTCCCGAGCCCTAACAAGGAATCGGAAGCAACCCCGATTCCACGAAAATGGAGGGCATAAATTGAAACAGTCTTGACCTAAAATTAGCACGTGAGTAATTGAGAAATCGGGGAAATGAAAACGAAGAAAATCGATTTACCTGGAGCACCAACTTGAAAAAAGAAGCTTAGTTGCTTCTCCGGTTCTTCTTCTACTTATTCTTCTTCGAATTCGACGGAGCCACTAGATGTGTGACTGTTGCTCCGGTTTTTCTTCTTCTCCGTATTAGATGGAGCCACTCGATGTGTGACCGCTTCTCCAATTCTTCTTCTTCTTCTCCGAATTCAACCGAGCCGGTCGATGTGTGACGTACAAACGAGAACAAACCCTAAAATTGAAAAGAAAGATTAAAGCTTAAGCCTTGAAGCGAGAAAAGAATAAGAGAAATTGAGAAAGAGGATTATTGGACGTTCATGAGCGCAGGTGCATAAATTAAAATTGAACCTAGATTTCAATTGAGGAACTTTGTAACTCGGATCCTTACTATCAAAAAGGAGATTGGAGCAAAATTATATTTTTTGGAAGAAATTAAACTTAATTTAGAAGTTGTTGAAGAAGATTAATGACAAAACCTCATAAGGGGTAATAATCGCCTTGATATGATCCAAATTGTTGATAATCGCCCTTTGTCGCCCAAAGCCGTGGAAGAATACGACAACTGCAGGTCAAAAATCTGGAAAACATTGAGGGAAGAAGATGAACCTGCTTAGGTTTGTACACAACTTTACCCTTGAAGATCGAAGAAGAAGAAGAAGGAGGAGGTTGACAAGTACCGATAAGAGATGGATTTGGATGCCGTGGAGAGAAAGATGAAATGAGAGAAGGTGGTGGTTGTTGAAGCATAAACGATACGTGTCCAACTTTTAGGGTTTACTAAAAATGAAACACAGGTAAAACAAAGTTAAAAAAGACTGCAAGGGTAAAATCAAAAATTGATTGTTCATTGAGGAAGCTCTCTCTTTTAAAGTATTAATGATATATATATATATATATATATATATATATATATATATATATATATATATATATATATATATATATAATGAAGCCGGTTCCGGTGAGGAGCACCCTTGTGGATAGGAATGAGGAGAGCTAGGATGGTGACACGTGGAATGCCACGTCACCTTTTTTTTGAAAAAAAAAACTGAAGGGAAAAAAACGGTGACGTGGCATGCCACGTGTCACCACCACAAAAAGAACAGTTTGTAATAAAAATATGGTGTTTGTTAGCATGAAATATTGTGGTATTTTAGGCACGTTCTCTAATCGTATTTGATTCATATTGATAGTCTTTGATTGAGCTTTGTGCATATATGAGCTAGTATTGCCTATATTGTCAATATGGATGTCTACACGAGTTCTATGTTGATTATAGGTGATTTGGAGCTATTTCCGAACGGAATCAAGCATAGGAGAGTTGAGTTGATATGTCTATAGATCGAGGACACTTTTTGAAGCAATTTGGAGTCTTAGATTGAAGAATGCACGAATTAGGGAAGAATCACCTTCTTGCCCTAAATTACGCCCTAAAATACGGCCGTACCACAAACCACGTTCAGAATTACGGCCGTGGATTCAGAGTCAAAATTCGATGTTCATTCCAGGGGATTCTACGGCCGTGGAACTAACCGTAATTGTTTCCACGCCCTAAATTACGGTCGTGGAATCTTCCACGACCGTGATCTTGGCGAATCTTTTCGCCATGTTTCGAAGCCATGATCTTTTGAAGATTGGGCCGGGCCGACACTTTGCCCTGCATTATAAAAAGACGGATGAAGCAAGATTCCGTCACCTCGCTTACAACCCTTTTCAATCCACGCTTACGTCCTCGCATAGGCTCCTTACAATCGACGTTGAGCAACGCACAAACCCTCGTTTTTGGGCAGTTTGGAGATCTCATTGGAGATCGAAGTTCTTGGAAGATTTTGCAAGAAGATCGCTCTTCTTGTTTAGGTTTGATTTTGAAACGGATTGACATCCCGTTTCTCTTCCTTCCTAGGGTTGTGATTGTTTACTCCGTTTTGAATCTTTTGATAAACACTTGTTCTTGATTGTGATCTTGAGATTCTATTGAAGATTATTGATAGTTCTTGAAAGTTTTCATCTTTTATCTTTTAACTCTTGAATCAATATCAATATGACAGTTATTGGCTAAAAACCCTTAATAATTCTAAGGTGAAGGGTTGATAGTTGTGGCATAGGTGATGATAGATCGATCGCAAACAGATTAGACCCTGAGAGTTAGAGAGAATCGTCGACAACCTAAAATTACGGGCTGTTCTTGAGTTCCACGACCGTGGAATCTCAAGATCCAACCGTAATTTCCCTTTAGTTTACGAGCTTGCTTTTACTTTAATCCAAAGCTAAAGATTGGCCTTAGCTTAGTTTAGACTTGTCTTTTCTAGATGGTAGTGAAGCCTCAACAACCTCTACCTCGATTGTGAGCCTCAACAACCTCAATCGGATAAGTTAGTCTTGATCTTTAGATTATAAGTTTGGGTGTTTGATGCTAATCCTCATCTTTAGATTCTTTCTATATTGAGCCTCAACAACCTGTATAGGGAGTGTCTTATAGGTGAGTTACATAAGGTTTTTGGAACCTCAACCGTACGATTACCTTACATTAGTATACCTTTGCATATCTCAACTCTGTCTTTATATCATTAAGTATATCTTGAATCGATTGCCACAGCTGGATACTTAGATCTTTAGGATTGTTGTTTTCCCAATATTTGCAAAACTCCCATATTCACTGCTTGATAACCTGCAATCGAGTTCGTTCCACCCAAATCCCTGTGTTCGATACTCTGGAATTCTTGCTTAACTACGTCGATCCGTACACTGCGGGTTCGCTTGCTTGATTCTAGTTTTATAAATTTAAAGCTTATTTGCACACACCTCTAGGGGCGAACAAGTTTTTGGCGCCGTTGCCGGGGATTTGGCTTCGTCCGAATCCGGTAGCCGGTTGTCAAGCTTGGGAGCTTGCTCTCGTTATTTGATTTTTCTTTGAGTGCATGCGCAGGTCTAGGAACACCGAAGATCTCTTACCTCTTGATCAAGAGCTAGAGAAAACCTTGAGACAAAGACGCAAGGAAAAGAAGATGGCTGAAGAAAACGAACGCAATCTTCAAACAGAGTTGGCGGAGAAGGAAGCTCAACTCCGATGGAATGAGACTCTCCGCCAGGATGAGATGGATCGTCATCAATCTCAAGTTAACGGTCTACAAGACATGATCGTCCAAATGAAGATAAAGATGAGCGACCTTGAAGATAAGGTGGGCAAGAAGTCCTCGAGAAGGAGAACAAGGTCTAGAAGAAGAAACCACTCATCCACCGATGATAGTGATTCTTCCATGCCTCCGTTAGAAGAGATTGATCCCACGATCAATATAAATCCTTTCAATCCACAAGGAGCTGCTAACCGCCGCATTCCACCTAGGAATGCGAGGGTCGAACGTGTGGATAATGAGCCGAGAACTCTTGGCCAGCGGATGGATCCAACACAACAACCACGCCGCTTGGGTGTGAATTTTGATGCTGAAGATGTACAAGGGTTTAGCTTCAACCCTCAAGTTATCACTCTTGTTCGCCAAAGCCAGTTTGGCGGTACAAGTGCTGAATCTCCACACCAACACTTGCAAAACTTTGAGTGTATGATGGAGACGATGAGACCGAAGAGCGCTACTACCAACAGCTATAAGCTCAAGCCCTTCTTTTTCTCCTTGAAAGGGAAAGCGCTATCTTGGTACCAAGCTCTTCCTAGTGGGAAACTAGACACGTGGGAAGACCTCTCCGCAGAGTTTCTCACCAAATTCTTTCCGCCCTCCAAAACAGTGGAGTTTAGAGGTAAGATTAATGCTTTTTCTATGAGACCTAACGAAAGTTTGTTTCAATCTTGGGAAAGGTTTCAGGATTTGCTCTTGGATTGCCCTCATCATGGCATATCCAAGCTTGCCTTGCTAGAGATTTACTACAAGGGGCTGGATGCGGGAACGCAATTCAATCTCCAATCCCTCTCATGTGGAACGTTCATGGACATGAGAGAAGATGACGCTTGGGACTTCATTGAGAAGCAAGCAAGAGTCATAGAAAAGTATTCCCACCGGAAAGTGGAGGGAAATCGTGTGGAGCAAGGAGCAAAGCTCACACATGAAGCTCAAAATCAGATTTTCTCCCTCAACAATGAGATCAAAGATTGAAGGAGACTATCAAGACCAACGTCCCAAAGCAACAAGAGAAGGATGTTGGCTATTTGGGCAACAACAACGGCGGTGATAACACCAACCGCAACAACAATAACCGGAACAATAACCGGAATAACAATTGGAATGGAAACAACAACAACAATTGGAACAACAATCGGGGTTCGAACAACAACAATTGGCGCTCCAATCAACAAAATTCCGGTAACTCCTATCCTTCCAATTCCAATTCGCTAACTCCACCCTCTTCTTCCTCTACTCCTTTGAAAAGCCAGGGGCAATCATCTAATGGAGAAAACAACACGGGAAAGGAGAAGCCGGATCCCATGTTGGAAACGATCTTGGGAAAGCTTCAAGGGTTGGAGAACCGCATCATCAAGGTTGATGATCAAATTTCTAAGGTTGACAAAGCTCAAAAAGTTTTGGAAAACCAAATGTTCAACCATGCGGAGGAAGTTCCTAGAAATCAAGGGAAACTTCCAGGAAAGACGGAGGACAACCCTAAGGGAAGGGTAATGGCGATTACAACTAGGAGCGGAGTGACTACCACCGATCCGCAGCCTACGTTTGTTGAAGTCCCCGTAGAGAAGGACAAAGAAAAGGGGAAGGAGAAGGAAGACGTCTATGTTCCTCCTCCAGCTTTCAAACCTCCCCTACCGTTCCCTCAATCTAGAGCGCGAGCGCGCCTAGACAAGCAATTCGGTAAGTTCATAGAACTCATGAGCAAACTGCATATTAATATACCTTTCATTGATGCTATTGTAGGTATGCCGGCTTATGGCAAGTTCTTGAAAGAGCTTCTCTCTAACAAAAGGAAGCTAGAAGATTTCGGTGAAGTCAAGATGAGTTCGGATTCTTCGGATCTCATCAAGACTATGAAGGAGAAAATGCCCCCAAAGCTGAAAGATCCGGGGTCATTTTGCATTCCCATCGGAGTGGGAGAAGTCACAGATGACGCTTTATGTGACTTGGGAGCAAGTGTGAGCATCATACCACTTGCATTGTGCAGGAAGATCGGTTTAGACGACCCTAAACCGGTAAAGATGACGTTATACATGGCGGATCGATCCATTACTCGTCCCGTCGGCATTGTAGAAGACGTCCCGGTCAAGCTAGGCAAGTTCTTTGTCCCCATTGATTTTGTCGTACTTGACATTCCTGCAGATAGTCCGGTCCCGATCATACTCGGAAGGCCGTTTCTTGCAACTTCCGGCAGCATGGTCGATTGCAAGAATGGGAGACTCGCTTTTGATATTGGGGAAGAGAAAGTAGAGTTCGTTCTTTCCACTCTAGTAAAGGAGCCAATGTTTGATGAGGATATCTACGATATCCAAGACGAAGAAGGTTTGTCTAGGGAGGAGGTAAGTGCGATTCTCTTTAACGATCCTTTACAAAAGGTTATTACTATGAGTCTAACCAATGTAGGAGAAGAAGAAGAGTGCAAAGAAGAAATTGAAGCCTTAGAAGCACAAGAAGAGATGCATGAAGTGGAGTTTGAGAAACTCCACGATGAGGCTGAGAATACTAGAATCCACGGTCATACTCTGTATTCCACGACCGTGGATTCCACGACCAAAATCAACCTCCATTCCAGAGGATATTACGGCCGTGGAACGCCAGAGGAGACCGTAATTTTGACCGTGAAAGAGGATGATCGGCATACTTCTTCAACTTCTTCTAATTCTTCTCCAAACCATTCAACATCCTTAGAAACTTCTAAGGAAACATCGGAGGCTCCTCAAGGATCATTGGAAGCTCCGAAAGCAATGGAACTCAAACCACTTCCTACTCATCTAAGGTACGCTTTTCTTGGATCTAATTCCACCTTCCCGGTTATCGTTAGTTCCGAATTAAGCATAGATGAACATGAACAGCTCATGATTGTCCTTAGGAAACATAGAAAAGCCATAGGCTATACTATTGAGGACTTAGTAGGAATTAAACCCTCCCTATGCATGCATAAGATACTAATGGAGGAGGACTTTAGAACTTCAAGACAACCTCAAAGGCGGTTAAATCCGACCATGAAGGAGGTTGTCAAGAAGGAAATTCTTAAACTTCTTGATGCAGGTATCATCTATCCTATCTCCGATAGCAAGTGGGTGAGCCCAGTTCAAGTAGTTCCGAAGAAGGGAGGAATGACGGTCATCATCAATAAGAACAACGAACTCATTCCTACCCGAACCGTAACCGGATGGCGAATGTGCATAGACTACCGCAAGCTCAACAACGCAACGCGGAAGGATCACTTTCCATTGCCATTCATCGATCAAATGCTTGAAAGGTTAGCACAACATTCATACTTTTGCTACCTTGACGGTTATAGTGGTTTTTTTCAGATTCCGATACATCTGGATGATCAAGAGAAGACCACATTCACGTGCCCTTGGGGTACGTTCGCTTATAGGAGAATGCCGTTCGGGCTTTGCAACGCCCCAGCCACCTTTCAACGGTGCATGATGGCCATCTTCTCCGAATACGTAGAGGAAATCATGGAAGTCTTCATGGACGACTTCTCAGTTTACGGTTCCTCTTTTAACGATTGTCTTTCTAACCTTTCTCTTGTTTTGCAAAGATGTGAAGACACTAACCTAGTTCTTAATTGGGAGAAGTGTCAATTCATGGTTAAGGAAGGAATCGTGTTAGGTCACTTAGTCTCTAGTAGAGGGATAGAAGTAGACAAAGCTAAAATAGAGACCATAGAGAAACTTCCTCCCCCAATTTCGGTGAAGGGAGTAAGAAGTTTCCTAGGACATGCTGGATTTTATAGACGTTTCATTCAGGACTTTTCTAAGATATCAAAACCTCTCACTAATCTATTGATGAAGGATGCAGTTTTTGAGTTTTCACAGGAATGTCTGGATGCGTTCAACACCATTCGGCAAGCTCTGATTTTAGTACCCATTATCCAACCCCCGGATTGGACTCTCCCTTTCGAGATTATGTGTGACGCTAGTGACGTAGCCATTGGAGCTGTTCTTGGACAACGAAAGGAAGGACGAACCCACGCCATATATTACGCTAGCAAGACGCTAGACGAAGCTCAGCTCAACTACGCCACTACGGAAAAAGAGTTTCTAGCCATTGTCTACGCTATTGACAAGTTTTGCTCTTATCTTGTAGGTGCAAAGGTGATTGTCTACACGGATCATGATGCGATCCGATACCTCCTTGCAAAGAAAGACGCGAAGCCAAGGCTGATTAGATGGATTCTTCTCCTACAAGAATTCGATCTTGAAATCCGCGACAAGAAAGGCTCGGAAAATTCTGTTGCGGATCATTTGAGTCGTCTAACACATCTAGAGGACGACCATTTACACATTGATGACTCCTTTCCGGATGAACACCTACATATCATAGAGGAGTGTATCAAGGTAGTCTCCAAAGGTAACGAACCATGGTTTGCTGATTTTGTTAACTATTTGGTTTGCCAGGAGATGCCACCCGGACTATCATACGCACAAAAGAAGAAGTTCTTCAAGGACGTCCGAGAATACTATTGGAACGAGCCCCTCCTCTTTAAGAGAGGTCCGGATGGCATCATTCGGCGATGTGTGCCGGAAGATGAGATGCAAAGTGTCATCCGTCATTGTCATTCACTACCTTGTGGAGGACACGCTAGCTCGAACAAAACTAGCGCAAAGGTATTGCAATCTGGATTCTATTGGCCTACTTTATTTAAAGATGTGCAATCCTTTGTTTCTTGCTGCGATGCTTGTCAAAGAACAGGCAATATCTCTAGAAGGAACGAGATGCCCCTCAACAACATCCAAGAGGTGGAGATTTTCGACGTTTGGGGAGTCGATTTCATGGGACCATTCCCCTCTTCTTGTGGAAACCAATACATACTATTGGCGGTAGACTACGTTTCTAGATGGATCGAAGCAATTGCCTCTCCCACAAATGATGCCATGGTGGTGGTTAAGTTCTTCAACAAGACCATCTTTCCGCGATTCGGGACGCCAAGGACGATCATTAGTGATGGAGGTTCTCACTTCATAGCCCGTCGCTTTGAAGCTCTTCTAACCAAGTATGGGGTTACTCACAAGATCGCCACCCCTTACCATCCACAAACGAGTGGACAAGTTGAGATCTCAAATAGGGAGATCAAGGGAATTCTAGAGAAGACGGTTTCAAGGACTAGGAAGGATTGGTCCTTGAAACTAGATGATGCATTATGGGCATACCGGACTGCATACAAGACTCCCATAGGAACCACACCATACAACCTTGTGTATGGGAAGTCTTGTCATTTGCCGGTAGAGCTAGAGCACAAAGCGTTTTGAGCTATCAAATGGCTGAATTTCGGCATGAAGGAAGCGGGAGAGAAGCGTCTCCTAGACATCAACGAGCTGGATGAACTCCGTTTGAACGCCTACGAAAACGCTAAGATCTACAAAGAAAGAGCAAAGCGTTGGCATGATAAGCATATCATTCCAAAGGACTTCAAAGAAGGAGATCAAGTTCTCCTCTTCAATTCGAGACTTCGCCTCTTTCCAGGTAAGTTAAAATCTCGTTGGACTGGACCTTTTCTAATTAAGCGTATTTTCCCCCATGGTGCAGTTGAAGTATGGGGTGAAGCTAGCGGAAGTTTTAAGGTGAACGGCCAACGACTCAAGAAGTACTCACCGGAACTCCAAGCTGAGGAGTTTGCACCTACCACACTCGAATAAGTGCAAGACTGGTCTAGCTACGGACCTTAAACAAAGCGCTTCTTGGGAGGCAACCCAAGGTATTGCATTTTCGTTTTTGTTTTCGATTCATAGTTTAGCTTAGAATAGGAGTTTTTGCTTTATTTTGTCTCGATTTCTCCCGGTATGTTCGTGTTTTTGGTTGTAGGATCGATGGAAAGGGAGAACGGGAGGATAATGTCGAAGAAAAGTGACGAAATGTGGACTTTGAAGCCTTACAGAAGGTTCCACGGTCTAAATTACGGTCGTCATAGCTACAGTGACCGTAATTCTCAAAAGCCTGTGAAAAATCATCAAAACCACGGGTCCGTACACTTCCACGGCCGTGGAATGCCCCGATAGACCGTGATTTTTGAAATTTTGCCTGCGAGTATAAAAGCCACACTTCATCACAAAACCACCACAATTCTCCCCCAAATTCCACGACCTAGATACCGAAAACCCGCAGCTTCTCCCAATTCTTCGTTCTTTAATCGTTTTCAACGATTCTTCGCTCTAAACTGCAGCAAATCCAACCAAGAACAGGATCCAAGCAACAAATCGAGTGGAAAACGATCAACAAACGCGCATTTTGGATTTTTCAATCCGAAAAAGAGGTTATTTCTTTCTCTTCGATTCTCGCGGAATTGGTTCGTTTTTGCTATAGATTTTTAGGAAGAACTGACAAGGATTGGAAGGAATTAGATTAGGACTGCTTGTTGTGGTGAAATTTGGTGAATTTGCTGAGATTCACAAGATTCTGTGTCGAATCACGGTCTCTGGAGGTTCCACGGCCGTGGTTTCTGAAGAACAGCCCGTAATTTTGAACAGAAATGGACTTTGTAAGGAGGATGTCGGGAAGGATTAAGGAAAAGAAAGGGGAGCAAAATAAGAAAAGAAAGGGCAACCCCTCAACCTCTAGGGCACCACCACCCTCATCTCCCTCACCACCATCCTCACCTTCACCTCCATCTTCACCCCCTCACCCTAGCATCCCGACCATACACGAAAACCACATAGCTGCATTTGAAAGGATAGAAAAGAGGGCAGTAATTGGCCCTAGGTACTTGTTGTTGGAGGATCTACATCCTCTCAACATAGTAGATGACCTTACATGGCTCTTGGATAGAGCCGGTTTGCTTGTCTTCACGAACATTCGTGAAGACGCTTATGAGGAGATCACCCGAGAGGTTGTGACATCTTTCGAGCACAGCCATGTTGATAGGACCGTCTCCTTCCGTCTCATGAATAGAGACTACCATTTGAGCATTGTTGAGTTCGGGACCATTTTTGGGTTCCATGAGACCTACAACGGTCGACTCCCTAGAGGCGTTTCCGCCAAGGATTTTTGGGAGGAAGTGGCTATGATCTACGCCAACGAGGACCGTTGGCATCCAGCTGATACCAAGGCTAGATTGATGTACCATCTAGCCTTGAAGATAGCTCACCGTGTTCTTTCGGAGTGTCTCTTCCCTAGGACGGAGACGCCCCAAAAGATCAAGACGGATGAGCTATTCCTTCTTTACGCTATGCTTCATGGATGCCGCGCAGATTGTGCTACTCTTTTGGCGGCGACAATGAGTAAACTCAAGAACAAATCGAGAGGGAACATTGGATATGGTGGGATAGTGACCCACATTGCTAGGTCGTTTGGTGTAGACTTTTCAGCCTGCACCCGCATACCCGCCGTACCTCTAGGACTACATGCATTCATGGTTAGGGGACTCATCTTCCCCACACATAGAGGTCCGCCTTATGCGGGCATGCCCTGGGAGAGTAGGACAGGCAGGGGTATTGAGTGGCTGCCAGAGTATTCCATTGTGGCGGGACGCCACAATTGGAAGGAGACGTTCGCTGCGATGCATGCGAACAGGCTTGTAGCTCCCCCTTACGTTCCACCACCGGCTGAGGATGAGGAGGACATGAGAGAGCAGTACGAGAGTGGTGGAGGAGCGGAGCAGGAGTCCGGCACGTTTCCGGATCAGCCGGAGGCGGCCCCGGATGTACCTAGGCGCTCTCCACGCCCAGCTAGAGCTTTAGGCTCGTCATCTCGCCGCGCCAGCGTGAGCGAGAGGCCCACGTGGATGACTACACCTCCCACTTGGTACAGCACACCTCCTCCTTGGTCCACGACGCAGCCAGCAACACCACCACCACCACCAGCACCAGCACCAGCCGATGCACCCACATGGTATGATCACGCCCCGGGATGGTATGAGAGGATTCCGGATTGGACTACCGGCCTTTCAGAGAGAGTCGGAGCACTAGAGATCCGGGCGGATGCTAGAGACGGACGCTTAGACGACCTTGACCACATGATGAGGGACGTCTACCGCCAGCAGTTTGGGCGGTTCTATGATCTGAGTTTCTCTCCATTTCCACCTCCACCGGCGCCGCAGTGATTGATGACCGGACCGCTCGTTTTTAGACATTCCCGCCACCACTTGTGAGTTTCTTTTCTTTTTCTTTTGTTCTTTCTTGTAAACATTAGGGACAATGTTCGTCCTAAGTATGGGGTGGGATGTACTAAATGTTTGTAATAACTCTACTCTATATGTTGCTTTCATTCCGAGACTATCATTGCATGTTCATTATGTGTTACACGTTTTACTATCGCATTGCATGAAAAAGAACTTTGAAAACCATAAAAATTGAAAATTTTGAAAATTTTTGTGCTTCTAATGAATCGATATGATTTCCATGATAATCACTACTTGCGAATTGAGTTTGATAACAATTACATACTTAAAAGGATTGTGAATTGAAAAGGATTTGAATGAATAAATTTTACCTCTCTTGCAAGTTTTATAATGTGAAAATGTTACCTAAATCATGTAGGAAATTGAAGTTGAAATCACATTATAAGTTCCTATACTTCTTGTTGAAATGATTAAGGCAATTCGATACTTTCTTTCTTCTTTCTTTGATCATCTAACTCCTCATTGAAACATTAGCCTCCTTTACCCATCCGGGAACTTGGAAAGTGAATGAGAAAAAGGCATGTTTGATGTGGGAGGACCATGAGAGCAAATATTTGCAATCAATTGAATAGAAAGAAATTATAGGTTTGGGGAAGTCAATCATGACGATGAGTAACTCGGCACCATTCACATAGCCGGGTGTTTGTGTCTTGCCAAAGTCGGATTGAGCGATATTCCTAGCGGATTATGGTATGTGCGCTAAAGGTTTGAGGCATCTCTTGCAATTTTGAGAAACGCCGATCCCCTAGGCTTCGGTTTTTGTGCACCTCTATCCATAACTCCAAAAGTAAAGTCGAAAAAGAAGAGAGCGAAGCTCTAAGTGAAGTGTTGCGGGACCGCAAAAGAAGAAGAAGGTAGTTGTCCACTTTCCCGGATTTATGCACCACTCTCCCTTAAAGTTTTCCCTTCCCTTCCATACTCTAGGCCTTTTCTTTGAAAGTCCTTAAGATCAAAAGAATGTTATATGGCTTGGTGATCTAAATTAAAGTTCTTATGATTGATTTTGATAATATTTGAAGGTTATAATGCTTGTTTGGAAGTTAAATTGATTCATGAGTTTCTTTGCCTTTTACTCTCTAATTAAGTGTGTGAAAGTTTGAAAAATGATTGAAGCAAGGTTTGAGAATGATCTATTCTTTAGAAGTCACTTTCATCCAAAAGAAGGTACACATATTTCATCCTAACTCTTGTTTAAAGCTTTTTGAAAGACCTTGCTTAGAGACAAGCAAGTGCTAAATATGGGGTTATTTGTTAGCATGAAATATTGTGGTATTTTAGGCACGTTCTCTAATCGTATTTGATTCATATTGATAGTCTTTGATTGAGCTTTGTGCATATATGAGCTAGTATTGCCTATATTGTCAATATGGATGTCTACACGAGTTCTATGTTGATTATAGGTGATTTGGAGCTATTTCCGAACGGAATCAAGCATAGGAGAGTTGAGTTGATATGTCTAGAGATCGAGGACACTTTTTGAAGCAATTTGGAGTCTTAGATTGAAGAATGCACGAATTAGGGAAGAATCACGTTCTTGCCCTAAATTACGCCCTAAAATACGGCCGTACCACAAACCACGTTCAGAATTACGGCCGTGGATTCAGAGTCAAAATTCGATGTTCATTCCAGGGGATTCTACGGCCGTGGAACTAACCGTAATTGTTTCCACGCCCTAAATTACGGTCGTGGAATCTTCCACGACCGTGATCTTGGCGAATCTTTTCGCCATGTTTCGAAGCCATGATCTTTTGAAGATTGGGCCGGGCCGACACTTTGCCCTGCATTATAAAAAGACGGATGAAGCAAGATTCCGTCACCTCGCTTACAACCCTTTTCAATCCACGCTTACGTCCTCGCATAGGCTCCTTACAATCGACGTTGAGCAACGCACAAACCCTCGTTTTTGGGCAGTTTGGAGATCTCATTGGAGATCGAAGTTCTTGGAAGATTTTGCAAGAAGATTGCTCTTCTTGTTTAGGTTTGATTTTGAAACGGATTGGCATCCCATTTCTCTTCCTTCCTAGGGTTGTGATTGTTTACTCCGTTTTGAATCTTTTGATAAACACTTGTTCTTGATTGTGATCTTGAGATTCTATTGAAGATTATTGATAGTTCTTGAAAGTTTTCATCTTTTATCTTTTAACTCTTGAATCAATATCAATATGACAGTTATTGGCTAAAAACCCTTAACAATTCTAAGGTGAAGGGTTGATAGTTGTGGCATAGGTGATGATAGATCGATCGCAAATAGATTAGACCCTGAGAGTTAGAGAGAATCGTCGACAACCTAAAATTACGGGCTGTTCTTGAGTTCCACGACCGTGGAATCTCAAGATCCAACCGTAATTTCCCTTTAGTTTACGAGCTTGCTTTTACTTTAATCCAAAGCTAAAGATTGGCCTTAGCTTAGTTTAGACTTGTTTTTCTAGGTGGTAGTGAAGCCTCAACAACCTCTACCTCGATTGTGAGCCTCAACAACCTCAATCGGATAAGTTAGTCTTGATCTTTAGATTATAAGTTTGGGTGTTTGATGCTAATCCTCGTCTTTAGATTCTTTCTATATTGAGCCTCAACAACCTGTATAGGGAGTGTCTTATAGGTGAGTTACATAAGGTTTTTGGAACCTCAACCGTACGATTACCTTACATTAGTATACCTTTGCATATCTCAACTCTGTCTTTATATCATTAAGTATATCTTGAATCGATTGCCACAGCTGGATACTTGGATCTTTAGGATTGTTGTTTTCCCAATATTTGCAAAACTCCCATATTCACTGCTTGATAACCTGCAATCGAGTTCGTTCCACCCAAATCCCTGTGTTCGATACTCTGGAATTCTTGCTTAACTACGTCGATCCGTACACTGCGGGTTCGCTTGCTTGATTCTAGTTTTATAAATTTAAAGCTTATTTGCACACACCTCTAGGGGCGAACAGTGTTCATTGTTGTAAAGAAAAACGCTGTTCATATTTTTACAAGTATGTGTTCATTGTTCTTACAACTATGGTGTTCATGGTTTTTAAAGTAAGTGGTCATTTTTTAAGAAGTCATTGTTCATATATATTAATAACTTTTCATTTTTTCCCAACACTAATTGTTCATGTTTTAACACTAAATGTTCATTATTTTACAAGTGTGTGTTCATTTTTTTACAATTACAGTATTCATATTTTTCAGAGTAAGTGTTCATATTTTTCAAAGTAAGTGTTCATTTTTTTTAAGAGTCAATGTTCATAATTTTATTAATGATTGTTCATTTTTTTGTTATAGGTAGTGTTCATATTTTTATTACTAACTGTTCATTTTGTGGTGGTGCCACGTGGCATGCCACGTCACCGGTTTTTTTTTCCGAGAAAAAAAAACGTGGCATGCCACGTGACATCACTACAACTCTCCTAATTCCTATCCACAAGGGTGCTCCTCACTTGAACCAGAATATATATATATATATATATATATATATATATATATATATATATATATATATATATATATATATATATATATATATATATATATATATATATATATATATATATATATATAGGATAAGAACCAATTTCACGGAGAGAAATGAGAACCTCTACTAGGCGTTTGATTAATATAAATCAAATGGTAAGATCGAACATGATTTTTGCGGTTAATATATTACCTTTTTTAAGAGATTCATTACCTATTATCTAATGAATATTACTGAAAATGAAACAAGTGTAAAATAATATTAAAAAAATACTGCAAGGGTAAAATCGAAAATTGACTTTACATTGGAGAAACTCTCTTTTAAAGTGGTAAGTGTGTGTGTATATATATATGAATAGTTCGGGTGAGAACCAATGTTACAAATAAAAAATGACAATCTTTAACAACAACTTGATTTATATATATCAACGGGTAAGATTGAATATGATTTTTACTATTTAATGATCGTATGTGGTTAATATTTTACCTTTTTTAAGAGATTCGTTACCTAATATGTAATGAATATTATTCTATTCCTGTTACAAAATTTAAAAGAACCTTAATTTACTCAACTTTACCATTAATTAATCGTGTGCATCGTGCATGAACAATCAAGTTAATGAACACTTGTGTTTATATAAAATCTAAAAAACAACCAAGCTAAAAAAACACTCATGTTCTTAGAAAACAACCAAGCAGAACACTTGTGTCATGAACACTCATGTTCATGAACTGCACGTTCATGGAAAACAACCTAGCGGAAGAACACTCGTATTCATAGGAAACAACCAAGTAGAACACGAGTGTCATGAACACTCGTGTTCATGAACTATACGTTCATTGTAAACATGTTACACACTACACGAGCATCGCCATTATGATTCCTATAGACTGATGAACGTCAATTATGAAACTATGAACGCCATAGATGACTGGGCAAATAAAGACAAAGAAGATATATTTTATTTCCTAAAACTTACCAATAGTTTGCCGATTACATTAATGAAAAGATATTTCATATTAATTTCTTACCATAATAACATTATTTTTTTGGTTCAATCTAGGACGATCATCTATTAATCCACCGTCTCTTAAAAGTTCTCATTCCTGTGCGTAAGAATAATTCTCTCTAAACCTGACCATATATAGATATGAATCGGTTGTAGTATTCAAACCAAAATTCGATATGATATAAATACCGGATTCGTGTACATGATTGAATTTCTTGAACCACAATCTCTTGTAGTTACCTTGAATTTTAGTGCTTTACAAAAAATCACGCATAATACATCAAAATAAGCACATAGACTACTGGATTGTGCATTAGCTAAAATGTATTCAAGTAAAAACCATAAAGTATAGATGAATTTGATGAACCTATTTTACATTCTCATCGATGCAGACCATATCCCTTCCGATAATAATAGGATCCTTTGGAGTGAGGTCGTAAACACCCCATATAGACATAATTTGAATTCGGATCATGACATTTGAACTTGACTTCATGTTCAGATCATTGATTAAAACAAACTTGTTCTTCATGACCTGTAACAAAAAATAAATTAATAATCAAACTCCAGAAAAATTAATCGTTCTAAACAATTGTCTTACGTAAACCTATGGAAGCTGAATATGTTGAAGAAATGAAGATGTATTTGTGAAGGATAGCTACCTGTTTTATATAGGATGAAGAGTACAATCTAACTAGGTTTGAACATACGACCACCTAACAACCACCCTTGATAACGTGTATTAGATAATATGTTTTTTTTCTTCATTTTTTTGCTGATACGGGATCTATAGATACGTTCTCATTGATATGTAGTCGTTTATCTGATTACCTAAATATTCTCTAACAAATAAAGTCCTGATAATGTTGCAAATTATTTGTTTATTTGTTTTTTCGAGATACAAATTCGATAAATATATGATTTTGATATTTATTTGTTTTTTTGATTACCAAATTAATCTTTAACGAAATCTTACCCATAATAAATTAGCGGATAATAATTAATTTGTTGACGAATTTGAAATAACAAAGTATTAACCAATTAATTATATAGTTATTAAAAATATTTTTGGGCTGAGAGAAACGTGGTTGCGACACGTGGCAAAAACTTGCTCAAATGTGAAGGAATTTTTCCACTATAAGATAATATTTGAAACTACATACGATTTTGAAAATACATACGATTTTAGAAAGAAAAAAATATAATAATAATTTCATACCTCGTTAAAGGAAAGCAATTTGTTTATATATTTCAAATGCTTCACATCGAGAAACTGATCGGATATGGACTTAGATGGTATATCAGGTAAATGATTCAATGTGATTGAGTTATCATCTCCATGTATTTTCAGCCTATAAAAAACAAATAATTAAGTACATGTAAAAACAGTAAATATATATAATTTTTGAAATCTTTTTGATGCTTCAAAATCACAGATCTCTTGTATATTCTCATCATCAATGAATATGCGAGTTCCTCCAACAACATTGGACAACTTGTATTGCCCTAGAGACATAACAATAAAAATAATAATATATAGAATAAATGTACATCTCTATATTATTAAAAACGGTTAAATAACTAAACATACCCTGATATGCCCGTAGCTTAGCAGATTGTACAATGACAACAACATTATCAAAATTGTCCTTCTTCACATACGAACTTAGAAGGGTAGCATACTGATCCCACATCGTACATCTATCATCCCTAGATAAAAAAAAAATATTGTTAATATATTTATAAGGATATAAATTGTGAATATTAAAGACGTAGATATTAATAATACCAATTTTGAAGTAGTAACTCAATTCGAACATGCTCATATTTATAAGGACCGACAACACATGTAGTTAGAGTTCGATGCCCACTAAATGACCAATCACATCATTAATAAACTAAGGTAAATATAATTAATTTAATGCACAAGTACCTTATGAATTGGAAATCCGATGTAGAAGATAAAAATATTTACCATCCAAAAATCTGTCGTCGAGAGATTTGTGTAGGATCCGATCGTAAGATACGAAGTCAAAAACACGTAAAGAGATTATATATGTGATTGGCTCAAAGGAGGTCATAGTAGTGCGTATGGTAAAATTCAACCTAAGATTATTGTGGGTATATCGATATGAACCAGTTATAGTATTCAAACCAAAATTCGATATGATATAAACACTTGAACCGGCCGAACCATGATCTCTTGTAAAATCCTTAAGTTTAAGTGTCCTACAAAAATCATGCATAATACATCAAAATAAGTGCATAGACTACTGAATTGTGTAGTAACTAAAATGTATTCAAGTAAAAACAATTAAAAGTATAGATAAATTTCAAGAACATATCTTACATTCTCATCGATGAAGACCATATCACTTCCGATAAGAATAGGATCCTTCAGAGTGAGGTCGTAAACAACCAATATAGACATAACTCGAACTCGGATCTTGATATTTGAATGTGACTTCATGTTCGGATCATTGATTACAACAAAATTGTTCTCCATGACTTGTAACAAAAACTAAATTAATAATCAAAATCCAAACAAATTAATGGTTCTAAACAACTGTCTCATGTAAACCTATAGAAGTTGAATATAATGAAGAAATGAAGATGTATTTGTGAAGGATAGTTGTTTGATTTATAAAGGATGAAGAGTAAACTCTAGTTAGATTTGAAGATACGACTACCTAACAATCACTCTTGATAACGTGTAGCAAATAATATGTTTTTTTTCTCTTGATAACGTGTAGCAAATAATATGTTTTTTTTTGCAGATACGGGATTTGTAGATATGTTCTCATTAATATTTAGTCATTTATCTAGTTACCAATTTATTATTTAATAAATAATAAAAGTTCTGATAATGTAGCAAATTATTTGGTTATTTGTTTTTTCGAGATACAAATTCGATAAATATATGATTTTGATATTTTTTTTTAATTACCAAATTATTCTTTAACAAATTCTTACCCATGATAAATTAGCGGATAATAATTATATTTGTTGACGAATTTGAATTAACAAATTATAAACCAATTGATTATATACTTAATAAAATCATTTTTGGGGGGAGGGGGCTGAGAGAAACGTGGTTGCGACATTTGATAAAAGGGCACTCCTTTAATATATATGTGTGTGTGTGTGTGTGTGTGTGACCGTGCTTATGTTTTAAGGGCAAATTTGGTTAGTAGGCTATTTAGAGAAATAGTGATAGTAAGTAGGCTTTTTTGTTTTTCAATTAAGTAAATATACCCCTCTTATTTTTTTTTACCGTCAAACCTTCTCCATCCTCTTTGTTTTCTTCTTTCTTCCAAATATTTTTTAAAAACTGAATTTATTTTTTTTATTTTCTTTTATTAATTTTTTTTTATCTTTTTTATCTTTTTTATTTTCTTTATTTTTTATTTATTTTCTAGAATGAAGAATTTTTTCACACACCGGAATTATCACATACCGGAATTATCACATACCGGAATTTCTACATACCGGAATTATCACATACCGGAATTATCACATACAGGATTTTCACATACCGGAATTTTCACATACCATAATTTTCACATACCGGAATTTCACATACCGGATTTTCACATACCGGATTTTCACATACCGGAATTTCACATACCGGATTTTCACATACCGGATTTTCACATACCGGAATTATCACATACCGGATTTTCACATACCGGAATTTCACATACCAGAATTTCACATACCGGACATTTACATACCAAAATTTACATACCGGAATGAATTTTTAATTGTCTACTATTTAATTTTGTAAATTTTAGGGGGCTCGTTGTAATTTTGCAATTTTTTTTATTGTAATTTGCGTATATGATGACGGTTTGCAAAAATGGGTCCATCACCGTCTCTTTTGGTTTCCAAAAGACTTGTTCTTTTTCCCAGTTGACAATGACAAATTGACAAGACGTGGAGGAGTTGAGCATTATTTGAGTGGAGAATTATATGTTAAAATTGTCTCAAAATAAAAGTATTATGTAAACAAAAATAAATAGCGGACAGAAAGCACAAGGATCAAGTGCTGATTGTGCCGCTAGTTTTAATTCAGAAATTTCTGGAATGAAATTTCTGGTATGAACTTTTCGTATGAAATTTCTGGTATGAAAAATTCTGGTATGAAAAAATTCTAGTATGAAAAAAGTTCAGGTATGAAAATTCTGGTATGAACTTTTCGTATGATAATTTCTGGTATGAAATTTCTGGTATGAGAATTTCCGGTATGAGAAATTCAGTCCAGAAAATAAAAAAGAAAATAATAAATAAATAAAAAAAGGTAAGAAAAATAATAAAAGAAAAAAAATTCAGTAATTAAAAATTAAAAATTATACATATATAACAAGTAGCAAACATCATTTATTCTTTCTTTCTAATAGAAGGGTTAATAATTTTTACCTACTATTAAATGAAAGTGGTAAAAAATTTGGGGTACATTTTCTTAAACAAAAACTAAAAAAAGCCTAGTATGTCAAATTCTCCCATGTTTTAATTCGCTACTTTCAAGTCCAAAAGTTTCATAATTTAGGGTAAAAAAAAAGTGACAATATGTTCTACTTTCTAAAGCTTTCTTCACGTTTTGGGCTAAGATTTATCAACCTGAATCATTATTGCTCTAACTTCCCCTTCCTCCACTTTCTCTAGACAAATGATTCCATTTTTTACTTGATTTGCTTGATTTTTGTGGAATCATCCGGTTTTTGTAATGTTTCAGAATGTGAGGATGACTACTAAGGTGAATCGGCGCACGGTTCCTTCTCACCTTTGTGCGACAAATCACCGATCTCCCCTAAGCAGTTCTCATTCGCTCTTAAAGCTTGTAAGGACGACATCAAAGCCAAGGTTGGTCGCTTTTCCGGTTCTGTAGTCCTTCTCTCATTCATCCGGCGAATTGCCGATCTGGTTCCCTTTGCTTTAGATCGGTCGACTTCTGTTTCACTTTTTGCAATATTTCGACTCTATTTCAAGACACAAGTTGTGCTCTTGCTTTGTAACCCTCCTTCACGGATTCTGCAATATGCCCAACAGAGAACATATCCTAATCGTCCATGACATTCATGAAAGGGTTTTATTGTTTCAAAGGAGGTAGGAGCGAGCAACAATCAAAGCCCAACAATCATTCAAGATTTTGGTAGTTACAATTGAAGGTCTATTTTCTTCTTTCGATGTATCATCATGGGGTTTTCACTTCTTTCTTATGATTTGGGATTGAATTTCACAATTTAGTAAGATTTGTGTGCTTTATATGAATGTGCTATCTGTTGTTGTTTCAGTTTTAGGTTCTTTTTGGCTGAAGATGGCTTTTGCTAACGACTTCCTTTACAGCAACAAAAGATTCTTTGGAAGAACTAGTACCTTCATGCATTTTGGAATTATTAGGCATGCAACATACACATGTCAATGCTAAACGTAGGCGTGGAGCGCTTGCAGCATTATGTGAATTGTTACGCCAGGGTCTTGATGTGGAAAGTTCATGTCAAGTTCATGATTGACCATGTTTCTTGAGTCAAGCACTTAGAAAACTCATGGCTGTTGAAATTGTTGATCTTCTACCATGGGAAAGTCTAGCTTCTACCCAGAAGAACAAAAAGTCACTTGAGTCTCAAAATCAGAGGGTCATAATTTATTTTGGTTGTTTTCATACAGTTTTTGTAGGTAAAAGTCTATTAATAAGACTTATTGAATTTTATTTAAGTATCTACAAATTCTGTGTTTAAAAGGGAGTAAACAGATTCAAATAGTTTTGTGACTGAGATTAAACATTAATATATTTGAAAGATCAATGGTTGTGATCTTCGCAGGAAGGAACAGATAACTGCTATCTTAACTGCAATTCTAATTGTAAATCTGAATTAACTAGTCGCAGACAGTTCAGAGAATTCTCTATTAATAGAGAAAGATTCTTCACTAGAAAGAAAAGAAAGAAACTCAGATTTGCTGTTTGATTTTTTTAAGGGCTTTGTTGTATCTTGGGAGGTGAATTTTTCTGCAACCCTAACAACAATTAGAGGGGACAAATATCACTATAAAGATATTGATCTTTTCACGCCTCAAAGCATTCTATAAAACACTAAACTCCCAACAATTTAAAGTGATATCTGTTATGGAGGCGGGATCACAAGCAACAACCCTTACCGTGATAAATCAAGATTTTTTCAAACTTGATCGGTTCGATGGGAGCGACTTTAACCGCTGGAAGAACCAAATGATGTTTCCATTGATAACCTTGAAGATTTCCAATGTGTTGGATGCTAATTAGGAGGCAATTCTAGATCCAACAGATGAAGAGGGCCAAGAGATCAAGGACCAAAGGAAGAAAAGAGAAGAAGACGATGTTCTGTGTAGAGTTCATATCCTCATCTGAATCTCCGACAGACTTTACAATCTGTTCACGGCAATCAGATCGCCAAAGGAGATTTGGACCACACTGGAGACGCGATACAACAATGAAAAGCAAGGCGCAAATAAGTTTCTTATCATGAAGTACTTTGAATTTCCTATGAGTTTTGATAAACCTGGAATGGATCAAGTTCATGATCTACAGAGTATTGTTAACCGACTCAAGGAGTTGAAAATTGATATCTCTGAGTCATTACAAGTGGAGGCAATCATTGCAAAATTGCCTACAATTGGGAATGATTACCGGAAAAAACTCTTATATACCACAAAATAATTGTCCTTGGAACAGATTCAAAAAATTTGCGTAATGAGGAAGAAACGAAATATCAATACAAAAAGCAAGTGGATTCACAATCTGAAAATAAGGTGAATTTGTTGGTGAGAATTCTAATCAGAACAAAATGAAGAAGCTTGATGGGAATAAAAACTACAACAACTCTAAGAAATTTAATAAGGATGATAAAGATAATAGGCCAAAATGCCACTTCTGCAAGATACCAGGGCATTTTAAGAGAGAATGTAGAAAATGGCAACGAAAACAACAAGAGATGTCCAACAATCAAGCAATGTGATTGAAAAAGACAAACCATATATCGTTGCCATGATATCTGAGATTTTTCTGAATTACAAATTAGTAAGGTTATTGAAGTCTCAATGGCTGCATGAACAAAATCCAAGGATTGGTGGTTCGATTCAGGAGCTACGGTGGATGTATGTAATGATTTTTCTCAATTCAAAAACTATGAACCCTCCGACAAGGATGATGAAGTTCTTATGGGAAATAACAACATAGCCAAGGTCCTAGGAAAAGGACGTATTGAATTTCAATTCACATCGGGAAAGAAGATCATTATGACCAATGTCCTTCATGTTCCAGAAATCAGAAAAAACTTAATTTCTACAAGTCTATTATGTAAAGCCAGTGTTAAGGCTGCCCTAGAATCTGACAAGTTAATATTAACAAAGAGTGGTGTATTTGTAGGAAAGGGATATTCTTGTGATGGAATGTTCAAACTTAGTATCAATATTATCAATAATAATACTAGTACTTCTGCTTATATTGTTGAGTTATCTCCATCATTATGGCATATGCGACTTGCTCATGTGAATTTTGGATCTATAAAGTTTATGTCTAAGCATGGAATGGTTAATTGTGATAGTCATGTTTTTGATAAACATTGTGAGATTTGTGTTCAAGCAAAAATGACCAAAAGACCTTTTCCTATAGTAGATAAGACTAATGAAATATTAGAACTTATACACTCAGATATATGTGAATTAAATGGAATACTAACAAGGGGCGGAAAAAGTTACTTAATTACTTTTACGGACGATAAATCTAGATATACTCGTGTATATTTGATGAGGAAAAAAGATGAAGCTTTTGAGAAGTTTAAAATATACAAGGCTGAAGTTGAAAATCAGAAAGATAAAAAGATTAAAATACTGAGAAGTGGCAGGGACGGAGAATATTTCTCTAATGAGTTCAATGAATTCTGTAAAAACAGTGAAATTATTCATCAGCGAACAACCCCTTACACGCCACAACATAATGGTTTGGTTGAAAGGAAAAATCGAACATTATGTGATATGGTGAACTCTATGATGTTGAATGCAAAAGTGCCTTCAAATCTGTGGGGAGAAGCTTTGTTGACTGCATGTTATTTGCACAACAGAATTCCTTCAAGAAAGACTAAAATATTTCCATATGGAGTATGGAATGGAAGACAACCCAATTTAAACTATTAAAAAGTATGGGGCTGCATAGCATATTACAGGATTTCAGATCCTAAGAGAACTAAATTGGGTCCTAAAGCCTTGAGAAATATTTTCTTGAGGTACGCAGAAAATTCCAAGACTTACATATCATATTACAGGATTTCAGATCCTAAGTGAACTAAATTGGGTCCTAAAGCCTTGAGAAACATTTTCTTGAGGTACGCAAAAGTTTCTAAGGCTTACAGATTTTTGGATGTGGATTCAAATCAAATAATTGATTCCAGAGATGCTGAATTTTTTGAGACACAATTCAGTGGTGATCTGATAAGTGAAAATGTTGGAAACACTACTTATACTGCTCCATCGACTTCTTTATCAAGGAAAAGACAACTTAATGAACCAATGGAACAAATAAGAAGTCAACGGGTCAGAATACAACAAAATTGAAATTAGCTTACAGTAGTTTTCCTGTTGTTTTGGATGGATTTACATATGCTAGATGGATATCAAGTGCAAATGAGAATATATCCACAAGTGGTTGGGTTTTTTACTCTAGCAGGAGGAGCAATATCCTGGGCTTCAAAGAAACAAACCCGCATAACACATTCTACAATGGAATCAGAGTTTATCGCATTGGCTGCAACATGAAAGGAAGCGGGGTGGTTGATAAATTTTTTTCTAGATATACAGTTGTGGCCACAACCAATGCCACATGTTTTTGTGTTCTGTGACAGTGCAACAACATTGTCTAGAGCCTATAATAAAATTTATATTGAAAACTCTAGACACATCAATTTAAGACATGCTTATGTTAGGCAGTTGATTGAAGAATGTGTTATTACCATTATTTATGTCAAGTGTTGTAAAAACTTGGCTGACCCATATACAAAAGCACTATCGAGAGAAATGGTAAGAAATACCTCAGCTGCAATGGGGTTGAAATTAATATGAAATCACCACAATAGGAACCCAACCTCTTTCTAGAGATTCTAATTATGAAGTTTAAAGGGTAACAACATGTTGTTGATAAGTGATTTGGGATGCACGCTAGTGCAATAAAGGGAGGTTGAGTACTAAGGCTACTCTTAATAAGATTCTTTTTACGATTACGGTTCCATAGGATCTTACCTATATACATCACATAAGAGTGGAGTTACTGTTAAACAAAATAAATTATTTTGTAAGTTTTCTATGAATCTGGGTGAACTCAATGCAAAAGAAGTTTAGAGAAGAAGCTGAAAATGTTATATGTAGGCTTTATCCGATGTTGATAAAAGAAAATTGGTTTAAGGAACTAACCACCATTAAATATGTTGACATTTTGATAAAGTTTTACTAATTGAAAGTTTAAGTTGAAAAACACTTTCATTATGTATGACACTATTCACAAAGTCTGATTTATAGACTTAGTGGGATTATTGGTAAAAGTCTATTAATAAGACTTATTGAATTTTATTTAAGTATCCACAAATTATTTGTTTAAAAGAGAGTAAACAGATTCAAATAATTTTGTGGCTGAGATTAAACATTAATATATTTGAAAGATCAATGGTTGTGATCTTTCATAGGAAGGAATAGATAACTACTCTTTTAACTACAATCCTAACTGTAAAACTGAAATAACTGTCGTAGATAGTTCAAAGAATTCTCTATTAATAGAGAAAAATTCTTCACTAGAAAGATAAGAAAGAAACTCAGATTTGCTATCTGATTTCTTTAAGGGCTTTGTTGTATCCTAGGAGATGAATTTGTCTGCAACCCTAACAACAATAAGAGGGGACAAATATCACTTTAAAGATAGTGATCTTTCACGCCTCAAAGCATTCTATAAAACACTAAACTCCAAATAGTTTTAATAGCTCATATTGCTTTAGGATTTATGTCGTGTCTGATACGCCCCTAGATGGAGATGTCATCTGTGTTTCCAGCTAAAAGAACCCGACAACATTTTGAAGACATTTATCATATTTCAGTTATTTAATAATAGACTTTTTATATTCGGGACTTTAATTCCGCAACTTAATTCCGTGACTTAAATTCCAACCTTTCATATTTTAGACTTTATATTTTCGGAACTTAATTTCGACTTTAATTTCTGTCATTTAATTTACGACTCTTTGTATGACCACATCCACTATATAAGGGGATACTTGACTCATTTGTAAAACATGTCTAAGTTGAATTCAAGTATTGAGAAGGAAAATCCTCTTACTTGGTTAAGGCATCACCTCTTCTTCTCCATCCTCTTAAAGTTCTATCTTGGATTTAGTCTTTGATCCAAGCTTTCATTCTCGAGGATCCTTTTGGAAGGATCAACTCTATCTACTCCACTTTGTGGATGATTCGATTTACCTAGATCGGATCGACCGAATGCTTCCGCATCCATTTCTAAGCTTCCGCCGCTCCATTTCTATCTTTGATCCAATTCACACGATCAAGAAGAAGTAGTTGAAGTTTCTCCTCGATCTAGATCGTCCATATTTCTATCATTGGTATCAGATCAAGGGATCGAGTGTTCTTCAAGTGATCTTCGATGTTCTTCGAAGTTCTTCATAGTTGTTCGGTGTTCTTCGGAGTTCTTCATTGTTCTTCAATTGTTCTTCAAGCGTTCTTCATCGTTCATCATGTTCTATGACGATGATTCTCCGTTCAATTTGTATGGAGAGTGGTAGCCTTCTCCCCATGAACTCAAGCTTAAAGCGGCCTAACAAACCACCCGGAGGTACCGACGGAGACAATATTTTGAGGACGAGGAGTGGTTGCCTCCTCCGGACCCACCTAGGCCGACTTATACAATAGACAGGAACCAACGATATCCACACCGACAAGCTTATTTGGAGGATAACTATATTGCCCTAAGACGACATTCTAATCATGAGCAAGTTTATAATGTTGTTGTAAGAGCCTTAGTCTTCGAGAGATCCTGCACCTGCGCCTCAGCTGATACACAACTTTTGTGAGGTTTTGGAGCTGCAGAGGGCTGCCCCTATGCCCTGGTTGGCCGCCCTTGCGGGCCTGTGACCCACCCCTGCGGCCAGGCCAGACTGCCCCTGTAGTTTTTGGCGGGCTGCATCCGTCTTCTTTGACCCGAGCCCTTGCTTTTGACCCTTCTTCCTTTATATATTCTCTTCTTCCTCCAGATGAAGGTTTCCTCATTCTCTTTCCTGCTCCATCTCTCTCACGCACATCTTCTTCTCCTCTCATCTCTCCTTGGATCATTTTGATCTTTCTTGAGCTTTGATTGAGTTATGAGAGTTATGGATGGCTTTATTGCTGATTGATGATGGTTGTTGATGTTGTGCTTGTGCTTAAGCCAACCTTGAGGTGTTAAGGGTGTTCTATTCTAATTTGGGTTCAGCTTGGTAAGCTTTTATGGCTTCTTTCCTTTGTTTCTTCATTCTTTCATCTTCTTTCATCTTTTCTTCTAGCTTAGATTCCTTAGGTCTGGATCTTGGTCAAGCCTTGATTGGCTTCTTCTGATGTATATATGTATGTACATATGTGTGTATCGATGCTAGCTGAAGAAGGAGTGAAGAGATCGACTGAAGAAGCAAGGAGGAGCTGAAGGTGTGCCTCTGCACGACCAGCCGCCCCTGTGCCACTTGCAGCCGCCCCCAGTGCTGTCTGACCGCCGCCCCTGCACCACCTCCTAGCCGCCCCTGCGGCCACCTACATCAGCTTGGTGTTGCACTTGGTTTTGTAGGTGTGTGTTACTTCTAGGCTTGCTTTAGGATGCCTTTGTTCCCTCCCTTCCTAGTGTGAGTGTATAGGTTCATGCTGGATGTGTGAGGATGTGTTTTGATGAGGTTATGATCATGTTATGCCTTATATGGCCTTTAAGGTTTATTAGGTTGTGAGGTTAGGTTGAGGATAATCCTATGGATCCCTTGGGTCTAGGTGTGACCCCTTTGATGAATAGAGGTTGATATCTTTCTATGCCTTTTTATTAGGCAGTGCCCCTCTCTCAAGATTGGAGGTTGATCGTGGTTGAGGTTATACGAGGTTGAGGTAAGTCCGTAGGACTTACTTAGCTCCCATCTTTATATTGGGTATGTGCATGAATGATGTGTGAGTTGTGAGCTTGTTATGATAGCATGTGATGTCGTTTATGACCGACTTATGTTTTATTGACTGCCCCGTTGCATGGTTGTGATAACCTTCCCCTTTCATCCCGCCGTGGAGTTTGGAGGTTCTTTAACGTCAGACCAGACTGGTTTACAAGAAGGGCGCAATCCACTCCCATAGGGTACACGGGTTGTGTGACCGATACTAGTACAACTGGATATAGCACTCAGAGGAGGAGATGATACGGTCCTCGTGTTACATATTTTCATTTATCTATATATATACGATTTGAGTGTTTGACTATTATATAAAGATAATAAATGGGTAAATGTGTGATAGCATGCCAATGTGTTTATCTTTCATTATTGTGCTTGTGCTTATGCATTACTCTTTATATTTGTATGGTTAGCTAACGGTTTCATACCGTGTTGTAGATGCCCTACAGGATAGGCGTGCTATTGAGTGATCAGGCAGAGTGGCAGGTCGAGGACCTCTCGTACATAGGATGGTTGTGGTCTTTTGGGGTTGTTTACTTTTCCCTCCTGTGTGAGGATGTTGCATTATACTCGGCTATGATCTTATTTACCTTTTGGTTTCTATTGTTCATGCAGTTTTATGCATTTATTTTATATCTGTTAGTGCCATGTTGTAAGGTCCAGTAAACTTGTTGTCAGGCTAGGGTCAGAATCCATTGTGAGATCCTAGCCTAATGTGACATTCCGAGTCCCACGGATTCGGGGTGTTACAGTTTCCCCCAAAGATGACTATGTTGTGCTCAAGGCAACAAATGATGCTCTAAAGTGTGAGTTTGAAGCTTTGAAGGCACAAATTCTTGCCCACACAACGTCCGCCCAACAAGAAGAACCGTTGTATGATGATCCATTAGAAGAGGCCAAGGAAGAAAACTTCATCGACAATGTTGAAGTCATCACCGACAAGAAAGAAGCCAAATTCAACAAAGCCGACATCATCAAGGGTGAAGAAGCCATCAACCATGACAAGGGCACCATTATGTTGTTTGACTACAAGTTCGAACCGGATGAACGAAGGTTTTATTTTGTTTTGTCTAAAAATGTATTTACCGGCTTACCCTTGCTTTTTTTCGGCATGCCTCCGATGTACAATGTCACAAGCATAGACGACATGGTAGACATACTCACCGGCGAGACCATCCACATGTACTATGAGTTTGAGCCGCCCGATTTAGAGTTTTTCCTTGTTATGTCGTACGACTTTCCACCCACTCAAGGCTTGATTCACAATTATAAAGAGTATCGGCGACATCAACTGAAATCAATCAAATATTGGTGTTCTTTCCGGCACCTTGTTGGCATAGTTAAGAAGTTGACGGTCCCACCGCCCTTTTGAAAGACTACAAGTCCAATCCGCCCGACAATGTGCATCCGGTGTTGAATTTCAAGGGTCTCGTTCACGAAGTTACTCCTTTCTAGTCTGACGATGAAACAAAGACGTTTCACATTTAAGAGGAGGAGAATGATACGCCCCCGGAAGGCGATGCCATCCGTTTTTCCCGCTAGAAGGACCCGACACTATTTTGAAGACATTTATAATATTTTGGCTATTTAATAATAGACATTTTATATTCGGAACTTTAATTCCGAAACTTAATTTCGTGACTTAAATTCCGACCTATCATATTTTAGACTTTTCATTTTCGGAACTTAAGTCCAACTTTATTTCCGTCGTTTATGTTCCGACTTATTGTATGGCATCCATCCACTATATAAGGGGATGCTTGGATCATTGTAAAATGATGTCTAAGTTGAATCCAAGTGTTGAGAAGGAAAACCCTCCTACTTGGTTTGGGCATCACCTCTTCTTTCACCCTCTTAAAGTTCTATCTAGGATCTAGTCTTTGATCCAAACCTTCATAGTCGAGGATCCTTTTGAAGGATCAACTTTATTCTACTCCACTTCATGGATGATTCTATCTACCTAGATCGGATCAACCGTTTGCTTCCGCATCCATTTCTAAGTTTCCGCCGCTCAAGTTCTATGTTTGATCTTACTCAAACGATCAAGAAGAAGTAGTTGAAGTTTCTCCTCAATCTAGATCGCCCCATAATTGTATCACTGTCCCACCTACCAAACATATATGAGACTCATTTTTCCTATTTTCTTTTGACAAAATACTGATCTTCTATGAATGTTATGAAGTATAGCATGCATGCTAACTGTGGGTTCAGAGATATGTGATTAGCTCACCTCATGAAGACCGTGTTGAAGAAATAAACGCGAGAATACCTTACAGTCACCGAATGAGACTTATACCAATTGAACTTTACAAGGTTGGTGTATCTCCAACTGAATGCTCTTTTCATCGATGAGGCCATCTTGATGCTGATATTTGATAAAATGAATTAATTAATGATGTTGCAGCCGACCAAAGACAGTTGTTATGGAAGTTATCCTCATGTGGAGGTATCTAAGGCTCAATGTGTGCAAGATCTCAACGCCATATCTGAGGTATATATAAAAAATAACATATGACACATTTGTAACCATTACCACTTTTAGAATGTTGTGGTTTGGCTTTTGCTCATAAGTATCTTCTTGTAGTAAAATTTGACTTCCATAAACAAAGTCGGCTTGACAAAAGTAGAGTATAAAAATACTCTTTCTTACGGGAATAGAATAGTAAGATTTTTGAGCCCTTTGGTCTTTACCTTGTGTCTACTGCAATGTCTTGTGCTTCATGGGTGCATCTTTTGACTTCTGAAGAAAAAAAAGACTAGATGACCATGACGACAATTTACTCACCTTTATTAAGGCACATAAAAGTTATGGAGTTACCCTTGCGGATTTCATAAATAAAAGGTTGCCAAGATGAGCAGTGACATGCCGATGATTCCGAAAGCATTCGTAGCTGCCAATCTCCCGCCTGTAGGGATGGCAATGGATCGGGTGGTGGATGGATGACCCTATCCGCCACCCGACACGTGAGAAAATCTCATCCACCCCACCCGACCCGCCACCCGCCAAACCCACCACCCGCATCCGATCCACCCACATCCAACGGATGAAGCGGGTGGATCGGGTGATATTCGGGTGTTCTACACATTTCCTTTAAATCGCTATTAAACTCGGATTCGAATGCGGAAAATTAATATTAATAAAAATAAATTCACCCGAAAAAGTCTTATCCATAAAAAACATGATAAATATAAAGTCAACACAAATCATTCAAGTGAAAATATTACAAGAAGTGTTATAAGTTTAAGTTCTTGAAAAATAGAGAAATTTAGCAATACATAGCATACAATAAGATCAGAATAGGAACTAAACAAATGTATAAATTTTGCTAAACAATGAGTAAATCACCAATTTATAAATCAAAAGGGAACTAAAGATCACTATACAAGTAAACAATCAATAAATTTATAACGGGTGTAAGCGGGTAAAACGGGTCGGATGGGTGGATGAAAGGTCCATCCGAATCCGACCTGATCCATCACCCGCTTCATCCGCCATCCGCTTTCACCCGCTTCATGTCGGGTTTTCACCCTTTTATTATGGATCGGGTTATCGGGTGTCCGTCGGGTTCGGATGAAATTGCCATCCCTACCCGCCTGCGTCCGACTACAGGTTTCCCACCCAAATCTGATGCTTCGCTTCCGGTTCTTCGGAAGAGTTGTAGTCCCCCACCTAGATTTGATCCCTTTTATGGATTTGTTTTATTTTTTTTTTGTTGAGAAACTGGTGATTTATATTGATATTAATAATTCGAGGTGAATTTTTAATGTCCATAAGATTCTAGTGTGTAACTGAAATTTTTCTATTTGAAATCGCAATTGTTTCTTTTCATAATCATGCATATACCCTTGATGGTTCAATGATATTCACTGCTCTCATCCTTTCTCTCTTGGCTGTTTTGGCAATCCCGGTTCAACAATTGCAGAACCTGCAAGTGATTTCAACAATTGCACGATGAGTATCCAAGTGAAGCCCATAAAATTTGATACAATGCAGATTTCTTCCTAGGATCATTTTGCTAACTTGAATTGTCGAAATTAAGGCTTATAGATTATTTTCAAGTTTCTAAAATATGCTTGATCCATCATTCAGCAATTGGGAACTGCGTCTTGATTGCTAACAATGATCTCGCATTAACCTAGCCCTAAACATAAAAGCAACAACACCCATGTATAATCATGTTTAAGTTTATAGTACATACCTAATCTTCCCATTTAAATGATGTCATCAAGCAACTTTGAAGCATTATCAACACCTAATTTTGAGGTTTGTATTTTGGTAGTTACATCTAATTTTACAGGATTTACAGGTTCATTCGAAATTGAGTCATGTGAACCATGAGCAGTCACGTGAGGGAGAGAGAGAAGCTCGCCACAATGAATCGTGAACTTTGAGCAGCCACACGAGAGACATGAGGGAGAGAGAAGCTCGCCAAAATGAATCGTGAACTTTGAGCAGCCACACGAGGGAGATACATTGTGTCTCATGTGAATCATGAGCAACCACATGAGGCAGAGAAGCTCGCAACAATTAAGAGTGTAAATTAACTTTCAAATGTACATCGTGTCATTCTTCAGTGTAAATTTATTAATTATTACAAAATAAAGGGAATTGCGTGTATCTGTACCAAATTATTACAACAACTCAGACTAACTGAAAAATAAGAAGAGAAATAATAATATTCTTCTAATTTCTTATCATCGGGAAGAAACAACTTCCGTTGGAAACTCATTTGGTTAGAATCCTCCCATCATTTTAATTTCTTCTTCATCAGCTTTTTGGCTCATATTCCAGTTTCCACATCCTTCACACAAGTTTTTGTAACACCCCAAGTTCTAGGAGCTCAAAGCACTACGGGCTAGGACCACACAATGGGTCCCGACCCTCAGAGTAGCAACAACACAGTGAATCTTACAACAAGGCACAGACGAATGAAAACCAAAACTCATAATAAAACCAAAGGTTTAAACAAAAGAAAGCAAAAAAGACTCACAACCGAGTTCAAAACAAAAGGGAAAAGCAACAACAAAACACAAACCCGATCCCGTCCTATAATGTACGGGAACTCCGGCTGACAACACCATCCGGATCACTCAGCAGCATCCTAAACCTGCGGAATATCTATAACGATGGTATAAACCGTTAGCTAACATTCTAGATATCAGAAAGAATGTAAAGGCACAAACACACATAAGGGAAAGTAAACACATAACATGCTTGCACACAACCGGTTATTATCTTTCCTAAAGTTATCCATTACTAATTCAACTTCTTTTGTCATAGGAGAATCTCCCGAAACTCGCCTTCGCTTCCGTCTACCAATAGGAATAGATAAGTATATCCGTTACCTACGGGTCTGGCTTGCAAGAGCACATTCTAGTCTCATGTAGAACTAGACAAGTGGTCACCGCCTGATTATCATACACTTGGGCCAATTAAGGTTATAAAGGGTGAATCCTAGTCCGGTTATCCGTTATAACATGATAATCAACACAAACAAGCCAAAACATTCAAATTAATATACGGAATGAAGCTAAGTAAGTCCAAGGGACTTACCTCACTCGAAGGTAAACAAAACTCAAGAACAACTCAGTTTCTCTTAGGAAAGGAGCAAGGAAAACCTATTCACACAAGCATCACGAATCAGGAACAAAATAGTTGCTAGAAGTTTGTAACTTCTAGTCTCAATGATCTCTAAGAGATCTCCACAAGATAAGGGCTCAACCTTAGTCTTACAGCATACTTAGGGAACAAGGAACAACCATAAGAATCAAGGAAAGGAACGAGGAAAGCAAGGAAGGAAGCAGCTCACCAAAGACGGGATCTACTGCAGAGGAAACCGCAGGGGCGGCTGGACAAGGAGCAGGGGCGGATGCCCGCGGGGCAGGGATGTGTAGGCGCGGGGCGGCTGCGTGACAAACGGCGTTGTCGAGGTTTCTCTCGATAGAAACTTCAATACAAGGAATTCAAAGCTCGAACCTTTGATCCAACTCTTCAAGACTCAACCTAGGGAGCCTGTGAACATCAACATATCAACAACGGAACCAACAACAAGGATCAAGACTCGATCTTGATCCTTGTAGAAAAAGAAAAGGAAGAACGAAGGGAAGAAGCGAAATAGAAGAGAACGACATGCAACATCTATATGAACGTTATGAAGAAACCAGAAGAGATGAACTTACATGTTCAGCAAGGTGGCAGGAAGCAGGGTGGCGGCTGCAACTCTCAAGGGTTTAAAGAAACGTAAGCGAAAAACGGGAAAAAGGATAAAAAGGCGGGAATATATAGAGACGGGCTGGAAAGATAGAAGGAAGGACGTCTAGGGTTAGGAACAAGATAAGAAAGCCGACCCATAAGATAGAAGATCGGATCTTATATCTATGGAAAGAAGATAAAATGAACGAAAGAAAGATCGGGCACGATCTGTAGTCAGCCGTAGGGGCGGCACACTTCACCGCGAGGGCGGTGAAGGAGAAAGACTGGGGTCTTACATCAGATCCCCCTAAAAAGAAATTTCGTCCCGAAACTTGCAAAAAGCCCAACGATTACAACAACAACACAAAATGAAACTGAACTCATATATATTCCCACACGGGGCACATAACTCAAACGTCACACAAAAGCGTACGCAACGCAACAAAGGAAAAACCAAACAAACGACTATGCTAACGGGTCACCCAGCTCAGCGTAAAACTTCGGATAGTTCCTCTGAATCTTCATCATCGGTATGTCCTTCGAACGCAAGTGTCTCGTGCTATGCTCTAAGACAGCCACCGGGTGCTCTACGAATGTGTGGTCTGGCTCGTTCATTTGATCCTCATGAATGACGATGTGTCTCGGGTATGGTTTGTACTCTTGTAGCTGAGACACATGGAAGACTGGGTGAACACCCTCGAGTCTCGGTGGCAAAGCAAGTTTGTATGCTGCCTCTCCAACTCGCTCAAGAATCTCAAACGATCCGACGTATCGGGGACTCAACTTCCCCTTGACATCGAAATATCTGACGCCTCGTGTCGGGGATACTCTCAACCAAACCTGAGCCCCAACTCTGAACTCCAAAGGTCTGCGCCTCTTATCTGCATAAGACTTTTGTCGACTCTGCGCTGCTAAAATCCGCTCTCGGATCACTGCTACTCGAGCCATATCATCCTGTATCTGCTCAAGGGATACACCGCTACCACTACTCGGCTCGTCCCAACACAACGGTGTACGACATCGTCCATATAAAGCCTCATAAGGAGCTATCTTGATTGATGCGTGCCAACTGTTGTTATACAAAAAATCAACTAAGGGAAGGTGATCTGGCCACACCTGTCCCCATTCTAACATGTAGGCTCGCAACATGTCCTCCAAAGTGGATAGTCCGCTCGGACTGACCATCGGTCTGAGGATGATAAGCGGTCATAAATTGTAGACTTGTACCAAGGGCGACATGAATCTGGTGCTAGAACCTGGATGTGAACCGCCCGTCTCTATTATAGACTATAGTCCTCGGTACTCCATGAAGTCTCACTATATGTCTAGTGAACTCCTCTGCCAATCGACTCACCGGACACGTTTTCTTGATCGGAATAAAACGTGAGGTCTTCGTCAGTCGATCTACTATGACCCAGATAGTATCAAAACGACGACTCGGTCTCAAACCGGTAACGAAATCCATAGAGATGTCCTCCCACTTCCATTGAGGGACGGGAAGTGGATGTAGCTCGCCTCCTGGTCTTTGATGCTCGATCTTGACCTGTTGACAGGTCGCACACTGAGCTACATATCTCGCGACATCTGACTTCAGACCTCCCCACTAGAAAGAGCGTTTGATATCCTGATACATCTTACTCGCGCTAGGGTGCACTGAGTAAGGTGAAGAGTGAGCCTCCCGAAGGATTCTCTGTCTCAACTCTCGATGTGAAGGCACATAAACACGCTCTTGACGTCTTAAAACTTCATCAGCACCAACTGCGAACTGTGGCGCCTCTCCTCGAGGCATCCGGTCTCGGATCTGTGTCAAAGTCGGGCAACTCTCCTACTTTTGTCGGATTTCAGACAAAAGATCAGGTACTATCTCAAAGGTGGATAACTGGCTGTCAAAATCCGGGAAGTGGATATCCATCTCTAACCACGCAAGATCTTGCTGTAACTGTGGCTGAGTTGTCAGCCAGCGATCGTCATCTCCGGGGGAGTCTTCCTACTAAGGGCATCTGCTACCACATTATCCTTCCTCGGGTGGTACAAGATCTCAAGATCAAAGTCCTTGATATCTCCAACCATCTGCGTTGGCGGTTATTCAACTCCCGCTGAGTGAATATGTACTTCAGACTCTTATGGTCTGTGAATATCTGACATGTATCCGTGTACAAATAATGTCTCCAAATCTTCAAAGCATGAATCACAACAACCAACTCAATATCATGGGTAGGTAATTCTTCTCGTACGTCTTCAACTGTCGAGATGCGTAAGAAACACCTTACCCCTCTGCATGGGAACACATTCCAAGCTCAGCTTGGATACGTCGTTGTAAACCACAAAATCCTCAATGCCCTCTAGATGAGCAAGGATAGGAGAAGAGGTCAACCTCTTCTTCAGCTCCTCGAAGCTTTGCAGGCACTTCTTGGACCATACGAACCTCGTAGACTTCCGCAACAAGGAAGTGAGCGGTCGGGCAAATACTGAAAACCCCTCAACAAAACATCGATAGTAGCCCGTCAATCCTAAGAAGATGCGTACCTCCTTGACGTTCTTAGGGGGTGGCCAAGATGCTACTGACTTAATCTTCGCTGGATCTACCTTGATCCCTTCTGCTGAAATGATGTGACCAACGAATGCCACCTCGGACATCTAAAACTCACACTTAGAGAGTTTGGCGTAAAGCTCTCTATCCTATAAGACCTAAAGAATGAACCTCAAGTGTCCTGCATGCTCTTCTCTGCTGCGAGAGTATACCAGAATGTCGTCTATGAAGATAACTATAAACTGGTCTATGAAGTCGATGAAGATGTTGTTCATCAACTCCATGAAGACTGTGGGCGCATTCGTGAGCCCAAATAGCATCACTACAAACTTGTAGTGGCCATACCTAGTCCTAAATGCCGTCTTGGCTATGTCCTGCTCTCTCACCCTCAGCTGGTGATAGCCGGATCTCAGATCGATCTTCGAAAACACTAAAGCTCCATGCAGCTGATCCAAAAGATCGTCGATACGGCGCAATGGGTAATTATTCTTTATCGTCACCTTATTCAACTCTTAGTAGTCTACACATAACCTCATTGACCCGTCCTTCTTCCTGACAAAGAGAACTGATGCGCCCCAAGGAGATACACTAGGGCAGATGAAGCCCTTCTTTGCTAACTCCTCGAGCTGCTTCTTCAACTTAAGCATCTCGATAGGCGTCATATGATAAGGAGCCTTAGAGATCGGTCTCGTACTGGGGCTCTAGCTCAATGCTAAAGTCTACACTCCTTTGTGGAGGTAAACCCGATGGCTCTCCAAAGATGTCAGAAAACTCGCAAGATACTAGAATCTCCTCCAAAGCCGGACTCGTACTATCCTTCATGGCGTAGTACCAAAAATCCTCACAAACCTAACTGATAAGTCTCGCATCTCGATCTAAACTGATGACTGTACTAGTCTTCCCGAGATCTCATCCTCGAAAGATCTCAACATGGCCTGCATCTGTAGTTACTGTCATTGTCCTCTTGCCGATGTCCAAAACTTCTCCTTGTCGATCCATCCAATCCATGTCAAGGATAACTTCTTCATGTACTAAGTACATGACGAAGAAGTCAGTTGGCCAATCGCGACCTCCCAATCTAATAGGACAATCGCGAACCTCTCGAGTACCTCGAATCTTACCCCCATCGGGTAATTTTATAAACAAGAGTCTACCTTCTACGGTAACTAAGGTCAATCTATCTACACATGCATCAGATATAAAAGAATGTGTAGGACCGGTATCGAAAAGAACTCTGACATGAAAACCATTAATATGAATGGTACTTGTGGCTGGCATTGTTGGCTCTACAACACTCCTCAACTCATACACTATGGCTGATGCATCTCTGGTAACTGCAGATCCACCAACACGTCCTCTACCTCTCCCCTGTCCTAGAGTGGAACCATGAGGAGCAGTAGAACCAGAAACTCTCTGTTGTTGTTGTTGATACTGAGATTTGTGTCCTCCTCTAACAACACTGGCAGGTGAAGAACCCTGCGGTGATAGCGCCTTGCCCTGACGGCAAAACGCAGCTTTGTGTCCGGGCTTGCCACAAGAAAAGAAAGTCACTGCTAACTTCTTACAATCAGCTCGGATGTGTCCTGCACCTCCACAGTTATGACACTGCCGTCCTTTTTCAGAACTCTGCTAAAAACCAGAACATCCCGGCATCTAACTGTGCCTAAACCCAGCTGCTCCAGCTCCAACACTGGTTGATCCAGTCTTCAGTCTCTTCTCAGGACCTCCTATCTGAGAAGCTCTCCTCTGACCCGGTCGGTCTCTCTCATAAGCAAAAGCTCTATCTTGATAGTCCATCACAAAATCACAATGGAAACCAACAAGATAAGAGCGTGTCGACTCTCTCAATCTCCGAAAGAAAAGACAAACATGTTGATCCTCAGGTGGTGCAGATGGACCCAACAAAGACAACTCATCTTGAAACTTGCTGATGATCTCAACAATAATCAAATCCTCGAATCCAGCTTCAAGGAAATCCCGAATACGGTCTCTCCTCATAGCTGCAGGACAGTAGCGATCTCTGATCACTATCTTCATCTGCTCATAACTAGTGACCTTACTGCGAGCTGTCCTCCACCAAGAATGAGCCTGATCCTTCAGCAGCGTCTGTGCTATATTGACTCGACGTCCCTTTGGGCAACCGATAGCCTCCATAGAAGAATCCAGCTGTCCTAGCCACTGCTCCACCTCCAATCTTGCCATTCCCATGAAGGTGGGAACCTTCAGCTGATCAAAAGCCTTCAATCAATTGACGGGCTTCGGCTCCTTCGCCTAAGCCGGCGCTCTAACAACCTCAGCAACTCTAGCAGGCGGGGCAACAACCTATGTAACACTCTGCGAAACCTTAGCTGATCTTGCGGGAACTGGCGAAACTAGAGCTTGTTCTCCAGTCCTGATAGCCTCCTCAACTTTCTACACATAGTCGTGATATGCAGAAGCTCCTATGGACACTCTAATGGACTCTATCGATTGCGCTCTCTATGCTCCGAACCTAGCAGCGGTCCCGTTCCCAGCCTCAGGAACAACGCTCTCAGCAACCTCTTAAGAAAACGCCTCAGCGATAGACGGATTAGCAGCTGGGGCTTGGCCCCGACCTCTAGCTAAAGGAGTTCTTCCTGCACGTCCTCGTCCACGGACGGTAGGTGGAAGTGGTGGTCGACCCCTTCCTTGTCCTATAACAGCAGTAGCTCTAGTGCATGTCATCTACTATAAGGATATGTATATAAGACTATAGCTATATATATAAGGCCACGCTACAACTAAAGTAGAAAACTAGGAAAAGCATATAAAGGCCAACATATAAGAAACTACACTACTGAGATCCGTAGAGATAGTGGTGGTCGCCCGTACATCTATCCCATACCTTCAAGTTTAAAAACAAAAAACCTCCTTTTGAAAACGTTAGACCCCTTCCGGGTTCTATTTATTTATCCATGCGACCTTTAGAAGATTTCGAGTGTCATTGTTGCCAACCTAGGGCTCTGATACCATATTGTAACACCCCAAGTTCTGGGAACTCGAAGTTCTACGGGATAGGACCACACAATGGGTCCCGACCCTCAAAGTAGAAACAACACAATGGATCTTACAACAAGGCACAGACGAATGAAAACCAAAACTCATAACAAAACCAAAGGTTTAAACAAAAGAAAGCAAAAAAAAACTCGCAACCGAGTTCAAAAAAAGAGAAAAACAACAACAAAACATAAACACGATCCCGTCCTATAATGTACGGAACCCCGACTGACCACATCATCTGGATCACTCAACAGCATCCTGAACCTGCGGAATATCTACAGCGATGGTATAAACCGTTAACTAACATTCTAGATATAAAAAAAGAACGTAAAGACACAAACACACATAAGGTAAAGTAAACACATAGCATGCTTGCACACAACCGGTTATTATATTTCTTAAAGTTATCCATTACTAATTAAACTTCTTTTGTCACACGAGCATCTCCCGAAACTAGCTTCCGCTTCCGTCTACCAATAGGAATAGACCAGTACTATCCGTTACCTACAGTCCTTGCTTGCAAGAGCACATTCTAGTCTCATGTAGAACTAGACAAGTGGTCACCGCCCGATTGTCATACACTTGGGCTAATTAAGGTTATAAAGGGTGAATCCTAGTCCGGTTATCCGTTATAACATGATAATCAACACAAACAAGCCAAAACACTCAAACCAATATACGGAATAAAGCTAAGTAAGTCCAAGGGACTTACCTCACTCGAAGGTAAACAAAACTCAACAACAACTCAGGAACAACTCAGTTTCCCTTAGGAAAGGAGCAAGGAAATCCTGTTCACACAAGCATCACGAATCAGGAACGAAACGGTTGCTTGAAGTTTATAACTTCTAGTCTCAATATTCTCTAAGAAATCTCCACAAGCTAAGGGCTCAACCTTATTCTTTCAACATACTCATGGAACAAGGAACAACCATAAGAATCAAGGGGCGGATGGCCGCGCGGGCGGAGATGTGCTGGCGCGGGGGTGGCTGCGTGACTGACGGCGCTGTCAAGGTTTCTCTCGACAGAAACTTCACAGCAAGGAATCCAAAGTTCGAACCTTTGATCCAACTCTTCAAGACTCAACCAAGGAATTCTATGAGCATCAACATATCAACAACGGAACCAACAAACAGGATCAAGACTCGATCTTGATCCTTGGAGAAAAAGAAAAGTAAAACAAAGGGAAGAAGCGAAATAGAAGAGAACGGCATGCAACATCTACATGAACGTTATGAAGAAACCAGAAGAGATGAACTTACACGTTCAACAAGGTTGTAGGAAGCAGGGTGGCGGCTGCAACTCTCAAGGGTTTGAAGAAACGTAAGCGAAAAACGGGAAAAAGGATGAAAAGGTGGGAATATATAGAGACGGGCTGAAAAGATAGAAGGAAGAACGTCTAGGATTAGGAACAAGATAAGGAAGTCGGCCCATAAGATAGAAGATTGGATCTTATATCTATGGAAATAAGATAAAACGAACGAAAGAAAGATCGGATGCGATTTGTAGTCAGCCGCAGGGGCGGCACACTTCACCGCGGGGGCGGTGAAGGCGAAAGACTAGGGTCTTACATCCAATTAATAAACTAACCAAAATGCATGTCAAAAAATCGTCCATACAAATTTGGATGGCATAGCCTCTACTATATGATATCCGTAAAGCAAGAAGCATCAGATAACACAATACAACTGGTTTCATATTTGCCTAATATATTACTCTTAGTCAAATGAGTGACTCAGATTTATATAGAGAACAACTACATCCTACCACTCGGCTACTATCTCCGAATATAGATTTACCAGTCCTTGTGTGATCAACTCCATAAAAAACATAGTTTCATTTGAAATACTAGAAAAGACAGATATTCGAAAAAAATCATACACTTCATGTGTAATTCAGTACTCGATTTCAATTTCATTTCAACTACGTATATGGTAACACCTTCTCATATACTATCTTTTTGGCAGTATTACGTTCAAAGAGCAGCACATGCAACTATTACATGGGATTAAATCGATGAAAAAGTATTAGTATAAGGTTTTTTTGGTGTATTGACCCTAATACAATGTAACACTATGATTTCTAACCCCCACCTTTTTCAATTTGTAAAATAGCCCCTAATCCGTCAAATTGGGTTGATGAAAATACTGCTGGGAATAGTGCTGGAAAAAGAAGAAATTACAAGTGGCAAAAAGTTGCATAATTGTAGCAGCCAGTCAATGTGACCCCTCTGTGATTGGGTAAGGTTACTGTTTGTCCGGGTTTAACTGAGTAATATTCGTTACTGTCATTCCCAAAACGATGACCTTCTCATACCCAAAGTATACATACTTAATCCATTTTTTCTTTTCAATTTAATCCACATTTGATACTAAAAGAACACCCAATTTGAATTTGTCGTACCCAAATTTTACACAAATCGATATTGTACACAAACATCAATATCAAATGACATTTGGTCACTATAACACAGTTTGGGTACCGATAAAACATACCCAACATTTCACTTTAAATATACATAACAATAAGAAACATACCACAAAAATAATAACATATACCCAATAAAATAATCATACCCATAAATTGGGTAACATTTTATCGATTAAATCCACATGCCCAAACTTACCAATAATGATGTAACAGTATACTCAATTCATCAAACACATACACAATACTACTTAACAAAACGAATCAACATTATACCCAAAATCTATTAGAAATAGCCTATCCAAAATCTAGTACATACAACCTACCCAATAAATACAGATCTGGTTCCCGGCAGCGATAGAGTATTAATGACGAACTCCAGACTTAATAACGGCGGAAACCCTAGCATGCTCCGTCATTATAGCCTACCCAAAAAATACAGATCTGGTATCAACTTACCAAGACTAGTCGGAATCTTCGTCGGACTCCTCTTTCTCGTCGGTCTCCGCAACAATAACCTCATCTTCGTCGGAATCTTTGTCTCGAAACTCCGGCGGTTGGAAACCAAGCCTCATCGGACTTCTCTTTTTCGTCGGCCTCCGATATAATAGTTTCATCTTCGTTGGAATATTTGTCTCGAAACTCCAGCCGATCTCCGTTACAAAAGAACTTAAGCAAGCAAACTTAGAAGGGAGATCCACCATTTTTTGAGGAAATGGTTTTGATTCTTTTTTTGGGGATACGTTCTTCACTACTCAAAAAAAGTGTTTCTACTTCTCCCCCCTCTCTATTTAAAAAGCCAAAAAAGTAAACATCAAATCAAATTTCAAAAATGTTGTCACTCCATCCATCAACTTTTATCCATGATTATTTAGGAAAATGGTAATTGGGAAAAACTTTTTAATTTAGCCTTTTTTCGGTATTAAAGTACAAGGGGTCACTACACAAAAACGAAAAAGCAATAGGGCAGCCTCGCCAATTCTTTCTTAGTATAATTACCTTTTTTTAATGTGTATGACGTAATTTTACCAATAAATTTAATGTTTCATTTCAATGTAACACCGAACTCATTTAAATGTAATGCTTTCTTATCTCGATCATTGAATGATAAATTTTATGAGTCGTTGCGATATAATACTTTCCCCTTTCAATCATTAGTTGACAGATTTTAAGATTGTAAATCACGGTGCGCGTGCGTAGCACGCGCGTCCATACTAGTATATATATAATATACTAGTTGAACCACATGTGCGTTGCATGCGCATGATCTAATCATTATTATTTTTTAGCAAGTAACACCGAAAGTTGATGAACATACGTGACTAAAGTAAGTCGTAAATGCGATGTGCGTGCATAAATCAAGAACGGAAATAGATAAGGAACTAATCTAATATATTATCACGGACCATAGAATCATTGAGTTCCACAAATTAATGGCGTCGTGTTTTGCCATCTTGTCAAAAACTTGTTGAGAAATTTTCAGCATTCCATGTTTGTAGTACATTTCAACAATTGACTTGTTCACCAAGACATCCATTCTCAAATAAGGATTACACTGTCTAAGGAGATAAGCATGAGCCCACATCCTCAAAGATAAAGCTTCGATACCTCCACAAAACCGATACAACACTCTACATAGTGTATCGTCAGGCTCAAAGTACTTCTGCATATCCATGAACGTATTTAAAGTACGCTCAAACTCGTTTAACCTAAATAATCCATCAATGATAGCATTCCAATAAACACAACTTCTCTCGATCAAACACGTTCCATGCACAATCCAACAACCCGCATGAAGAGTAGAAGTGAATAAAAATATTGTTAATTTAAATATCCAATCCAAACCCATGATCAAAACTTGCACATGTTTCTGTTTCCCAAACATATCATCAAACAAGTAAGCATATGCTTTTAGTACAAAGGGGAAAGTATATTGGAAAAATATTGGCCATGATTATGGAAACAATTGTAGAATCTCACGTTTTTATTTTTTGTAGGCATTTCATTGAACACAATAAGTTCATCATAACTTTGCATACATATTAATTGAAAGAATACATGATAGCCAAGAATGGTAGGGTTGTAGTTACCAAAATATATAATCACAAAGGTCAAGAGCAAATATCATTGTGTAAAATTATTAAAACTTTCTATTTCTAGAAGATCTGTCGAGAAATACAGTCAAGTTAACGAAGGAAAGGTTGATGCAAACCTAATGTGAAATATTGACAAGTAGTTCCACATAGCAAACATAAAAGTCGTGTTATTTTTATCATTGTTCCTCACACGAGGAATCAATGTAAGTTTTCCGGGGCTTAGTGTGATACGGAGCCTCGGGTCAAAGAGGAAACCAAGAGCATCAATCAAACAAATGTTCCAATCACGGGTACAAACTATTTTACCAGGCAAGTAAAGTTAAACAACTCATTAAGTGGGTTATAGCTTATAAGAGTGGTTGTTTGGGAAGATGTTTTACCACACGTAGAATTTGCTTATAATCGTACCTTTCATTCATCTACTAATCTAACGCCTTTTGAGTGTGTCTATGGAGTGAATCCTTTGACTCCCTTTGATCTTATAACGTTGCCTTTAGAGAAGCGAGTAGATTCAATTACAGAAAAACAGGTGGAGTTCATTAAGGAATTGCATGAGAAGACGGACATAAGGCTGGAGCAAAAAGGAAAAACCGTCGCTTCTAAGGCAAATCGGAATCACAAGGAGATGTTATTCAAACCCGGAGATCTAGTTTGATTGCATCTAAGGAAAGATCAATTTCCGGACAAGAGGAAGTTTAAGTTGTCTTCAACACGACATGGACCATTTAAAGTGAAACGGAAAGTTGGTGACAATGCTTATGTCTTGGAACTTCCAGTTGAGTATGGTGTAAGTCTCATCTTCAATGTTGGTGATTTGAGTCCTTACGAGTTTAGAGATCAACATGCTGATGATTCGAGGACGAATCCTTTTCGAGAAGGGGAGTCTGATGTGGGACCATCTCCAACACGACATCAAGGACCAGTTACTAGATCGAAGACTAAAGCATTGAAGGACAAGCCAGCTACACCTTCTTCGGATCCTATCATGGAAGCCGCTATCACAAGGTCAAGAGCAAAGGCTATTCAAGAAGAAGTTACGAGCTTACTCACACATGTACGCTCAAGGAGACTTTAATCAATCTTAGGTAACCTTGGGTGACATTACTAGCACGCGATTTCCTTCCTGACACACACTTGAAGATCCGGCCATGATCTTCTACCTTAGGCAACTATATCTTTTATATTTTGTTTACTTAAAGCTCTCAGACTATCTTAAGGAATTGTTAGTTTTGATCATATTTTTGAGATTATTATTTTTTGTATCTTTTTAAAGATATCTTTCCTAGATTATCTTTAAGAAGATATATTTCTTAGTTTTCATAGTTTGATCTCCCTTATAAATAGCCTTAGAGGGGGAGATTGTTAGATAGATTAGATTTGATATATTTTCACATATTGTGTGAACTTGTAGCTTCGTTTATGAAGTTTGTATTTTATTCATTCCTATTCAATAAAAAAGAGAGTTTTTGATTGAATCGTTATGAAGTCCTTGAAGATTGTGCTTGTCTGTGCTAATCTTTTTGAAGATTGGTGCTTCTGGTCAATACTAGTCCTCCTTGTGCTTGTCTTACTTAGAAGTAGAGCTGATACTATCCGGGTACGGGCCGAATCCGCACCAGACTTCTTCTAAATTTATGTCCGGATGTCCGGGACGGATCCAGGCTAAGCCCGGGTCCCAGGATTTGGGGCTTCTCCGTACCCGTCCGCCAAGCCGTGTCGGGCATCCTGCTGGGTACTCGGATTCATTTTTTTTTGAATTGAAAAAATTGCATTTCTTTGCCCATCTAAAACAAAACAAAACCAACTAAAACAAAATAAAACCAATTAACGCATAATCGAATGAAGGGAAGATGAGATTTCAAAAAAACCAGTAAAGCAAATGATTGAAATGAGCAACATATTAGTCTCTAATTATCTTTGTCAATCACGTAAAATATAAGTAGATGAGTTTTCAACACAACTAATAAACGCATAAGTGAAATGAGGCCGAAGAGAGCCTCAAAAGGATTGATGGAGAGACGCCGAGGACACGAGACGGGTGAAAAAGGCATATTCATACGAAACAATAGTGATCGATATGACTAATTTTTATACTCGTATAGAGTTTATCCACCTATTCAAAAGGCATATTCATACGAAACAATAGTGATCGATATGACTAATGCATCACGAACCAGTGTAAGGATATGATATCTGCATTACTTCAATCTTCATTGTCCTATATGCATGTTATCATAATTGAAGACATTTTTCAATCAAATATCCCTCAAGATGATGGTGCAGCAAATCTAATATAACAAGTTCCTCCTTTCCCTCCTATATATGTATCACAATTCCTAAAATGTTAATTAAACAAATGATATAATTAAAAATGTGAGGAAGATCAAAGATAGTATATATGGATGGAAAATTAACTTAAAATTTATTACCCTCATGGGTTATGGCCTAAGGACTATGGTTGAACCTCATAGTATCCATTTGTAATTACAAGTATATATGATGCATTACAAATATATATACCTTGCTCCCATCAAATCATTTGTCATCTCCAACAACTCTCCATTTCCTATCCTTTCCTTAAACTTCAAAAGGTTTTTTTAAAAAACAATTAAAGGAAAAAAACAAAGGCCAAAAATGATCAAGGGTGTGCTTCGACGCCATTGTTGGACCCAATCCCAACTTGTAACCAAGGAGACGAACCAGCAGGCATGTTGTTGTCTCTCAGCTCACTTAGCTTCGCCAGCTTCACCTTACTATCTGCTTCATCATCCACATTCATCTGTGGCGACTCGAAACTGTTATTCTTTGTATTTTCTTCCTCCTCTTCATGTTTCTCCGGGACCTCATCGACAGCGCCTCCTCTCCAAGATTGAAGGAAGAAGTCGGTAGAGACCTTGAGGCTGAGTACGTTATGGTTCAAGTCGAGCGGTTTTTGATCGTCGGATTGGTGGTGGAAGCGCGGTGGCGCGGGGGTCATCCAGTGGCACCGCTTATGCCCTCCGAGTGCTTGTCCGGACGAGAAAACCCGATGACAAATCGAGCACTCGTGAACCTTTGATGTGATCATCTTCCTCTTCGACGCCATAGTGCTCGAGGAGGCACCCTCGAGCGACTTGTCATCATCAACGTCGTCTACTAATACGATATTAGGGTTTGCATTATTATGAGAATCGTCAACATGGTCTAACCTCGCAGCAAAACAACCTTTCACCTTCTTGTGGCTAGCTCTATGCCCACCTAACGCTTGGTGCGAATTAAACACCTTCTTGCACGCCTTACACTCGAACAACCCCTTACCCTTTTCGACCACCGGACGGGTAACCGGAGGAGCAGCTACGAAGTCGAACGTCGGCTGATCTACCACCACCGAGTTAGACAACATCATGAGGCAATTAGCAAGATCTTCTTCTTCGCTCAAAGGTTGTATCTTGGCTCGATGTGACCTCTTTCTCTTGGACCATCCTCCTCCGCGACTCCCGGACCCGACATCCTCGTCTTCCACATCAAATTCCGAACTCGGAGACGAAACCAACGACGTATCCGGATCCGATCCTCCACATTTCCCATGCTCGAGAAACAACTTCCACGACAAGAACTCCTTGCCGCAATTCTCGCAAGCCCGGCAACTCCTCGGACGGTTCGAGTTCGTCCTCAGCTCATAATTCCGCTTGTTGTTCCCGTTCATCTCCTTATCTTCCTCATCATCACTCGTCGGATCCATCTCGACGTCATCAATGCTAAGCGAGTCGACGTCATTGATCCCATGCGCGCGCATATGTCCTCCGAGCGCCCTTCCGCACATGAACCCTTTGTTGCAAATCTTGCAAAAATGCTTGAAATTGTTCCATGGTGGACCCACAGTCAAGGCGGCCATGTATATATGTTTAAGAGAGATCGATGTTTTGTATGTTGGATATGGAGAAATGAAGATGAGAATAGATGACCGCCTTACGTAGGTTGCATGCTCGAGGAGTGATGGGGAAAATGAAGATGGTGAGAGGCTGTTTTTATTAGAGGAACCCTAGTTTTTAGTCGGAGTGTTTTATTTGTTAGTGTAAGTTGAGAGAGTTATGTGAGACGTGGAAGGAGATGAAGAAGCCAAGACTTGTTCTTAGGCCAAACGTGTGTTATGTTATTTTTACTACACACTCCGCCGTCCATCGATTGCTCTACGGAGACATGTTCAATGTTTTTCGCTCCTCATGATTTGTCTGTGTTCACGAGTGTTTCTCGTTCATCATTACACCATTTTTTTTTCTCTTTTCAACACAAGATTAAAAACATCTCACCGAAAAATAAGAAAAAGAAATGGTTAAAAACATTTGACTCGTGAAAAACATGGAAAATTCACGGTTAAAAGTAACTCCTTACAAACCCAAAAAAAACCATGTTATCGTTGTATATGTAAAAAATAGAGTTATTCTTAATGAGACAATGGAAGGAGGAGTTACTCGTGACAACCATAACTTCAACCTAGGGAAATAACTTTTACTTTGTATAAGAAAAAAGTTTTTTTTTTCTTTTATATGTGACTCGAGATTCTGTTAGATTCGTCTAGTGTCCACGTATTAATATTATTGACATTATAAATATTATAAATACTTCGATCAACATTTCACAAATACAACGTTATTTACCTTATCATTTGTTATTTATATTTTTTTTTAAATTATTTATTATTTTAAGTACAATTTTTCAGATTTTACCATTGTTTTTAAACATTTTTTTAAATTGTAGTGCATTAATTAATATTACACCTTTTATTTTTAAGATTGAAGAGCCGAATAGATGAATAATAAGGATATAAATACTCTAGGAGGGGGTTGAATAGAGTATGAGAAGTTTTCGCAATATCGTATATCAATGCTTTGAAACTAATCTCAAGGCCTTGAAGTCGATATGTGCGCTTAGTGACGAAACTAGTTTACAAGGCTTTGAAAGGGATTTCAAGACCTTGACTTTGAAACTTGCAAAATAACGTTAGTCGCAATTTAAGCAATAGAAAGTGCGGGATGTAAAAGATCGACACAACGATATGTATACGAAGTTCGGCCTAACAGTCTACTCTCCGCCTAGGGTTTCAGACCTAGGATTCTAAGTATCTATTATCTGCTTTTTGTGAGTCCTAGATACAACCTAGAAGAACTTTCCTTCTTCTCTCAATGTAGCCTCAATGCTACGATCTAGTGAACTCTATTCTAGCAATAATATTCTAGTTACTTCGCAGAGTAACACACTCGAGTATAACACTCTCTAGATATGTCAATAGAGCTCTAGTGTTTTTCTCACTCTAAGGATGTAAACGTTTGTAAGGTAAAGCTGGAAGAAAAACTTTTGGAACAAATGAAGATGTTTGATCGCTTAAAACTTGGTTTCTTATCCGTGTAAGCTTGTTGTTTTCTTCTTCAATCGTCATCTTTATTTATAGTCTTCTATGGAGATCTTCTTACCCGTTGTAAGATAGCCGTTGTAACGTTCTTCTTTCTCCATGGAATACGCTGCTTGGTTGAGGTGAAGTAGCCGTTGTAAGATCTTCTTTCTTTTAGATCTTCTCTCTTCTACTTCTCTTTGACGCTCGTTGAGGATCTTCATCACCGTGATCTTCTCTTTGGAAATGCCGTTGAAGATCTTTGTCGTTGAAGATCTTTGTCGTTGAAGATCTTAAGATCCAAGATCTTCTCACTTGGAAGCCGTTGGAGATCTTCCTTTTAGTTGGCTGAGATCTTCTTGTTGTAAATGTGCCGAGATCTTCTCCTTGAAAAATCGTTTGAAGATTTTCTTGTTTGGCGAGATCTTCTCTTATCTTCTTGTCAATCGGATCTTCTCAAATCTTCTAACTCCTTCGGTTGAGATCTTCTTGTTTTGGCCGTTGAGATATGCGTATCTTGTAATGAAGCCCTTAGCCGAATCCTTCTCTGTGGTGCTTTTTAAGGCTTACGTGTTTGTCCTTTGTAATGCTTGTCAAGGCCCAAGTTCTTCCTTCGAAATGCTTTTCAAGGCCTGCACATATTTGAACAAACACACCAAAACATGCAATCTAGAAATATAATCGATATTTGTTAGTTTATTAAACCGCATATAAATGTTAAGTCTTCCGTCATTCACATAAATCAAATCATAATCAAGGTGGAGTTATCAATCTCCCCCTTGATGGAAGACAAGACAAATATCGTACCTACATTCAATGTTAGATATATGTATGCAACAATAATATCGAAAAAAATACAGAATGCAGTAATGTCGGATCAACACATTTGATTTCTCCCCCTTTTTGTTTCGACAAGGGAGAAAAAACAATTAAGTACGGGAGTTTTAAAAATATTACGGACCCAAAGTATTTCCAAAAACATAAAACAGAGTTTAAAACACATCCTCATCTATGAGGTGTCGGTCACAGAAGGGATAGGGGTATCTAGGACGTCCTCACGTCCCTCGGACTTGAGAATGATTCTCATATTTCTTTCTCAATCAAGGAAGTTCGTTCCATTGAGCTTGTTTTTCTCAACAATTGAGCGCAAAGAGAATTTCAAATTATCGTTCGACATTATATACAAAATATAATGACATGTAAATCAGTATATGTTTGAAGTTTGCAAATACTTATATTTAAACAATTTAAAATAAGCAAAAGCGTATTTTATTCATTTGTTTTCATCCCTTTGAATAAAAATATTCCAAGATCCCTTCCCAGACAAGACTCGACTTACTTTTGCACTGCCTTAAGTCCTATGTGTTCAGGGTAAGTAACAATTACTAATTATAACTCTTTATAATTCTCAGTTGACGATCCACATCCAATGCATAAATTATCTCATGCCTCAAGATCCAAAACTTTGCCTTTTGGTCTCTCGTTGGGTACTACCATATCAAGGTTTATGAACCCCCGTATAGATTCACCCGCACTTCGTCCAAGATTATGGAAGAACGCCCTCACTTTTGTGAAGCATATCCAACCAAAAATCTAGAACTTAATGGGTTATGATATGCAAAGGCATTGCCCCAATTTACCTTTGGAGCTTAAGTCTTTTTATTTGTCTTTCATTTATATGTGAAAAAATGTCATAAACAAAAAAAACAATATAAGAACTTAAAATAAAATATTCAAAATGCAGTAATTGTGATCCTAGCGTGGCCTCTATGATGTAAAAAATAAAGATTTAATCTTCATAATATTTTCATCTTGTATCCTTCATGGATCTCCCTCCTAGACCTTCTTATGTTTTGTACTTCTTCTTGTATTATAATTTAGAATTGCTCTAATTTCAGAAATTAAATTACGACAATACAAACAATGCGCATATCGTGTATAAGAAAACATAACGATACACAAATCACATATATGGGCCATACTAGTCACCTAATGCATGTAATATATCATAATATACAGCAAGCATAAGAATTTATCTCAATTTAAAATTAAATCCCAATATGGTATTAATCAAATTAAACATAAAAATGAAATAATTGGATTATATTGTATAAAAAGATATAATATCAAATATTTAATCTTAAGTGAGATTTCCTAACTTTTAGGAAACAATAAAAATATCATGATATTATCATTTTTTAATTTAACATTAAATCAAATTTAATCCATTAAATCAAATTTATTTATTTGGTCAGCTCACTTTCGCAACCCTCTATATGTTATTAAATCAAATTTAAAATTATACATGTCAAATGCATATCACATATGCAATTGCGATGGGCTAACAAAATATACATACGGAAATTATCCACCATTTCGGTCAATTTTGTGTGCAATATAAGATACATTTGTCTCTTAATGTCTTATTTGACGATATGGTGACATTCATATCTATTTTCAAATGTGTTTCTTGAATTCCAAGTTTGAATTGTCAATTAAACGAATGATTGCAAATAATCATCCAAGCATGGCCATGCATTTTTAGTTCTCGCTCTTCAAGTGGCCGAGACAACAATCATGTTCAATGTATCACAGTATACACGAAGTAGGAGGACTTCTTCAATCTTGTATGACTATGGCTCCCACTCAACTTTGGAAATCCTAACTACTGTCTTTATAATTCCCTTTTACGGAAAGCGTTTAACAGTGTCAAAGAAATAGCAATCATCAAGTGAGACCACAACATACTCATGTCTGAGGAATCTACTAATCATGATTTAACTTAAAACTCTACAATCTCTTTTGGAGAGTATTAAGGTTGGTTAGTCTTACATGTATCATCTATACACATATATTAAATGACTAGACATCTCCATGTCCCTATAGCCCATGAAACCTGGCGATATTAGTCAACTTACAATATAGTTACTAATAAAATCATCCATGTTCATTTGATGATTTCGAACTATAGACTTTCAATAATTCAAAACTTCATTTCACTTAATGGGGTTTCATTCACTAGAACACTTAAAGTGATCCCATTTGTATATAATGAATTATTTGGACATATTATTCAATATCAATCAAAACAATATACAAATAAGGATAAAATATCATGTATCATAAAATCATCAAGTCAAACATAAAACTTAGTGTCCAACACTCATAAATACACTATGTAATATAAAAGCAAACTCAAACCCATTCTCCAATGTGCTTGAGACCCTTAGCCCTAGTGTGACTCTCATGCTTGGGCCTAGGCATAGGCTTGGTCAATGGATCTGCAATGTTGTCATTTGTATGCACCTTACACATTCTAATGTCACCCTTAGTGATGATGCGTCGAATAAGGTGATACTTTCTCATAACGTGTCTGGATTTGGAGCTTCAACTCGGTTCTTTTGCCTGGGTTATGGCACCATTGTTGTCACAATAGATGTCGATAGGCACCGAAATGCTAGGAACAACACCGAGTTCATCCAGGAACTTCCTTATCCACACAACCTCTTTTGTTGCTTCGCTAGCAGCAATGTACTCAGCCTCTGTTGTAGAATCAGCTATTGTATCCTGCTTGGAGCTCTTCCAGCTCACAGTTCCTCCATTAAGGATGAAGACATAACCCGATTGAGACTCAAATCCATCTCGGTCAGTCTGAAAGCTTGCATCAGTATAGCCTTGTACGGTCTATTTTTCATCTCCCCGTATACTAAGAAAACATCCTTTGTCCTTCTCAAGTACTTCAGGATATTCTTAGCTGCACTCCAATGTGCTTCTTCGGGACTTGATTGATATCTACTACACATGCTCAAAGCATACACAACATCAGGACGTGTACATACCATGGCATACATGATCGATCCTATAGCGGAAGCATATGGGATCTAGGGTATTTTAGAACACTGCTTCTTGCTAAGATATACACCATGTTGCATGGGTAAAAACCCCTTCTTGGAATCCTGAATCTTGAATCTATTAAGAATCTTATCAATATAAGTTCCTTGACTCAATCCAAGAAGCTTCTTAGATCTATCTCTGTAGATCTTAATTCCAAGTATGTACTCGGCATTTTCTAAGTCTTTCATTGAGAAACATTTCTTCAACCATTCCTTTACGGACTCTAGCATCGGAATGTCATTCCCAATAAGTAGTATGTCATCCACATACAAGACTAAGAAGGTTGACTTACTCCCACTAAAATTCTTGTAAACGCAAGGATCCTTTTCACATCTAATGAAATCAAACTCTTTGATCTTTTCATCAAATCGAAAGTTCCAACTCCTGGATGCTTGCTTAAGTCCATAAAAGGACTTTTTAAGCTTGCATACCTTCCCAACATCATTTGGATCTTCAAAACCTTTAGGTTGTGTCATGTACACATCCTCTTCCAAAAAACCATTTAGAAAAGCAGTGTTGACATCCATTTGTCATATCTCATAGTCATAATATGCGGCAACAGCTAGGATTATCCTAATGAATCTAATCATGACAACTGGTGAAAATGTCTCATCATAGTCTATACCGTGAATCTGTCTAAAACCTTTGGCAACTAGTCTTGCCTTGTAAACAGACACGTTTTTATCCTTGTCAGTTTTGAGTTTGAAAATCCACTTGCTTCCTATGGGTTTTACCCCATTTGATAAATCTATCAAGTCTCATACTTGATTTTCAAACATCGAATCCATTTCGGACCTCATGGCTTCAAGCCATTTCCTGGAGTCTGGACCCGTCACTGCTTACTTATATGTAGAAGGCTCGCTATGTTCTAGCACAAGAACATCAAGGCTTACATTCAAGATGAAATCATCATAACGTCTTGGTTGTACGCTTGGCCTTTCTGATCTACGAGTGGACTCAACTTGTTCAACAACTAAATCCAGAACATGATCCACAACTGTTTGTAGATCCTCCTGTTCCGTCTCTTGGATTGTCTGAGATCCTAGGCCTTCAAAAGTAATCATCTCATCACCGACATCATCCATGTCATCTTGTTGTTCAGTTTGTTTCTCTTCATCATCTTGAACTGCTTCAAGATGAATATTTCTCCCACTTGACTTGTTGAAAAGGAACTCTATTTCTGGTGTTTCAAGCGATGGAGTTGCATTTGAGACGGTTGTTGCTTGTTGGGTCAACTTCTGTAAAGACTACGACTTGGACATGAGTGTGATACACCCAACCCCCCCCCC
>BSUD01000007.1:116876912-117123617 GCA_033239045.1 Fagopyrum esculentum | reverse complement strand
AAACTTAAAAAAAAAAAAAAAAAAAAGGGAAGAATTGGGCTTGAACCGGAATCCCGGTTGCCTACGTATCCTCTCGGGGAGGAGGAATCAAAGCTCAAGTAGTTCTCTTACCTTTGTTTATATCCCCGATTGGCCCTTACCTTAGTCGGACTCTTCCGCCGATACATCCGATGGCGTTTGTTGTCGCTCGTAGTCATCTTCGTCGCCTTCCTCCGCCGAGAGGTTGTTTTTTTGTGTTCGCATTTCCGCTTTCCTCCAATCGGCTAGGAGGACTTGTGCCTCCAACGTCTCGGGCAACATGTTTGATCTCGTCGGATCGAGCACCTTTCCACTCCGGCTAAAGGTTTGCTCAACCGCTACCGTTGAGGCGGGAACGGCGAGAATTTGTGCCGCGATCCTTGAGAGGGTAGGGAACCTCATTCTCTCCGGTCGGCCCCACCATTCCAATATGTTAAAATCCTCTTCTTCTTCATCATTGGCAAACTCAAAAGAAATGGTTAGATATTCTTCGAGTTCCGAGTTGGAACTCGACGTGGTTTTTGCCCTTTTCGGGCCAAACAAATCTCTAGCAATTGATTTAAATTTAGATGAACTTGAAGATGAAGGACGGGGAGGGGGTTGAGAAGATTGACCTCGATCGAAAACACGATATTGAACCAATAATTCATCAAATAATTTTCTAACTTTAGCAATTATGGTAGAAACATGACAATCGGGATGTTGTTCTAAACCTAAAAATTCATAATAACTTTCTAAAAATTGTTTTAAACCATCCATTTTACGTCTAGGGTCTAACACAAATGCAACAAGAAAAACATCGGGAATGGTTGTATAATAATCTAACCATTTAGTTCGCATTGAAAGTATAGCTTGTGAAATATTTTCAATTAAAAGACCTTGTTGAATTGCAAATGCAATATTAATTGCTACATAACAAAATATATTTGAAGTTGGTGTATAAACATAACTAAAAGTGTTAGTAGCATCATAAAAATATTTAAAAACCTCCATTACATCTTTTGCTAAAATCCAAGATTCACCGAAAACAAAATTACCGTCAATATGTTGTGCGGCAAAACCACTTAAAAGTTCTCGATATTCATATGATTCGTAAATCATTTTGTAAGTAGAGTTCCATCTTGTACAAACACCTTTTGGAAATTTTTTACGATAAACGTTATTTTGTTTACAATATGCATACCATTTAGTACGTACACTTTTTTAGACCAAAGTTCATTAAGAATATTTCGAATAGGTTGTACTAAATGTCCAACGTATGCTAAACCGTCTTGAACACACAAGTTTAAAATATGAGCGGCACACCTAATGTGAAAAAATTTACCTCCAATCATCGGCTTACAATAGTTGGTTAAATCTCTAATGGAAGCCGTGTTAGCGGAGGCGTTGTCAAAATCGATTGAAAAAACTCGTGAAACTAATCTATATTCTTCCAAAACATTTGCAATCAAACGGGCAATGTTTTGGGCGATGTGTTGTTCGTTGAAAACTCGTAATGCTAAAACTCTTTTGTTTAAAATCCAAAATTTATCAACAAAATGACAAGTAATACCCATATATGAATTTTTTTGAAAACCGTCGGTCCAAATATCACTACAAATAGAAACTTGAATATCACCGTTATCCATAAAATTTTTAATCAATTCTTCTTTACGAATTTTATATTTATGCATCATTTTTCTTTTAGCGGTTTGGCAAGAAATTGGTTTATATGCGGGTTGAGCATGATTTTGCATCCAATCATTAAAACCAACATTTTGTGCAAAACTAAATGCTAAAGAATCTACGGCCAACATTTCCGAAAATGCATCCATAGAAGAAGAATGATCATATGTAAATAGAGAAGGAGGTTGGTTAGAAGTAGATGCGTACCCGATAAGTTGTGTTTGCCCTCGTGCTAATCCCATTTTTTCGGGATGCTTGTTCCGGATATGCCTCTTGTAGTTCCCGTAGCCTTCTCCCTTTTTGTGCTTGTATTGTGCCGCACAAAAATTACATTTGGCATAGTAAACTCCGTTGGCATCGGGAGCACCTTTTATAAACCAAAATCGGAAGACCGCCGCCGTTAGTTGAGTGTTGTTCAACGGCGGCTCCTCCTCCGGCTCCTCCGTGAATTCGGTCTCGGATCCTTGGGTGTTGGGGAAAGTAGGTGATTCCGTGATATCCTCCTCCTCGAAGATCTTGTGATCTCCACTTAATAAGTCTCGCCTTAAATCCGAACCGGTTGGAGGACCGCTAACGGAATGCCGTTCTCGGGTAAAACCTTCGCCGGATGAAGGACCGGCACCGCTAACGGAACGTCTTCCTCGGCTAGATATTTTTTTTAAAATAATAGAATGTAGTAGTAAGAGTGGTAAAATGAAAAATAGAGAATGAGAATATGAGATTAGGAGAGTAATTGAATGTAAGAGTTGGAAATTATGGAGAGATTGAGAGAGTGAATAGATGATTGAATGAGAATTGGTGTGAGATGAAATGAATTGGGTTTGGGGTATTTATAGAATTGTTTTTGGGTTAGATTTATTAAAGTATATTGTTTTTTTTTTTGAATTCTTGTGACCGTTACGGGTCGACCCGGCGGGTCACGGGTAAGGATCTGACGACCCTTACCCGTACCCGCGACCCGGGGGAACCCGGACCCGCCGGGTCACGGGTGACCCGTGACCCGTGGACGTCCTTACCAAGGGTTATTACTTTCTCCCTTTTCTTTTTCCACGTTTGGCGATCTGGGTGATGACGCAGTGGAGCTACTTAAAATATTGGGCTCGGTTGCTAAAGAGCTACCCGAATATAGTAGGAGTGCTTGCTTTATTTATGTGGAGTTGTTGCGGTGTCTTGTGCTCTGAGTTTGGTGTTTCTTGTGTTGGTGTGCGTGTTGGTTGTCTGGATGAGAGGATCGGGTTCTTCTCCACCTGTGCGGGTTCACTGCCACTTCTTTGGGCGGGACGGTTGTCGTGATGGTGGGGGTAAGGGGGCTTACCCCGGCTTACTTCATCAGGCACTTACGGGATATCCATTTGTGTGATGACGTCCTTCCCGGGTTTAAGTCTCTTATTGGCTCTGATCAGGGCGTTTATGATACGTTTGTGGCGGTTCTTAGGCAACTCGGTCTTTGGTTTTGTGGTGAATGTTGCGTCACTCACATGGTGTCTAAGAATTGTGTTCATTCGAATGGTGTGGTTGTTGCTCCTTTGTCTAATGATGGGTCCATTGCTTTCTTTATTCATAGGCCTTCTCCTGTGGTCGCTTCTTCTTTGGATATCGTGGATGCAGTAGTGGGCCAGAATGCCCTTGATCTTGATGGTGTGTTTGATGTGTCCTTGGTGGAGAAGGTTTTCAGGCCGATGTTCTTACTGTGAAGAACGTCCCGTGGAAGCAAGTTGGGTTTTGCTAGGGTCCTCAAAGACGCCCTTGATCGGGTTCTTTCTAGTCCCTCTTGTGTATTCGCGTGGGTTTGTCTTCTTATTTTACCTCGATGTGTCCTTCATCGGTCTAAGCCCAAGTCATGTTCTGAAAATCGGTCGGGTGTGAAGCGGGGTTTGCAGACTGAAAGTATCGCTAGGGCTACTCGGTTGTGGAAAGAACCTAGAGGTATTAGATGTCTTGTTGATGAAATTCTGGCTTCTGTGCTTGATTCTCGTCCCAGGGATGCTGATGATAGCCAGGTTGAGGCTAACTTTAAACAATGTAAAAGGAAGGTTAGTGATGGTCATTTTGCGGCTTTCATTCGTATCCTCACCTCCTCGGGTGTTGCTCCCATGTTTGAGGACACCCTCCGTGGGCTTCTGGATATGCACCCGCGTTCCCCGCCTCCTTCCTTACCTTCTCCAATCAGATCCGGGGTTGCTCTTCAGGTTAACAAGAGTTTGGTCCCTGATAGGATTATGAGTTTTCTTAAAGGCACCTCTTATGGTAGGGATGGTCTGCGGGCCCAACACTTGTTAAATGCCCTTGGTGGTGGTGGTGTTTCTATTGCTTATGAGTTGATTGAGTTGATTTCTGGGGTTGTTAACCTTTTCCTTAGGGGTTGTTGTCCGAACACCCTTAGTGAGTATATTGCTAGTGCTCCTCTTATGCCTCTCCTTAAACCGGGAGGCGGGATCCGCCCTATCGTGGTTGGCTCTATTTGGAGACGTCTTGTATCTAAAGTTGCGGCTTCTGCTATCGGTAAGTCCCTTGGACCTTATTTGGAGGATGTTCAGTTCGGGGTTGGAGTTTCAGGCGGTGGGGAGGCGGTTTTGCATGCGGTCTATCGGTTAGTGGAATCTCAAGGCGTAGATGATAGTCTTTCCATGCTTCTGGTCTATTTCAAGAATGCTTTTAATCTCGTTGATTGCACTTCTATGATTTCTCAGGTTTAGCAGGTTTTCCCCGCTATTTCTTCTTGGGTTGAGTTTTTCTATGCCCGTCCTACACATTTATATTATGGTGAGCATGTCCTTTATTCTTGTAGAGGTGATCAGCAGGGGGACCCTCTTGGCCCGTTGCTTTTCTCACTGGTCCTCCATCCCCTTATCCAAAAATTTTTGGATTGTTGTCGGCTGAAGCTTAATGCTTCGTACCTTGATGACGGGACGTTGATTGGTGATACCCTGATGGTTAGTAAGACCCTTGACATCATCAGGGCGGATGACCCCTCATTAGGCATTTACCTTAATATCGGTAAAATAGAGATCTTTTGGCCGAAGGTTGATCCGCGTAGCTCTAAGCCTGGTGTTTTTCCTAAGCATATTGCTAGACCGCTTGATGGGGTCAAGTTGTTGGGTGGTGTTGTCAGCCTTGACCCGGCCTTTTGTTCTCGTGTTGCTTTGATGAGGGTTGCAAAAATCAAGTCTTTGATGAATCCATTATGATATTGGGGGACCCCTAGTGTTTTGTTACGGAAATGTATAGCACAAAAGTCTTACAACTTATAACTCGATATAATTTCCTAACTCCTAGCGAACCCACAGTGTATGGTTCGTTTTGTAGCAAGGATAGTATTCCGAGGTCGAACACGAAGACTAAGGTGAAATCAAATCAAACAAGTGATCATGGATAGTGCAAGTCTAGTCTAAGAAAAGAGAAAGAAATAAAGAAATGAAAATCATGATATTTTTGGTTGGGTTTTTGTGGTGATCAAGCAAAGATCACAAATCATGCAAGATTATAAATCAAACAAACAACTCAAGCTAGCAACACAAACAAGCAACAAAAACACAAGATATGTGATCAAAGAGAGAAAAAGCGGATTCTAGGGGTGAGGACTTCCGTTATGGCATTGGATTCAAGCTTCTAATCAACCTTGGACAAGTTACGGTATGTTGGGAAAAGGGTGTTTCTCAAATGGGATCAATCACCGGGTAGGTCTCATGGTCCACTAATCCCGCACCTAAGGTCCTATTACCGGGTAAGTATCTAGGAGCCTAAGGTTGAGAATTCTACACAAACCGGATTGCTATCTAGGGGTCAAACCTCTCCTTACCGGGTAAGTCTAGGGAAGGCAAGTCCTAAACATCAATCCTAGCACACTCAGTCCAATAGCGGCTTGCGAGGCTCACTACTACCTAGAGTTTATCATCCTTGGTATCTAAGATCGAGAATTACCGGGTAAGTCTCTTCCATCACTTAGTTTGCTAGCATTAGGTCACCCTAGGCTAGATTATGCTTAACAAACTCTAGGATTTCAACAATCTAACATCCTAACATTCAGATTCATCAATGCAAGCACAACAGAACAAACCACGGCCTGATCATACAGAACCACGGTCGAGATTTCACAAGAACAGGCCGTGGTTTTCATCAGAGGTTAGGTTCGAGCAAGCAAATCATCCAAAGGTACATTCAAGTCTATTCTATCATAGTCCAAGTCATAACCATCATTCCATTACCCTAGAATCACAACTATTTAGCCAACAACATGTATTTGAAGAATTAAACTTAAGAAGCAAACATTCATGGCTTCCATAGCAAGAAAATAAAATGAAAGTGAAAAGAAACAAGTAGTCTTAGCTGTATATGAGAATAAACAAGACTTACAACCCTTCAAACACAGCTCCAAAACGTTCCTTACAATGCTTTCAAATGTTCTCAACAAAAATCGCTCAAAAATCACTCAAAAGTTCACTCTAAATCTTTATCTTGATGTGTTGTTCTTCCTCCAAAATGAGAGTGTTTTTTCTTCTCCTCCAAGAATTCCCAATGCGGATAATGATGATGTGTGAGAGAATATGGGAGAATCTCCTAGCAACAGCCTACAGGACCACTTATATTCTCCACCAAGAACAAGGGTCGGGCAAAGAGATCGTGGGACACATGTCAAAGCTGTCCAGAGAAAACAACGGCCAAAACCACGGCCGATATTTTTGCCTCTAGGCCGTGGAATTCCCTGTTCAGCTCTCTTTGGATCATTAAGCCATGAGTTGGTGCAAGGCATGCACCAATAAGGTCCTATGTGTTCTCCTTTGCTACTAGCTTGCTCCTTAAAGAGTCCGGATGTGTGTCATCACGAGGAATAATCCTCGACTGTATCGATTAAGCTCCAAAAGCTCCCCAAAATACCTACAAAACTGACAAGAGTTTGTGTAGACGTCTATTTCGACAATATGCATGAATTAAGCGTAAACGTCATGAACTAATGTCAAACCATGCATGAGTAACGGGAAAAACTATCTAAATGAATGCCTAAACTAACGTCATAAATCATGTCATCAAAATACCCCATACTTGTCACTTGCTCGTCCCCGAGCAAGGTCCAACTATAGGCTACGAGATGGCATGATTTATGAATGCAGAAAAACAGAAAATATTTTTGGAATTGTGCTTCTAAAGTTGGATCACCTTCATAGTCATGTTTCATGGCAATGGACAAGCAATCATGTATTAAATGAACGAAGGCACGGAAAGACAATCATACTTAACTTGAAAGCATGCATGAAAGGTGAAAATGAAGAAGTCAAGATGATCATGAGAATATCCAATCTAGATCACTAAGTCATATACATATGCAAATAGGCCACAAGGACATACGAAGAAGAGGACAAGAAACGTTGTTATAGGTGGGAACTTTTTTAGGTAATGTGGTGCTAATTCGGGAAAGGAACTAACTCCACAATTTCATTTTTTATCAACTTCCTCACAAGTGTATATTTTTCTCCATCTTTTCTTTCTTTTCTTTTTCATTTTCTTTTTCTTTCACTTATTTTTGAGACAATGGCATTGGTGTACAAAAGCCGAAACCTTGGTGATTAGCGAACCTCGAGATTTTTCCGAGGTTCCTCACACCTGGCACACATACCAAGGCTCGTTAGGACATTCGGTTTATCCGACTTTGGCAAGGCACAAACACCCAATTATGTGAATGGTGCCGAGTTACTCGTCATCAAAACCAAAGTCCCCAAACCTATATTTTTTTCTACACTTTCACAACAAATTCAGCACTTCATTCACAACATTCATTCATCAGCAACTTCACCCTACACTTGTCTTTTCACACACTCAACACACTAGCATGCTCCTATTCCCGAATGGGTCAAAAGAGGTCAAATTTTTAATTAAGTGAGGTGCTCAAACAACATGATCAAGATGAGAAGAAGAGAGATGAATTGCCTTAATCATTCCTAGATGATGTGCAAGAACCAGCATGTAGTTTCGACTATCAAGTCTCAATCCAATCAAGGCAAGCATCATACTCACAATTCATACATAGGATTCAAGAGAAGTATTTCAAGTCCACATATGCGTAAATTCATTCAACACACAAGGCCATCCATAGCCAATTCACAAAACAATCTCATCATAAGGGTCATATCCAAACTAGGAAGCACAAAATTTTTTAAATTTTCTGATTTTTTTTGGAATTTTTGAGGTAAATATGTACAATGCAAAACAAAATGAAACATGTGACAATAATATGAAACTATCCTAGATGCAATCATGCAGGTTCATCATCATCATCCTCATGTAAAAATGGTGTTTTCGATATTTTGGTTCACTATGGCGTCCATTATGGCGTCGGGACCCGCGCTAAGCACCGTAATCCGTCCAAGTCCCACGTCCGCTCCACCCACGTTTGATGCGGGTTCATCATCATCATCATCCTCATGCCTTGCAAGAATTCTAGCACACAAAGACAAAACACAAAACACACCAAAACAAAAACAAAAGAAAAAACGAAAACAAACAAAAAACGTAAAAGGGAAAGATATGTACCAATGGGTTGCCTCCCATTAAGCGCTTCTTTAAGGTCATTAGCTTGACCAAATCCGGGAGCGTTTCACTCAAGGTGAAGTGGGGCAATCATATCCACCGGAGCTTCCGGGATATACTTCTCCAAACGGTGCCCATTCACCTTAAAATCTCCACAATGCTCCCCACCTATCTCAACCGCTCCATGGGGAAAACCTTCCTCACCACATAAGGGCCCGTCCATCTTGGCTTTAGCTTCCCGGGGAAGAGTCGCAGCCTTGAATTGAAGAGAAGGACTAAGTCACCTTCACCCAATTCCTTTGGGATTAGACGTTTGTCATGCCAACGCTTGGTCCTTTCTTTGTAAATCCGGGCATTTTCATAAGCATCCAACCGGATCTCTTCAAGAGCATTAATGTCTAGCAACCTCTTCTCATCGGCTTCCTTGAGTTCAAAATTCAGCCACCTTATGGCCCAATATGCCCTATGCTCTATCTCCACCGGAAGGTGGCAAGACTTGCCATAAACTAGCTTGTAGGGAGTGGTGCCAATTGGTGTCTTGAAGGCGGTTCTATATTCCCACAAAGCATCATCAAGCTTCATGGCCCAATCTTTTCTTGTCCTAGAAACCTTCTTCTCAAGTATCCCCTTGATCTCCCGGTTGGAGATCTCCACTTGGCCACTAGTTTGGGGATGGTAAGGTGTGGCCACCTTATGAGTCACCCCATACTTAGCCAAAAGTGTCCCAAAGTTCCTATTGGTGAAATGCTTCCCTCCATCACTTATGATCACTCTTGGTGTTCCAAACCTAGGGAAGATGACTCGGTTGAAGAACCGTACCAATACTTTGACATCATTTGTGGGAGAGGTGATTGCCTCTACCCATCTCGACACATAATCTACCGCCAATAGAATGTAGAGGTTGCCACATGAAGAGGGGAATGGCCCCATGAAGTCCACACCCCAAACATCAAAGACTTCAACCTCTTGGATATTGTTCAAGGGCATCTCGTTCCTTCTTGAGATATTGCCCATCCTTTGGCAAGCGTCACAAGCTACTACAAAATTCTGCACATCCTTGAACAAGTTAGGCTAATAAAAACCGGATTGCAATACCTTTGCACACGTTTTGTGTGAGCTAGCATGGCCTTCACATGGCAAGGAGTGGCAATGGCGGATCACACTCTCCACCTCGTCTTCCGTAATGCACCTCCTAAAAACTCCATCCGGTCCTCTCTTGAACAAGAGAGGCTCACTCCAATAGTAATGCCTCACATCCTTGAAAATTTTTTTCCTTTGAGCATATGATAAACCGGGTGGCACCTCTTCACACACAAGGTAGTTCACTGTATCAACATACCATGGCTCACTCCCTCTAGACACTTGAAGTAAGCACTCCTCCATCAATGGCAATTGCTCATCCCGGAATTAGGCATCAATCAGGATGTCATCTCTTTTAATCTCCAATGGTGGTAGCCTACTAAGATGGTCCGCTACTGAATTTTTGGAGCCCTTCTTGTCCCGAATCTCCAAGTCAAATTCTTGGAGGAGAAGGATCCACCGAAGCAAGCGAGGCTTGGCATCTTTCTTTGTGAGGAGATAACGGATCGCAGCATGATCCGTGTACACAATAACCTTTGCTCCAACAAGATATGACCGGAACTTCTCAAAGGCATACACTACCGCTAGCAACTCCTTCTCGGTTGTCGCATAGTTGACTTGGGCATCATCTAGCGTCTTGCTAGCGTAATAGATGGCATGTGTAAGCCCATATTTCTTTTGTCCTAAAACATCCCCAATAGCCACGTCACTCGCATCACACATTACTTCAAATGGTAAGCTTCAATCCGGAGGTTGCATGATAGGGGCGGCGATCAAAGCATCCTTCAACCTACAAAATGCTTCAAGACAATCCTTGAAGAAAACAAACTCAACATCCTTCATTAGTAGGTTAGTGAGAGGCTTAGAAATTTTAGAGAAATCTTTTTATAAACCTTCGGTAAAAACCGGCATGCCCTAAGAAACTCCTTACCCCTTTCACCGAGGTAGGTGGTGGCAACTTCTCTATCGTTTCTATCTTTGATCTATCAACTTCAATGCCTAGGTTGGATACCAAGTGTCCCAATATTATGCCTTCACTCACCATGAAGTGGAATTTCTCCCAATTTAACACAAGATTAGTTTCCTCACATCTCTTCAACACCAAAGATAGATTAGCCAAGCAATTATCAAATGAAGAGCCATACACCAAGAAATCATCCATAAACACTTTCATAATATTCTCAGTATATTCAGAAAAAATAGTCATCATACACCTTTGAAAGGTGGCGGGTGCATTACACAACCCAAATGGCATCCTTCTATATGCAAATGTTCCCCAAGGACAAGTACATGTTGTTTTCTCTTGGTCATCCGGGTGAATAGGAATTTGGAAAAACCCACTATAACCATCTAGGTAACAAAAATGTGAATGTTGAGCTAATCTTTCTAGCATTTGGTCAATAAAGGGAAGAGGGAAGTGATCTTTCCTAGAGGCCACATTAAGTTTCCTATAGTCAATACACATTATCCACCCCGTAACCGTCCTAGTTGGGATTAGTTCATTGTTCTCATTAGTTACTACGGTCATACCACCCTTCTTAGGAACAACATGTACGGGACTTGTTCGCTCCAAACGGTGTGTGCAAGCTTTAGATTTGTAACCCAAGAAGTATGCTTAAACAAGGATGCAAACCCGCAGTGTACGGGTCAATTGTAATAAAAAGCAAGAATTCCAGAGGTCGAACACAAGGACAATGGTTAAACAAAGCACATAATTGGTTGTCAAATATTGCAATTAACCAAAGGCAATTAAAGTAATCAAAGATGATATAAAGTCAAATAAAGGGAAATGCGGATTCTAGGGATTAAAGCATCTAGTTGTGGTTCCGACTCAAGATCTCAAAGGATAACGCGGACAAAGCTGAGGTTTGCAAAGGGAAGGTGTTTCTAAGATGGGAATAGATTACCGGGTAAGTCTCACTACTCACTATCCAAAACCAAAGCTCCTATCACCGGGTAAGTCTCAAGGTACTAAGGAAAGGAACTATAATCTCAAACCAACACACCACCCAAGGGAAAAGAATCAACCTTTACCGGGTAAGTCTCAGGCTAACTCACAAAGATGGGATGAAGGCACACTCAAACCCCAATAAAGGATAAACCTTTATTACTTAAACTTATGATCTTGGGTAAACAAACAAAGGAATCACCGGGTAAGTCTCATCCTAGGCTTGCATTGAACCAGGAAAGGTGTAATAAGGATAGGATTTGGCAAACTAGAACACTTAACTCTCAGTTTCGGATCAGGAAATGTTCACCTCGTTCAGTTTATGTACCATCTCGGTCGAGATGTTCGTCAACTGAGCGAGGTGTTCTAGGGTTAAGGTTAAAGACTCGAGCTTTCAGGGTTCTACTGGGATTAAGATCATTCTATCATCGTCTTCCCCACAACTTTCATCCAATCACCCTAGAATCGCATAAGAAACTTAGCCAACAATCATCATGATAACAATAATCAAATATATGGGAAAGGAATGAATATTCGAACAAGAAAACCTTAAGAAAAAGGTATCAATAATTGAATCTAATAACAACAAATAAGCGTTCCTTAGATCACAAAACAACTAAGATAACAAACCAAAAGGGAATCTAAGAAAGTCTTACAAACTCCCTCACAAGCTTACGTGTTAGCATGAAATATTGTGATATTTTAGGCATGTTTCCTAAGTGTATTTGATCCATTATGATAGTCATTGATTGAGCATTGATGCATTTGTGAGCTAGTTTGCCTATATTGTCGATATGGATGTCTACACAAGCTTTATGTTGATTATAGGTAATTGAGAGCTATTTCCGAACGGAATTGAGCAAGGATAGAGATGTTTGAGCATGTCCATGGATTGAGGACATTCATAGGAGCCAAAGGAGTGCCAACTTGAAGAATGCACGAGGCTAAGGAAGAATCACGTTCTTGCCCTAAACCACGCTCTAAAATACGGCCGTACTACATTCCACGTTCAAGTCCACGGCCGTGGAACCATGGTTAGGAAACGTGGTTCATTCCAGTAACTTCTACGGCCGTGGAAGACATGGTTCAAACCGTACTACTTTCCACGCTCTAAATTACGGTCGTGGAACCCTTCCACGACCGTGATCTTGGCGATCTTTTTTGCCACACTTTAAGCCACGATCTCCTACGCAATTGGGCCGGGCCGATATTTTATCTTGCCCTATAAAAGGACGGACGAAGAGAGATTCCGTCACCTCTGCTTAGACCTTTGCTTACGCATAGACGCTTGCGCTTGAATTGCCCTAATTTCGCATTTGGCGGAAGTGTGTTTGAGAGATTTTGGCGCATCGCTGTTGTGATTTCCGGATTGACGGAAGATCGAAGATTCGGAAGATTGTTTGTAAGAAGATTTCCCTTCTTACTTAGGTTTGATTTAGAAGACGGGTTGACATCCCGTTCTTCCTTCTTATCTAAGATTGTGATTGTTTGTTCTATTCCGAATTCAGTGACGATTATTGTTCTTAATTGTGACTTTGAGATTGATTTGGAAGTTATTGAAGGTTTTCGGAAGTTTTCATCTTTCAATCTTTTAAACCTTGAATTTGATATCATTATGACTATTGTTGGCTAAAACCCCTTAACAATTCTAAGGTGAAGGGTTGATAGTTGTGGCTTAGATGATGATAGATCGATCGTAAACAGATTGGACCCTGAGAGTTAGAAGGAATCGCCGACGAACCCTAAATTACGGTCTGTTCTTGAGTCCACGACCGTGGAACCTCAAGAACTAACCGTGATTTCCCTTAAGTTTACGAACCTGCTTTTACTTTAATCCAAAGTTAAAGATTTGCTTTAACTTAGTCTTGGCTTGCCTTTTCTAGGTGGTAGTGAAGCCTCAACAACCTCTACCCCGATTGTGAGTGTTACAACCTTAATCGGTTTAGTTAGTCTTGATCCTTGGATTACAAGTTTGGGTATTCGACATTAATTCTTACCTTTAGAACCTTTCTATATTGAAGCCTCAACAACCTTTATAGAGAGTGTCTTGTAGGTGGGTCATATAAGGTTTTTGGAACTTCACCGTACGATTACCTTACATTAGTATACCTTTGCATATCTAAACTCTGTCCTTATATCATTAGTATATCTTGAATCGATTGCCACAATTGGATTCCTGGATCTTTAGGATTGTTGTTTTCCCAATAATTCACAAAGCTCTTACATTTACTCGCTTGATAATTTGCAATTGAATTTGTTCCCACCCAAATCCCTGTGTTCGATACTCTGGAATTCTTGCTTAACTATATCGATCAGTACACTGCGGGTTCACTTGCTTGATTTCTAGTTTTATAATTAAAGCTTATTTGCACGCACGCTAAGTGGCGAACAAGTTTTTGGCGCCGTTGCCGGGGATTTGGTTTCGGCCGAATTCGGTTGCCGGTTGTCAAGCTTGGGAGCTTGCTCTCGTTATTTGATATTTCTTTGAGTGCATGCGCAGGTCTAGGAACACCGAGGATCTCTTACCTCTTGATCAAGAGCTTGAGAGGACTCTAAGGCAAAAGCGCAAGGAAAAGAAGATGGCTGAAGAACACGAACGTGATCTTCAGGCGGAGTTGACGGAGAAAGAAGCTCAACTCCAATTGAATGAGAATATTCGCCGGGATGAAATGGATCGTCATCAATCCCAAGTTAACGATCTAAAAGATATGATGTTCCAGATGAGGATAGAACTAAGCAACCTTAAGAATAAGGGGAGCAAGAAATCCTCAAGACGGGCATCAAGATCAAGAAGAAGAAGTCATTCATCCGCTGATGATAGCGATTCCTCCATGCCACCACTAGAGGAAATTGATCTCACGATCAATGTGAATCCTTTCCATCCACAGGGAGCTGCTAATCGCCGCATTCCACCTAGGAATGCGAGGATCGAACGTGTCGATGATGAGCCAAGAACTCTTGACCAAAGGATGGATCCAACACAACAACCGTGCCGTTTGGGCGTGAATTTTGATGCTGATGATGCCGGGTTTAGCTTCAACCCGCAGGTTATTACTCTTGTTCGCCAAAATCAATTTGGCGGAACAAGCGCTGAATCTCCTCACCAACACTTGCAAAACTTTGAGTGTATGATGGAGACAATGAAGCCGAAGAATGCTACTACCAACAACTATAAGCTCAAGCCTTTCTTCTTCTCCTTGAAGGGGAAAGCGTTGTCTTGGTACCAAGTTCTTCCTAGTGGGAAACTAGACACGTGGGAAGACCTTTCCACGGAGTTCCTCACCAAATTCTTTCCGCCATCCAAAACGGCGGAACTTAGAGGTAAGATCAATGCATTTTCCATGAGATCTAACGAAAGTTTGTTTCAATCTTGGGAAAGGTTTCAGGATTTGCTTTTGGATTGCCCTCATCATGGCATATCCAAGCTTGCATTGCTGGAGATATACTACAAGGGGCTGGATGTGGAGACACAATTCAAGCTCCAATCCCTCTCATGTGGCACATTCATGGACATGAGGGAAGATGACGCTTGGGACTTCATTGAGAAGCAAGAAAGAGTCATAGAGAAATATTTCCACCGGAAAGTTGAGGGAAATCGTGTAGAGCAAGGAGCAAAGCTCACACATGAAGCTCAAACTCAAATCTTTTCTCTCAACAATGAGATTAAAGAGTTGAAGGAGGCTATCAAGACTAACTTTCCAAAGCAACAAGGAAAGGACGTTGGCTACTTGGCCAACAACAACAATGGTGGAGAGAATACCAACCGCAACAACAACAATAACCGGAACAACAACCGGAACAATTGGAATGGAAACAACAACAACCGGAACAACAATTGGAACAACAATAGGGGTTCAAACAACAACAATTGGCGCTCCAATCAACAAAATTCCGGTAACTCTTATCCTTCCAATTCTAATTCACTAACTCCACCTTCCTCTTCCTCTACTCCCTTGAAAAGCCAAAGGCAATCATCCAATGGAGGAAACAATTCGGGGAAAGAGAAGCCCAATCCCATGTTGGAAATGATCTTGGGAAAGCTACAAGGGTTGGAGAACCGCATCATTAAGGTTGATAATCAAATTTCTAAGGTTGATAAAGCCCAAAAGGTTTTAGAAAACCAAATGTTCAGCCATGCGGAGGAAGTTCCTAGGAATCAAGGGAAACTTCCAGGAAAGACGGAGGACAACCCTAAGGGAAGGGTTATGGCAATCACAACTAGGAGCGGAGTGACTACCACCGATCCGCAGCCTAAGTTTGTTGAAGTCCCCGTAGAGAAAGACAAAGAGAAGGGGAAGGAGAAGAAAGATGTCTACGTTCCTCCTCCGGCTTACAAACCTCCCCTACCATTCCCTCAATCTAGAGCGAGAGCGCGCCTAGATAAACAATTTGGTAAGTTTATAGAACTCATGAGAAAGTTGCATATTAATATACCTTTCATTGATGCTATTGTAGGTATGCCGTCTTATGGCAAGTTCTTAAAGGAAATCCTCTCTAACAAGCGAAAGCTTGAGGATTTCGGTGAGGTTAAGATGAGTTCGGATTCTTCGGATCTCATCAAGACCATGAAGGAGAAAATGCCCCCAAAGCTAAAGGATCCGGGGTCGTTTTGCATTCCCATAGGAGTGGGAGATGTCACATATGACGCTTTATGTGACTTAGGAGCAAGTGTGAGCATCATACCACTTGCATTATGTAGGAAGATCGTTTAGGCGACCCTAAACCGGTGAAGATGACGTTGTACATGGCGGATCGATCCATTACTCGCCCCGTCGGTATTGTAGAAGACGTCCCGGTCAAGCTAGGTAAATTCTTTGTTCCCATTGATTTTGTCGTGCTTGACATTCCTGCAGATAGTCCGGTCCCGATCATACTCGGAAGACCGTTTCTTGCAACTTCCGGCTGCATAGTCGATTGCAAGAATGCTAGGCTCGCCTTTGACATAGGAGAGGAGAAGGTAGAGTTTGTTCTTTCCACTCTAGTGAAGGAGCCAATCTTTGATGAAGATATATTCAATATCCAAGATGAAGAGGGGTTGTCTAGAGAGGAGGTAAGTGCTATTCTCTTCAAAGATCCTTTACAAAAGGTCATTACTATGAGTCTAACTAATGTAGGGGAAGAAGAGGAGTGCAATGAGGCAATTGAAGCCTTAGAAGCACAAGAAGAGATGCATGAAGTGGAGTTTGAAAAACTCCACGATGAGGCAGAAAACGTGAGAATCCACGGCCATACACTATATTCCACGGCCGTGGATTTCACAAACAAAACCGTGTCCCACTCCAGAGAGTTATACGGTCGTGGAGGAGATGTAGCAACCGTATTTCCCTTCCACGCCCTAAACCACGGCCGTGGAGGACATAGGGAAACCGTAATTTTGGCCGTGGAAAGGAGTGATCGAGACACTTCTTCAACCTCTTTTGATTCTTCTCCCACACCTTCAACACCCTTAGAAACTTCTAAGGAAGCATCGGATGCTCCTCAAGGATCATTGGAAGCTCCGAAAGCGATGGAGCTAAAACCACTTCCTACTCATCTAAGGTACGTTTTTCTAGGACCTAATTCTACCTTTCCGGTTATTGTTAGTTCCGATCTAAGCATAGATGAACATAATGAGCTTATGGTTGTCCTTAGGAAACATAGAAAAGCTTTAGGATATACTATTGAGGACTTAGTAGGAATTAAACCCTCCCTATGTATGCATAAGATACTAATGGAGGAAGATTTTAGAACTTCAAGACAACCTCAAAGGCGGTTGAATCCGACCATGAAGGAGGTTGTCAAGAAGGAAATTCTTAAACTTCTTGATGCAGGTATCATCTACCCTATCTCCGATAGTAAGTGGGTGAGTCCGGTTCAAGTAGTTCCGAAGAAGGGAGGAATGACGGTCATCACCAACAAGAACAACGAACTCATTCCTACCCGAACCGTAACGGGATGGCGGATGTGCATAGACTACCGCAAGCTTAACAATGCGACGAGGAAGGATCACTTCCCATTGCCATTCATCGATCAAATGCTTGAAAGGTTAGCACAACATTCACATTTTTGCTATCTTGACGGTTATAGTGGTTTCTTTCAGATCCCGATACACCCGGACGATCAGGAGAAGACCACGTTCACGTGCCCATGGGGTACGTTTGCTTATAGGAGAATGCCGTTCGGGATTTGCAACGCCCCAGCCACCTTTCAAAGGTGCATGATGGCCATCTTCTCCGAATACATTGAGGAAATCATGGAGGTCTTCATGGACGACTTCTCCGTATACGGTTCCTCTTTTCACAATTGTCTTTCTAACCTTGCTCTTGTATTACAAAGGTGTGAAGACACTAACCTAGTTCTTAATTGGGAGAAGTGTCAATTCATGGTTAAGGAAGGAATTGTTTTAGGACACTTAATCTCTAGTAGAGGGATTGAGGTGGATAAGGCGAAAATAGAGACTATAGAAAAGCTTCCTCCCCCAACTTCGGTGAAAGGGATAAGAAGTTTCCTAGGACATGCTGGATTTTATAGACGTTTCATTAAAGACTTCTCTAAAATATCAAAACCGCTCACTAATCTATTGATGAAGGATGCAGTTTTTGAGTTTTCGCAGGAATGTTTGGATGCGTTTAACACAATTCGGCAAGCTCTAATTTCAGCACCTATTATCCAACCTCTGGATTGGACTCTTCCCTTTGAGGTTATGTGCGATGCTAGTGACGTAGCTATAGGAGTTGTTCTTGGACAACGAAAGGAAGGGCGAACCCATGCCATATACTATGCTAGCAAGACGCTAGATGAAGCGCAGCTCAATTACGCCACTACCGAAAAAGAGTTTTTAGCTATTGTCTATGCTATTGACAAGTTTCGCTCTTATCTTGTAGGTGCAAAGGTGATTGTCTACACGGATCATGCTGCGATCCGGTACCTCCTTGCAAAGAAGGATGCGAAGCCAAGGCTAATAAGATGGATTCTTCTCCTACAAGAGTTCGATCTTGAGATCCGCGACAAGAAAGGTTCAGAAAATTCTGTTGCGGATCATTTGAGTCGCCTAACACATCTAGAGGACGACCATTTACCCATCGATGACTCCTTTCCGGACGAACACCTACAGATTATAGAGGAGTGCATCGACGTGATCTCCAAAGGTAACGAACCATGGTTTGCTGATTTTATTAACTATTTGGTTTGTCAGGAGATACCGCCCGGACTATCCTATGCACAAAGAAAGAAGTTCTTTAAGGATGTCCGGGAATACTTTTGGAATGAACCTCTCCTTTTTAAGAGAGGTCCGGATGGCATCATTCGGCGATGTATGCCGGAAGATGAGATGCAAAGTGTCATCCGCCATTGTCACTCACTACCATGTGGAGGACACGCTAGTTCGAACAAGACTAGCGCAAAGGTATTGCAATCTGGATTCTTTTGGCCTACTTTGTTTAGAGATGTGCAATCCTTTGTTTCTTGTTGCGATGCTTGTCAAAGAACAGGTAATATCTCTAGGAGGAATGAGATGCCCCTCAACAACATCCAAGAGGTGGAGATTTTCGATGTTTGGGGAGTAGATTTTATGGGACCATTCCCATCTTCTTGTGGAAACCAATACATACTCTTGGCGGTGGATTATGTTTCTAGATGGGTAGAAGCGATTGTCTCTCCCACTAATGATGCCATGGTGGTGGTTAAGTTCTTTAACAAGACCATCTTCCCGCGATTTGGGACACCAAGGACTATCATTAGTGATGGAGGTTCTCACTTCATTGCCCGGCGCTTTGAAGCTCTTCTAGCTAAGTATGGGGTTCCTCACAAGATCGCTACCCCTTATCATCCACAAACTAGTGGACAAGTTGAGATCTCAAACCGGGAGATCAAAGGAATTCTAGAGAAGACGGTTTCAAGGACTAGGAAGGATTGGTCCTTGAAGCTTGATGATGCATTGTGGGCATACCGGACCGCATACAAGACTCCCATAGGAACCACACCATACAACCTTGTGTATGGGAAGTCTTGTCACTTACCGGTGGAGTTGGAGCACAAAGCGTTTTGGGCCATCAAGTGGTTGAATTTTGGCATGAAGGAAGCGGGAGAGAAGCGTCTCCTAGACCTTAATGAGCTGGAAGAACTCCGCTTGAACGCCTATGAGAACGCTAAGATTTATAAGGAGAGAGCAAAGCGTTGGCATGATAAGCATATCATTCCAAAGGACTTCAAAGAAGGAGATCAAGTTCTCCTCTTCAATTCAAGGCTTCGTCTCTTTCCAGGTAAGCTTAAATCTCGTTGGACCGGACCTTTTGTAATTAAGCGCATTTTCCCCCATGGTGCAGTTGAAGTATGGGGTGAAGCGGGCGGAAGCTTTAAGGTGAACGGTCAACGACTCAAGAAGTATACGCCGGAACTCCAAGCTGAAGAGTTCGCGCCTACCGCACTCGAATAAGTGCGAATATGGTCTAGCTGCAGACCTTAAACAAAGCGCTTCTTGGGAGGCAACCCAAGGTATTGCATTTACGTTTTCGTTTTCGATTCATAGTTTAGCTTAGTTTAGACGTTTTTGCTTTGTTTTGCCTTCGATTCCTTCCGGTATGTTCGTGTCTTTGGATGTAGGAACAGTGGAAAAGGAAAGGGGAAGAGTTATTTTGAAGAAAAGTGACGAAACTTGGACTTTGGAGCATTACAGAGAGTTCCACGGCCTAAACCACGGTCGTGACAGCTACAGTGACCGTAATTTCCAAAAGCCTTTGAAAAATCACCAAAACCACGGTTCCGTACAATTCTACGGCCGTGAAACCCCCCGACAGACCGTAATTTTCAAAATTTTGCATGTGACTATATAAACCACGTTCTTCACAAAAACACTCCACAAATACCCAATTCCACGACCCAAATCGCCGATTCCACGCCTCTCCTCCCAAATCTTCGTTCGTTAACCGTTTTCAACGATTCTTCTTTCCAAATTGAAGCAAATTCGACCACCAACGAGATCCAAGCAACAAATCAAGCGGCAAATCACCAAGGAACACACAATTCGGATTTTAAAATCCGAAACCTAGGTTTTTTCCCTTCTTCTTGATCTTTTTTGGGTTCGTTTTTGCTAGAAATTAGAGGAGAACTGCTTGAAACTGGAAGGAATTAGACTAGGGCTGCCTGATTGCTGAATTTGAGTGCTGATTGTTGAGTTTTGAGAAAAACTGAGACGAATCACGGTCACTGACAATTCCACGGCCGTGGAATTACCAAGAACAGACCGTAATTTTGAACAGTGATGGATTTTGTGAGAAGAGTTTCAGGGAGGATTAAGGAGAAGAAGAATGAGCAGAACAAAAAGAGGAAGGGTAACCCCTCTTCCTCTTCATCCTCTAGAGCACCACCACCTTCCTCCCCTTCACCTCCATCCTCACCTTCATCACCCGCACCTCCTAGCCCTAGAGTACCGACCATTCATGAGGATCACCTCGATGCACTCGAGAGGATCCAAGAGAGGGCAGTAATTGGACCTAGGTACCTATTGTTAGAGGATTTAGCTCCTCTTAACATCGTAGATGACCTTACTTGGCTCTTGGATAGAGCTGGACTTCTTGTCTTCTCGGCTATCCGAGAAGACGCTTATGAGGAGATTACGAGAGAGGTTGTGACGTCCTTCGAGCACAGCCATGTGGATAGGACCGTTTCTTTCTGTCTTATGGAAAGAAAGTATGATTTTACCATCCGTGAGTTTGGAGCCTTCTTTGGGTTCCATGAGACCTTCAACGGTCGTTTTCCTAGTGGCGTTTACGCCAAAGATTTTTGGGAGGAGGTTGCTATGGTTTACGCCAGCGAGGACCGCTGGCAACCAGCTGACGCCAAGGCTAAGTTGATGTATCACTTAGCCTTGAAGATTGCTCACCGTGTTCTTTCGGAGTGTCTTTTCCCTAGAACGGAGACACCCCAAAAGATCAAGACGGATGAGCTCTTTTTGTTGTATTCTATGCTGTATGGGCGCCGAGCTGACTGTGCCACCCTCTTAGCTGCTACTATGAGCAAGCTTAAGAACAAGAGGAAGGGCAACATTGGATATGGTGGGATAGTTACCCACCTTGCTAGGGTATTGGGAGTTGATTTTTCTGCATGTACCCGCATACCAGCCGTACCCTTAGGACTTCAGGCCTTCATGACTAGAGGTCTCATCTTCCCCACACATAGAGGTCCGCCTTATGCGGGCATGCCTTGGGAGAGCAGGACGGGTAGGGGTATTGAGTGGTTACAGGAGTACTCCATTATGGCTGGACGCCATAATTGGAAGGAGACGTTCGCTGCTATGCATGCGAACAGGATTGCAGCTCCTCCGTATGTCCCACCACCGCCCGTAGTTGAGGAGAAGGAGATGAGAGATCAGTTTGAGGGTGGAGGAGGAGCAGAGCAGGAGTTTGGCACGTTTCCGGATCAGCCGGATGCGGCCCCTGATGTACCTAGACGTTCTCCACGTCCATCCAGAGCTTCAGGATCGTCTTCTCGCCGCGCCAGCGTGAGTGAGAGACCTACGTGGATGGCTACGCCTCCTGCATGGTATGGAGCTCCACCTCCATGGTCCACATAGCAGCCACCAGCACCAGCACCGTCCGATGCACCGGGGTGGTATAGTCAGGCTCCGGGATGGTATGAGCAGATGCCTGATTGGGCTACTGGCCTTTCAGAGAGAGTGGGAGCCTTGGAGATTCGAGCCGATGCTAGAGATGGACGCATGGATGACCTCGATCACATGATGAGAGATGTCTACCGCCAGCAGTTTGGGCGGCACTACGACCCCAGCTTCTCTCCATTCCCGCCTCCACCAGCGCCACAGTGATGATTTGCATGACCGTTAGCTTTAGCCGCTCCACCGCCATGTTGTGAGTCTTTTTCTTTCTTTCTTTTCTTTTCTTTCTTTTATTTGAACATTAGGGACAATGTTTGTTCCAAGTATGGGGTGGGGTGTGACTAAAAGTTTGTAATAACTCTTACTCACTATGTTCGCTTCTATCGAGACTATCTTGCATGTTCATTATATTGTTGCACATTTCATTATTGCATTGCATGAAAAAGAGTTTGAAAAACCCATAAAAATTGAAATATTTTGAAAATTTTGTGCTTCTAAGGAATTGAGATGATTTCTATGATAATCGCTACTTGTGAATTGAGTTTGATGACAATTGCATGCTTAAACGAATAGTGAATTGAAAAGAGATTGAATGAGTTGATTTTCCTTCTTTTTGCAAGTTTCATAATGTGATGAATGTTACCTAAATCATGTTGAGAAATTGAAGTTGAAATCACATTATAAGTTCTTATGCTTCTTTATGAGATGATTAAGGCAATTCGATTTTCTTTCTTCTTTCTTTGATCATTTAGCCCCTCATTGAGATTATGGCCTCCTTTACCTATCCAGGAATTTGGAGGAGTTGATTGATATTGGCATGTTTGATGTGGGAGGGCCTTGAAAGCAATTATTTGCAATCAAAAGAATAGAAAGAAATTGTAGGTTTGGGGAAGTCAATCATGACGATGAGTAACTCGGCACCATTCACATAGCCGGGTGTTTGTGTCTTGCCAAAGTCAGATTGAGCGATATTCCTAACGGATCATGGTATGTGCACTAAGGGTTTGAGGCATCTCATTAAAATTGAGAAACGCCAATCTCCTAGGCTTCGGTTTTTGTGCATCTCTATCCATGACTCCAAAAGTAAAGTCGAAAAATGAAAGGAAAAGAGCGAAGCTCTAAGTTGAAAGTGCTGCGGAAACCGCAAAGAGAAGAAGAAAAGAGTAGTTGTCCACTTTCCCGGATTCATGCACCACATTCCCTAAAAGTTTCCTTCCCTTCCCACATTCTAGACCTTTTTCTTTGAAAGTCCTTAAGATCAAAAGAATGTTATATGACTTGGTGATCTAAATTGAAGTTTCTTATGATTGATTTTGATAATGTTTGAAAGTTATGATGTTTGTATGGAAGTTTAATTGATTCATGAGCTTTCTTTACTCTTTACTCTTTGATTAAGTGTATGAAAGTCCTATAAACGATTGAAGCAAGATTTGAGAATGATCTATTGTTTAGAAGGCACATTCATCCAAAAGAAGTATTACTTTGAGAAGGTACACTTATTTCATCCTAACTCTTGTTTTGAAAGCTTTTGAAAGACCTTGCTTAGGGACAAGCAAGTGGCAAGTATGGGGTTATTTGTTAGCATGAAATATTGTGATATTTTAGGCATGTTTCCTAAGTGTATTTGATCCATTATGATAGTCATTGATTGAGCATTGATGCATTTGTGAGCTAGTTTGCCTATATTGTCGATATGGATGTCTACACAAGATTTATGTTGATTATAGGTAATTGAGAGCTATTTCCGAACGGAATTGAGCAAGGATAGAGATGTTTGAGCATGTCCATGGATTGAGGACATTCATAGGAGCCAAAGGAGTGCCAACTTGAAGAATGCACGAGGCTAAGGAAGAATCACGTTCTTGCCCTAAACCACTCTCTAAAATACGGCCGTACTACATTCCACGTTCAAGTCCACGGCCGTGGAACCATGGTTAGGAAACGTGGTTCATTCCAGTAACTTCTACGGCCGTGGAAGACATGGTTCAAACCGTACTACTTTCCACGCTCTAAATTACGGTCGTGGAACCCTTCCACGACCGTGATCTTGGCGATCTTTTTCGCCACACTTTAAGCCACGATCTCCTACGCAATTGGGCCGGGCCGATATTTTATCTTGCCCTATAAAAGGATGGACGAAGAGAGATTCCGTCACCTCTGCTTAGACCTTCGCTTACGCATAGACGCTTGCGCTTGGAATTGCCCTAATTTCGCATTTGGCGCCAGTGTGTTTGAGAGATTTTGGCGCATCGCTGTTGTGATTTCCGGATTGACGGAAGATCGAAGATTCGGAAGATTGTTTGTAAGAAGATATCCCTTCTTACTTAGGTTTGATTTAGAAGACGGATTGACATCCCGTTCTTCCTTCTTATCTAAGATTGTGATTGTTTGTTCTATTCCGAATTTAGTGATGATTATTGTTCTTAGTTGTGACTTTGAGATTGATTTGGAAGTTATTGAAGGTTTTCGGAAGTTTTCATCTTTCAATCTTTTAAACCTTGAATTTGATATCATTATGACTATTGTTGGCTAAAACTCCTTAACAATTCTAAGGTGAAGGGTTGATAGTTGTGGCTTAGATGATGATAGATCGATCGTAAACAGATTGGACCCTGAGAGTTAGAGGGAATCGCCGACGAACCCTAAATTACGGTCTGTTCTTGAGTCCACGACCGTGGAACCTCAAGAACTAACCGTGATTTCCCTTAAGTTTACGAACCTGCTTTTACTTTAATCCAAAGTTAAAGATTTGCTTTAACTTAGTCTTGGCTTGCCTTTTCTAGGTGGTAGTGAAGCCTCAACAACCTCTACCCCGATTGTGAGTGTTACAACCTTAATCGGTTTAGTTAGTCTTGATCCTTGGATTACAAGTTTGGGTATTCGACATTAATTCTTACCTTTAGAACCTTTCTATATTGAAGCCTCAACAACCTTTATAGAGAGTGTCTTGTAGGTGGGTCATATAAGGTTTTTGGAACTTCACCGTACGATTACCTTACATTAGTATACCTTTGCATATCTAAACTCTGTCCTTATATCATTAGTATATCTTGAATCGATTGTCACAGCTGGATTCCTGGATCTTTAGGATTGTTGTTTTCCCAATAATTCACAAAGCTCTTACATTTACTCGCTTGATAATCTGCAATTGAATTTGTTCCCACCCAAATCCCTGTGTTCGATACTCTGGAATTCTTGCTTAACTATATCGATCCGTACACTGCGGGTTCGCTTGCTTGATTTCTAGTTTTATAATTAAAGCTTATTTGCACGCACGCTAAGTGGCGAACATTACGCCAAACTATGAATCCTTCCTTCCTTGATCTTCAATCCTTCAATCCTTCCTTCAAACTTCCAGAAAATCTCCCTAATTGTTGGATGCTCTCAGCCTCTAAGCATGCCTTTCACTTGTGGAAAATCCAACCCTTTATATAGGAGAATTATCTTCCAAAGATAATAATATCTTAAAAAGATAATTTCCTAGAAAATATATTCATATCTCTAAAATAGATCTCCCAAAAATAATATCTTCCTTCCAGAAATCCAGCCCAAAAATATAAGATATATTCTTTCCAAAAATAAAATATCTCAGCCAAAAATATGATCTCGCCGGTGGCAGGGTGTTCACCTCGGTCGGGACGCTCCTCAAGATCACCTCGGTCAAGGTGACACTGTAGCTGATCGAGATGAATCTCAATTGAATGTGAAATCTCTCAAATCTTGTCCAAAGTAAATCTTCTTCATTAATTCCATGCTTCCTGAGTTCTTCCTTAAGCTCCAAAATGTATCTCCAATGACTCCTTAACTCCTTAGCTCCATTTCAATCCAAAACGTGCCATTTTACCTACGATTACAATGAAACTAGGTGTAGACCTCGATTCCCGCAAAGGTAGATCAAACAACAATATAATCACATAATGTACATCCATACATGCAGATTTATGAAGATAAAACGTCTAAACAAGTCCCAAAATATAGACTATAATACATGCTATCAGGACTAACCCATTACTATCCGAAATTGGGAAAATGATTCCCGCATCTAGCAATTTTAAGATCTCTTTCTTGACTACCTCTTTCATAATAGGGTTCAATCTTCTTTGAGGTTCAATTGAAGGTTTATGGTTGTCTTCCATCAAGATTTTATGCATGCACAAGGATGGTTTAATGCCAACTAAGTTATCAATGGTGTAACCAATAGCCTTCCTATGCAATTTCAATTCATTCAACAATCTATCAAGCTCATCATCATTCAAAGATGCATTCACAATCACGGGATAAGTAGAATTTGAACCAAGGAAAGCATACGTTAAATGAGAAGTGAGAGGTTTGAGATCAAGTTTAGGAGGACCTTTATCAGATGTATGTGATCCATATAGCTCCACATTGGATGAATCCAAAGCCATTGAAGACTCTCTAAGACTCCTTGAAGCTTTATCAATAACTAAGGGACTTTCTAGAGAAACCACGGGTGATCCCACGGCCTCTGGCATAACCCCGGGCGTGATTTTGGAAAAGCTGGCACAATTGGACACTACAGAGAGTTCCACGGTCAAAATTACGGTCGAGATTCTGGGCCCCAGGCCGTGGTTCTCTCTGTTCTTCAGCACTCCTACGTGCACTTTAATTTCAACACTTGTCTCCTTTTCTAATGCATCAAAAGCTCAGATTTCTTCGTTGCAATCTTCCTCAACTCCTTCCTCCATGATGCTCATGATAAGAACCATTTCTAATGGATCCTTGATTATTATTGAGCTCACAACTTCCTTAGATACTTCTTCCTCGACAATGTTGAAAACGTCTTCACCAAGGGTTGGTCCCTTCATCATTGTGGACAACTTGAACTTGATGTTTTCTTCTCCTATGTTGAAGGAGAGGATCCCATTTTTGCAATCCACTAAGTATCCGGATGTGGCTAAGAATGGCCTCCCTAAAATGATAGGAACCGGGTAGTCCGCCGGGATGTCCAAAACAACGAAATCGATTGGCACATAGAACTTCCCAAGATAATCGGTATGTCCTCTAGGATCCCTATGGGGTGAGTAATTGAACGGTCCGCCATGTAGAGGGTCATATTGACCGGCTTCGGTTCTCCTAGCCCAACCTTATTGCAAAGTGCAAGCGGGATAATGCTTACACTTGCTCCAAGGTCACATAGGGCCTCATATTGCACTTCTCCAACTCCAATTGGCACACAAAAAGACCCGGATCTCTCATCTTAGGAGGCATCTCCTACCTAATGGTTTGTATCAACTCGGAAGATCTCTTTGTCATCCTCACTTCTCCATACTCCTCCAACTTTCTCTTGTTGGAGAGTATCTCCTTCAAAAACTTTCCATAGGCCGGCATACCTAGAATTGCATCCATGAACGGAATGTTAATATGTAATTTAGACACGAGTTCAAGGAATTTACCGAAATGTTTATCCAAACGAGCTCTTGCTCGTGATTGTGGGAATGGTAGTGGTGGCTTGTATGGAGGTGGTACCACATATGTTGGCTCATCATCTTTGCTCTTGCCTCCTTCTTCTTGCAATGGTTCTTCCTCCACTACTACTTGCTTTCCCTTGTCATTCTCCCTTGGTGAGGGATCTTTCATGCTCAGCCCACTCCTTGTGTTAATGGACAAAACTTGGCCTCTTGGATTGTCCTCGGTCCTTCCGGGAAGCTTTCCCGGATCCCTTTGTGCTTCACCCGCCTTTTGGAACACTTGTGCTTCTAGCGCCTTTTGAGCCTTCGAAATGGATGTCACCGTGCTCTCAAGTCCACTCAACCTTCCTAGAAATTGTTCAAACATCATTTCGGTCCTATCCTTTGGAGGTTGAGCAAAACCGGGTGGAGGCTCTTGTGGAAGCGGGAGGGTTCAAGGTACCATCCGGGTTAGAATAGGAGAACCCGGGATGGTTGTGATTTGGCCGATAATTGTTGTATTGCCCAATGTTGTTGTTGAGGTTCCTAGGGCCTTGATAATTGTTGAAGTTACCCTTTCCCGTGTAGTTAACATCCTCCTCTTTGGAAGCCAAATTGGCTTGCACTTGCACTTGAGGACTTGCTTGATTCTTTAAGGTTGTGGTACACAACTCCCTCAAGGACATAAGCTCATTGTTGATTGCATCAAGTTTGTAATTGCTCATGGTGACTTCACTTACTTCATATACTCCCGGTTTCCTCCCATCACTCTCAAGCCTCATCCACATTCTTCTCAAAGAATGTTTCTCCGGAAAGTGATTGGAGCTTGAATTGACTATCCTGATCAAGCCCCTTGAAATAAATCTCCAATAGCTCTATCTTTGGTATCCCATGGTAGACAATCTAGGAGGAGGTCTTTGAACCTCTCCCAAGATTTGAATAGGCTCTTCTTATCCTTCATCATGAATGCATTGATCTTCCCTCTTAGCTCGGTTGTCTTGGAAGGTGGGAAGAACTTTCTTAAGAACTCGGTTGTCATCTCCTCCCAAGTACCCACACGTCCTAGTGGAATGGATTGGTACCAAGCCAAGGCTTTATCCTTAAGTGAGAAGGAAAAAGCCCTAAGCTTGTGGTTGTTGCTCTCCAATCTAGTTGGCCTTAGAGTCTCCATCAAGATCTCATAATTCATCAAGTGTTGATGAGGAGACTCTCCTCCATCCCTCCAAATTGATTGTGCCGGATCATTTGTAGCACTTGAGGGCGGAGCTCGTAGTCATGGGCTACGGGATCTCCTAAGTTTACACCCGGATGGTACACTCTTTGGGATGGATCCATACGTTTCCCTAGCGTTTGTGGCTCCTCAATGATGATCGGCTCAAACCGAACATTGACCTCCGCCTGCGGTGGTGGTGGGGGTTGTTGACGATTAAGCTCCCTTTGCATAAGAGCTTGCCTAATCTCTTCAATTTCCCTCCTAGTTGCTTCTTGCCTCTCATTTGCAAGTCTCCTCTCATTCTCCAAGGCTTCATCCCTTAGCCTAATTTGCTCTAAGGCATCATTCAACTCAGCTTGAAGATCTCTTCCGGCCATCTCCTTATTCTTCTTAATGCTCTTGGATCTAGTCTTAAGGGTTTTCTCCGGTTCGGGATTGAATGGAGCTAAATCCTCGCCATGAGATCTTCGCATGCACCTAAAGAGTGAGAGATGTCCTGAAAATTCAAAGAAACAAACCAAACAAGATCAAAAGCAACAAGAAAGACCTACAATATACACAATCACACACAATGGTTCAATTTAGACCTAGTCCCCGGCAACGGCACCAAAAACTTGTTACGCTAAAAAGTGTATAGCACAAAAGTCTTACAATTTATAACTCGATATAATTTCCTAACTCCTAACGAACCCACAGCGTATGGGTCGTTTTGTAGCAAGGATAGTATTCCGAGGTCGAACACGAAGACTGAGGTGAAATCAAATCAAACAAGTGATCATGGATAGTGCAAGTCTAGTCTAAGAAAAGAGAAAGAAATAAAGAAATGAAAATCATGATATTTTTGGTTGGGTTTTTGTGGTAATCAAGAAAATTCACAAATCATGCAAGATTATTAATCAAACAAACAACTCAAGCTAGCAACACAAACAAGCAACAAAAACACAAGATATGTGATCAAAGAGAGAAAAAGCGGATTCTAGGGGTTAGGACTTCCGGTTATGGCATTGGACTCAAGCTTCTAATCAACCTTGGACAAGTTACGGTATGTTGGAAAAATGGTGTTTCTCAAATGGGATCAATCACCGGGTAGGTCTCATGGTCCACTAATCCCGCACCTAAGGTCCTATTACCGGGTAAGTCTCTAGGAGCCTAAGGTTGGGAATTCTACACAAACCGGATTGCTATCTAGGGGTCAAACCTCTCCTTACCGGGTAAGTCTCAGGAAGGCAAGTCCTAAGCATCAATCCTAGCACACTCAGTCCAATAGGGGCTTGTGAGGCTCACAACTACCTAGAGTTCATCATCCTTGGTATCTAAGATCGAGAATCACCGGGTAAGTCTCTTCCCTCACTTAGATTGCTAGCATTAGGTCACCCTAGGCTAGATTATGCTTAACAAACTCTAGGATTTCAACAATCTAATATCCTAACATTCAGATTCATCAATACAAGCACAACAGGACAAACCATGGCCTGATCATACAGAACCACGGTCGAGATTTCACAAGAACAGGCCGTGGTTTTCATCAGAGGTTAGGTTCGAGCAAGCAAATCATCCAAAGGTATATTCAATTATATTCTATCATAGTCCAAGCCATAAAAATCAATCCATTACCCTAGAATCACAACTATTTAGCCAACAACATGCATTTTAAAAATTAAACTCAACAAGCAAACATTCATGAATTCCATAGCAAGAAAATGAAATGAAAGTGAAAAGAAACAAGTAGTCTTAATTGGATATGAGATTAAACAAGACTTACAACCCTTCAAACACAGCTCCAAAACGTTCCTTACAATGCTTTCAAATGTTCTCAACAAAAGTCACTCAAAAATCACTCAAAAGTTCACTCTAAATCTCTATCTTGATGTGTTGTTCTTCCTCCAAAATGAGAGTGTTTTTTCTTCTCCTCCAAGAATTCCCAATGTGGATAATGATGATGTGTGAGAGAATATGGGAGAATCCCTTAGCAACAGCCTGCAGGACCACTTATATTCTCCACCAAGAGCAAGGGTCGGGCAAAGAGATCGTGGGACACGTGTCAAAGTTGTCTAGAGAAAACCACGTCCAAAACTATGGTCGATATTTTTGCCTCTGGGCCGTGGAATTCCCTGTTCAGCTCTCTTTGGATTATTAAGCCATGAGTTGGTGCAAGGCATGCACCAACAAGGTCCTATGTGTTCTCCTTTGCTACTAGCTTGCTCCTTATAGAGTCCGAATGTGTGTCATCACGATAAATGATCCTCGAATGTATCGATTAAGCTCCAAAAGCTCCCCAAAATACCTACAAAACTGACAAGAGTTCGTGTAGACGTCTATTTCGACAATATGCATGAATTAAGCGTAAACGTCATGAATTAATGTCAAACCATGCATGAATAACGGGAAAAACTATCTAAATGAATGTCTAAACTAACGTCATAAATCATGTCATCATGCTTCTTCGGGCTTGTTCCGGTGTGTCCCGTCTTTACTTCGATATGCGGATTGCTCCCCCCTCTCATTTTTCCGAGGCTATGGGGGTCTTTGATCAGGCCCTTCGTTGTTCTGTTGAGTAGATTGTCACTGATTGAGGGGTTGGTTTTGGCCCCCTTCAATGGCATCTCTCTACTTTGCCGATTAGTGACGGAGGGCTTGGTATTCTTTCTTGTGGTGATACTTTGCATTTTGCCTTTCTACCTTCGAGATCTCAGACTCGTAGCTTGTAGGATGAGATCTTGAGGCTTTCTGGTATTTCATGCGATGGAGTCGCTTTTGAGACGGTTGCTGCTTGTTGGGTCAACTTCTGTAAAGACTACGACTTCGACGTGACTGTGATACGCCCAGCCCCCATTTAATGAAGAAATTTGTTGGATGTTATTACAATATCGTGTTTAAGGGTATTCTGGGGGACTTTGACCTTACGGTTAGGTAGAAGGCCTTAGTTGAGAGCTTGAGGCTACCCCTGGCTCAGCAATGGCTTAAAGCGGTCCCGGTTTCTGGTCTTGGTCAGTTTATGAACTCAGCTACCTTTCGGATCGTCGTTAAGTACCGCCTGGGGATCGAGATGTTTAGGGAGGGTTCGAAGTGCCTTGCTTGTGAGAAGGGCATTTTGGACGCTTACGGTGACCATGCTCTTGCTTGTGCTGCACAGGTTGGTATTAAGCACCGGCATAACATGGTGCGTGATATCATTTTTGATGAGTGTCTTAAGATTGGGATGTATGTTCGAAAAGAGGTTCATATTGGTATGGTTGATGGTGGTGGTGGGGAGCTGCGCTTAGCCGACATCCTTTTCTATAATTGGTTTCAAGGCAAAGACACGTGTGTTAACATCACTGGTACATCTCCTTTCTCTTCGCCTGGCCTTTCTAGCTTCATTCCAGGTTAAGTTGTGAGGGTCGCTGCCGATAACAAGAGAAAGAAGTATGCGGAGGTTTGTATCTCCATGGGGTATCACTTTCTTCCTTTTCCTTTTCCTTTTCCACGTTTGGCGACCTGGGTGACGACTCGGTGGAACTTCTTAAAAGGTTGGGCTCGGTTGCTAAAGAGTTGCCCGAATATAGCAGGAGTACTTGCTTTATTATGACTAGGATTGTGTTTACCATTCAGAAAGGATGTGGGGCCCAACTTGTTAGTCGGCTCCCATCCAACGGCATGTAATGTGTTTTACCTTCGACGATAATAATAATAATAATAATAATAATAATAATAATAATAATAATAATAATAATAATAATAATAATTATTATTATTATTATTATTATTATTATTATTATTATTATTATTATTATTTAATGTAAATCAAAATTCAGTGTTGCTTGATGTGGGGGTGTCACGTGGAAAATTTTGATGTGGCTTAATATAGTGATGGATGTGGTCTTATACACTTTTATTTTAGAATTGTATTAGTTTTAGTATCCGTATGTTGTGCGGAATTATTTTAATAATTATAAATAGTATCATATTTTCACTCGTTTGGAAACAAGTTTACAAACAAATTAATTTTGTAAATTATTCTTTCATGATATTAAAGAGTGCCCACCAAAAATAGATTAATTTGTTGGGAAAATCCATAATATACTGTAACAAATATTTATTAGAAGTTACTTTAACAATTTAAAGGTGGAATGTTAGTTTGAATTTTTTTGAATAGATTTGCCCATTGATCATCTGTTGCTGTAGATCGATCGAGATATGGCCGATCTTGTTTTGTAAAGGAAGATGGGGTCGAGTTGGTCGATGTATTGGCATGTGCGACTTGCATCGCATTGCTCATGACATCCGACTATTTGGGGAGAGAGTTACGTTTCCTCTCCTTGGTTCTCTTGAGATCGATAAGCTCGGATGGTCCGAGAGATCATATTTGTTTGTAATTCGGGGGACACCATTAGAAATTGGGTTTGGGATTTAGCAGCAACTGCTATGGAATTGGTTCTAAAAACGAAGGTGATAATCAACCAACGAGTTTCGATCTCCTTGAGTTTCAGCATGAGGAAGAAAATAAGAGTTGTTTTAAGTGATATAAACAAATACGATGGAGAATAATCTCTTCAACAAACTATTAAAAAAGAGGTCCTACCGGGAGTCGAACCCAGGTCGCTGGATTCAAAGTCCAGAGTGCTAACCACTACACCATAGAACCACTTCGTGTTCTAATTCCACACTAACTGTTCTTGTTTCCTGTACGACCTTGTCCGTATCCATACGGGTCGGGCTGGGTGGGTACCGTTTTATTTTGAAAAATGAAAAACAATATACATATTAAATATAAAATAAATAAAATTATCATACATAATTCAAAGTAGTTCAGTGGTATTGGAGATTTGAATTTTGGGTTGAGGTCTCATGTTTGATTCACACAATCTACTTTTATATTTTACATATTTAACTTTTTAAAAACTAAAAATAAAATGGGCTTTTAAACCCAACTTGTTATCCGGGCGGATTTAGAGAATATATGTCATCTGTTCAATTTTTCGGACGGATTAAACCGTGTCTGTCAAGGTCTAGTAATATCTTATTACGAGATAAATGATCTCAATAAGCACGATAAGTTTTTAGAAAATAGTGTTGGATTTATGAATAAAAAGTGTTCAAAATATCTTCCAAAAAAATTTATTTAATTTATTTTGTTTTTATAATAAAATTATGTTTCAGAAGGTTATCATGATATTTACTACATCTATTTGTAGAATATTGTATTTCCAAATTGGTTTAAATATATTATTTTTAATAGGAGGCAAATACCAAGTTCATTAATTAAAATATTATATTATTACATTAGTTGGGATCTCTATATGATCTACCACAAAATTAAATGACTGATTATGAAAAATATATTAAGAACGTTACGGTGAGCTTTACTACAAACTTTAGATATAACTCGATGGGAGTGGTGATATGGAGATTAAAATGAGCACCGTTGAGTTGGGAGTGATATTTTTATGCCTACACATATGAGAGAAAGCTTAATAATATCCATTTTATTTGTATCTATTATTTGAGCATATAGTGTAGAATTGCATCATATAATAGTAGATTTTTTTTTATTTTATGGTTTGGATATCTACTCATGTTTTTATTACATTGTAGGCATTTTAGTCATTCCAAGAGCTAAAAATGGAGCTATTATCAAAAGAATGTTGGTTACACACGAAGGTCCTCCTTGTGATCATGGAAGTTGAGGTCAAGACCAAAAGTGATTGAGATTCGAGAGTAAAGAAATGAAGACCGGATCGATTGAGAACCAAGAACTAAGGAACCAAGTCAAGAATCTCATCAAGACTGTAGAATTATCAACAAGAAATCTAGTTTTACTGAAGTCGTACTCGTGGATTTTCTAGTTTTACTGAGGTTCTTGACTTTCATGTGGATTCTAGTTTTACTGAGGTCAAGACCAAAAGTTGTACTCCTTGTGAACCAAGAACTAAAGTCGTACTCGTACTCGTGGATTTTCTAGTTTTACTGAAGTCGTACTCCTTGTGATCATGGAAGGTGGACTTTCATGTGAACTACAAAGTTGTAGAGTTTTGAAATACCTTCAAAAGTCGTACTCGTAGATTTTCTAGTTCCAAACACATCAACAAGAAATCTAGTTTTACTGAAGTGTCGAAATGTTGTCAACTACAATCTCCATGATCAAATCGACCGACCTAGACCCACAAATCGGCCGATCTACCCCAATTTCCAAGCAAGTGGCATCTCCTCCGAGACGAAGTGTTATGTACATATTGTCTAGTTTATGAAGGATCGGTCAATTGACTTCTAATGATCGGCCAATTTGAAATGTTTTGTCTCTGTTTTGGAAGATTTATTGTACCTTTCTTTCTCTTTTTGTCCTTTTGTTTTGGAATACTTTTTAGCTCGTCCGTTTGGACGTTTTTATCTTTTATCCTTAGAGATAGGGTTTAGTAGGATTACCCTCTTATTCTAGGAGGATTATGTTAGATATTGCCCCTATAAATAAGGTTTTTCATCCATTAGTTTGATTATCGAATTACAATCTAGTTTATTATTCAGTTTAAGGTCGTTGTCAATAGCATAGAAGAAGACTGGATCGATTAGTCCAAACTCTATAGAAGATCGCCCGATCAGTCCCGAGTGATCAGTGGACTTGTTTGGGATGGTCTGATAGGTCTTGATTCGCCGTTTCAATAAAGAAAGATGGTTTTTGAAGTATGTTTTTTCAAAATATCGTTATTTTAGGGTCTAAAGATCCCACCTTGCGTTGATAGATTCTATGATGTTCATGTTGTCTTTATCCTTATTAATATACGTCTTAATTCACATATTATGGTAGTTTAGAGTTTTTCTATAGAAGATGCGAAAATTGCATATAAAATTATGGCCAAATTAGCTAAGTAAGCCTTTTTGAGAATTCTTTCTAGTATTAGGCTCATGGTATAAATATGTTTAGTAAATGTACTCCTAATCAAACCCCTTATCTTCCAACTTGAATTTAATGAAAGTGATAAAAATTGAAGGGGTACACAAACCTAATAAAAGTAGAATTTGGCCTTTTTAACCAAATTCTTTCTTGTTGTAATTTGATTCCTTTTGATCTCTTTGTTCGGGAATGAAATTTCATGAATTTAATTATTTATGAAATTATATAAATCTCATAATATCAACTATATATATTTGAAAGAATTTGGCCTACTAGGCTCTTTTTGGTTTTTGTTAAAGAAACTATATCCCATATTTTTTTTACCACTTTTATTTAATGGTAGGTAAAAATAATTAACCCTTCTATTTTAAAAAAAAAAATAATTGATGTTTGTTATTAGTTATATAAGTGTAAGTTTTAAATTTTAATTACTGAATATGTTTTTTTTCTTTTTTTTCTTTTATTTTTCTTTTTTATTTTCTTTATTATTTTCTTTATTATTTTCTTTTTTATTTCTCATTCTAGAAAGTTTTCATACCATAATTTCTCATACCAAAATTTTTCATACCAGAATTTTTACCAAACATTTCTCATACCAAAAGTACATACCAGAAATTGAAAAACAACACCATGAATCGAATCAATGATCACACACGGCCCATGTTTTTCCACTTCTTCACGTGCTTGAGACACCCTATAAGGAAATCTTGGACTGCCACCAAATTGATTTAAAATTACATAACCATTCATATCCCTTGATGTACAGCCTCATTTAATTATTTTTCTGGTAATCAAGCACAGCAAGCAAAACAGATTAATTCACTTGGTTTCAATTTACATTAAACTGAGAATATGTTTTCTAATAAGAGCTATTAGGCAGGAGTGTACATTTTAGATGTTAAGTCCAGGAATTTGAGCATTTGCATAAGATGATCAAAAGAAAGTTAACTTGCATATTTGAAGTCATGTCGGAAAAAATTGACATGTTCAAGACAAGTGTGAAAAATTACCTCAATTGTAACTTTATGATCCAGATCCGCAAATCTTGGAGGTGTATAATCCATTGGCTTAACCACTTTAGGCGGTATCTAGTCAAGGTCCCATGAGACAAATAATACATCACCATTCAGGTCACATCCTGAGCATTCATTGGCTTTAAACGATCTAGATCTAGATCTAAACGATAAACCAGAAGAGGAAGAGGAATCGGAAGAGGAGGAAGAGGTCGATGGCGTATGCGACGAAGACGTGGATGAAGATGGAGGAGGAGGCGACGTAGAAGAATCGGAAGAAGGCGGCGGCGGAGATGACGAAGACGAAGACGATGGAGGAGGAAGACGATGAAGGAGGAGTGACGACAGTCGTGGATGCCGGAGGAGGAGGGGAGGTCATTCTTCTGGGTTGAAGTTGAGTCGGAGAAGCAAGTATGAAAAGGGTCGTCAGGAAGAAGATACAGGGAGTTTTTGGCGAGTTTGAGAGAAGATGAGAACAAGCGACTGCTAGGGTTTTTACAGCAGTAAATGTAATACCCGAAAATTTTAATTTACGTTTAATACCCAATCAAACCAGATTCCGATCCGCCGACTTTTATTCTTTTAAATAAAATAAAACTATATTTAATTTCTATCATTTTATGTGACCATAATTCACATAAAATGATAAATCCGGGAAATTTTAATTCCGTTTAGTCCGAATCAAACCTGTTTTTCGATCCGTTGATCTTTCCTAATTCTACCTAGGGTTGTACTAAATACATTCTATCATTTTATGTACTCTTTTAGTCACATAAAATGATGAATTTTATCAAACCCTAATCTAATTCATATCTACTTCTTTAGATAAGACCATGACAAAGTTGTGACAAGGCCATGACGAAGCCCGATAACATTGTGACAAGGCTAGACAACATGTGACAGCCCACCTTCCCCTTGCTCTCTTCCTTGGCCCATGTTGTCTCATCCCACCTCTCTTTCTTTCCTTGTTGTTGGCCCATCCCCTGACTTCTGGTACACGCTCCTAGCCAGAAGGCCCGTCGAGACAATGGCCCAAAGAGCGGATAACCTACTACTGCCTTACGTGTGCTGAGCTGGAACGAATGAAGATCTTGGTGTAACGCTTCCGCAGATCCCGCAGCAGATAATACACTTTCCATACAACAACTACACGCCCCGATTCTCGTCCACATTCAGCGTTGCCTCCGCTCCTTCCTTCAGGGTTGTTTTCTTCGATCTTCACCTCTTCAAACGAACCACTGCCCACCGGTTGTCCTCGCAGCAGTTGGAGCTTCTGCACACGACGCCCTTCTGCACACGACGCCCTTCTACACGCGGAGCCCTCTGTATAGGTGAGCCATTTCCTTCCTTCTCCTATATGTTCTCCCTCTTCCTCTCTTCTGCATTTCCTTGCTGCTGAACGGGGATGCTTCTCTACAGACCCTTCTGGACCGACGCCTCGCCCAGCCTTCTGCAAACCTTGACCACCGGGACCTTACCTCAACATTTTGTTGCATCGACGCCACTGAGGACTCTTATGTCGCCTTCGATCTCCACTCCACAGCAATCGGCCAGAACCAGGATACACTGAAGCACAAGGTAACATCACCCTTCCCTCTCCCTAGCCTTCGTAGTATGAGTGGCTCGAGTATAACCTTCTGTGGACACAAGCTCGATTCACGTAACACCCAAGAAAACTGCTGACATCGAACACAGGACTAGTGACTTCCCAACCTTGAAACGAACCACTGCAGGTGAGCCTTGCAACTATAACCTCTTGCTTCTGTTTTAAATTCCAAAATTTTGTGATGAGTAGCTATCTTTACGGCTAGATTTCGATGCCTTAAACTAATCTTTCACCGTTCAATTTTTAGCATGATATAGAAGGATATACATAGTTTAACATATCAAAAGTTGAGACCGATCCAATGGTCGGATCTGGATCTATAGAAGCTCAAAGTAGGTTAGTTGAGTTGTTTGGGAAAGAACTCAAAAATTGGCTAAGTATGGACTTCTGGATTTTGGAACCATCTTTGGAGATTTTTGTAGGAGTTGTTGTTGAGTGTTTTTGAGAGATCTTTCCTCCTATGAGTAGTATGCATATCATAGAGAACCTAAACATTTGTTTCGGAATTTTTATATTTTTATCCGAGCCTCGTATCTTAAGTAAAAGTCGAAACTTATCGACTTTTTGTGAAAATTAAGAATGGTGTGCAACTCTTATAAATCTTTAGCAACTTTTCCGTGAGAACGAGATGGTGGATATAGGTTCCAAAGGAGAGTTTGAAACTAGGTTATAGAAAATTCTGAAGTTTCGGGACCAGGGGTAAAATGGTCATTTTACCTTAGGAGGGCATTTTTGTCATTTTCTCTTGATGAGTTTGTGCATCTTAGAAGTTATAGACTTCTAAGAGGATGGGATGTGATTGGTGATCCACGTGCCTTGTATGACAGGCGTCTGAGTTTCTACGGTTGCGGACCGAGTTGAGATTTAAAGAGTTGTAATTTGATTCAGGTAAGTCCTTGCGACTTACTTAGCCAGTTTCTGGATATTAGTTGAGTGATAATGGTGGTGTGTGTGCAATGTGTATGATAATAGTGATAACAACTTGTTAGGACGACCGTTGTTATTATGTGTTAAGGCCCAAGTGTATGTATAACGGGCCGTGACATCACTGCCCAGCTCTGTTAGGAGACTGGGAGGTTCTCTATACCCAGACCATACAGGTACACGGTGAGATGCATCGGATCCACTCCTGATGGGTACACGAGGGCGGAGGCGAGGTTTGGGAATCCCTCGTGTCACAAAATAAGTGTCATTAGAGTGAATGACTTAACTGAAGATAATAAATGGATTGTTTGAAAGCATGATGAGTGTTTATTATTTTATGTGTGTATGTGCTATTATTATTCTCCTAATGTTTAGATAACTAGCTAATGGTTGTTTTGTTGTGTTTTTAGATTTACCGCAGGTTAGAACAACAGCTGAGTGATCCGAAAGTAGTGGTCAGCCGGGTCTCCGTACTCCTTAGAGTGGGGGTTTGGGTTGTTGCTTTGTTGTTCTTTCCTCTTGTTAAGACAGTTAGTCATTTCCGTCGTTTAAGTTTTATAGGTTGTTAGACTTTGTTGCTTTCATCTTGTTAAAAATACATTTTTATGAATTTCGGTTTTTCTTATTTGTGTCTTGTTGCAAGATCCTAGTAAAATTGTTGTCAAACTGAGGTCCGGACCCATTGTGAGGTCCTAACCAGTAATGCTCCGAGTTCTGAAAATTCGGGGTGTTACAACATGGTATCAGAGCTCTAGGTTGGCAATAATGGCACTTGAAATCCACTGAAAGACCGAATAAGTATTTAAGCAGAACCCGAAAAGGGATCTGAGTTTTAAAAAGACTTTTGGTTTTCAAATGCATGCATAGTCTGGTTGGGGATAGAAAGGTACGGCTGACCACCACTACTACCGCGGATCTCAGTATGCTTAGTAGGGACTCTAGGTTTTACTTTAGTTGGACTTATTAGCTTGTTTATAAAGATATGTGGTATAGATAAATATATGCCAAAGTTTAGTAGAAATTATAATTATATTATGTCCTTATCGGAGATAGCATCATGAGTTCCTCACCCCATTGACACATCTAAGTAGATTTCGAAGGGTGTCAACGTGAGGATTAGAATGCGCATCTTATGTGCATTAGGGTAGGCGAACGACGGACAACTCATTCGAGTTTGTTGAAGAATGTCGAGACGGAAAAGTGAAGCCTAAAAGACAACACCAACTACGATGACCAGAAGGGAATTCCGAGAAAACTCAATAGGATCAAATGAAGAATATACATGAGAGCAGTTCCAGCAACGCGTTGGATGACCGGCAAGTATACAAATTGGAGAGACAAACCATAGGTTCTTTCAAGAGGGTGTAAAACAACGTTGCAAACAAAGGGGATGTCTTCAGAAACACGCATAGGCATGAAGGTCAAGGTGAAATATAGTAGTGATCCAAACAAGAGGCATTGGATCTAAGCTTACTGACGGACCAGAAGGTGAAAGTTTGAGGCTAGAAGCAGAACGGAATATGATCACTCTTGACAAGCTACTTGCCGCCACAATCAAAATGGGAAACCGAGACAATCATAAGCGTAGGAGTCAAGATAAGATACATTGTTCATCCCGATACGAAGAATTAAAGAGCCGCAAAATGAAAGCTTACAGGTTTCTAGAGAGGGGAAGGCCGATTTCACCAGCAGGGAAACGGTGTGTCCTCCAAGAACACACAAGAATTTCAACAAGGATCGAGATGCAACAAAGACCGGATCTCTATAAAGACGGAAGTACAAGCAGCACCCCAAGGAAGGAGGGTGTAAAAGAACGGTCTCGGGGGAAAAGAGGATCTCTAATAACTTCTCACTCACGAAGGGATTTAAGTTAATAACACGAGCGGGTCATAACAGAGAACCGCAAGTGGACACTAACTCAGGTAAAAAGAATCATAGAGAAGTGCCTGCAAGTTACCGTAGAAGAATTGATAAGCCGTCGACAGAATACGAAAATACAACTAGACTCGTAAGAGTATAGTGCTCTTATAAGAGTGTGATTTGTAGAAGGAGCTAAAGGAGTATAAATGGAAGAGAATTATTTTCACCTCGTATATCAAACCTCAAAAGAGATAGAAGAAAAGTAAGTCTACGATCTTATAGAAGGTCAACTACAGACTAATTGGTAACAACAAAGAATTTACACGTGTTGGCTAACTAGTGATGGTTGGTTGACAGATAAGAAGAATAACTACAAGGTTATAAAGGAAATTTAACGATATCTGGTGAATTTCTTCCAGAGATCAACGACGAAAAATGTGAAGTTAAATCAATACAAGTACTAGTAGCCTTGATGGTAACATTGAATGAGTCCAATATAATAACTCTAATAAAGAAATTAAAGAGAAGCTTTGGACGGTCGGTAATGACCATTGATAATAGTAATGGCGTAAAGAGAATTGTTTTCAGTAGTTACTTACTACTGATTAAGGAAAGATACATATCAAAGTTAGTATGGAGGGATCCCTGTAAGAAGAACTAGAAGATTAAGAAGAAACAAATGATTGTGGACATGTCTCAGGTCTTGGCATTCCACACAAGTTGGACTGATGGTGCTCCTCCGAGAAAAAAGTGAGGTCAAACTGTCTAGATTGACAGAGGAAGCCCTTGTGATTAAAGTTGTGACACAGAATAATTGAAATTGTAGAGGCGGCACAAACATAGAGAGTATGATTTACAGCCTTGGTGAAATGTATGATCGAGTTGTGAGGTGATTGCAGATGGAATCGGCATGTTGGCTAGAACATACATGAGAAGGAGTAAGGTTGAATGACTAAAGGTTTCTAACTAGATCCGATATTACCCCAATAAGATAATTACTGAAAGGTGTCTATATAAGAGTAATGAGAAATGGTGGTACTCCGATAAAAATTCAAGCTTGACTAATGGCATAAGAGTTGATAAAAGTAATAAGACCAACCAACGTGTTCCATAAGGCGTATACGAGGAAACACAAAGGGATTTAACTATCCTACTGGGGGGTAAAGATTTATAGAAGGTAAAGCGACACGAGCATAAGGACAACATAATAAATGCGAGTCGAGAACTTTGATTTTTGAGAAAATCATATACAACTGAGGTTCTTATGCAAATGGTACCGATAGGTGTTTAACAAAAGTCATACACATCAGACCGATAATGCTTAGATGGATAAAGAGTAAACCAAAAGAATAACTTAAATAGTAAGAAGGAAAATTGTGTATCAAAAGGCGAGTCTTGCTAAATTGGAATAAAGTGTTGAGATGAGGATGCCTTTGTAGAATCTATGCAAGAGCACAACGTAACTGAGGTTCCAAAATGAAATGAGTAGTAATGATCAACTGAAAGTTGAGACCGATTCCGGGGAGAAAATTGTTATAAGACGAGTCACCTAGTAGAAGAGTTCACAAGACAAGCTTGAGAGACCAAAAGAGATAAAATGTCGATCCGGATACGAGGGTCTAAGGTGCATGGACGGGATACCTACAATGGAGTGTAGAAGCAAAATGTAGACTTTACAAGTGTGGAGAGGTTTTGACCTTCTCAAAGATATAAACATTTGAAAAAAAAAATCGCAATGCCGGTATCAAAGAGTTGAAGCCCTATAGCGGAAACAACAAAGTTTCAGGAAGGCAATATTGCCGGTAACACTAGCGAAGGAATGTATATATGAGAACGGCCTTGGTGGACTCGAAAGTTCAAGGTAACCCTAATTATCACGGGACCTAAGTCATTAACACCGACGGTCCATGCAATGGGAACTGCAAGGGGGTGATAACTAAAGTCATCAGAACTACCAAGACACTTACCAGTTATCGTTGAAGACTTGGAATGACTATTTATGTCAAGATGAATGACCCAGTTGGGCTCGAGAAGTAGAATTAGCCTAAGGAAACAGAAGTGTGGAAGATAAAACGAATTAGCGAAGCATGAAAGGATTAATCGAGCAGGTGATGCTCACCAAGAATTTAATGCCAGTATAGGTATGAAAAGAGTAAGTCCGGGTATTGAGATAAGTCAATTATAGACTGACCAACGTCAACTGAGGACGTGTAAGTGTTGGTTGGTATTGACGAGTAGGTACCGTTAAGAAGAGACATTAGTGACTGCGGATTTAAGAGGTAACTTTACCGATGCCTTGGAGGATTCCCCAAGTAGGCAACGACAACCTTATGGGATGATCTAAGGATATGGAGAGAATCGGATTAGAGGTTGCTTACTGGTTGGTTAAGAACAGACTACGGTTGAGAAAGAGAGTAAGGGTCTGTTTGAAGAGGATCTTGCTAGTATTAGAAGGAAAGTATAGGCGGGAGTGGGGTAAATCATGTTGACCCTCATAAAGACGCCATTATGACTAATGGGTGTTACAACAGAAGCGTGGTAGGCCATAAACCACAGATGAAGAAAATCAGTGTAAAGTTAACTATGATTTCAAGTTAAGGAATTAGAGATCTATATGAAAAGGTCCACTTAGGTGTGTGATTTGTTTTGAGTTATATAAATTTGAAAGCTTGACAAGAAGTAGGTGAAAACCCATTAATTAAGGAACGATCCGGTTAGGTCACATTGAGAAAACCGGGCCAGGCGGTTTGAATTACAAAGAGCATTAGACACTTAGTAAAGTGCCGACAGAAGTTTAAGATCATTAGTTCAGAATCAAGTGGACCCAGTGGAAGGATAAGTTTTGGTTTGGTAGAGTCATCAAAAGAGCTATAAGTAAGTTTAGAAAACCAAACCGTTGAGAGAGTACCTACCGAATCCGAGACACGACATCAGCTATGAAGATCATAAAATTTAGCCGGTTCATGCTTTTATAGAGTTCTAGTGGTCTAGACGAGGAATCACTGAGCCTACTTAGAAAACGGAGGAGAGCATTAGAAATGGTTACCTAGAGTACCTTGCGGAATCAGCCGCTACTTCTATATCGACGAGATAGTACTCGGATGCTGTTTGTTTGATTTTTCATGTGTTACCTTGGAGTGAGTAATTGTATTTTACGTGATGTGTGCCTGAGTACGATGATTTAGTAGTTGCATGTTAGAAAACGGGACTTAAGGAAACAAAGTTATACAAAGAAATTTGTTTCAGTAGATACATTACTCTAAGTTTCGGGACAAAACTTATTTTAAGGGGGCATTGATGTAATACCCGAAAATTTTAATTTACGTTTAATACCCAATCAAACCAAATTCCGATCCGCCGACTTTTATTCTTTTAAATAAAATAAAACTATATTTAATTTCTATCATTTTATGTGACCTTAATTCACATAAAATGATAAATCCAGGAAATTTTAATTCCGTTTAGTCCGAGTCAAACCGGTTTTTCGATCCGTTGACCTTTCCTAATTCTACCTAGGGTTGTACTAAATACATTCTATCATTTTATGTACTCTTTTAGGCACATAAAATGATGAATTTTATCAAACCCTAATCTAATTCATAACTACGTCTTTTGACAAGACCATGACAAAGTTGTGACAAGGCCATGACGAAGCCCGACAACATTGTGACAAGGCTAGACAACATGTGACAGCCCACCTTCCCCTTGCTCTCTTCCTTGGCCCATGTTGTCTCAGCCCACCTCTCTTTCTTTCCTTGTTGTTGGCCCATCCCCTAACTTCTAGTACACGCTCCTAGCCAGAAGGCCCGTCGAGACGCTGGCCCAAAGAGCGGATAACCTACTGCTGCCTTACGTGTGTTGAGCTGGAACGAAGGAAGATCTTGGTGTAACGCTTCCGCAGATCCCGCAGCTGATAATACACTTTCCATACAACAATTGCACGCCCCGATTCTCGTCCACATTCAGCATCGCCTCCGCTCCTTCCTTCAGGGTTGTTTTCTTCGATCTTCAACTCTTCAAACGAACCACTTCCCACCGGTTGTCCTCGCAGCAGTTGGAGCTTCTGCACACGACGCCCTTCTGCACACGACGCCCTTCTACACACGGCGCCCTCTGTATAGGTGAGTCATTTCCTTCCTTCTCCTATATGTTCTCCCTCTTCCTCTCTTCTACATTTCCTTGCTGCTGAACGGGGATGCTTCTCTACAGACCCTTCTGGACCGACGCCTCGCCCAGCCTTCTGCAAACCTCGACCACCGGGACCTTACCTCAACCTTCTGCTGCATCGACGCCACTGAGGACTCTTCTGTCGCCTTCGATCTCCACTCCACAGCAATCGGCCAGAACCAGGATACACTGAAGCACAAGGTAACATCACCCTTCCCTCTCCCTAGCCTTCGTAGTATGAGTGGCTCGAGTATAACCTTCTGTGGACACAGGCTCGATTCACGTAACACCCAAGAAAACTGCTGACATCGAACACAGGACTAGTGACTTCCCAACCTTGAAACGAACCACTACAGGTGAGCCTTGCAACTATGACCTCTTGCTTCTGTTTTAAATTCCAGAATTTTGTGATGAGTAGCTATCTTTACGGCTAGATTTAGATGTCTTAAACTAATTTTTCACCGTTCAATTTTTAGCATGATATAGAAGGATATACATAGTTTAACATATCAAAAGTTGAGACCGATCCAATGGTCGGATCTGGATCTATAGAAGCTCAAAGTAGGTTAGTTGAGCTGTTTGGGAAAGAACTCAAAAATTGGCTAAATATGGATTTCTGGATTTTGGAACCATCTTTGGAGATTTTTGTAGGAGTTGTTGTTGAGTGTTTTTGAGATATCTTTCCTCCTATGAGTAGTATGCATATCATAGAGGACCTAAACATTTATGTCGGAATTTTTATATTTTTATCCGAGCCTCGTATCTTAAATAAAAGTCGGACCTTAACGACATTTTGTGAAAATTAAGAATGGTGTGTAACTCTTATAAATTTTTAGCAACTTTTCCGTGAGAACAAGATGGTGGAAATAGGTTCCAAAGGAGAGTTTGAAACTAGGTTATAGAAAACTCTGAAGTTTCGGGACCAGGGGTAAAATGGTCATTTTACCTTAGGAGGGCATTTTTGTCATTTTCTCTTGATGAGTTTGTGCATCTTAGAAGTTATAGACTTCTAAGAGGATGGGATGTGATTGGTGATCCACGTGCCTTGTATGACAGGCGTCTGAGTTTCTATGGTTGCGGACCGAGTTGAGATTTAAAGAGTTGTAATTTGATTCAGGTAAGTCCTTGCGACTTACTTAGTCAGTTTCTGGATATTAGTTGAGTGATAATGGTGGTGTGTGTGCAATGTGTGTGATAATAATGATAACAACTTGTTAGGACGACCGTTGTTATTATGTGTTAAGGCCCAAGTGTATGTATAACGGGCCGTGACATCACTGCCCAGCTCTGCCAGGAGACTGGGAGGTTCTCTATACCCAGACCATACAGGTACACGGTGAGATGCATCGGATCCACTCCTAATGGGTACACGGGGGCGGAGGCGAGGTTTGGGAATGTAACACCCCGAATCCGCGGGACTCGGGATGTCACATTGGGTTAGGATCTCACAATGGATCCTGACCCTAGCCTGACAACAAGTTCACTGGACCTTACAACATGGCACTGACAGATATAAAACAAATACATAAAATAGTATAAATTGTACAACCCAAAGTAAACAACAACATAGCCGAGTATATAAAACGACAACCTCACACAGGAGGTACAAAAGAACATCCTCACGAAGGAGGGGAACACAACAAACCCAAACCAACCACCTAATGTACGAGAGTCTTCGGCCTGTCACCCTGCCAGATCACCCAGTAGCGCCTAACCTGTAAATATCTACAACATGGTATGAAACCGTTAGCTAACCAGACATATATGAGGTAATGCATAAGCACAAGCACAATCATGAAAGATAAACATATCAGCATGATATCACACATTTACCCATTTATTATCTTTATATAATAACCATTCACACAAAAACCGTATATATATATATATATATATATAGATAGATGAAAGTATGTGACACGAGGACCGATACATCCCCGCCTTTGAGTACAATGTCCAGCTGTACGAGTATCGGTCACACAATCCGTGTACCCTATGGGAGTGGATTGCGCCCTTCCTGTAAACCAGTCTGGCCCGACATCAGAGAACCTCCCAGACTCCACGACGGGATGAAAGAGAAAGGTTATCACAGCCACGCAGTGGGGCAGTCAATAGAACATAGGTCGATAAAAACGACAACTCATGCTATCATAGCAAACATATAAAGCACACACCACTCATGCAAACACCCAATATAGGGATGGTAGCTAAGTAAGTCCTACGGACTTACCTCAACCTCGTACAATCACAACCACGATCAACCTCCAATCCTGAGAGGGACACTGCCTAATAACAAGGCATAAAGAGATATCAATACTCCTATCAATCAAAAAGGTCACATCTAGACCCAAGGGATCCATAAAGATTATAATCAATCTATAAGCCTCACAACCAACTAAACCTCAATATTTTAACATAACTCACAATTCCTCAAATCTCAAGGTAGTATCTAATCAACATTCCTCAATCTCAATTCTAATCCTAATTTAATTAATTAATTAGATTTCGCCAGAATAACGTTTTGCCCGCAGGCAATTTCTAAACCCCTTGTCATCAGATTTCATCAAACAAACAACCCATAATCACCAGAATAATATAACGACCATAATGGAATTTCGAATTGTCCTATTTGACAAGCCTAAAGTCAATTTAGGCCAAATCGCAGTACGGAAAACGAATAAATTCATAACTTATTCGTTACTAACCCGATTGACGATCTAAAAGAAGATTCGGAATCACAACGACGCAGGCTACGCATGGACAGCATCAAATTCATCGGAATCTGAGCGACGGAACCGTCCTGGTGACATATATGCTCGACCAGCCCTCCATATACTCGGAAATGCAAAAACTCGGTACCGTTATGAAGAGAATGAAGAGAGGAATCCAAAAACTCAAACGGAATTGAAATCGGATTAGAAACGGAGAGTAGATCTGAGTTTGAAGGTTGAGAGAAATCAGAGCTTTTACGAGAAAACGTGAAAGGAAATGAATTAATAAAGGATTTTCCGCTATTTATAGTGAAGACGATAATTAGCAAAGTCGATAATTATCCTTTAACCGATCCAAAGGCGGGTCGAACCTCCTTCTCCAAACTTACCGAGATTGGAATATTAAATCTGGAATATTGTAGGGATAATTATTCCACAACTGCCTCGGAAAACGTGTATTCCTAAGCCGTCTTTCTTAGCCGTCTTTCTTAGCCGTTAAGAAACAAAATAGCGACTCTTTTGGCCGTTTTGCCTCTCCATGTTATTTTATATCTAGAACATATCCGATGTCCTGATCATTTCTCTCAACTGCATTTTTATTAATTGGAGCTCCCAAATGCTCCAAATAACACCGGAGGGTAAAAATAATTACCCGGGGGAAAAAGTAAAAATTTCTCCAAACGTCCAAAATTACGCGAGGAACATAACGGTGGGACTCATACTCATCACTTGGGAAATCTTCGCAACTTATATGTCAATTACTATCAACGATTAAGTTAATCAACATTAATTAGAATTCGGAAATCCTAGCTATTACAGGAAATCCCTCGTGTCACAAAATAAGTGTCATTAGAGTGAATGACTTAAATGAAGATAATAAATGGATTGTTTGAAAGCATGATGAGTGTTTATTATTTTATGTGTGTATGTGCTATTATTATTCTCCTAATGTTTAGATAACTAGCTAATGGTTGTTTTGTTGTGTTTTTAGATTTACCGCAGGTTAGAACAGCAGCTGAGTGATCCGAAAGTAGTGGTCAGCCGGGTCTCCGTACTCCTTAGAGTGGGGGTTTGGGTTGTTGCTTTGTTGTTCTTTCCTCTTGTTAAGATAGTTAGTCTTTTCCGTCGTTTAAGTTTTATAGGTTGTTAGACTTTGTTGCTTTCATCCTGTTAAAAATACATTTTTATGAATTTCGGTTTTTCTTATTTGTGTCTTGTTGCAAGATCCTAGTAAAATTGTTGTCAAACTGAGGTCCGGACCCATTGTGAGGTCCTAACCAGTAATGCTCCGAGTTCTGAAAATTCGGGGTGTTACAGTAAAGGGGTACACTTAAAAATATAATCCAAAAAGCCTAGTTAGTGGTATATAAATTGAAAAAAGCCTACTTATCTAATTAGGGTGTTTTTCAGGTAAGACATATTATTCCGGTACGGTTGTGCGGCTGAACGTACAGCCGACACGTGTCCCGAATTTTTATTTTTATTTTTTTCTCTCCAGAAACGAGTGAGAGTAATAGTTCAAAACTTATTAAGGAATAGTTCATAACTTATAAAAGGATAGTTCATGAATTATAATAGAATAGTTCATAGTGCAAAATTTATAAAGGAGTAAAAGTAATAGTTCAAAACTTATTATGGGACAGTTCATGAATTATAATAAAATAGTTCATGAATTATAATAGAATAGTTCAAAGTGCAAAATTTATAAAGGAGTGAAAGTAATAGTTTAAAACTTATTATGGGATAGTTCATGAATTATAATAGAATAGTTCAAAGTGCAAAATTTATAAAGGATAGTGCATAACTTATAAAATGATAGTTCATGAATTACAATTGAATAGTTCATAACATATAAACAATTAATTTATAAATAATTTGATATAATATATTAAAAAGTAATAGTTCATGGATTATATGGGAATAGTTCAAAGCTTATAGGAGAATAGTGCATAATTTATAACATAGTAGTTCAAACAAATTTTCATTCGTTTATGGGGAAAAAAACAAACAAACATTCGTTTCGAAAAAAGGGAAAAAAAAAATTTCGGGACACGTGTCGGCTGTACCACATTAATTGAACCGTACCTGAACAAAAGCCTACCTAATTAACCCTAAATATTTTTGGTATAGTTAATTTCTTATAACTATATTTTAAAATTTTAATGATTCAACCAAAAATACAAAGTGTTGATTAAAAAATAAAATCCTAAAAATATTGATTAAGAGCTAAAAAAAATTACAAAGTAATTTAGCTCATTCAATATCAAATTGACTAATTGGTAATTAAAAGGAGTTAAAATTATGGGATTGGTTTCCTCTAATTATGTTGGTTTGATGGACACATAAAAAAAAAGATAAATGGATAATAAATTTCATTATTGGTGTGTTAATGGGGTTAGTGGGAGGTTAACTTTGTAACTCCCCTAACATTCAATCTATAAAAATACGATATTGCAGTGCAACGGAGGGATAGATTGAAAGTAAGTGAATTGAAGAAAGTTAAGAGAAATAGAAGCATTTAGAGTTGGAAACTAAAAACAAAACACAATACTTGCTCTTTCATTTGGAGATCAAGACTCAACAATAAGCATACTTATTTACTTGCTATCCTCCTTTTCAAATATTATCTTTGTTATTTGTTGACGTACAAATCAAGTGTTGATTCAAATGCAAGATGATTGAGCAAGGGATAGACTTTGCTGCTACTTGAATCGCAAATGGTTGTTGGTTTGAAAGTAATTGCACTCGGTCACCACACAAACCACTCGTGGTTTGTTAGAATCGAATGATTCCTCCGCTGCAAATCCGTAGTTGGTTGGATTCGATCGATTTCACCGCTATAACCGAGTCATTTGACCTCAATTTTGTTAAACACAGAAGATCGAAATATGGGTTTAGAGAAAATTGTCACTTTGATTCTTGACTGTGTTTTGACTACAATAAATTATCATGCAAAACAGATTGATTTCTAAAGGAATTGTGCTTCACTGAGCAAAGAAAGTTGAACGTTGGTTTGTTTTTATGCGAACTTTGAGGAAAAAGTTAATTTCCTGAGATGTTTGTTTTCTTTCTCTCATGTCCTCTCTAAATGACAGTAGCCATCAAGTTTGATTTGGCTTCTTAAAATAGAGTATTCTCTGCTTACAGTTTCATTCTTTTCTTCTCCATATTCAAATACACTATTATTGCATTATCAACCCAAAGCAAATGACGGGGTTCATGAAAATGATGAATAATAAAGGATTCTTATTTTATCTTCCAAATAGCTAACAAGAAATTTTTGGAGGAATAGAATTTATGCCGTAGTTGGCCTGAAAGTATATACTTTCTACCGCTACATCAAATTCGTAGTTGTTCCGAAAGTACTTACTTTCGATCACTATTCTAAACTAATAGTTATTGCAAAAGTGATCATATTCAAGTTTGGATTCGGTTAAAAACCACTTCCTTTGAGTTTATAAATTCACAATTCCTACACCCGTATAAAGAAGATTACATGGGGTTGAAACGTTTTTTTTGCAGGCTGAAAAAGAATGTTGTTTGTTTTTTGCAACAGCTTCAAGAATCAAATATATCTTCATCCTAAGGGATTGAAGTTCAAGTCATTAGATTAGTGGAATAAGTTATGTTTTAAACTTATTTCTACAAATTCAAAATGCTTGGTAACATATGTTTACTACTCTTTAAACGAGAATAATATATTTCTAAACTATAAAAGATAACCCAAGAAATAGTAGGGTTTTAAAATTTGAAAGTGAATTTCTACTGAAAATCATCTAAAATATGGTGGGGTTGATAGTTTACAAAAAAATAAATAAATATAGCCGCTACCGTCTCGAATTCGATTAAGAGAAGATTGGTGAAATAAGGCCCTTTTTGTTTAGTGTAGAATAACTAGGCCCCTAACAAAATCAAATTAAAAAATAAAGATAAATTAGGGATTTAATACTATATTAAGGATAGAAGATAGGCAGTTAATTGATATTCTGTTTTTAAAAACTGCCTAAAAATTTGAAAGAGAAAATTGGTGTAAAGGAGCCCTTTTTGTATCCATGATACAATCTAGGCCCCTCTAATTTTCTCTAAAAAAATAAAACTAAATTAAATTATAAAGAGGTTATTAATTGTGGGGACCACTCTAATTAAAAACATTCTCTCTCTTAATTAAGGAGGATAAATTACTATTAAAAATTAAAAAGATAAACTAAATTAAAAAGATAATTGAATATTAATTGTGGGGACCACTCTCATTAAAAAGATTCTCCCTTAATTAATATGGCTGTTTTTTAATTAAATAAGGAAAATGAGAGTGATTTCCAGAAATTCGGTACATAATTTTATGTACATAAATTCGCACGCAGATTATATACATAAATTCGCACGCAGATTATGTACATAAATTCGCACGCAGATTATGTACATAAATTCGCACGCAGATTATGTACATAAATTCGCACGCATATTATGTACATAAATTCGCACGCATATTATGTACATAACTTCGCACGCAGATTATGTACATAACTTCGCACGCAGATTATGTACATAAAATTATGTAATTAATTTTAATGCCAGCAAATAAGCGATTATTTAAAAAAAAAAGCAATGTTAATTAAGGGAGAGAATCTTTATATTTTTTAAAACTAATTCCTTAATTGTAGGGGACCACTCTTATTTTCCTTTTTTATTTAAAAAAATTAAAGGAGAGAATCTTTTTAATTTTGAATAATTATAGGGGACCACTCTCATTTTCCTTTTTAATTTTGAAAGTATCTTAAATTATTTTTGATTTTATCTTTTTCTCAAAATTACAAGGGGCCTACTTTATTTACATTTTTACAAAAGAGACTAGTTAATCTACATTAAGGCATAATTAGCCTACTTTCCCTTTTATCTCAATTTGAAACTACTTTGAAAAAATTGGAAAATGAAAATCCAAGGATTCTCGAAATATTTTTAAGCAGCTAATTCATATAAATCACAATCAGTATCCCGTATTTCAAGCCAAATACTCTCTACTCTCTCTCTCTCCGACTCCATTGAAGGCGATTGAAAGTATCTTCGCTATGCATCATCTTCTCCGTTTTGCAATCGTTGTTTCTTGACGTTCATCTTCATCGATTGTTGTTTAATTATACCAAGTAAGTTTTCGATCTCATATTTTTGGTCTATTCATAGTTAAATTCCCGACATTGAAAACTTCTCAACCTAGTTTGTCAAGAATGTTAACAATGGAGTACACAACATTCCGACTACAATCAATGGCCTTTATTTTGTGTACAGAAAATGATAACGAATAATGTGTGCATAGATAAAGTATGTTTTGATTATGTTCTAAACATACATACATATGTAATTGCTAACAGTGTATATATCATACATTATATATATATCATACATACGTCGTTGCTAATAAATATTATGTAATTGCTGCTTTGATTATGTTCGTCAAAACTAATAACAATGTGTACATATCATAAATATGTAGTTACTGATAAATATTAGGTTTTAATCACACATTTATGTAACATGTAGACAACAATGTGTACAGAAGGAAGGACCAGCAAGAATGAACGTTCAAATCATAGTCCACGAATGAAGGATATTGTAAATATTTGTTTCCTATTTTAACGGATTTTGATAATTATTATCATTCTTAATTAGGTAAATAAATAAAGATAAATAGGAGAAAGAAAGATTATGATTTATTGAGTATCTTTATTTATGATTTTAATAAATCTTTTTATGAAAATATGGAGGGACCTAGTTTATCAACATATAAACAAAAGGGTCTAGTTTATACACCTTGATACATAAACTATCAACTTAGCCAACTCACCCTTCGATTAAAAGTGATGATCTTCGCTTACTGTATTATGAAATATAAACCCAGTAACATATTCAAAATCTACAAAATGAATTTATGTTGCGCTCTATTTTATAAATTGTGTTGACATGTCAATTTGTTAAACCTATTGCTAATATAAACCAAAATAGCACATGATTAAGTCTTTTAAAATCATGCATGGTTTACGTAATGACTCTATGTCACATTTCAAATGGAAAAAGAATAATGCTATAATTTGCATGTTGTAAATATAGGTTATTCTTTCAAATTATGATTAAATAACTCTATATCACATTTCAAATAAAAGAAGAATAATGTTATAATTTGCATGTTGTAATATAGGTTATTCTTTCAAATTATGATTAATTTGAATATGTGTTACTAAATCACGAAGTTTCGTTCAAATTTAAAACTACGAAATAAAATAAACTTTGTAGAATTACGTTATGACTTGATGCTCGTTCTGAGCTACGTAGAAAATCCGATATGAAATTAAATTGGATTCAATCGCCACGTCTAAGCAAAAGTATTTTTTGAATCAAATCTTGGACGTAAAATTAAAAAACGCCAAAATTTCTAAACTCGATATAAAGCATCCGCTCATCGAGTTTAACCACAAAAAAAAAATTCAAACTATATTTCTTTTATCCAAACGACCTACGATCTAAACTCGATATAAAGCATCCACTCATCGAGTTTAACCACAAAAGATTTTCAAACCAAATGTCTTTTATCCAAAAGAACTACGTATGATTTGATTTTGTTTACTTTTACGGATACGTAGGAAATTTGATACAAACAAACATGTATTAAATTCAATCGCAAAATATATTATTGACTTTTATATCAAATGAAAGTCATAAAATAAAATTCTTAATATATTCCTTTAAGAACTACGTATGACTTGATTCCTAGTAAAGGATACGTAGGAAATTTGGCAAATTAAGAACCGAATTCAGTCACAAGCTTTAAAATACAATAAAATAAATAACCTAACACTTTTTCTTGATCATGCGCGTGATAGCGAGATAAATTAAGCAACCCTTTCTAGAAGGTGAGTTTAATTTAATCTTATGATGCATGGTCGAGATATAAATACCATACAAATGATAGTTGTATCATCGTCTAGGCAACCCTTCCTAAAAGGTGGGTTTGGACTTTGATTCTCTTATGCAGGAAAACATTGCACTGAACTACGTGAGGCTTGATCCTCTTTAAAGAGGTACATAGGCAACCCGTCCAAAAACGGGTGCAGCCCAAATCACCAAAATCAACAAAATATCGGTATTTATATAACTTAGAATCAAAAGGTCAAAAAGAGAAGGTCGAACTCAAATAAATAAATAAATAAAATGTGTTTTGTAAATTTGTATTAGAATAAAACTTAAAAGGTGTTTTGTAAATTTGTGTACATTTTTACACAACACTCTTGTTTACTTAAACTTTTGTGGGTTGTGTTCAAGAACACTTAGAGCTAGAAGAGAGGAGTTAACAAGAAGAGTAGATTTCTTGCTTGCTCTTGGTGCATCTTGTTACAATGAAAATGACGTCTATTTATAGGCCAAGATTTGGAGGATTTCCTAATAAAAATAAACAAGGTTACTATTGGGGCGGACATCCGGCTAACACACGCAGAGTCCGCCTCGCATCAAGCCAGGCGGAGGTGCATTACGCCTCCGTGCCAGCCTGGGGCGTAGGCGCAGTCCGCCTGCGCCTGGGGATTACCTGCTCCTGCCCCTATTTTTCTTCTTCCCTACTCCCATTCTTCTTCTTCCCTGCTTTACTTCCCTTCTTTTGTTGGCGCGGAGTCGGAGTTTGCCTGCGCCCCAACCCCTTTTGTTGGCGCGGAGTCGGAGTCTACTTGCGCCACAGCCTGGACACATTTGCAATCCGCCCCAGCCCGGGCGGAGTCGGACTCCGACTTTTCCGTGTTGTTTATGCTTCCGAATAGCATCACTCAAAATAAACTAGGATGTAAGAAGGTGAATAATTCGCCTTGTACAAATTACTTAACATTTTGACCAAGTTATACTAGAAGACATACATGTGATATATGTGTACAAAACATCATGTACACACTTACATGCATGTGATATGTACAAATATCTTGTACATGTTTATCCATAAACACTCCCCCTTGAATATTCACCTTCTTCCATTATCAAATTTTAGCGTATGTTGCTGACTCCATACTCATTATACGATTGGGTGAAGCTGCCTCATTAAAAACCTTGTCAGGAAAAAAAACCCAATGGGATAAAAATCTGATCGAAGGGAAAAAGAGTGCAACACGTATAATGTTCCCCCTTATTTCAACATATGTCTCAGAGTCTACACATTCCAATCTTGCGCACAAGCTCTTCAAATTTCTTCGGGCACAATGATTTTGTGAACAAGTCAGCAAGATTGTCACTGAAACGGATTTGTTGAATATCAGCTTCCCCGATTTCCTCCAGCTCACGAGTGGAGAAGAACTTTGATAATATGTGCTTTGTATGATCTCCCTTGATATGTCCTTTCTTCATCTGAGCAATGCATGCTGAATTATCTTCGTACAAGATGATTGATTCTTTAGTCATAGGTTTCATCCCACACTCCTTTTGTATGAACTCGATCATTGCCCGTAGGGACACACATTCTCTTTGAGCTTCATACAAAGCGATCAACTTTGCGTGAATTGAGGAAGTGACGGTAATTGTTTGTTTTGTTGACCTCCATAAAATTTTCGTACCTCCATATGTGAATACGTATCCGTTTTGGGATTTGGCCTTGTGTGGGTCAGACAAATATCATGCATCTGCATATCCAACCAAAGTGGCAACTTCTTTGTATTGATAAAATAGACCAAGGTCATGCGTACCTCGAAGACAGAGGAATATACGTTTGATTCCATTCCAATGTCTTCTTGTAGGTGCACAACTGTACCTAGACAACAAATTTACAACAAAGACAATATCTGGTCTTGTATTGTTAGTCAAATACATTAAAACATCAATTGCACTTAAATTTGGCACTTTTGGGCCAAGAATTCATCCTCTTGTCGAGGACGGAACTCATCGTTTTCCACATTAAGGGATCGAACAACCATGGGTGAGCTTAAAGGGTGTGCTTTGTCCATGTAGAATCTCTTTAGTATTTTCTTTGTGTAATTAGATTGGTGGATAAAGATTTCATCCCTTAAGTGCTCAATTTGTAGGCCAAGACAAAGCTTGGTCTTTCCGAGATCTTTCATCTCGATTTCTTTCATCAAATACTTTGCAGTTTCTTCAAGCTCATTGGAAGTTCTAATGATATTTAAATCGTCAACATAAACTGCGATTATAACAAATCCACTTTTGGATCGCTTGATGAACACGCATGGACATATAATGTTGTTCTTATATCCCTCCTTGAGAAGATACTCATTAAGACGATTATACAACATTCGTCCTGATTGTTTTAATCAATACAAGGATCTTCTCAATTTTATGGAAAACATTTCTCGTGGCTTTGAGGAGTTGGGCTCAGGCAATTTTAGTCCTTGTGGGACTTTCATGTAGATGTCGATATCAAGTGACCCATATAAATATGCAGTCACGACATCCATAAGGCGCATCTGTAGTTTTTCAAAGACAATCAGGCTAATTAGGAATCTAAATGTGGTCGCATCAATTACTGGCGAGTATATTTCATCATAATCGATTCTTGGAATTTGAGAAAAACCTTGGGCTACAAGTCTCGCTTATATCTCACAATTTCGTTTTTCTCATTTCGTTTTTTTACGAAAACCCATTTATAGCCGACTGGTTTTCCACCCTTTGGTGTATGGACTACAACCCCAAAAACTTCACGTTTTTCAAGTGATTTCAATTCTGCCTGAATTGCCTCTTTCCATCTTGTCAATCCTTTCTATGACGACATTCATCAACTGTTTTTGGCTCAACGTCTTCTTCTTCAATTGTGATATCATTAGCCACAAAATAGGCAAATATATCATCAACAATGATATCCTTTCTATTCCATTGTATCCTCGTATTGACATAATCTATAGCGATTTCATAGTTGTCGATTCTTTCATCATCATCATCAAGGATATTATCTTTATTTGGGATGTTCTCATCCTCATTTTCTTTGTCTTTCTCATATTTCTCATTTGATTTCATTAACTATAGTCTCTCCTGCTATACCCTTTTGGTTCCTTGTTTTTCTCGATTTCAAATCTTTTGAATCAAGTGGTCTACCACGTTTTCGACGTGTTGTAGACTCATTTGCAATGGACACATTTGATTGTCCAATGGCTACATTAATTCTTGCAGGGGAATTTGCTGCAGGAACATGTGACTTTACCGCCTTCTTAGTGTCTATAAATGTATCTGGTAATTGATTTGCAACACCGTAAGTGAATGATTCGTTGAACTTCTTGTTCACACATTTTTGTTCTTAGATCAAGTGTGATAATAGTGTCTATAAATGTATCTGGTAATCGGATTATTTGAGCAAGGAGTTTAGAAAATGCCGCATTTCTAGTCGATAATAGACTTACATGTGACCATCTTGTAGATGCGTCAATTAACACCATAAAGTAACGAAATGGGCCACATGGTAGAGCAATTGGTCCAAATATATCTCCTTGTATCCTTTCCAAAAATGCAGGAGTCTCACTTGTAACCTTACTTTTAGAAGGTCGAATTATTAGCTTTCCAAGTGAGCAAGCCATAACTAATATGACTTGGCGGCAAAACTTTCATGTTCTTTAGTGGGTGTCCAAGTGAACCCTTTATAATTTTGTGCATCATCATTGATCCTGGGTGACCCAATCGGTCATGTCAAAGTGTAAATTCAACTCGGTCATCCGACCTTTTCTTAGATATCACATTAGCCTCAACCGGATGAATATATGTCTCATATAATCCGGAAGCTTGCCCTATAATTTTGTCTAGGATCTGTTTCTTATCAAATTCATGTGTTGTGATGCACACATATTCTCTCCCATTTTATTCATGGTTTCCATATGAAACCCATTTTGACGCACATCCTTAAAGCTCAATAAATTTTTTCGAGATTTACTTGAATATAATGCGTCATTTATTACTATTTTTGTTTCTTTTTGGGAGTAGAACAAGAGCTCTTCCCAAGCCTTCGATGAGTATAGCCACACCGGATATGGTATTCACATTTCCCTTAAAGGGTTTCAATAGTGTGAAATACTCTTTATTTCTCAAGATGGTATGGGTGGTGGCACTGTCTACAAGACATTGCTCCTTCTCATCGAGTCTTTTCTTAGAAGGTTCCATGTATTCTATAAAGAAGGAAACATAGATAAGTCAAGCCATTAATAATAAAAATTTCATATTATATATTAGGATAAACATATTTTACATAGTCCTACTAGATTTTACAAGAAAACATTACATGGCATATTAGACATTATTATACAATAAGGATGATCTCATAAATTCTTAAATCAATGCTTCAGTCGAAGGCACATGTATCATCATTTTCAAAGTTGAGAAAGTGAGAGACATATAGACTGGTCATGGGTGAACTACCAACACCTTTGTTTTCAACGAAGTTGGTTTCATTAGCCTTTTCTTTGTTTCTTTCAGCTTGGTAAGCATCCACCAAATGTGAAGCGGTACGGCATATTTTTGCCCAATGACCAGCTATGCCACATCTGTAGCAAATAATTCTTGGCTTATGAGAGGGCCTCTTTTGACCCGTTTGGACCTTTGGCTTATCATTCCCTTTGTAACCACAGTTACCTCGATTATCATGGCGGCCATCGTTATAGCCTTGCCAACGGCCACAACCGCGACCACCACGACCACCACGACCTCGGCCACGGCTATTATAGTTTCGTGATTGTTGCCCACGTTCTTTGTAACTCTTGCATTTGTCATCGGATGCCTTTTCAGTGGCATTGACATTCGGAGCTGCTATTGATCTGGTGGGTCTGAGGTTGTGGTTTCTCATTAAGAGCTCATTATTCTTTTCAGCCACCAATAATACTTTCAAAAGGTCCGAGTACCTCTTGAAACCTGTTTCTCGGTATTGTTGTTGTAACAATACATTTGTGGCATGCATAGTAGAGAATGTTTTTTCTAGCATTTCTTCTTGAGTGATCATATGACCAAACAACCTCAATTGGGAGGTGATCATGTGGATAACACTAATGTAATCAGATATTGACTTAAAGTCTTGGAACTTTAAGTTGTTCGATTCATACAAAGCTTGTGGAAAAAATGACTTCCTTTTGGTGTCCATATCTTTCATTCAAACTTTCCCACAACTCGTTAGGATCCTTCACAAATAAGTATTCGGTCTTGAGGCTTTCATGATTGTGGTGGCGGAGGAATACAGTTGCGTTTGCCTTCTCCAATGGAGTGACATCATTGTTATCCTTAATTGTTTTTTCAAGGTCATTAGTCTTAAGATGGGTCACCGCATCTACCTTCCATTCAAGGTATTTTTGGCCCGATAAGTCAAGAATGTCAAAGTCTCTTTTTGTAATGTTTGTCATTGGTTACTACATAAAAATGTAAATCAAATATATAAAATAAGTAAAAGATGACAAAATTATAAAATTGTTAGTACATGTTAGTAATATGTTAGTCACATGTTAGTAATATGTTAGACATAAACATAAGCAAATAAATAGTCAATAGTCAGTTGAGTTAGTAGTCTGTCACGTGCAGTCTGTGTCATTGTCCGTCAAGTACAATCATGTAAGTCATAGTCAATGGTCTGATAGGAATGTCGTGTAAGTCATAGTAACAGTCTGACAATAGTCATTAATAGTTCATGAAGAGTAGTCATGTAAGTCATATCAATAGTCCGAAAAATGGTATTTTATGTATCACAAATTGTGATCATAGGGTTAAATTAGTCTAATGGGAAATAGTTATAAAAATCGATTCCTTTTATCCCCTTTGATCTCCATCCATCCATTTTACTTTCATTTCCACTTTCACTTTCCTTATCTTCTTCTTCCTTAACTCCATTTTTATTATTCAAGCTCAAAGAAAAAAAACCATGACCGATGATGATATTACTAATCGGCTTGTTGCTAATAACAACCGATTTTTAATCGAGCTTTTCATTTGCCTTGTCCTTATTTACACCATCATCATTATCATAATCATTATTTTGGTGGAAAATCTTTGTTCATAAACCAACTGGTGAGAAAACAAGAAGTTTGTGGGGCTTTGTCAAAAGAGGTAAGCAACATTTTGTTTGTATTTTAGCATAAATCCAAAAACCATGATTTTATTTTGACAAAAGTTATTTTAGATTTCTCGTTAAAATAACGAGTTTAGATGTAAAGGTTCCCCAACTTGGGCAACTACAGAGCATACTCCTTGGATTAAGTTAGTTTACAAACACTTGAGTTTCTGATGTACAAGATCCCGCAAAGGGCAACTACAGAGCATAATTCTCAAGTAGATTTTATGTAATAGTTTTGTGTAATGAAAGACTAAGAAATGTTATAGAAACATACCTTAGTAGTAGCAAAGCTCGGTTGAGACTTAGAATCCTCGTGTTGATAACATGTTGTAATTTGATTGCTTTCGATCTCTTGTTTACTTAAACTACTTTTGTGGTTTGTGGATTGTGTGTGTTCAAGAACACTTAGAGATAGAAGAGATGAGTGAATAAGAAAAATAGGTTTCTTACTTCTTGGTGCATCTTGTTACAATGACAATGACCTTTATTTATAGGCCAAGATTTGAAATTTATTTTAAAAAGGTACAAATTACTTCACATTTTGACTAAATTATAATAGAAAACATGGGCAATTAATATCTTTAATGTTTTACCTATGTTTTTACTCCAATTTCAACCACTAATTGATGTCGACGAAGCTCTCTTGATGCCTTCACAAATCCCATGGAGAAGACGAATGGTATACCCGCATGAACGTACACACGTATACGCACAAGTCCACATAGAACCCCGCCGTAAGGAGTGAGTTGAGAGACAATATGGGCGGTGGAGTGGTGCTCACAGCGGCCACCGCCGGTCTCACTAGGCCAACCAACCTTCCAGAACCTTCCGTTGCCACCACTACTCCTGCGGCCACCAATTACAGAAGTTCATCTTCCATCCAATTCCCCTACAACGATACTTGCGACAATCGCAAGGATTCTTCGCTTAATTCTCTTTCCCTGTCCGCTCCTTCTCCAACTGAAGTCCAAGCCGCGATTGCTTCTTTGCAGAGGTCAGAACTAAACCTTGCCTCCTTATTTGTAATTTGGTAATTCTTGCTGTTCAAAATTGTCAGTCGAAATGTTTCCGTTTATCATATTGTGGTTTTTCGTTTGATTGGTTGTGGCCTTGTGACGTCTTGAGTTTGAGATTGATTTTTATGCTATTACAGCTTTAATTTGACTGGCATGTGAACATCAATGATAATGGTGTCGTTCCAACTCCAAATTGATTAGATGGACCTTATAAGACGATGCTATCTTCAACTGAAGTGTGATTAATTCAAAAGGATAAAACGTCCATCTAATTTAATTATGTGTTCATGTAGTTTCATGCAGGAAATTTCCCAGTATGGAGCGGAGTTGAGTTGGCTCCACCATATTCTGAGCATTTATGATCCTTTCACACAATCTCCTGGATTTCGGAGATTGAAAGATGCCGTCCATCTACTGGAAACAAACCAGTCTATTCAGGTACCATCTTCAGCCATTACTCAAAGGTTGGTGCTACATTGCCCTACTCTTCATGCCTTCCAAAAGGCTGAAAAAAATTTGAATCATTCAGCCATTAGTGACTTTTCCTCTCAGCATTGTGGGCTGTGATATGATTTAGGCATTTGTTGATGAATCAGATCCAATTTTTTTTCTTAGCTTCAATTTGTTTTGTTATCTTTCAGAAAAACTTCATGTTGATTATTATCTTTAGATAAAATCTAAGGGTGACTTAAGTGGTATTTCCTCTACTCCTGCAGAGATTGGTTCTATCTATATCCACCGACAAATCTGTCTGGGATGCTGTCCTTAATAACAAGTTGGTCAAAGAACTTCAAGAATCACGTCGTATAGGTATATATCCTGAACAGATCACAATGTTTTTATTGGTTTTCCTTTCTGTTAGATTTGATATACTCCATTTCACCTAAATAATGATAGTCATTACACTTACCCTTAGAAATAGCATGGTTGCATTTTCTTCTGTGTTTTATCTTTCAGAGAGGATTTTTTGGTTTAATAGTAAGGGATACATGTATGGACTAGAAAGAAAATTTCCTAGGAAAGACTGAACTTGAATCTTTTTTTTCATTGTGGAAAACAAAATGTTTGCTCAAAACCGACATATTCAACTATTCAAGCCATAGCTAGGAGTAGGAGTTGGACATGCTGCTCTATCTCTCAGTCAATCAACCTATGTTGTATTTTTATTGATGTTGTCCTGATGATCTTTTGAAACATCAAATGCTACAATTGTCTTATGCAGATGAATTTAGAGGATCCCCTGACAGTAAAGAAGAGCCAGATGCCATCACTACTATCAAAAGATGGATATTGGACATGGTGAAGGCAAAGGTCATGGAACTAGTTGAAAAGTTCAGATCACTAGTTGACGAGGTTTTTGAATCAGCTCCTCGAAAGGACAACATGTCTGCTGAATCAAGAAAATCCTTGGAAGAAAAGCTGAAAACATCAGTGTTGCTCTCTATTGTCATTCTTTTGATAGTGGTTGTAACTCGCACCTCTCATCTACAATAATGTTTGTCAATTTGTCATGGAAACTCGTCCTGGCCACTTTCTAGACTGATAGAAGGTTGATTTTTCAGGTGACACCTACCCTTTGGCGGTAAACAATACATTCTTACATTATACTGTATATGACAAGGTGATGCTGTTTGTCTCAGATGGCTGCTGTGATTAAAATTCTGGTCCAAACCATCATAGAAACATGAATAAAATTTTCCGGCTTTCTATCATAGGACTATACATTTTGAAGAATGGCGTATATATGATATGAGGTATTTTTATCTTTGAATTTATATTTGAACTTTTGGCTTGTTGTACATGCAATATTACTGCAGTGGATCCCAAACTCCATGGAACCCTAGAGGAAATGTCAAATATTTTGGAACAGCAAATCTTGAAACGAGTGGATTGCTCTCTCCAATTCGCCTAGCATCTATGATCGCTAGATAACACTTCCCTTGTGACACTGCATACTACACAGCATTATACGTGAGTAGTTTTCTTCATACTTGGGGGGGAAAAAAAGAGTAGACTTCATGCATAAAATAGTTCACCTCTACCACAAGAAGGTATCCATCATCTTCCTCGACAGACATTGTTTTGGGAACAAACATGGGCTCGCCAATGAACACACCTTCATGAGTTGACCATGCTTGTGCTATTCTATTTTTAGTGTTGTTTTTGACAATTGTGTCGAATGGGAAGTTGGGCAATGCTTGATGTGAACCTGAAGACGTTGCTGCATATATATATTGATGTCTAGATCCATAACATTTAGGATTTATGATTGGGAAGTCAGAGGGCCTTGTCCACATTGATGGAGGCTCAACAGAACAATTTGTGCATTTTCCCTTAGCATCTAAGTCTATAGACACCTGCATTATGAAATGGTGGACAAAGGACAAGGGTTAGGAAACAAATGCACTATATTAGGTCATTTTAGTTCAGTTAAGTCTCATCTGCATAAGACCAGTATCACTGAGAGGAACAAAGGGAGATGAAGAGACTTGAACAAGGCGAGGCAGCAGATTTTCTTCATCTTCTGTGTTCATCATTGAAGGATCAAAGTTACCACTTTGCCATTGATATCCTACACCACAATTACATCCAATTCTCAGGTAATGGTATAACTTGGACTGAGACCGAAAACAAACCCAGAGAAATGAGCAAGTACCAAACATGTTCTGAAAGCTGAACCATTTATATGAGCAGGCAACTGTATCGATTTGAAGATGCAGATTTCCATGTCCATCTTTCTCCTCGAAGGCATTTCCAACATGTAGTAGCCACAGCTGCTTAGGAACTTCCACAACCGTCCACTCGAGCCCACCATGAGTGTTGCTTGGGGCGGGGCAAGGACCCCGAGGGAACAAGTATAGTGGAGAAGTGGACTTGCTTGGATTCAGAGACAGTGCTGATATCATTGGTGATAAGCCGCAGCTTGCTAACATCAACCCTACAGTTGAAAACAAATTTAAGTAAGCTTGGCTTGCTTGGATTAAGCGACATGAACTTCTCATTCATGCATAGTACCTGGAATGTGGAGCTGTACGCGATTACCAAATACAAGGTAATGTGTCTCTGTGAAACCCCAATCATGAACCATCAAATGATCTGTCATTTTGAACTCTTGTTTGTGTATCAATTTGAAATTTATGTCAAACTCTGCAGGTATCAATAGTTCCAGTCACAAAATATTACCCAGAAATAACCGGTTCAATACAGGTATATGCAATTACCATAGAAAGTAAAATGACTCCTAGGAAGAAGCATATCCTCTGCATTGCACGCCATAATTAGAAGTCTTTTTCTTTGAACATCAATCTTGTAATGAGACAATATTCTTTTCCTCGGCATCTTGAATGCTCCTGCATATAATATCAGTCTCGTTAATTCAAAATTCTCCTTCATTATTTATTATCATTTTTTATGTTAGATGCTCTTTATCTCTATATAATATGTTGCATTATTTTTAACTAATTTTTATTTGTTGGGTCAAGTTTTCTTCTTGGTTTAGATGCATGCCGCTACCGTGGAGGACGGGCTTAAGAAGAGCAGCAACAACATCGAACACGTCCGTAGCACAAGCTCTCCCCTGGTGAACGAAATCATCACCGTCGATCAGATCAAATCTTCCAATAGTATCCAACGATCCAGGCTGGACTTCATAAGGGGCCCCACCTTCCCAAAGGCAAAACAATCTCCCGCCCCATTTCAAAACCGTGGTGTTAGCCACATTCTTCATCACCTTTGTGTTACCAACCACCTTGCCGCCTTTGAGCACCGAGAATGGACCCCTGTGGGTGAACTTCCATGAGCCCTTCTTTGGATCAAACTCGTCTTTGTGGGCCTCTGTTTTTACATATTGGGCCGAGAACTTCACCTCCCCGTTCGCTCCATTGACTTCGAATGCACGAAGATACCCGTGCCCGTCTAGGGGGTTGACCGTTGATCCGTGGTCGTCGGTAAATAGGCCCGGCCCAACGAGGTAGTATGTGCCTTGGGGAAAGTCAATAGGTATCGAACCATCAACTAATGGTAGGTTCACCGGTTTTGATGTCTCTAAACGTTGGGAGGTAAACAATGACTTGTAATTTTCAAAGTCGACCCCATTGTTGTTTTCTTTTGATACGGTTAGGGTTTCGTTCTCGGGAAGTCGAATGGAACAGGAAACAGTCGTGTTTAGGGTAGGCAAGTGATTGCTCTTGATCATAGGAATGATATTAAAAGGTTTAGCTTGCATTTTTGGTTGTTGAAGGGATTCAAATCTTGGTGAAGTAAGCAAGTGCTTGAATGGCCTTATAAGATGTTGAAAACTAGCTATTGGACTACTAGTAAAGTGGTGTGGTGCTAAGTGTTGGAGAGTAATTTTACGTGGACCGAGTGGTGGAAGACAATGAAAGATTGGCACTTACAAATTGCTTCTTTTATTGCATCATTTTGTTTGGTCCACTTCTTATTCATCGGTCCCCATCAAATCGCTTATTATCATTTCCTAGTACACTCTAATTAGCTCTTGGAACTTAATATTGTGGCCTGATCTATACCGTTTTTTCTTAAGAATATACGGTCCGGTCTGGGTTTGAACCGAACCAAATTGTATTGAACCCATATAAAATCATATTTTTAAAAAAATAATTAAAAAAAAATCCAATATAGTCCGGACCGGCCTATGGTGGACTGGGCTGTTATGATCAGGTCCAATCCCATAGGCCTGGGCTGTTATGATCAGGTCCAATCCGATCCACATTATTACGGTTCGATCAGAACCATTTGCACAACCCGAAATAAAACAAATAAAAGAAAAAGCAAAGTCATTAAGTAATGATTTACCTATAATAAACATAAAATGTGGCTATTGGTTTTCCCTTGACTTGGGTACATCATCATTGCAGATTTGTCTAGAATAATACCCAAAGGAACTTGTCGCATATAGACACTTAACATCGAGTATCCACTATAAACGGTTATTAGATTTTTCACATTTTCTAAAGTATTATGCTTCAAAGTATTCATAGAATTCATAAAGTCTAGAGTAATACTCAAAACTAAAATAACGATCGTGATTTTTTTTTTTTTTCCATAATAGTAGTAGAGGGGTTTTTAATTTTGAAGGGATCGCCACTATTCAATTTGGCATGCTAAAATCTATAAATCTATGTAGGAAATGGTTAAATGGATGGCATCGAAATTATTAATATATAATTAAAAAATTTTAATTATATATGTTAAAAAACTGAAATTTACAAAGAAAAGACCAACGTTAACACAATCAGATTGTGCGTCGACGTTGAATCCTTCATCACAATCTCAATGTGCGCCAAGAATGCATTAGTAAATTCGACGCCGTAAATTTAGCAGTCTAGTTTATTGATAGCCTTTTATGTTTTTTTTTCGTGTCTTTACACTGTAGTGAGTTTTTAGCTTTAAAGCATGTTAGATGATAAGCCTCTATCGTGTCATGAATTATCTGACCATTTTCGCTCATCTTTGTAATCGTCGTCGCCTAGACGGTTAGTGGTCTCTTAACCGTTATACAATATTTAAGTCGTTTGGGGATGTGAGCATTCGGTGCGAACTCTGCCGTTGTCAAAGGACCCAACCTAAATTCACTAAGAATGTGATTCTTTGGACGCATAATTAGAGAAGACAGTCGTTAACGAGTCTATATACAATTAAGAATAATGTAGTAAAACTCATCATATTCGTACTGTTTTTTTGCTACATTTTATCCTTCAGTAATATAACCTTATATATTTTTTATTATTCACTTTCCTTGTAACATATGTGTGTTGGCATGTGTATAGTGTTAGAATTCATTTATGAGGTGTCATTGACTTTCTTAGGTAGAATTATGATGTGTTCCAACAAATTAAACATCAGAAAATAAAAGTATTGATTTTGTCTACGGAAGCACATTCTCGTAGTGTACTTATAAGACCAAAATGAATTCCGAGTGAATGAAAAATGAAGGTTCAAAGTTGGGCACAAGAAATGCATGAATTTGGAAAAATTGTCTCACATTGGATTCATGGAGAATTATAGTAAAGTCTATCTACTAGACCCTTGGTATAAGGATCGTGACCCTTTGGGGTTACCATCAATGATGTAATGAGGGAGGTAATTGTAATACCCGGAAATTTTCTTCCGACTAGTCCCCAAACAATAAGAACTTGACCGATTATGACGTTTTCGGCGCTTTAGTTCTTTAGTATGGATTCCGACATTATGTTGTATTCTTTTAAGTTTCGGGACGAAATTTATTTTAAGGGGGTACTGATGTAATACCCGGAATTTTTTTATTCAGTTTAATTCCGAAGCAAATCGGACTTCGAGCCGTTGACGGTTTTCCATTCTATCTAGTATTTCTTTCTTCACGAATTTTATCATTTTATGTAGAATTTAATTCACATAAAATGATAAAATTATATCAAGCTCTAATTCTTATAATTATTTATCATTTTATGTAGAATTTAATTCACATAAAATGATAGATTTATATCAAACCCTAGTTATTATAATTCATTCTTATCGATGACTTTAGACGAGATCATGACAAGTTGTGACGAGATCATGACTAAGCTGAGACGAGGCCATGACAAAGCCCGACAAACCTGTGACAAACTCATTCATGGGCTTGACAAGGCCATGACGAGTTTTGACAAGTTTTTGACAAACTATTCAGCTCATCTTTCTAACAATTATTTCATCCATCCTTCTTGCAATTGTTTCAGCCCATCCCTTTGCTATGATGGCCCAGCTACCCATAACCCTCCAGCCCACACGGACCTGCTATCGCCCAACCATCCTCGCACAGCAGCCCAACCTGTTTACAAGCCTAGTAGCAGCCTTCTTGCAGCCCGTACATCCCAGTTCGCAGCCCACAACAGCCCACTCTCCTATGCTTCAGCCAGTGCAGCGCCAGCCCACTCCTATGCTTCAGCCCAGAACCTTGCTCATGCTAGCCCAGCTACACGCTCAGCCCAGGAGGATGTAACAGCCGGCCCTTCCTCTCCCTTTTCTTCACAACGTAACCGATGCTGAATTGAAGGAGAGCTGCTGTAACGACTCCTTAATTCACGCAGCAGATCCATTCAGCCTGCACGTTTCCTTACACCTCCCTACGTACAGAAGCTTGATCTGAAGCAGCCGTTCAAGCGTTCCTGCACACAATAACACAACAACCAACGTCCTTTCTCTTCCTACTCTTATATTTGTGCTAGTCGAGTCTCTCTTGTTGGGTAAACATCTCCCCTCCCTTCTCTACATTGCACTCTCTATATATATGTGCTGATGTGAGCACTTACTTAGCTGGCTTCTTGTATGAGTGTAATGTGTATGAGTGGTGTTTGTTAGTTATGATAAACAACGAAACCGGATTAGGCCAACTTTATTATTTACGTAATTGACCCAAGTGTATGATAACGGGTCGTGACATCATCTGCCTAGCTCTTGCGAGAGTCTAGGAGGTTCCCTGCGACCAGCCCAGTCCGGTAGACGGTCAGATGCATTAGTACCATTCCGCGTTGGTAAACGGGGACAGGGGCGAGGTTTGGGAATCCCTCGTGTCACAAAATAAGTATCATTAGTAATGACCTATCACCTAATTAAAGATAATATAAAGGATTTAGTGTTGCATGTTGATTGTGTATGATGTGTGATTGTGCTTTTACCTTTATACTTATGCATAGAATGTTAGCTAACGGTTTTATACCGCTTGTAGATTCCTTGCAGGTTAAGACAGTTGTAGAGAGATCCGGAGGGAATGGTCAGCCGGGTCCACGTACTCATTTAGTTGGGGACGAGGTTGTCTTATATACTTCATATGCGTCGTTTTAGTACCTTTGATTTATAAGGCTGATAAAAAATTTTCATGTATATATTGTTTAAAGTTTTCAAATGTTTTTAATACTTTTGTGCCTTGTTGTAAGATCCAAGTTAAATTGTTGTCAAACTAAGGTCGGGACCCATTGTGAGGTCCTAACCAGTAGCTCCCCGAGTTCTCAGAATTTGGGGTGTTACAATGTGGTATCAGAGCTCTGGGTTAACAACAATGGCACTTGAAATCTTTTGAAAGACCAATTGTATAAAATAACTAGAACCCGAAAGGGGTCTAAAATTTTCAAACGGATTTATGTTTTTACATGAGCATAGTCGGGTTGTGGGTTAGTAGTACGTCGGACTACCATCGCTCTCCGTGGATCTCTGCAACTTGGATCGATAGGAGTGAGTATATAGACTTTTTATGAGGTTTACTATTATATGTTATATACATGTGTATGCTTAGCTTGTTATTATCCTAAAGGATATTTTATATCCTTTAGTCGTGATATCACGAAGCGATTATCGCCTCCTGATGAATTAGTAGCGGACTTGAAGAGTCTCCAAAACGAGGCAATGGAATCGGACCTCGAATTGAGTATTGTACTCGGGTAGGCTGCTTGGTGATCCTTACAAATTATCCAAAGAATAAGTGAGCAAGGAAGTAAAGTTGTGAAGATAATTTTTACCGCATGCACAATCAGATGAGGAAGAAATCCCTGAGGTAGTTCAGTTAGAAGGAATAGAAGGTCATACAAGGGACTTGGTTGTATGAAGCCGAGAGATGAATTATAAGAACCATGCAAGAGACTACAAGAGTGCGGAGTAGAGATAACAATATTGGAATGAGACAAGTAGAATTGAGTACAACCAAGTTTGCGGAATCAAGGACTTTACAATTGAGGCGGATTCCCATAGACCATTATGGGAATGAGAAACCAGAAGAGACAGAGTGTCAATCCGGGTGTGAGAATCTAAGGTGCACGGAATGAAGACCTACAATTGAGTGTAAAAGCAAAAAGGCAGACCCCACAAGCGTGGGGAGGTTTTGACCTCCTCGAAGATAAAAGAAGTTGATATTACCACCAACACCAGTGAAGAAAGGGGTATGGGAGAACGTCCTTGCTGGACTCGAGAATCCAGGGTAACCCGAATTATCACGGGAGCTAAGCCATCAACACAGATGGTCCATGCAAAAGGAACTGCAAGTGGATGATCATTACGGCCATAAGAATTTCAAAGACGCTTGCAAACTATCGTGGAAAACTTGAAACGACTATTTATGTCATATGAATGACACAATCGGACTAGAGAAATGGAGTTAGCCATAAGAAACGGGAGAGTGGAAGGTATAACGAACTAAAGAAGTATAAAAGAATTGTTGTGAGCAACTGTTAACCAACTAGCTAAGGAAATTTTGACAGATCACAATTAACACGGAATGGAGACTTACAACTTAATGTAAGAGCCAAAGGTAGACTTCACAAGCCTGGAGACGTTTTGTCTTCTTTAAAGATAAGAATTCTAAACGGAATCACAACGCCAGTATCGAAAGGATCGAAGCCATGTAACATAGTCAATAGAGATTTGGCGAAAATATTACAAACAACACCAATTAAGGAACCTGTGCTTGTGAGAATCGTGTGGTGGACTAAAGAGTCCAAGGTAAGCCCCATTTATAACAGAACATAGGTCATCAACATAGACGGTCCCTGTAAAGGGACTACAATTGGGAGGTAATTAAAAGTCATCGGAACTACAAGACGCTTACCATCTATCGTGGAGTGTTAGGAACAACCTTTAACGTCAGTCGAATGGCACAGTGACACTTGAGAAAGAAAGTTGTCCCAAAGGAAGAAGAAGAGTGAAAGAGAAGACGAACTAAAGAAGGATAAAGAGAAACATTTTAAGGGTTACTTCTTGGGTGGTTAAGATCAAACTCCGGTTGAGTCGGGTAGTTTGGATCCGTACTAAGAGAATTAAGAAAGTAAACATAAGAAGTGTTCTCCAATCGTTAATTTGTTTCATTAAGGCAATTAAGGAAGGTACTTGGTACTTCATCCGGTTAGGACTTATGGTATAATTGGAAGAAAGAGTTTGAGGTTAATCACTTGGGACTCACAGAAAATGTCTTTATGATTAATGAGTGACAACAGAATGATCAGAGTAGCGCAGCGGAAGCGTGGTGGGACCTAACCCACAGAGTTGGAAGCAATGGTGCAAAAAAAAAAAGTGTCGAGGTCAGATCCTGAAAAAAAATGGGCTAAGTAGTAATCAATGAGGGGATAGTCAGACCCCTTACATAAAATAAATAAATATAATTCCATTATACCCTCAGAAGGGTCAAACAATACAATTATATAGTCTAGCATGATTAAAAAAATACTTAAAAAAATCTAAGACTAATATTGATTCTTTTGAACACTCCGTTGTAAAGATTGACCAGATCCTGAAAAAAATAATAAAAATTTTATATATAGCATTTATATATAAAAAAAAACATTAGTAGCACTAATATTATACACATTTATAAATTTATTTGTAGTATTTTATTATATAAAATAATAGATATACTCTTTAGTGTACTTACCTATCAATGAGATTCTCGATATGCACGACTTATGAATAAAGTTGAGTAAGCCGGTACTTCCAGTAGCACCAACTCTAAGATAAAAAATAAAACAATCAGCTTGATTATCCTAAGATAATAAATAGATGACTGAAATATAGAAAGGAAAAAAAACGAACCTCATACTACATTATAAAAAACCTCATTGTATACCACATTGCTCGTAGTATCTTGTGATTTGCCTGTAGGATCACAAATCACAATCCTTAATCCATCCCTATGTAATAACCGAAATTTTAAAGTTCCGGTAAACTACAATTAACCAAATTCCGATGCGACAATCGTAAATAATAAAATAAAACGAGTTTAAATGTTATCATTTTATGTGACTTTAAGTCACATAAAATGATGAAACCGTATAACCAAAAATTTAATTATGCAACTTAAAATAAAAATAATAATAAAATAAATAATACGGAATTTAATTCCGTATTATGTAAATTCCCGCACATAAGTAGCAAGCTTCGAAATTCCGTTCTAATATGAGAAGGCAAGTCGGATGTGGCCCAATACGAGGCCCAATTATTCAGCCCATCAGCCATCTTCTAAATTAATCCTAACCCTAAATTAATTAAGATAATTTAACCTAATCCTACTCTAACCTTACAGCCGCTTATCTCTTGCCGTACCATCCGTAGCTGCGTTTCTCGCCTGCAACAATACCGCCACACCACTGCTGCCTCAAGAGACCCGCACCACCGTTGCTTGCAACCGGAGACGCCGCACAGCGAGCCGCCACTGGACCGCCGCCGCTGCGACCGCAAGGCGCCCAGGTTAGCCGCTGGTTCCGTCTATCTCTTCTCCCTCCCGCACCCTTTAGTCTCTGTTCGTTCGAGCCAACTTGACCACCGTCCACTGTGGCAGTAGCTGCGCACGAGCCGGACCGCCGCCACAGTCCTCGGCTACGGTTTCCTCCGTCCACCAGTGCGCCACCAGTGCTCGCCACAACCGCCGGACCAGCCCTGCTGTCGCGTGAAGAGGTAAGCCGCTTCCCTTCCTCCTTCGGTTTCGCTGAGCGCAACAGCGACTAACCCATTCTCTATTCGCTGGTGATGCGAGCCAGGCACGAGCAATTCAACGGAACAGTGCAACAGGAGATACGAGTCAATTCCCTGCAGCCGAAGGAGACACCGAAACCCGCCAACCATTAACGCCGGATTTGCAGAATTCGTAAGCTTGCTCCGTCCCTCTTCGTTTTCGCTGTCACCCATGTGTTGTGAACTGCTGTTGTTGAGCCTAAGCATGAATAACGTAATTTAGCTGCTGAGTATATGCAGAAATGAATGGAAAGGCTGCTGTAAATCTAAATTAAATCCCTCAGTTTTTAAAGTTTCGAACAGCCATCTTGTAGATCAATTATAAAATGTTTGGGTAAAGATCCACCGTTGAATTTTGGATATGTTGTAGATGGATATATGTAGTTTATCATATTAAAATTTGGTGAGAAATGAACGGTCGGATTGAAAGTTACGAGCTTCCGAAGTTAGGTAGTTGAGCAGTTTTATTGAACTTAGAAAAATTGGCTAAGTATAAGAAAGTAGAGTGAGGAACCGACTTTGGGAATTATTATAAAAATATCGGCTGAACAGTTTAGTGAAATTCTTTCTTCTAAGGCTAGTTAGAACCTCATAGATTATCTAGATAATAAATTCGGGAATTTTATAAGCCATTAGGAATTTTATATTTAGAGCCGAAGTTAGACCTTTTTCGGTTCTTCCGGAAAATTTAACATAAGAAAAATGTCCGTTTCGCACCTAATAAAATTCTAAGAGTTAGGATATATTTTAGAACTCCAAATAGGAGTTTGGACATGATTTTTAGGGTCTTCAAAAAAATCGGAATGAAGGGTAAAATGGTCATTTTACCCTACAACTAACAATGTAGCTAGTACGTCTTCATAATTATTTAATCTCAGAAGTCTTAGACTTCTATCTACGTGAAAGTGTGCTAATACACTTATCGCCTTTAACAGGCAACTGAGTGGGTACAGTTACAGAGCAAGTGATTACTAAAGAGTCGAGCATTATAACAGGTAAGTCCTTTGGGCTTACTTAGCTGACTGCTAAATATGAGTACAATGATGATGGTGGTGTGTGATTGACATGTTAGAGAGATAGGTTGTGATATATAAATACCGACCTGTATTTTGGCCTAAGAGTAACGGGCGGTGGCATTCCGCTCAGTAGCTCGCCGGGCGCTGGGGGTTTCTTTCGGGACTAGTCCACACATGGTTTGTAGTGACGCTACCAAAGGAAGTCAGCTATACCTACACCAGTTGGATAAGGAACGGAGGCGAGAACTAAAAATAGTTCTCGTGCCACCACTTAAATTGAATAATGTGAATCACTTAAAGAACAGATAATAATTTGTTGAGTGCCAGCATGTTGTTTGTTTATTTTTGTTTCTACTTGTGTTTGTGCTGTTGTCATTTTGCTTATATTTGGTTAGTTAGCTAACGGTTGATATATTGTTTAGATTTGACACAGGTTAGAGCAGATGCCGAGTGATCCAGATGGTAGTGGTCAGCCGGGGTGTCGTACTTTAGGACTTTTGCAGTCTTTGCTTTTGTGGGTTTTTCTGTTGAACATTGTTTCCTTCCGTACCTTGATATATTGCTTTTCCGGCTGTAGTTGATCTGGTCACATTCATGCATTGATAAAAACTATTTTATGATTTTTAGCTTTTCCTTATCGGTGCCTTGTTGTAAGATCATGTTAAGTTGTTGTCAAACTAAGGTCGGGACCCACTGTGCGGTCCTAACCAGTAACTCCCTAAGTTGTAAAATTTGGGGTGTTACAACATGGTATCAGAGCTCTAGGTTGGCAACAATGGCACTTGAATCTTCTAAAAAGGTCGTATAAGTAAATAAACAGAACCCGAAAGGGGTCTGAGTTTTCCAACGAAAAATTTTGGTTTTAAATGCATACCGAGTCGGGTTGGGATAGAAAGTACGGACGACCACCACTACCTCTGCGGATCTCGGTAATCTTAGAATATTTATGGACTTGTAATGCTATGATAGAGTAGCTAGTTATAACCATAGTGATTACTATTCGTACAGATGGCACGTACTAGGGCTGCACACGTGACTGGCCGAGGTAGGGGTCGTCCCCCCCTTCCCCCAGTCAGACAGGATAGAGCTGATAGCACCCCTACTGTCAGAGGGCGTGGTCGTGTGGGTAGACCTCCACTAGGGAGAGGTCGAGGACGAGTCCCTCGAGATGACACACCTGCAGCAGACGTACCAGAGGTTGCTGTAGAGGAGGTAGCTGAGAGTGTAGGCCCCGAGGTCAGGCCTGTGCCCGCCGCTAGGTCGGGAGCGCAGGGAGCTCGTTCTACTGAGTCGGGACGTGTCTCTATTGGAGCATCGGAGTATAGAGAGTTCAGAGCCTATGTTGAGCGCAGGGAAGAAGCTGCCAGAGTGGAGAGGCTTACTCAGGTACCATCAGTGGAGCCGGCTAGGTCAGCTCAGGTGACACAGGGAGTGTTTCAGGTGCCGGCTGTATCTGAGAGGAGGGCTGCTGTTGATAGAGCACCTACTGGGGCCAGAGCACCGAGACCGGATGAGTGGTTGAAGGCTTTCAACTCTCAGAAGGTCCCCTCATTCAGCGGAGAGATAGGGCTAGAGGTGGAGCACTGGATAGGGAAGATTGAGACTGCTTTGGAGGCCATACGTTGCCCCGTGGACCGACAGGTGGATTTGATAGCACAGGGTTGCGAGGCCTTCTGGTGTTATGCCATGAAGGAGCGCAAGGGCCTGACAGTAGAGGAGATACCAGTCGCATGTGAGTTTGCAGAGGTCTTCAGGGACGACTTACCAGGGCTACCCCCACAGAGGAGTGTGGATTTTAGCATCGAGTTAGAGCCGGGCACGAGACCGATCTCGAAGGCCCCGTACCGCATGGCCCCGATAGAGCTGCTTGAGCTGAAGAAGCAGTTAGAGGAGTTAGCAGAGAAGGGCTTCATACGCCCTAGTGTTTCTCCCTGGGGCGCACCAGTGCTGTTTGTGAGGAAGAAGGATGGATCGATGAGACTGTGTATCGACTACAGAGAGTTGAACAAGGTCACCATCAAGAATAAGTATCCATTGCCTCGCATAGATGATCTGTTGGACCAGCTGCATGGAGCATCAGTGTTCTCGAGGATAGATTTGAGATCGGGTTATCACCAGCTGAGGGTGAGAGACCAGGACATACCTAAGACGGCATTCCGGACTAGGTATGGTCATTATGAGTTTGTAGTGATGCCATTCGGGCTCACTAATGCGCCAGCAGTATTTATGGAGTTGATGAATGGAATTTTCATCGACTTCTTAGACCAGTTTGTAGTGGTCTTCATCGACGACATTCTAGTTTACTCTAGAAGTCGAGAGGAGCATGCCGGACACTTGAGGACAGTGCTGCAGATTCTACAGGATAGTCAGCTATATGCTAAACTATCCAAGTGTGAGTTCTGGATGTCAGAGGTGGCATTCCTTGGCCATGTAGTGACTGCCGAGGGGATTAAGGTCGACCCGGCGAAGATTGAGTCAGTGTCTTCTTGGCAACCTCCGAAGAATGTGAAGGAGGTTCGCAGTTTCCTTGGATTGGCAGGGTATTACCGTCGGTTTGTGGAAGGGTTTTCCCTGATCGCCCGACCACTCACTTCCCTCCTAAGGAAGACTACTCGGTTCGTTTGGTCTGAGCCGTGTCAGCAGAGTTTTGATGAGCTGAAGAGGAGATTGACGTCTGCTCCGATCTTAGCACAGCCTGAGGGTACAGAGGACTTCGTAGTGTACAGTGATGCATCCAAGCTGGGCTTGGGGTGTGTCTTGATGCAGAGGGGTAAGGTTATAGCATATGCGTCTCGACAGCTGAAGACGTATGAAGAGAACTACCCCACTCATGACCTAGAGTTAGCAGCAGTAGTGCACGCTCTTAAGATCTGGCGTCACTATCTCTATGGAGCGACCTGTCAGATCTTCACAGACCACAAGAGTCTGAAGTACATATTCACTCAGCGGGAGTTGAATAACCGCCAGAGGCGGTGGCTAGAGTTGATCAAGGATTTTGACCTTGAGATTCTTTACCACCCTGGAAAGGCGAATGTGGTTGCCGACGCTTTGAGTCGGAAGACGCCTCAGGAGAAGGCGATAGCCCGGTTGACAGTACAGCCACAGCTGCAGAGAGACTTGGCTTGGTTAGAGATTGAGATCCAGTTCCCGGATACAGCTCACCAGTTAGCCACCATAGAGTTACTCCCTGACCTGTTGGGTGAGATCCGACAGAAGCAGGAGGCCTGTCCGATGTTGACCCGGATCCGAGACCGGATGGCACGAGATGAGGCACCTCAGTTCACTATTGGTGCCGATGGAGTGATGAGACGACAGGACCGTGTTTGTGTGCCATCAGACCGTGAGTTGAGGCAGAGGATACTAGGTGAGGCTCATACTACCCCTTACTCCGTACATCCAGGAGCGAGTAAGATGTATAGGGACTTGAGACGTTCCTTCTGGTGGGGTGGTTTGAAGCCTGATGTGGCCCGTTACGTAGCTCAGTGTGCGATCTGTCAGCAGGTCAAGATTGAGCACCGTAGATCCGGAAGAGAGCTACACCCACTGCCAGTACCACACTGGAAGTGGGAAGACATTTCGATGGATTTCGTCACTGGATTGAGGCTCAGCAGAGGCTTTGATGCCATTTGGGTGGTAGTGGACCGTCTGACGAAGACCGCACGTTTCATTCCGATTAAGGAGACGTGGCCGGTAAGTCGTCTAGCAGAGAAGTTCACCAGACATATTGTGAGACTCCATGGAGTACCGAGGACTATCGTATCCGACAGGGATGGACGTTTTACCTCGAGGTTCTGGCAGCAGGTACATACCGCTCTGGGTACGAGTCTTCACTTTACCACTGCCTACCACCCACAGACAGACGGTCAGTCAGAGAGGACCATTCAGACCCTGGAGGACATGTTACGGGCATGTGTGCTAGATTGGGGACAGGTATGGCCAGATCACCTCCCACTAGTAGAGTTTTCATATAATAACAGCTGGCATGCGTCTATTGGGATGGCACCTTATGAGGCTTTGTACGGCCGGAGATGTCGTACACCGCTATGTTGGGATGAGCCTAGCAAGGCTGATGGAGTAGTACCAGATCAGATACAGGACGACATCGCCCGGATTGCCTTAGTCCGGGAGAGGATGTTAGCAGCTCAGAGTCGTCAGAAGTCCTACGCCGATAAGAGGCGTCGACCTTTGGAGTTTAGAGTAGGTGCACAGGTGTGGTTGAGAGTGTCACCTACGAGGGGAGTTAGGCGTTTCGGCATTAAGGGGAAGCTGAGTCCCCGGTATGTCGGACCATTTGAGATCGTAGAGAGAGTTGGAGAAGTTGCCTACCGACTAGCACTGCCACCGAGACTAGAGGGAGTACACCCAGTTTTTCATGTATCTCAGCTGCGGGAGTATATTCCGGATCCGAGACACGTCATCAGCCATGAGGATCTGATAGTGGTCAGCCGGGGTGTCGTACTTTAGGACTTTTGCAGTCTTTGCTTTTGTGGGTTTTTCTGTTGAACATTGTTTCCTTCCGTACCTTGATATATTGCTTTTCCGGCTGTAGTTGATCTGGTCACATTCATGCATTGATAAAAACTATTTTATGATTTTTAGCTTTTCCTTATCGGTGCCTTGTTGTAAGATCATGTTAAGTTGTTGTCAAACTAAGGTCGGGACCCACTGTGCGGTCCTAACCAGTAACTCCCTAAGTTGTAAAATTTGGGGTGTTACAACATGGTATCAGAGCTCTAGGTTGGCAACAATGGCACTTGAATCTTCTAAAAAGGTCGTATAAGTAAATAAACAGAACCCGAAAGGGGTCTGAGTTTTCCAACGAAAAATTTTGGTTTTAAATGCATACCGAGTCGGGTTGGGATAGAAAGTACGGACGACCACCACTACCTCTGCGGATCTCGGTAATCTTAGAATATTTATGGACTTGTAATGCTATGATAGAGTAGCTAGTTATAACCATAGTGATTACTATTCGTACAGATGGCACGTACTAGGGCTGCACACGTGACTGGCCGAGGTAGGGGTCGTCCCCCCCTTCCCCCAGTCAGACAGGATAGAGCTGATAGCACCCCTACTGTCAGAGGGCGTGGTCGTGTGGGTAGACCTCCACTAGGGAGAGGTCGAGGACGAGTCCCTCGAGATGACACACCTGCAGCAGACGTACCAGAGGTTGCTGTAGAGGAGGTAGCTGAGAGTGTAGGCCCCGAGGTCAGGCCTGTGCCCGCCGCTAGGTCGGGAGCGCAGGGAGCTCGTTCTACTGAGTCGGGACGTGTCTCTATTGGAGCATCGGAGTATAGAGAGTTCAGAGCCTATGTTGAGCGCAGGGAAGAAGCTGCCAGAGTGGAGAGGCTTACTCAGGTACCATCAGTGGAGCCGGCTAGGTCAGCTCAGGTGACACAGGGAGTGTTTCAGGTGCCGGCTGTATCTGAGAGGAGGGCTGCTGTTGATAGAGCACCTACTGGGGCCAGAGCACCGAGACCGGATGAGTGGTTGAAGGCTTTCAACTCTCAGAAGGTCCCCTCATTCAGCGGAGAGATAGGGCTAGAGGTGGAGCACTGGATAGGGAAGATTGAGACTGCTTTGGAGGCCATACGTTGCCCCGTGGACCGACAGGTGGATTTGATACAGACCTGCTTCACAGATGATGCTCATTCATGGTGGCGTACCATTCGTAGCCGAGTCACCAGCTGGGAGCAGATGAAGACCATTGTTAGAGACAGGTACTGCCCAGTTTCGCTGAGGAGGGAGAGATTCCAGGATTTCATTGAGGCGGGATTCGAGGATATCCCGATTGCTGCAGCCATAAAGAAGTTTCAGAAGGAGTTGACTTTGTTTGGACCATCTGCACCTCCAGAAGAGCAGCATGTTTATCTTTTCTCCAGGAGGTTGAGAGAGAGTACCCGATCCTACCTGGCTGGATTCCGCTGTGAGACCTTGTCTGATTATCAGGATAGGGCTTCTGCTTATGAGAGAGATAGGCCAGCTTCTAGGAAAGCAGCACAGTTTGGTGGGCCGGATAAGCGACAGAGGACAGGACATGTTGGTAGCAGTGGGGCAGTAGCAGGCCATAGTAGAGGACAGACTCAGGGGAGGTCCAGCTATCACTCTACAGTCCGGACACCCAGTGGAGATCGACAGTGCTTTAACTGTGGTGGCCGTGATCACATTAAGCCAGACTGCCCGAAACCACTGGTCACTTGCTTTACTTGTGGGAAGCCGGGACACAGGGCTACCTTCTGCCGTCAGGGCAAGGCTTCTTCTCAGCAGGGATCTTCGCCTGCAGGTGCTGAGAAGAGTGTACAGAGACCCCCTCAGTACCGAGCTCCGAGCCAGCAGCAGCAACAGTACCGGGCTCCAGGACATCCTGCTTCATACAGTGCTGCACCGGAGTCTGGTCGTGGCAGAGGGCGTGGTAGTACCACTGATACTAGAGGAGGACCATCGCGAGTGTTTGAGCTGAGGAGCACTGAGCAGCCTGCAGCACCTCCGACCACAGGTACCATTTGGATCCATGACTTACCTGTGCGTGTTTTATTTGATACGGGTGCCACACACTCCTTTATATCAGATGCATGTGTAGATAGGTTGTCCTTAGCTACAGTAGAGGGTGTACCTTTCGTGGTTGGGCTACCAGATGGGGGTAAGGTTAGGGGATCTCGAGAGATTTTTGATTGCCCTATTCACCTGGGAGGCCGGATTTGGTTAGTAAATTTTCTAGTCATGCCCCTAGCACACGAGGACGTGATACTAGGGATTGATTGGATGACTAGACATGGAGCCGTCCTGGATATTGGTAGGAGGACTGTGACTGTTGCCACGGAGGAGGGCCACAGAGTTATATTCCGAGGTTGGGACCTCGGAAAGTCCGGCACAGTCATCAGTGCAGTGAGGGCAGCCAGATTGATAGCACAGGGTTGCGAGGCCTTCTGGTGTTATGCCATGAAGGAGCGCAAGGGCCTGACAGTAGAGGAGATACCAGTCGCATGTGAGTTTGCAGAGGTCTTCAGGGACGACTTACCAGGGCTACCCCCACAGAGGAGTGTGGATTTTAGCATCGAGTTAGAGCCGGGCACGAGACCGATCTCGAAGGCCCCGTACCGCATGGCCCCGATAGAGCTGCTTGAGCTGAAGAAGCAGTTAGAGGAGTTAGCAGAGAAGGGCTTCATACGCCCTAGTGTTTCTCCCTGGGGCGCACCAGTGCTGTTTGTGAGGAAGAAGGATGGATCGATGAGACTGTGTATCGACTACAGAGAGTTGAACAAGGTCACCATCAAGAATAAGTATCCATTGCCTCGCATAGATGATCTGTTGGACCAGCTGCATGGAGCATCAGTGTTCTCGAGGATAGATTTGAGATCGGGTTATCACCAGCTGAGGGTGAGAGACCAGGACATACCTAAGACGGCATTCCGGACTAGGTATGGTCATTATGAGTTTGTAGTGATGCCATTCGGGCTCACTAATGCGCCAGCAGTATTTATGGAGTTGATGAATGGAATTTTCATCGACTTCTTAGACCAGTTTGTAGTGGTCTTCATCGACGACATTCTAGTTTACTCTAGAAGTCGAGAGGAGCATGCCGGACACTTGAGGACAGTGCTGCAGATTCTACAGGATAGTCAGCTATATGCTAAACTATCCAAGTGTGAGTTCTGGATGTCAGAGGTGGCATTCCTTGGCCATGTAGTGACTGCCGAGGGGATTAAGGTCGACCCGGCGAAGATTGAGTCAGTGTCTTCTTGGCAACCTCCGAAGAATGTGAAGGAGGTTCGCAGTTTCCTTGGATTGGCAGGGTATTACCGTCGGTTTGTGGAAGGGTTTTCCCTGATCGCCCGACCACTCACTTCCCTCCTAAGGAAGACTACTCGGTTCGTTTGGTCTGAGCCGTGTCAGCAGAGTTTTGATGAGCTGAAGAGGAGATTGACGTCTGCTCCGATCTTAGCACAGCCTGAGGGTACAGAGGACTTCGTAGTGTACAGTGATGCATCCAAGCTGGGCTTGGGGTGTGTCTTGATGCAGAGGGGTAAGGTTATAGCATATGCGTCTCGACAGCTGAAGACGTATGAAGAGAACTACCCCACTCATGACCTAGAGTTAGCAGCAGTAGTGCACGCTCTTAAGATCTGGCGTCACTATCTCTATGGAGCGACCTGTCAGATCTTCACAGACCACAAGAGTCTGAAGTACATATTCACTCAGCGGGAGTTGAATAACCGCCAGAGGCGGTGGCTAGAGTTGATCAAGGATTTTGACCTTGAGATTCTTTACCACCCTGGAAAGGCGAATGTGGTTGCCGACGCTTTGAGTCGGAAGACGCCTCAGGAGAAGGCGATAGCCCGGTTGACAGTACAGCCACAGCTGCAGAGAGACTTGGCTTGGTTAGAGATTGAGATCCAGTTCCCGGATACAGCTCACCAGTTAGCCACCATAGAGTTACTCCCTGACCTGTTGGGTGAGATCCGACAGAAGCAGGAGGCCTGTCCGATGTTGACCCGGATCCGAGACCGGATGGCACGAGATGAGGCACCTCAGTTCACTATTGGTGCCGATGGAGTGATGAGACGACAGGACCGTGTTTGTGTGCCATCAGACCGTGAGTTGAGGCAGAGGATACTAGGTGAGGCTCATACTACCCCTTACTCCGTACATCCAGGAGCGAGTAAGATGTATAGGGACTTGAGACGTTCCTTCTGGTGGGGTGGTTTGAAGCCTGATGTGGCCCGTTACGTAGCTCAGTGTGCGATCTGTCAGCAGGTCAAGATTGAGCACCGTAGATCCGGAAGAGAGCTACACCCACTGCCAGTACCACACTGGAAGTGGGAAGACATTTCGATGGATTTCGTCACTGGATTGAGGCTCAGCAGAGGCTTTGATGCCATTTGGGTGGTAGTGGACCGTCTGACGAAGACCGCACGTTTCATTCCGATTAAGGAGACGTGGCCGGTAAGTCGTCTAGCAGAGAAGTTCACCAGACATATTGTGAGACTCCATGGAGTACCGAGGACTATCGTATCCGACAGGGATGGACGTTTTACCTCGAGGTTCTGGCAGCAGGTACATACCGCTCTGGGTACGAGTCTTCACTTTACCACTGCCTACCACCCACAGACAGACGGTCAGTCAGAGAGGACCATTCAGACCCTGGAGGACATGTTACGGGCATGTGTGCTAGATTGGGGACAGGTATGGCCAGATCACCTCCCACTAGTAGAGTTTTCATATAATAACAGCTGGCATGCGTCTATTGGGATGGCACCTTATGAGGCTTTGTACGGCCGGAGATGTCGTACACCGCTATGTTGGGATGAGCCTAGCAAGGCTGATGGAGTAGTACCAGATCAGATACAGGACGACATCGCCCGGATTGCCTTAGTCCGGGAGAGGATGTTAGCAGCTCAGAGTCGTCAGAAGTCCTACGCCGATAAGAGGCGTCGACCTTTGGAGTTTAGAGTAGGTGCACAGGTGTGGTTGAGAGTGTCACCTACGAGGGGAGTTAGGCGTTTCGGCATTAAGGGGAAGCTGAGTCCCCGGTATGTCGGACCATTTGAGATCGTAGAGAGAGTTGGAGAGGTTGCCTACCGACTAGCACTACCACCGAGACTGGAGGGAGTACAACCAGTTTTTCATGTATCTCAGCTGCGAGAGTACATTCCGGATCCGAGACACGTCATCAGCCATGAGGATCTGATAGTGGAGCCTGACCATACGTTTGTAGAGTACCCCGTAGCTGTCTTGGAACGCAGTACCAGACGTCTGCGATCCAAGGAGATACCTATGATGAGGATCCAGTGGTCTAGGAGAGGAGCTGATGAGGCCACTTGGGAGACTGAGGAGAGTGTTAGACGTAACTACCCCGAGTTCTTGGCGGGGTTAGGGGTTACTCTTGTTTGACGAGTTAGTACTCGGATGTTGTGTGTTTGACCTTTCAGGTTTTCATGATGTTTTGAGTGTTTCTGTTTCTCTTTTGCGATACTTGTTTGTTTGCTGTCGGAGTAACTGCGTGGTAGAAAACAAAGGTGCTGAGAAAACTAAAATATACCAAAAATTTAAGTTTCGGGACGAAACTTCTTTTAAGGGGGCACTGATGTAATAACCGAAATTTTAAAGTTCCGGTAAACTACAATTAACCAAATTCCGATGCGACAATCGTAAATAATAAAATAAAACGAGTTTAAATGTTATCATTTTATGTGACTTTAAGTCACATAAAATGATGAAACCGTATAACCAAAAATTTAATTATGCAACTTAAAATAAAAATAATAATAAAATAAATAATACGGAATTTAATTCCGTATTATGTAAATTCCCGCACATAAGTAGCAAGCTTCGAAATTCCGTTCTAATATGAGAAGGCAAGTCGGATGTGGCCCAATACGAGGCCCAATTATTCAGCCCATCAGCCATCTTCTAAATTAATCCTAACCCTAAATTAATTAAGATAATTTAACCTAATCCTACTCTAACCTTACAGCCGCTTATCTCTTGCCGTACCATCCGTAGCTGCGTTTCTCGCCTGCAACAATACCGCCACACCACTGCTGCCTCAAGAGACCCGCACCACCGTTGCTTGCAACCGGAGACGCCGCACAGCGAGCCGCCACTGGACCGCCGCCGCTGCGACCGCAAGGCGCCCAGGTTAGCCGCTGGTTCCGTCTATCTCTTCTCCCTCCCGCACCCTTTAGTCTCTGTTCGTTCGAGCCAACTTGACCACCGTCCACTGTGGCAGTAGCTGCGCACGAGCCGGACCGCCGCCACAGTCCTCGGCTACGGTTTCCTCCGTCCACCAGTGCGCCACCAGTGCTCGCCACAACCGCCGGACCAGCCCTGCTGTCGCGTGAAGAGGTAAGCCGCTTCCCTTCCTCCTTCGGTTTCGCTGAGCGCAACAGCGACTAACCCATTCTCTATTCGCTGGTGATGCGAGCCAGGCACGAGCAATTCAACGGAACAGTGCAACAGGAGATACGAGTCAATTCCCTGCAGCCGAAGGAGACACCGAAACCCGCCAACCATTAACGCCGGATTTGCAGAATTCGTAAGCTTGCTCCGTCCCTCTTCGTTTTCGCTGTCACCCATGTGTTGTGAACTGCTGTTGTTGAGCCTAAGCATGAATAACGTAATTTAGCTGCTGAGTATATGCAGAAATGAATGGAAAGGCTGCTGTAAATCTAAATTAAATCCCTCAGTTTTTAAAGTTTCGAACAGCCATCTTGTAGATCAATTATAAAATGTTTGGGTAAAGATCCACCGTTGAATTTTGGATATGTTGTAGATGGATATATGTAGTTTATCATATTAAAATTTGGTGAGAAATGAACGGTCGGATTGAAAGTTACGAGCTTCCGAAGTTAGGTAGTTGAGCAGTTTTATTGAACTTAGAAAAATTGGCTAAGTATAAGAAAGTAGAGTGAGGAACCGACTTTGGGAATTATTATAAAAATATCGGCTGAACAGTTTAGTGAAATTCTTTCTTCTAAGGCTAGTTAGAACCTCATAGATTATCTAGATAATAAATTCGGGAATTTTATAAGCCATTAGGAATTTTATATTTAGAGCCGAAGTTAGACCTTTTTCGGTTCTTCCGGAAAATTTAACATAAGAAAAATGTCCGTTTCGCACCTAATAAAATTCTAAGAGTTAGGATATATTTTAGAACTCCAAATAGGAGTTTGGACATGATTTTTAGGGTCTTCAAAAAAATCGGAATGAAGGGTAAAATGGTCATTTTACCCTACAACTAACAATGTAGCTAGTACGTCTTCATAATTATTTAATCTCAGAAGTCTTAGACTTCTATCTACGTGAAAGTGTGCTAATACACTTATCGCCTTTAACAGGCAACTGAGTGGGTACAGTTACAGAGCAAGTGATTACTAAAGAGTCGAGCATTATAACAGGTAAGTCCTTTGGGCTTACTTAGCTGACTGCTAAATATGAGTACAATGATGATGGTGGTGTGTGATTGACATGTTAGAGAGATAGGTTGTGATATATAAATACCGACCTGTATTTTGGCCTAAGAGTAACGGGCGGTGGCATTCCGCTCAGTAGCTCGCCGGGCGCTGGGGGTTTCTTTCGGGACTAGTCCACACATGGTTTGTAGTGACGCTACCAAAGGAAGTCAGCTATACCTACACCAGTTGGATAAGGAACGGAGGCGAGAACTAAAAATAGTTCTCGTGCCACCACTTAAATTGAATAATGTGAATCACTTAAAGAACAGATAATAATTTGTTGAGTGCCAGCATGTTGTTTGTTTATTTTTGTTTCTACTTGTGTTTGTGCTGTTGTCATTTTGCTTATATTTGGTTAGTTAGCTAACGGTTGATATATTGTTTAGATTTGACACAGGTTAGAGCAGATGCCGAGTGATCCAGATGGTAGTGGTCAGCCGGGGTGTCGTACTTTAGGACTTTTGCAGTCTTTGCTTTTGTGGGTTTTTCTGTTGAACATTGTTTCCTTCCGTACCTTGATATATTGCTTTTCCGGCTGTAGTTGATCTGGTCACATTCATGCATTGATAAAAACTATTTTATGATTTTTAGCTTTTCCTTATCGGTGCCTTGTTGTAAGATCATGTTAAGTTGTTGTCAAACTAAGGTCGGGACCCACTGTGCGGTCCTAACCAGTAACTCCCTAAGTTGTAAAATTTGGGGTGTTACACCCTACTCGTCACCCTTGAGACCGCGACGTAAAATTTGGCCATGTGTGAATACCGGTCTAGGAAAATACAATCCGACACGTGATAACGACTGCCCTTGACTTTTGTTTATAGTCAAAGCAAAGCATACCAAGATAGGAAACTGTCTCCTTTTAAATCTAAAGGGAAACTTTGCATCCTTAGGTGATAGAACGGTACGCGGAATGAAAACCGTGTGACCTATATTGTTGCCAGATATTATATCTGCTTCAGTGATATGTATACCGAGCTTCTTTACTATCAATCTAGTACCGTTGCACAACCCTGCTGACTGATCAATGTTTCTTATCAACATGATAGGGATCCCAACCTTCAATTTCAATATGTGATTCGGAAAACCGGAACATTTTATGCTATTCAAGAACTCGGCCGAGATGAATCCGTCATCAACGAAACCCTCAGTTGCGCATACAGTATCAGAACTCAAGTAAACCTTCTCCTCCCCAGGTATCAGCGATAAAATATGGTCATTGATCTTTTCAACAATTTCATTGGTAGGGGCAAGAATAGCTCTTTCTTGAAAGTAAGTAGCCGAATCTCCAATATCAAATGTCAAAGGATAAGTGGATTGAACGATAGTACTGATAGGGTCACCTGTAGACGTAAGTAGAAGATCCTCAGGAATATTAATGACTGCTTCACCATTAACGTCTTCGCCTTCTTTTTCATCTCCAATGCGTAATGTCCAAACTACATGTTATTTATCTATTGTATCAAAATCCTTACTAACCTCTTTTGGTCCTTCCCGCTTCCTTTTGAGGATATCCTCTTCAGTTGTGGATCTCAGGATTACTGCGTTCAGTGATATGATCGGACTCGGACTACCTGTCAGATTTCATTAACAACACTAAATAAGGTAACTCCGTGCACAAAATTAAAGAAACTCCAAAATTTTAATCTATACACATGTTTGGGCTTTCAAATGAATTTTCTTCTTTTCCCCTCAAGATTATAGTCATACTACTAAATAGAATCTGCAAAATCTTTTGGGTTTTGTGATTCAGAAAGAAATCGACAACAGGTTTAGGATGTAACCACATGATGGATGAACTTTGCAGTATTAGGCAATCCAATCCGACAGGTAAGGTCGAAAATAAATATTGGCTTGAGAATTTGTGTTAATAATTGTAGAAGATAGTGGGATGATGATTTTAATTAATACGAACTACATATATTTGTTCTAATGAGGTGAAGCAATACGTTCAACATTTGAAAACGATTGGGAGCCCGAAAATCTAACAAATAAAACATAAAACAGATTAGTCTCACCATTCTTTTACCTTGTTGAACTTTTAAGAATATGCAGCAATTCACCACCCGAAGTTGATAACACTGTTTAGATATGATGTTCTTGTATGCAATGAAACTTCAATGGAATTAGTGTTAATGTAGACTGTATATATAGCAGTGTTTGGGTTCATAATATTGAGATCTTATCTAAAATATTATTCAAGATTACGTTTGTTCACACATCTGATTTGCAATCTTGCCGATCTCAAAGTTTGTTCATGGACCATATCGTGATCTAATTAAATTAATCATAATTATTACTGTGTGAGTTTCTGTATTTACAGGTATTTAGAATTAACTAATTAGTTCACTTTGTAACTTAATCCTTTGTTTAAAAAAATGCATACATCAGGTTACAAAATATGAAGCCAAATGGTGTAAAAACAACACATGAAGATAAGTGTACTTATTTTATTATATTTCTTTACTTTAAGGCTTAAGGTATTCATAAAAACATACTAATGTACTTAGTTTTGCAACAAGTTGCCACCATACATCGCCTTATTGATTCAGGTATAGGTAAAAAATATGCAAACAAGTAGTATATGCATCATATATTGTAAGTTGAGTGATATCTATTTGATTTACATTTACTAATTTTCGGCTTATTTTGGGTTTGTATTGCGTTTATTTTGGGTTTGTATTGCGTTTATTTTGTATGTCATATATAAGTTTCCTGGTTTTTTAGGATTAATAGTTTTCAAATTATTTTCATATAGTTAAATGTTTCAAATTATCTACATATCAAAAATTGGTTTTATTTATTTTAATATATATATATATATATATATATATATATATATATATAATATCATAAATTTTAAATAAATTTGGAAGTTGGACCTGATGTTTTTAAATTTTGTTTTTGTATACTAAGATATATTGGATTCATTTATTATAGTATATGGCTGCATTGAAATTATATTTTAGATATCGCTATTTTTGTGCATTACATTAAATCCTTGTTTAATTTTTTTGTTTGCGTAACATGTAAAGTAGAATCAACCAATATACTTTTATTTAAGGGATATGACTATATATAATATAAGATTAAAAAACAGAAAACCCGAACAAAAACAAATAGGTCTCAACTGAAAAAAATACATAGTAACAATGTAGTCTTCATTTGAGAGTCTGGTTGCTGCGATTCATCCCTTTAGGCAAAAACCTGTAAAAACAGTTTAAAATACTTTTAGGAATTGTACAGTACAATAGTCATCAATAATTTATAAAATTTAGTTATCTAGTTAACGTGTATGGTAGTTAACACCCACGGTTTAGCGAATTTGAAAACTTCATTGTTATCTATGCCCAAAATCATTCTTGTCTAGTCTCCCATAGTTGAAACGTATAGGTTGCCTACACAACAATCGTCTTTTAGAGAAACATTAAATAACAAATAGTGTTGTGTAAAGGTTAGAAAATATATTGAACTTACCTGTTGTAGGAGAAACCACTCTAGCAAATTGTAATGTTAGATAGTCGACATTGGTTTTCTTATTATGCTGATAGTAAGATAGCAACATATTGACGTTATCTTCACCGGATATCCTACACATAAAAGTTTCTCCCCTGCAAGTTTTTTATAAAATTTTATGCTAAATTAATTATTTGAGCGTGATATAAAATTAAAAAAAATGCTACATATTAGTATTTTATTTTCATTATGTAACTTTGATTTTATGATATATATATTATTAAAAAAGCTAAAAAAATGGAAAAGTTGCAGATTTGAGTTATCAATTACCTTTTATTTTTAATGTGAACATCGATACTCATGTTTGTCCTTACACGCTTACCGCTCTCGTAACACTCGTAACTGTGATCAACCATGGAAACCTTTGAAATTACTCCAACAACATCTACATTGAGCAACAATTTGTTAGTATATATATATAGATGTGCTTATATTTAAAGAACAATTGTTTGTTAAAATTAGTTTTACCTACTAAAACGTTTGAATCAACCAACTTTTGTTTGATGTTTCGAAATTTGATGAATTCCAAACCGTATAAAGGAATCGGTGATGCTTCATCGATTCTTTCGACGTTTGAAAATAAATGAAATTCAATTTTGAAAGGGTGAAGTCCCAATACACCATCATTGCAATCAATCAATTGACAGCTGAAATTGAAAATTTTTATCAAATAACCCTCCTTTAACCAAGCTATCCACCTATTACTTTCATACGATTTAACATAACCGTATATCTTTTGACCCTGCAAAATTACATATCCAGATTGTTAATATTGCGATTTTGAAACATGTATATGAAACAAAAATTAATTTAAAAAATCACGTATTGTACCTTTTCGTCGAGTAGAACCATGCATTTTTTTTAGTAGTAGTAGGCTCCATTCCAGTTGTTGTGCCTTGTAGGTTCATACCACAGTCTTATTATTCTAACAATTAACTCGAATACAATGCCACCGTGTTTGAAGAAAATATCGACAATGAAGTAATTGTTTGCAGCCGGTACTTCTACCTAAAACATGGCATAAAATAGAAGATATCAGTTTAACTCCTATGAAATAATTACATGAAATATAAGTACTAAATAAATGGTAACTTACGCTTTTCTGGCGGATGCTGACTGAGGACGTAGACGGAATGTAGTTTACTGATGAATCGGATATTGGTAAGTCGAAATGAACATTCTTGGAACTCGACATTTTAATAAACGACTGGAGGAACACCGCAAAGTGAATATCGAAATGAGGAACTGCACAATGAATAATGACCTGCTGTTATTGGTTATTTATATTGTTTTTTCAAAAAATGTGTTCAATATTAAAAAGATATGCAGTGGAATAACGAATAATCTGATTTATTGATTTTAAACTTCGATAAACTTAATCAAATATTGAGTTTGTTATATTAAAATATTTTTTTATTATCAAGTGAGATTATTAGCCGATATTATTCAAATTTCCAATTTTTAAGATTATGCATATTTTCTCTGAAAATCTTATTTTGTTATTATTTGATTAAGCCTAGCTGATTTTACAGATTTATGAATAAAATTTTTTAGATATCAATCCAAATTATAATAATAAATTTTTTAATCTCGTGTATATCTAATAAATACAAATCTCAACAGATTTGTTTCAGGTGGATCACTATTAGGTACTGACTTTACAGTTATTTTTTTATGTTACGTGGATTACTGATAATTGTAATTCATTACTCTTGTTTTTTTATTAACTTCGGATTTAGATATCAATCCAAATCCTAATAATAAATTTTTAATCATTTTTTTAATCTTTTGTTTGTTTTTTTTTATTACTGATCATTTGTTTAATCTTTTGTTTGGATTTCATTATAACGAAATTGTTATCTTGTATATTTGTTTTTAAATGATAACGTATTTCAGTTAATATTTTCTTAATTTACACTTAGTTGGATATTTATCGTAAGCAAATGTTATAATGAATAAATTATAATTTATATAAACAATTCTAATTTGTTGGTTTCTCTATCATACGAACAATAAGTATGAAAAAGTTAAAATATGCAAGAATTAAAAAAAATGTTTAAAAAGGAAGTATCAATTGTTATCATTGATGCATATTTAATATTGTTCATTGCTAAATTATCTAATTAATCCATTAGCCGTTGATTTATTTATTTAAATATAAAATAATGTTCGAAATACACTCCTGAATCAATGCATATCAAAACGTATATCATAATAGAATTGAAACTAAAATGCTAAACTAAGTTTTATGACGGCTATTAAATTTAATCAACTCGGTCACTTCCTTGTTGAACTAATCTGCTTTATCATCACACCCTTCTTCATTATCTGACGCTACAGCTTCTTCAAATTCTGGATCGGATGTGTTCAAAGGGATGAACCTAATAATAAATATATATAATTAATAAAAGATATTAGTAATACATAGACATAAGTTACTATTGATGAAATTATTACTATACTAACCCGTGTACATATGAAAAAACGTCGAGGGATTCGATACCTACAATCGATCTTGTTTTGTATCCAATGTTCATCAAAGAAACTCGATCTATAAATAATACTTTTTTTTGTTAATTGAAAAATATTAACTGAAAATACTTGTAAATAGTATAATAATATACATACCGTTATTATATATGATTTTGGCATATTGGATGGTTATAAATTTGCGATTGTTGTTGCACTCGTTATAATAAGATAGTATAGTATCCACAAAATGACCGCCAATGAGAGTACATTTCAATATCTTATTCTTGGAGAAACGAAATAGTATTAATAACATTATAATTTAGAATTTAATGTATACAGATAGTTACCTCCAATCTTTGAGCCAAAATTCGATTTCTTTGTCTTTAATGAGAGTCTTTCCATCGCTAGAGATGATAGTGTTAAAATCCAATCTAGTTACACGGTCAATCTCACCAAATACGTCTATCAAAGAAACAAACATGTAAGCTTAGAAAATACATGATAATAGAATTATAAAACAAATTCATGAGATAGTTAAACGTACCAACCGAACACTTGTCACTTGTAACTTGATTACGAATGTCGTGAACACTCGTAAAATCAAAACCAAATTTTGGTATGTGTACGATCCCATAATATCGTGATATGTTCGAGTTGGTTGTGAGCTCGATTTTTAAGGATCTCCCGCCAACATGATAGTATCATTGTTTTGAACAACATCGAAACGATATAATGTTATAACATAACCCTCTACAAGTAGGTTGGAGAACAATCCAGTGACGTAAGGATACTGTAACGCCCCAAATTTTTGGCGCGTTTGCGATATTTATTTTTGTGGCTTTTATCGATACTTCTATAACTTAAATATTTTTTACGAGTTTGATTCATATAACGGAAACTATATTTGTTTTATTCCAAGTATATGTTGACGTATATTTTTCCGCATATTATTTTATTGAAAACTTCGGAATACTTTCCGAAGTCTGAGAAATTTTGTTCCGTTTATTTTGATCGAGTTATATTATTTCATTTTATTTTATTTACTTTTCTTGCCTCCCAATTTTTTTTTCTTTTATTTTTATTTTTCCTTCTCCTAGACCTGTTGATGAAAGCAGCCTCGCCAACCCCTTAGCGTGTGGCATCCTCCCGCCCAGCCCATGCACTCTGCACCTAAAGGGCTACCCGACCCCTCGCCCTCAACCTCACTCACCTCCTTTCACCTTGCCTTTACCCCTCTCCCTCAAATTCTATCTCAACCCTGATGTCTCACCTCCCTCTTTGCCTCCATCTCCACAACAACACTCAATCGCTCTCTCTCTCTCGATCCACTTGCAACGCCTCACCAGGAAACAGAGGAGCTGCAACCAAGGTCCGGTCCCTACAGCGCGGTCCAATCCTGCCGCTGGCACCCCCCGTCCACACCCAGCCTCGGCCTCGACCTACACCGGGAAGCCCTCTCCCATCTCGATCTTCTCTGTATTGCCGACGCCGGATCGAAGACCCCCCTGTTGCTCTTCCCCTTTTTGTTTTCCTTCGCTTGACCCTCGCCACTGTCGGGAAGAGAAGCCTCAACATCCCTTGCCGTTGTCACCACTTGTACTACCGGTCTGCCACCTGAGAGCACCCATTGTTGGTCTCACTTCCAACTTCTTCCCCTTGAGGTATCTGTCCGAACGGAGAACCAAGGAGACGGCCTCTCCTCTCCCTCTCTTCTGTGGCAATCAGGAGCTCCGCCGGCTGCCACCACCGGAGGCTTGGAGCCTCGCCTCGCTGCCACCGGAGCCACGCCGTCAGTGCAACCCTCCTTCCTCCGTCAGACTATGCCGCCGCCTGTGGGTCTCCTTCCCCAGCCCCTGCGCGAGATCTATCGGGTTAAAAGAAAACCCTTTTTGAATTTTATAATCGGGCCCCCTTATTTTGTGTTAATTGCAAATGGAACCCAATGTTTTGTATTTACATATTTTATCCACATTTTGGAATCTTGCATTTATATCCTTTTGCTGGAAAATTACAGATTATGACCCTTATTTACATTTTCAGTATATGACCAAAGTTTACGAATTTGTTCATCTTTGCCCTAAAAATGTATTTATCGATTTTAAACTCGGGTTTGAATTAGGGGGATATTCTTTTATTTATATATACCATATATATTATGCTCATGTTGGATTAATTCCGGGTTATGACTCAAAGATTAAATTATGGGATTTTAACGTGGCTTTGAAAACGAGTTTTACCTTGGGTTTATGATGTTATACAATTTGCCCGGAATATATATTTACGGTTTTAACTTGGATTTTAAAAGTGGGGTTTTCTTTAGATTTATATATGTTAACTATTCCGTTCAAATTTAGCGTATAAGCTAAATTTGTGTAGTTTTGGTGTTAGGTTCGGAAGCGTCCCGATAAAGACCTAACAAGTCCAAGTCGACATTTGTTGATCGATTTCCGTCTTTTGACGTCATGTGAGTATTCTTTTCCCTCGATTTAGTTATGTTTAGTATTAGTATCATGCTAGGTTGGATCTAGCATAACTTAGAGTTAATGCCAAGTAGTGGCTTTGAACCTTAGGTGAGTTTCGAGGATCTGATATTGTTTGATGGATTGATGTTGATTCTAAGCTTGAGGTGTTGGTTATCTTGTGAGGTTGTTATAAGACTTTAAGTTATATGTTTGATCTTGTGAACGTTTTGAGGCTCGAGGTGGGGTTGTATGATCTTGTGGGATTTTGGAGTTTAAGTTTGGCTTATCCTAATTGCGTTGTGAGTTATGATCTTGCGAGATCCGAGGGTTTAGAAGTCTTAGGACTTCTAGCTTTTGTTGAGTGTGATGTGAGCATGAGGGATTCTAGGATGCGGTCCTAGAATTGAGAGTCAAATGGTCTTACGTTGACCATTTGTATAGAAGTCTAAGACTTCTATTGTGAGTGGGTTGTTGTTGATATAGTTATCTTCTTGTGAGCAGGTTATGGGCTTCCTCCCTAAGGAAGCGAGAGTGTTGTGAGTTGAGTGTGGTGACGAGGTAAGTCTCCGGACTTACTTAGCTCGTATTCTTTGTATTAGCATTATTGTGTGTTGGGTGGTGTGTGTTTATTATTTTACTGTTTATAACAACTAAACCGGAAATAGGATTACCGACCTTTATATTATTTGGCTCAAGTGTATGATAACGGGCGGTGACATCATTGCCTGGCTCCCCGTGTGAGCTAGGGGGATCTCGGCGACTGGCCCGTGCTGGTTAGACGGTCGGAGGCATCCGACCGTTCCATTGCCGGAAGAAGGGACCGAGGCGAGTTTCGGAGGATTCTCGTGTCACAAAAGAAGTTGAACTAGAATGGGATATGACTTAATAAATAAAGATAATAAACCGGATTTGTGTGATTTGAGTATGTTGTGTGACTATGTTGAATTATTTGTGTTTGTGCCTTTCCCTTTAATTCTAATGCTTCGAATATGAGCTAACGGTTTTATACCGAATGTTGTAGTTTGCCTTGCAGGTTAGGCATGCTCCGAGAGATCCGGAAGGGTGGGCAGCCGGGGTCCGTACATTTTAGGAAGGGTTTTGAGTTGGGGTTGTCTTGTGTTTTGATCTTTCGGTTATTACGTTTCGTGTGCCGCTTGTTTGGCGTTCGGTTTGAATTGTACCTTGGCTGAAGTTGTTGTTGCATTCTTTAGGGTTTCTTCTCATTTGCATTAAAATTGATTTACAATTTTGCCTATATTTGTGCCATGTTGGAAAGGTCCGGTGAAATTGTTGTCAAGCTAATGGTCGGGACCCATTGTGAGGTCCCAACCCGTAGCGCCCCGAGTCCCGCGGATCCGGGGTGTTACAAAAGTGGTATCAGAGCCCTAGGTTGACAACAATGGCACTCGCAATCTTCTAAAGGCCGAATAAGGGATAAACAGAACCCCACGGGTTCTGAGTTTTCGTTTTCAAAATCACATGCATGAGTCGGGGTAGAATGTACGGACCACCACTCCTTCCGTGGATCTCGGCAGTTTAGTTTATTGGACTTGGTATATATATAGATATGTGAATATATGTGGATATGTATATTATACGTGGATTGTAGTTATGCATGATGGAGTTGATAGGTATCCTTGTGGATTGTACCCATGTATGATGGACTTGTTATGTATAGTAGTGGCATGGCTTTATATTGATATATGCTTATATATGTTGTATGATAGGATCTTATTAGCTTTTGAACCTTGTATTGTTGTAATGTATTTTCTGGAATTGGCATATTAGTAGTGATATGGACATATGATTAATATACGTATTCTTAGGATATATAGTAGTATATGGAGATGTAGGACCTTATAGAAAAGATGATAGTAAGATATCATCACTTTAGGACGATATTGTTGGCATAGGATAACGTTCATACGAGGAGGAATAAGATCAAGTATCGAGTTTGAGCATTAAGATCGGACGAATACCTTGGAGTTTCTCGTACTCTTTTAAGAGGATGTCGAAGAGGAGGATTAGAGATGACATAAAAGAAGGACAAACAAGTAAAAGAAAACTCGAGACAACTTAAAGGAAATCAAGATAGAGACCATACAAGAAAAAGGAGTAACGTTAATGTGTGGAAGTGGTTCCAAAGAAGCCATGATCGAACGATGACGAAACCAATGAAGATGACAAACTTAAGTTCTTCAAGAAGACGCGTGGACAATTAACGATGCAAATTGAGGAGGAGAGGGGTACATTCTAACAAGTTTAAAAGTGACGTTCCATTAATATGCAAAGCTTTCCTTAGACGCTTCTAAGCATTGGAGTTAAGATGAGAGAAGTGAACGAAACATGTGTGAAGGATTTAAAATACCGTAGGTTAAACTTGCAAGGTACTAAGAAGTGAAGAGAAAAAATAAAAAAAATAAAATAAAAAAATAAAAATAAATAAATAAATAAAAAATAAAAATAAATAAATAAATAAATACGAGGGTTACGAGGAGGACTACATGGAGAAAGTTCACATAGCAGAGTTAACTTGTGGAGTCAATCGTTTTCCGTCATTGAGATGAGACTGAGCAACGCTAAGAAGGAGGAAGTGTGTGAGGAGGATGATCTTCGGAAGATGAAAGATGAAACAAGGAGCTTAGATCGAAAGACTTAAAGTTACTGACCTAGAAGAATATGAGTTAATGCTAATTAATGTCAGAAAATTTGAGAAGTACTTTTGCAAAACATTATGAAGAACGGTTAAACCCATGAAGATGGGTCATAGGACACGAAAGAGTTGGGAAGGTATACTTATCTTACAGAAGCGGAAGGAAAATGAGAGCGTAATAGGAGCTAACAAAGTCGGAAGCAGAGTAAAGTGAGCTAGTGAAGTTAAGGCGGAATACCCCGAGAGGGTATCCTTCAAGAGTATGGTAACATGGAAGTGTGGTAGGAGGGTAAGTCGTTGATCTTGGAGAGGGTCATCAATGAGTTAATCGGTGACCATCGAGAATGTACGGGTGCGGGTTGTGTTCTAGTGACTGTAGGTGGAAGAGTAACCTAGGATGTGAAATCATGAAGAGGGGGAACAAGAACTGGAACATTTGTGGTTGTTGGTTGTCAGTAATAGGAGGCGTATTAACGGAAGCATAATCGTTTTAATCAAGTAACATCTTATCGATTCTAACAAGTGATGGTAACATATCTTGTGGAGGGATTGTAACGATTTGGTGCGACCTTCTTAGGTCATGGGATTGACATATGGGGAAACGACACGTATAAGAACTATTAAGGTTTAACGAGAATGGAAGAGGATAGAGAAGCGGGAGGAAAGGGAGGCTTCTATAGTTGATGTAAGTAAAGGGGAATACATAAAGAGGATGCGTGGTATGTTGAGGATGCATCGTATGTTTGTGCTAATGAAATGTAGGGTATGTTTTCGCGAGCAAAAGATGAGAGAGATGCGTCAAACTCACACGGAAGAGTCATGGTGGTTATGGCGCAAAAAAGAGGACCTAGATTAGGGCAACGCTGCAAGCTTAGAGTTTGGATGTTTGTACTTGGTGAAGTTATGAGTGGATCTTTCAGTGATTGTGGTCGGGAAATTTTGCCTAAAGGTGTATTGGTACGGTTGTGAGATTGTTCATGGGATCCCAAGAGATGCATAAGGTGACCAACAAGTGTAAGAGAAGACCGAAGTTTTGAAGTTCGATGTCGACATGAGACATACGAGAAGTATATGAAAGCTTGAGATTAAGAGCCTCCGTTGTTGGATTGACGTTGCAAAAAGGAAATGAACTGGGTTCCACACCTACTTAAAGAAAGGATGTTAACGCAAGCTTACATAAATGCGAGGAGAGTTTCCCATATGTTGGGGAATATAGTGGAAAACGAAGAAGATGAGGTGAATTGTTTTGAACCACGGTTAGGTCTTGCAGTTTGGACCCTTATGGTTGCACTTAAGTGAGAAAACTTAGAAGATTTTTACAGTTATCTCATCAAAGAAGGAAAATGGGATTAAGTTGAAGGAATACTTAAATAAGGACACCAATACAGATACGTGAGTGAAGGATGCATTTGAATGACCCGCCGCAAGGGCTTGTTGGTAAAGGTTCATTAAAACCAATGCACTGCCACATAAAACACCAAACATGATTTTGACCTCTTGATTTAAAGTTCATATTGGAATATATCTTAAACTCTTGATTTGTGGTTGTTTTGAAAGTCACCAACTTGCGAAAAGAGAGACGGTTATCTCCGTTTGTACATTGATTACCATAAGTTGAACAAGATGACAATGAAGGACAAGTATCCCTTACAACGAATGGAAGATCTATTCGATCAGTCGTAAGGGTCGGTAGTCTCTTCTAAGATTAAGTAAGATTTGATTGTCACCGTTTGAGAATTCAAAACTAGGATATTGCCAACACGGCACTTCGGGACAAACCATGGTAACTACGAGTTGTAGTGATTTCATATGGGCTTACTAATGCCTAGATAAGATATTTTGGTCTACTCTCAAAGAAGAGAGAAGTTGTAAGACAAGTTGTTTAGGGATAACAACCCCCCGAGAGATGTGAAAGAAGTTACAAGTTTCTTAGATGTGTTGAGCATTACCAGATCTTGAAGAGAGAAGTTGTATAACACCAATTATGGTATCCTACGGATGACAACGAATTATTGAATGGGACGACGAATTGACAATAGAGTGGTTGAGAGTTAAAAGGAGATTCATTGGTGAAGCTGTTTTGATTTACTTCGAGGTATGAAGGGTTTGAAGTGTACAAGTGATTCTCCAAGACAAGGTCTTGGTTGAGTATTGATGCAAAATTGAGAAGTGATAACATACGTGCCTTGTCAAGCGATGTGAAAGTAAAGTGCTTCCCTAATCACTTAGAACATGTAACAAGGATTGAGGAAACGTAACATCAAAGTTTGGTTTGACAAGAACCGAAGCCAACAGTGTGAATTGGAGGGTCGATCTTCTTTGTTAGAGACAATCAAGAGAAACATAATGAAAACGCTGCATTGAGAAAGACTAGAGAAGGTAGTTGAGTTCCGATATATCGGACCTTTTTGAGATCTTAGCGCGGTTTGGAGAAGTGGCTTACAAGTTGGCGTTGCCACCGGGGGCTTCATGTGTATCAGTCTAGGAAGTACATGTATGACTTGAGATGTATTGCCAATATTGATGATTTAGCGGCAGACGAAGAACTCTTGAGCCTAATAGGAAGACGGAGGATAATATCTTTAGTTGAGTGTTACGCTAAGCTAGTAGCATCGATAGAATCAACGGGTTAGACCCAATTCTTATCTTTGGTTGAGCTATGTACATGTGTGATGTTATATGTAGTTTGTGCCATGTGCGGAAATGTGCTATGTGACATGATATATCTTGCGGCGGTAGTTCGAGTAGTTTGTGTGTATAGATTAGAAGGTTTAAGCCTTCTTAGTTTGAGAGTTCTTACCTCGGCCTTAGGACCGAGAACCTCGGCATGTGACAAGTTTCGAGACGAAACTTGCTTTTAGGGGGATCTGATGTAACGCCCCAAATTTTTGGCTCGTTTGCGATATTTATTTTTGCGGCTTTTATCGATACTTCCATAACTTAAATATTTTTTACGAGTTTGATTCATATAACGGAAACTATATTTGTTTTATTCCAAGTATATGTTGACGTATATTTTTCCGCATATTATTTTACTGAAAACTTCGGAATACTTTCCGAAGTCTGAGAAATTTTGTTCCGTTTATTTTGATCGAGTTATATTATTTCATTTTATTTTATTTACTTTTCTTGCCTCCCAATTTTTTTTTCTTTTATTTTTCTTTTTCCTTCTCCTAGACCTGCTGATGAAAGCAGCCTCGCCAACCCCTTAGCGTGTGGCATCCTCCCGCCCAGCCCATGCACTCTGCACCTAAAGGGCTACACGACCCCTCGCCCTCAACCTCACTCACCTCCTTTCACCTTGCCTTTACCCCTCTCCCTCAAATTCTATCTCAACCCTGATGTCTCACCTCCCTCTTTGCCTCCATCTCCACAACAACACTCAAGCGCTCTCTCTCTCTCGATCCACTTGCAACGCCTCACCAGGAAACAGAGGAGCTGCAGCCAAGGTCCGGTCCCTACAGTGCGGTCCAATCCTGCCGCTGGCACCCCCGTCCACACCCAGCCTCGGCCTCGACCTACACCGGGAAGCCCTCTCCCATCTCGATCTTCTCTGTATTGCCGACGCCGGATCGAAGACCCCCCCTGTTGCTCTTCCCCTCTTTGTTTTCCTTCGCTTGACCCTCGCCACTGTCGGGAAGAGAAGCCTCAACATCCCTTGCCGTTGTCACCACCTGTACTGCCGGTCTGCCACCTGAGAGCACCCATTGTTGGTCTCACTTCCAACTCCTTCCCCTTGAGGTATCTGTCCGAACGGAGAACCAGGGAGACGGCCTCTCCTCTCCCTCTCTTCTGTGGCAATCAGGAGCTCCGCCGGCTGCCACCACCGGAGGCTTGGAGCCTTGCCTCGCTGCCACCGGAGCCACACCGCCAGTGCAACCCTCCTTCCTCCGTCAGACTATGCCGCCGCCTGTGGGTCTCCTTCCCCAGCCCCTGCGCAAGATCTATCGGGTTAAAAGAAAACCCTTTTTGAATTTTGTAATCGGGCCCCCCTTATTTTGTGTTAATTGCAAATGGAACCCAATGTTTTGTATTTACATATTTTACCCACATTTTGGAATCTTGCATTTATATCCTTTTGCTGGAAAATTACAAATTATGACCCTTATTTACATTTTCAGTATATGACCAAAGTTTACAAATTTGTTCAATTTTGCCCTAAAAATGTATTTATCGATTTTAAACTCAGGTTTGAATTAGGGGGATATTATTTTATTTATATATACCATATATATTATGCTCATGTTGGATTAATTCCGGATTATGACTCAAAGATTAAATTATGGGATTTTAACGTGGCTTTGAAAACGAGTTTTACCTTGGGTTTATGATGTTATACAATTTGCCCGGAATATATATTTACGGTTTTAACTTGGATTTTAAAAAGTGGGGTTTTCTTTAGATTTATATATGTTAACTATTCCGTTCAAATTTAGCGTATAAGCTAAATTTGTGTAGTTTTGGTGTTAGGTTCGGAAGCGTCCCGATAAAGACCTAACAAGTCCAAGTCGACATTTGTTGATCGATTTCCGTCTTTTGACGTCATGTGAGTATTCTTTTCCCTCGATTTAGTTATGTTTAGTATTAGTATCATGCTAGGTTGGATCTAGCATAACTTAGAGTTAATGCCAAGTAGTGACTTTGAACCTTAGGTGAGTTTCGAGGATCTGATATTGTTTGATGGATTGATGTTGATTCCAAGCTTGAGGTGTTGGTTATCTTGTGAGGTTGTTATAAGACTTTAAGTTATATGTTTGATCTTGTGAACGTTTTGAGGCTCGAGGTGAGGTTGTATGATCTTGTGGGATTTTGGAGTTTAAGTTTGGCTTATCCTAATTGCGTTGTGAGTTATGATCTTGCGAGATCCGAGGGTTTAGAAGTCTTAGGACTTCTAGCTTTTGTTGAGTGTGATGTGAGCATGAGGGATTCTAGATGCGGTCCTAGAATTGAGAGTCAAATGGTCTTACGTTGACCATTTGTATAGAAGTCTAAGACTTCTATTGTGAGTGGGTTGTTGTTGATATAGTTATCTTCTTGTGAGCAGGTTATGGGCTTCCTCCCTAAGGAAGCGAGAGTGTTGTGAGTTGAGTGTGGTGACGAGGTAAGTCTCCGGACTTACTTAGCTCGTATTCTTTGTATTAGCATTATTGTGTGTTGGGTGGTGTGTGTTTATTATTTTACTGTTTATAACAACTAAACCGGAAATAGGATTACCGACCTTTATATTATTTGGCCCAAGTGTATGATAACGGGCGGTGACATCACTGCCTGGCTCCCCGTGTGAGCTAGGGGGATCTCGGCGACTGGCCCGTGCTGGTTAGACGGTCGGAGGCATCCGACCGTTCCATTTCCGGAAGAAGGGACCGAGACGAGTTTCGGAGGATTCTCGTGTCACAAAAAAAGTTGAACTAGAACGGGATATGACTTAATAAATAAAGATTATAAACCGGATTTGTATGATTTGAGTATGTTGTGTGACTATGTTGAATTAGTTGTGTTTGTGCCTTTCCCTTTAATTCTAATGCTTCGAATATGAGCTAACGGTTTTATACCGAATGTTGTAGTTTGCCTTGCAGGTTAGGCATGCTCCGAGAGATCCGGAAGGGTGGGCAGCCGGGGTCCGTACATTTTAGGAAGGGTTTTGAGTTGGGGTTGTCTTGTGTTTTGATCTTTCGATTATTACGTTTCGTGTGCCGCTTGTTTGGCGTTCGGTTTGAATTGTACCTCGGCTGAAGTTGTTGTTGCATTCTTTAGGGTTTCTTCTCATTTGCATTAAAATTGATTTACAATTTTGCCTATATTTGTGCCATGTTGAAAAGGTCCGGTGAAATTGTTGTCAAGCTAATGGTCGGGACCCATTGTGAGGTCCCAACCCGTAGCGCCCCGAGTCCCGCGGATCCGGGGTGTTACAGATACTTTGCTATGGCTTCGAATTTTTGACCCTGTATATTGATTAAAAAAATATATAATATCTAATATTTTTAATTTAAATGTACGTAACAAAAATATGTTTTAAACTTCAAGACCCCTAATTGTTTCAAATCAGAATCATTTTTATGATTTTTTTTATTTTGAAATTAAAAGGGTTTCAAATCAGAATCAATTTTATAATTGTTTTTTTGAAAATTAAAAAAATCTTTAATTGGAGATTTAATTAAAAAATGCTACGAATTTTAACAAACTGTTTTTTGTTTATAAAATATAAGTTTTAAAAAATCTTCATATCTTAGTGGGTGGTAGTCATTGATTTTTTAAACGTGGTTTGCCTTCTTAACAAAAAATGACTAGTGTACAAACTAACATGCTTGAAACAATATGTGTTTGAAGTATGACCTAAAAAGAAGTGGTGTAGATAGTAATGTATACGTACCGTAGCATCGCCCAAAATCATGCATATATTCTTCTCATCTGTTTTGACATTTTGATGTTCGTACCAAACACGATTAATACGAACTAAAATACACCAATCATAACTTCTTTCTTCCGTAATGTGACCAATGTGATTATATCTCGGCGATAAATCCCTTTCATCCTGTAAAAATCATATATATTAGGTGGTTAAATTTGTAGAGATGGAAATATTAGAATGGATGCATGAATGACTGATATATATAGGGTCAGGATCCGGTAAGAACAACTCTTACGGTAAGAAATAAGAACAGTTATTGTGCGTTGGATCAAATAATCAAAGGCTGAGATTTTACGTGTAAATAAGGTATGTTTATATCAAGATTTAATTTGCTTTTTAAATTTTTGGTAATATTAATATACATATCCGTGCATGATTTATGGCTAATATTTTATATGGTAACAAAAATATTTTTTTCAAGTTTCATATATGGAAACGTATTGCACACTTATTGCACAGGATAAAAACTAATCGTGTCATCGGATTTTCACTCATCCTTCGTTTAATCACTACTAGTGCACTATTTCAGGGACTTAATATATTTTATATATAATTGCTTGTAAGTATAGTGAGTGTCTAACTACTAGTGCTTATGTGTGATAATAAAATAGTGCACTAGTAGTGATTAAACGTGTACTGTGCTAACACTAGTAGTTAAACACTAAGTAGTTAAACAAACAATATTTAGGAATATAAATTATAATATTAGTTGTTGCATATTAAGCATAACTTAAACACGCATTAGTAGTGAGTAAAACAACACTAGTAAGTAAAACATGCACGCGTAGGTGAAGAAGTAAGCACGGATATAAATACTTTACGGTTTTTGTAGAATATATAAGCACGATTATATAAGCACGATTATAATTGAATAGGTAAACAATGCATAACTATGTGCGCGTGCACTTTCACTTTTAATCCTAATCGAAAATTTTTGCATGCACGTTTACTTTCAATTGTGCATTCTATTGGCTTGTTATAAAAATTGCACATGCACGTTCACTTATAATCATAATTGCATATGCACGTTCACTTTCTTGATGTGCACAATTCCGAGTAAACTCTTATGTCATTGAGCATTGTATAATTATGTGCACGTTTATGGCGACTCATGCACAAATATAAACAACAGTGAAGTCCGTTGATACACGTCTGAATGGGATAAAAATTGAATACACGAATGATTATAATATACAGGTTTACGATTTATTTAATTTAAACTACGACGGTAAAGAACAAGCAAAAAAATACACGGACAGTTAATTTTGGTAACAATACATTTCATAACAGGTATGGAAACAACCACTCTTACCATTATAACTATCCATATATACAAACATTATTAATTAGAATACAAAATATAAGAATGAATCGTGATCGTTGATTGTGTTCATTCATGTGGTTGAGATTTGTTCTTATTTCTTACCGTTAAACATGTTCTTACTCGATCCTATTCCTATATATATATATATATATATATATGGAAAATTTTGGTTGTTAATAAAATCAATTCATAATTTTTAATACGGATACTATACTTTTTTTTATTAGATTGTCCTCTATAATATTTTTTTAAAAAGGAAATAATAGTTCCATAAACGTATTTAAAAAATTCAAAAATATGAAGAAGAAAAAAAAATCTGAGTATTTATATAAACGTTTTATTTTTATTTCCTAATTAGTTTTATTTTATTTTTTTATCTATCAGCTTTTGATAAGTATATGTATTTTTTAAATTTTAGTAAAAAATAAATAAATTATGTGTGAACTTTGTATATAATAAAGATTTAAAATTTTCATTAGCAAAAATAAATTTTAAAATGTGATATACTAAACTTATGTTGAATATTTGAAATGATTAAAGTAATTTATATTGTATCAGATTTTATTAAATTTTAATAAAGTATGTATAAACACCGACCGAAATTTATAAAATAGTATACTAATTTTACTTTTATATTATAAATCCTATATTTTGATGAATTTTCAATATACATATCATCGTAGAACAATCAACAATTTTTTATAAACAACAATTTCGTCTTTTAAATTTGTAATTTTATTAAATAAAAAAAAGCGAAATTAATAAAAAAATAACATACAAATACAAACGACACTAATATAACATAAAAATAAATATATCAATAAGCAAACTTTGATATAAAAAAAATGTTTTATAAGAAAATGATCGGTCCAATCAACTAAATCCCAATTTGACGAAACTTTATAGAATTTTGAAGATTTTAAAAACCACTACTTCTCGATCTTCACTTTAGGAGGACGTGCAGGTGCAACAATTTCACAATCTGAAACTTCTTCTTTTTCGGATGAATCATTATCAGTATCAAATACTTTGCGCCTCACAGTTGTATCCCTTCCCAATACTTTAGAAACGTGACCTGAATCTTCGTCAACGATATCAGCAATTCTGCGTTTGATAGCAGCATCCCTTTGCAAAATTTGAGGTAGTCTACAACGATATCTGAACTTCGATTCTCATTGGCCGTCGCACTAATACTATCTTCGCCGATACATGAGGGGTGCTCAGGCTTAAATCATGGATTAAAAAAATTGTTAGCGTTTCGGGATAATATAAAAAAAGACAGGTATTCATTTCATTGTATAAAATATAAATACTTGATCACTTGGTATTCACCTCTGTAATAAAATTCTTGACTCTAAATTCTTCCAAAATGGTGGGATAATTGGTGAACTTTGTAATTGTGAACCCTTGCCTCTTTTTCCAATGTTGTAAGATGAAAATGTCAATCTTAAACAAAAATGTTTTGTTTAAGAAAACATTAAAATTCACTTGGTAATGTAAAAATATCGGCGTCCTACAAACATCATAAATACGGTACTGCCTGTGTCATCCATGACCCGTAGAGACAGTTTCATCCTATTAAGTAGGATGGAATTAATCAATATTAAAGAAGTATTAACACGTACAATGACATAAGAATAAACGTGTGAGAAAATTTACGTACCATGGTACCGGATATTTAACATACACGTTACATCTCTTACACTTGTATTTCTCATCCTCAACTTGTAACTTTGACATGCACTTGTTGCAAGCATTGTAGTACCAACCAAATAAATCGTCTATGCTTTCAACGGTAGCAATGGTTACACAAGTACACACCTATACATGTAGTAAATATTAATATATGGTTTTTTTAGATATTGAATAACATGTATATTGGTAAATGTTGGGCATCAAACCTCGGTACAATCAACAATTTCTTGTGTTGTTTTTCTGCCATGAAGACTCAAGAAGTGATCCGATAGGGAGTAGTTAGGAGCAACAACTGGAATCATTATCTCCGTAGGCAATCCCGAAATATTTGATTCTTCAATCCTATTAAAACACTAATTTTGGTTTTTAAAAGTTCATGATTAACTTATAAAAACATTTCAGTAGTATTAAAAAAAAAAGCATTGAACAAAACCTTTGTTTGAACTCAATGATTTCGCATATACTCGGATCGTCGATAAATATTTTACAGGCTCCGACGGAATTGGAAATATAGTTTTCACCTACATTGTTTTACAAACCCAAATTTAACAGTATACTTAGTAAAATATAATGACATTAGTAGTTAGAATAATAAATTAAAAAAAGTAAGATGTTTTATTCACCGTTCCAATCTTTGATCATAGCATAATGAATAAGCACCACCAAATTGACATCCAATTGCGCATCGAGATCGTAATCATTGAATAAGCGACAATAAGGTTCCCAAAGAGTGCACTTCAATGTATTGTTACTGTGTTATACAAAAAAAAGTTAAAATGATTAGAAAGATAAATGTATTACAATTGGAATTGTAAATATCATATTTAAATATTTATACCTTAGATCTCTAATAAAGATATCTCTTCTTGTGCCGTCATCGTTCGTAGGACCAATCCGGAAAATTTGACCAATCACATCTATAGAAAATATAACAATAACTAAACTATGATTAAAAAATATATTAACAAACATAACGATGATAAGAGAGTTAATTAGCTAAATTTGTTAATGGAAAAATTTTTCTTACCGACCAACATACGCTTGTCTACATCTTTATTAGCGATATAGCTGAAATCCATAAGATTAAAAACATTCTTTGGAATGGTAGGCCTATCGATTGGGATACATGAGGTGTTTCCGAAGAAAAGTATCTTGTACGGAAGTGTTGAGTATCTAAAATATGATGATCCTATTGATAAGAAAGAATACAAGTCCATATCATATTTCCGAATGGTAGCGAGGATCCTGTTAGCCTACATCGTATAGTTAGATTTACTTGATTAGGACATTGACAAAACACAAATAATTTTATTTCTGCAAAAAATATAACATAAATAATAAATAGAAAATAAATAAACATATTACCTTACGATCAATAAGTATTATATCCTTGGAATATATATCATTTGGCTTCTTGAACGGATGACTAAACCAAAAGTTACTAACGGTAACTTCAGTTCTCCATTTAATACGAACATTGATATTTAACTCGTCAAGAGTTTGCAAATTGTCCCCTGCCGTCATAACTAACACAAATAAACAAAATTACTTGATGAACAAAAGACATTTTAAATAATAATATGATAAAAGTGATATATAATAGAATTTTTGTACTCAGTTAAAAAATGTTATAAACTGGAATAAAAATTTAAAATAATTTTTAAAAAGTCGATTAGATGAAAAAAGTACCAAAGTATAGGATAATTTAAAACATCATTTGAAATCAAATTTTGGTTTATGAATGATAAATCTGTTAAAAAAACAACAGTGACTTAAAAAAAAAGGAAAACGTAAGGTTTTATTTATGAAATATAAATTTCAAACTAAGTATTTATCAAGAGTTAATGAAACAGAAAGTAATTATGGTTTCTCAATAAAACATATTATTTAATAAAAAAAATTAGAAAACTTAAATTTTCATTTTAAAAACTAAAAAACAGTGATTTTTGATGTAAATATTTTTGTTTGTTAATAAAACCAATTATAAAATAAAAATAATTAAAAAAATATAAGGTTTCATTTTTAAATAAAAATAGTGATTTTAGAACTAAATATTTATTAACAAACAGTTCATAAGACATAAAATATGTCGGAATTTTAGTTAAATAATTAAAAAGAGAAGGTTTCAATTTATAAAATAAAAATATTGATTTTCGAAATAAATATTTTTTTTAAACAAACAGATCACGGAACAAAAAATACAGTCCAAATATGTCGGAGTTTTACATTAAAAAAATCGATTTGTTATAATTTTAAGAAAAAAAACGAATTGGATGATTGAGATTGAATTCGATTGGAATTATTTTAGTTGTTAAAAATAAATTTGCGGAAGAAGAAACCTATCAAGACACTGAAAACAAACTTCCATATATACTAATTTTTTGTACTAATATTTAAAATAAATCCATAGTTTACACTTTACGGAGGAAGAAAAATAGTTGTTCGACAACCTCAAATAAACTAAAAAAATGTATAATTTAAAATAAAACAAACAAATGTTTAGAATAAATACAGTTGAAGATATGGTTTTGATTTAAGATAAACTAGTTTAGTGCCCGCACCTTGTGCGGGTTTTGTTTAATAAAAAATATTTTATTTTTAATTGTATGTATTATGTATTGGAAATTAATCTATTAAAAAAATCAATTAAGAAAATCAATTTTTTTTTATCTAAACTTAATCATTTTTTATTAACTAATATGACTAACATTGATGGTAATTAAATTATAATGTTTTTTTCAAACTAAAATGACATATTTAAAAATCTATGAAAAAGATTATTGTTAGAGTATTATATTTATACATCAATATATTATCACTTTTAATGAAAGACATAAAAAAATAGTTTGATTTAGTTTTTAAATTTAAAAAGCTGTATAAAATATGATTAGAAGATCTTCGTGAGATTTTCTCAACAAAATGGAAGACGTTTTAGTAATATATATGTATATATGTATAGATTAAAGTTGTGAATTTTGAAATTATCTTCTAAAAATAATTTTTGAAAGGAAATAAAGTATATATTTAGAAAATAATAGGATTTCATTACAAAATCCAAAAAAAATTACACAAAACAAAAAAACAGAATTTGAAGAAGAAAAAAAAAAGTAGAATAGCCACCTTTTGCATCTACCATCGGATCCGATTGACATAAACTCGAAGAAGCTCTTATTCATGAAGACGAAAAATGAATCGATTTAAAAGATTCTATAAGATAATGATTATAATTAGAGTACTAAAACAATTATTATACCAAAAATATTAAAACTTAAAACTATAATTTACAATTGGTGAGATAACATTCAATTTTTCTTGAATTGTTTTAATCTCTAAAAATAAGTTAGAAAATAAAATCATAGGAATTTTTTTTAGAGGAAATTAAAGTTGTGAATTTTGAACTTATCATCTAAAACTAATACCAATAAAAAATAATTATAAAAATGAAATAAAGATACTTATTTAGAAGATGATAGGATTATACCGTATTCATTTATCAAATTTATTTAGAAAATGATAGGATTATACCGTATTCATTTATCAAATTCGAATTAGTAAAGAATTTAGGTAACTTATCTTCTAATATTGATATCAAATTAAAAGTAATTTTAGAAAGAAAAAAAAAAGATATGGTTTTGAAGACCGCATAAATTGTTTACATATTAACAAAGGCTAAACTAAAAAGCAATTAATTAATTCAATTAGTAAATATACAATTTGTGGACTTTTTCACAAATACATTTAGTTTGAATTTTTCTTTTGCCTAGTTTACATATACTTCTTTGTGGATCCTAAATTAAGCCCAAATAAAAATAGCCCATTTAACAACAATCCTCTATTTACAAAATAGAAGATATTCAGACAAGTACATTATTTTATATTTTCTAGACAAACGCACCAAATGAAGAAATGGTCTGATGAATCTAGCCTCCATTCTATCCCATCGAAGCCCTAGCGTCCATTTCATCCCCATTTTACGCAGATCCAATTTCCTCACCAATTTGCTTCATAATTCGTCTTAATTCATCCGATAGAATGAAATCAGCCGTATCTTCTACATCCGTTTGTTCAATACCTCTCAGTCCTCTCCCCTTCAATCTAACCGGACTTCTAACCAATCCAAACAACACAACCTAACCCGAATTCTAACCATTTCAACCTAAGAGAATCGATTATTATTAGAATCGGTTATATCACATAAAATGATGGTCCGCATCGGTATCACATAATGAAGAACCAACCGATTACGAGTCATCTATTGAATCTATTCAAGCTTACTCTCCGATTCGTCGATAGATTATTCAGGTAATCTGAAAGCGATATAATTCATTATTTTGTTCAGTTTAAATTTGTATACATTAAATATTTAGTAAATTTCAAATTGTAATTGATTGTATTTCATCCCAACTATCGGTATCACGTAACGAAGAATATGAGTTTCATTGAATGTGTTCAAGGTTACTATCTGAATCCTCAATTGGTTATTCATGTATATATGAAACCAATGTAGTGTATTGTTCATAGAATGATATGTAGAATTTAAAATGTATTAGTTATATTTATATGGATGTATTTTAATACATTTTCCAGTGAAATATTTAGGTATGATTGAATTTATAATCTGATTGATGCATATAATCTTATAATGGACCCTCTAATGACTTAATGACTTAATTTTTTCATATATTGTACATGTATACTGTTTGGATTGTAGATATGTGTGTTCTGTTTTTGACATGTTTTGATTAAGTAGACTTGTGTAGATCCAACTATTGATTATGATATATATTAAGGTAGTTCATGACATGTTGTTAGTGCTTTGTAGCAAAAATTTAAACCAATTTACATATAGATTTTTAATAGTTCATTGAAAATAATTCACGTGAAGAGGAATTGATACATAGAGAAATCATTATTCAAGATGCATAAATAACACTTGGAGATTGAATTGAAAGAGTATTAGTATGAATATGTAAAACATGACACGAAGAGTAAAGAAAGTAATAACCTCAATCAAACCATGTTGTGTGAGATGTACATAGTTGAGGATTCATAGATTACTCACATATATGGTAACTAACCTTGAGCTTAACTCTTTATGATGAATCTAGACAAATATCAATGACATTGACGCCTGCGCTAACTTCTCTTTAAGTTTTCAACATACTACTTGAACCACTATAATAATCATGAACATAATGACAATTGGAGTATAAACGCCAGCGTGAAAACATCCGAATAAGATGTCTCTTTTATATAGGAAAATATAAGAAGAATAATAGCAGTTTCGATCAAGAGGATATTATGGGATTTCGAATTGACGACAAAACTGATTAATATTGTGATCCATAGGTGAAAGATATGATTGGCATATCTTTATCAGGAAGATTATTGTTTATCGATATAATTTTGACAAAATTGCTTTATAAATTATGTTTATCTAATTCTGTTTTCATAATCTGTTAAGATATTGAAAACATAATCATAACTGAAATATATCTTTTTAGGTATGAATACTATGAACAGAATTATAACTATCATATCTTATATTTAAATTTGATGATGTTAATTGTGACTGATATTTGATATGTGTTGTGTACGAGATTGGTAAGTAACGATTTTGTGTGATTTAGAATATCTTTTATTGTTAAAAATATAATCTTATTAATAGGTTAGTTTGTTAGAATCTATATATTCTTTATTGTGCTGTTGTAATGCTCGAGTTGTTGGGTGTTGTTCATTGTTTGTGTATGCTTCTTTTATAGTAATTCAGCAACTTTTTTTTTTTTTATTGAAATTAAACTTTTTTTTTGTCATTATCATTAAGTTGTTGCAGGAATGAGTTTGTGAGATTTAGAATATCTTTTATTGTTAACAATATAATCTTATTAATAGGTCAGTTTGTTAGAATTTGTATTAGATTTTGAAATTAGTCGTCGTCTTCTTTGTGTTAGTGGTTCAGTTTTTTCATAAATGATGTTTGTTTGTTCAGTGCTAATGGATACTATGACAGAAATGGTGTTCTATTGTTAAAAATAGGGTGGTGTTGAATTATTAATATGGTCTGAAGCTTTCATGGAATGATATTGTGATTTAATATGGTTCGAAGCTTTAATGAATATTATGGAAGAAATGGTGTTCGACTGTTCACATTTTGATTAAAGCTTTCATGGAATGATATGTTAAATTTTGGTGGTGTTGGTTTCTGAATAATAGTGCGTGACTCTCATGTTTGATATTGGGATTTAAATACAGGTTATTCCTGTGAGATGTAGATGGCGTGAGGCTGAGCCAAATTTGTGATTAATATGGTGTCAAGGTGTATTAATGGTTGATGTTATTAGTTAACAGGGTGGATCAGAAATTAATGATGTGTAATTATTGGTGATGAATAGGCACGATGATCTGTAAATATATTAATTATGGATTAAAATTATTAGTTAATGGTGGCATTATTGTAATTAAGTTGTGGCAATTTTGTAAATTTTTGCCAAAAAATCCTAGTGGATAGGTTAATGGGTTGACATGTGGCCTTAAGGGGTTTGTTTTAGTAGTATATATAGATAATAAAAAAAATTTAAGTAAATATGCTTTCAGTAAATCTTCCATTTAAAAACGTATTTAGGAAATTGAGTTTCTTAAAATCTGAGTAAATTAAAATCAATTATAACTAAATTTGGGTGGTTTAAGAAAGGAAATTAAAAATTCATTAGTTTTAAGGGAATATAGAGATTTTTGTATGCTATTTTTTATGCACAACATGTTTTAAATAATTTTTATTTTACTTTATACATCAGAAGTAACAAACAAAGTTAACAAACAGATATAAACCTCTCTATCCCTCTTTATCCCAAATCGGCTTTGAGTAAATTATAATTAGATTGTACAATGAATTGTAATTAATAGATTGTTAAGAAAAAAATTATAATTAAAAAAAGAAAGATCTATAAATAAGTGTAACAGAAAAATCGTACTAAATCATAAGCAAATATGAATTTGTCAATAATAATATATACAATATTTTTAAAATGGATTATTGAAAAGAAAGATTGAGATTTTAGGATTTTGTTTAAACCAGCCTACAGAAGTATCATCCGTTTGTTTAAAATCCAAAAACTTCACCATATCCGAAAATCAAAGTATTGGTATGCTCAGATTGTTAAAATTAGTTCCTAAAGAAAACGATTAGAATAAAAAACTGAATTGGAATAAACAATAACTAAACTATTGAATAACGTGGAAATTCTAACCTGGAAATTCATATGAAGTAGTTTTGAAATATCCGACGACAACCTGAAAAAGAGGAAGAGAAATATGATTAGTAGAGAAAAACTGAATGAAATTATCTATATTTATAGAAGAAATCTAGGGTTTACGTTCAGCCAATATAATCAGTAGATTTTATTAGGTTTTTTAGATTTATTTATTATTTATAAAACTTTCTTATTTATTATTATTTATTTAGACGATTAGTTGAAAAATGATTTCTTATTAGATTTTGTTTTAGTAAAAAAATGTTTTATGGCTTAATTATTGATTTAATAAAAGATTTAATCCGAGAAAAAACCTGGAGTTGCCACGTCAGCATTAGTGTAGTCTAGTTTAGTAATATATATAGATATTTGTCTCTATATTCATATCTCATTATATATTAACCGGTTACAAGAAAATATATTCAAAATCTCATAATTATAAGAGGGAATCGGATGAAATGCACCCAAACATAAATATCATGTACTAGATAACATAGGTTTATAATTTGTTAGGTAAATAGTATCATTTACCAATAATGACAATTTTATCCTTATTTAGTATATCAAGTTTCTTTAATATGTTAAGATTTTGTATTTAATTTTTATATATGAATTCATGGTACAAGAAATAATCAAATTGTGTACGTGAAAATTATTTACAATATTCATGTACAAGAGAAAATTCAAGTAACATAATTAATGTATATTTATAATTTTCAAAAGAAGAATAAACCGTGGGATCCGACTTGTCCAATTGGTATTACGGTGGGAGAAGAGACTACCTACCAGAGATCAATTCTCCATGACTACATTCATTTACTAATATTTCATATTTCTTATAAGAGTTATAAAATTATAAAAAAATAAGTGTCATTTACAAGAATAAATTATAAAATTACAAAAAATAAGTGTCATTTAGGTAGTTTTCCCTTTATTTTGCATGCAAAGACATCAATCCATGACATTTAAGCTTAACTTGACATACTTTGCTAGAATAGATGTGTACACTAATTCTTGTTGCGTTTTCAAGAAATTTGGCGAATTATAGAGTGAAATGTCACATTTAAGGATTATATCATAAAGAAATATGATGGAGCATAAAAGGAGGCTAGGAACACTCGTTGGAGCGGACTCTGATACAGTTGGAGCAAACTCTGAATACCGGAGCGAACTCTCATACCACTAGGAGTGATCATTTTCCGATTCGGTTTTTGGACCGGACCGAAATCAACAGGTCCGGTCTTTGGTCCAAACAATTCGGTCTATAATCGGTCCGGTCCAAAATCGGTCCGGTCTAGTCCAGACCTTTTTTTTTAAAAAAAAATAACTAAACACGAAGTTAGGTTATTTAGCCCCTTACGCAGTTGCGCAAATCCCTCGAATCTCGAGTCTCCACTATCTCTCAAATCCCTAATATTTGCGACAGGCGGCGGACGGCAACTGCAAGTAACGCACGGTGACTGGCGAGCGGCGGAGATTCTTCACCTCGACTCTCAAACCCTTATCGGCAATTCTCTACTGTCCCTATTTCGTTCTTCCTTCAACGTCGATTGACTGCAGCTTTCAGGCTAGTCTCCAAAATTTGTCCCTATTTTGGTATAAGACTCTAAGGTATAATCACTTGTTTTGGACCTTCTGGTGTCATTTTTCATGACAAAATTATTGGGGTTGTTTATGCTAGTTGGAGATCATCTCATCTCTAAACATCTACTGTATAGGTAATTAGGTATATCACTAACCCATGTTTTCTACAAGTAGAGCTCAAAGGTTCATAAATGAGAGTCCGAAGGGTTGATTGAATTATTGAACCTTAAAACCTTTAGGGCCCGTTTGGTTCCAACTTCGAAAACGAAAACGGATTGGAAACGAATTTAGTCCATATGTATATCCATATTCATGAAATTTTATGGAATCATTCCCCATGGTTTAATGAAAAATGCACTTGCTTTCTCACATTTTGTTACCCTATAGGGTATCAAAAGTAATTAAACTCTCATCCAATTACTACAAACCACAAGGAATGATTCCAAAAAATTTAATGAACAAGGGTATATGTATTGACTAGATTCGTTTCCATTTTGTTTTCGATTCCGGAGTTAAAACCAAACGGGCCCTTAGTGTATCCGTGCTATTGTGTATGCCTTATTTCTCTCCTAATTTACCATACCTTATAGCTACATGGTCGGCTTATGTTGCAACTCTATTGTAGAATCTGTAATTCTACTTTGAAAAGTTCAGAAGATAAGAAGAAAAAATTCTGAACAAATCCAAAATGTGAGAACAAATCCAAAATGACAGTTACTTTTATTGCAAAAAAAAATTGGGGAATCAAACTTAACAAGTGACATAGGCAAAGCTTTGAAAGTTTAGTAGACTTTTATCTATAATTATTAACAAAACAAATCCAAAATGTGAGCTCAAAGGTTCATAACTGAGACATGACACTTTTTCGGTCCATCCGGTCCTGGACCGGACATAGACCGGTTTTAGACCGGACCTGGACCGAATGATTCGGTCCACTTTTGGTCCGTATTATTCCGGTCCAGGTCCGGTCCAGTGCTCAGTCCTAGAGCGGACTTTGATACCGCTAGAGCGGACTCTGATGCTCCCGGATCAGACTCTGATACTGCGGGCTCATTTTCTTTTTCGGCCCAAGATCATGGTTTAACTTTAACCTGCAGTTTATCTTTAAGATAGCGATTTATCTTTAAAGTTGGCCCAAGATTACACGTTATCTTTAAGAAAGACTCATGCTTGTCAAACCCTAAATTTATCTCTATAAATATCTTATGACCTTCAAAATTGAAGGTACGCCCACCGAATTAGCCTAGAGTTCGAATAGGTTTGACACACCATTCGATACTCAGAGATACGCATGGAACACCATTGACTGCTACAACACTTTTGGTTTTATAGAGTATATGGTTTTCTTGATTTCTTATATCTTTCTTGATTTGAATATGTGTGTTATTGGCTAAAACCCTTGCGATTTTAGGGTGATTGGTTGATGGTTGTGGTTTAGATGATGATATACTGAGCCTTTAAGTTTAGATTGGACCCTGAGAGTTGGTTTTACCTTCGCAGGGAGAACTTGGTCTGTTCTTCAGGAATCTCGGCAGAGATTTAACCAGGAACCACCCGAGATTTCTTCCGTTTATCCGTTCATGTTATATACTTAAGCCTAGGTTATAGATTGCCCAAACCCTAGCCTTGTTGAGCCTTTCAAGCTTATATCCAAGCTTGAGAAGAGACTTACCCGGTAATTCCCTTTCTTGGTTGCCAAAGATGATGAGTTCTAGGTAACAAAGGTTTACCCTTTATTAGCTTTGAGTGAGCCTTCTTCTTGCCTGAGTGAGCGGTAAAAGTTAGTTATTATCCCTTAGGTTGAGTGGTTGATTTGAGTTTATAGTTTGTTTTCTTAGATCCTTGAGACTTACCCGGTGATAGGAGCTTTGGTTTGGGATATTGGATAGTGAGACCTCCCCCGTGATCTTTCTCACCTTAGAAACACCTTTCCTTAACGATCCTAGCTCTGTCCATAGATCTTTAGAAGTCTTGAATCGAAAACCACAGCCGGATGCTTTGATTTCTAAAATCTGCAGTTTCCCAATTATCATATGTCATATCTTGTATTTGCTTTATTTCATTAGTTATAGAGTTCTTGTGTATCATCTATATTTCTTTTTGCTTTTTTGTGAGGTCTATTCTATCATTGGTTTGTCACCATATTGATTTCACCTTAGTCTCTGTGATCGACCCTGGAGTATTTGTTTTTGCTGCGATTGATCCATACACTATGGTTTTGCTTATTTTCTTGACTTTTATTTATGGAATAAATTTAAAGCTTATACTCGTTCATATTTCACACACGTCTGAGAGTGAACAATGAGAATCAATCAGATTAATTGTTCATCAAGAAATTCTTTTGATTATTATACGCCGTTGAAAGCAACTCAACATAAATTCTTCTGATAATCTATATTTTCTTGTAAAGAGTCGTTGTGTTTCTTGTACGAGATATGCAAAACTAATCAATTAGTGTAGTTATATAGTTTCGAATTCTAGTTAGTTATTCCTCCCTCCCACCCTACTACCAATTGAACAAGCTAGATCTCATAGTTTTTTTTCTTCTTTTCAAAAATTATAAATATATGGTAATTATGATACTAAAAAAACTATCTTGTACATGATTATTGTATTGTGTACACGTAATAGTTTTTTTGTACACGATTCTTGTATTGTAAATCTAGTAAGTATTGTACCACGATTTTTTAATCTTTCTTGTATAAATAATTCTAATTTTCTTGTGCATGGTTCTTGTATCTCAATATGTGTACAAGTGGTTTAACTATTTCTTGTACTCGAAACTCATCTATGAGAATTAAAAAGATGGTTCAGTGAGTGTGAACGATTCTTGTACATGAAACATTTTAGAGAATTAAAAAGACGTCTTAGTGAATTTAATCTTGTATAAAATAGTTTACATGTAATTTGATTTTAATAGTGAATTTCATCTTGTAACATATTAAATTTGGCTGTAGAAGAAGAGAAATTTGAATACTTGTGCACAATTCTTGTATCTGAACGATTCATGTTAAGAATGTTAAACGTTTCAATTGTTGAAAAAAGTGATTCTCTTAATATTCCACCTTCAATATTCAAATGTATTGTCTTATTAATGGCAATTGTTAATACATGATCTTGTATATAATTGCCGACAATAGATACCTTGTATGAATAGTAATTTGGTCTTGAAATTTACAAAGATACATTCACTAATATATCTAGCAATGGAGGACATCTACTAACACATATTTATAGCATTGTGTTCCATACCAAATTCACTCATAAATCAAATTGTATCGTTTACTGTGTTTTTGACAACATAAAAATACATAAGGGAGTTTAAATGTGTTGATGACAATATAAAACTCTACTTTTGTGTTTAATATGTTTTGGCAACACAAATAAAGCAATTTTTGTTGTTTAATGTGCTAAAAACAATAAGAAATACTCAATTTTTGTGTTTAATGTGCTGTTGACAACCCATACAATTGTCTTTTGATGTGCTATTGACAATAGAAAAACTCTATTTTGGCATTTGATATTTTGTTAACAACATAAATAAAACAATTTTTGTTATTTAATATGTTGTTGACATACCTACAATTATAGATTTCAGTTGGTAGGTGTGTTGACAACACGAAAAGCCAAATATTATTGGTTAAATATTGTTGACAATAAAATTATATTGGTTTCATAGTTCAGATTATGTTAATATTACAATATATTGTCAACGATGGAGGATAACATGAAATCAAAAGAAAGAAGAAGAAGAAGAAGTATAACAAACCATTTCGAATGAGAGATATCGGGAAAAAACAAGTAAAATTCATTGATTCAATCGAATAAATAAGAATTGAGAAGAAAACAATATACATGCATTATATCGAATTTAGAAATCAGACCTTATTTTGAGTTGTTGATTCAACTCGAAAACATGAAACATAAGCACTCAAGTTGACGAGTTCTTCATCAATGGTGCAACACGGGGAAAGAGAGAAAAGAGATGAAAAAATAACGAGAGAGGGGAGACAATAATTAGGTTTGAAGCTTTTTATAATGTTTAGTTTAAAAAACTTAAAAAGTTGGGGGTTAGTTTTGCGATAAGATAATTTAGATTTATTATCCTACCAATTTTTTTTGGCAAAATTGGCAAACTAGCCTTTTAACCAAATCAATTGAGAAAGAAGACTCATACTATTTGGGATTGGTATTTTGACCCCCAATAAAATAGAATAGAGGAAATAGAGTACAAAAGAGGGCAAAGTTTGACAACCCATCGGATGTGACATGTTGTATTATCTCACATGTCACATCAATCAGAAAAAGGAATTTCCAACATTCTTACTTTATCACCCATTACCCAAAAATCCGCTTACCCAAATAATGTCACAATCATACCCAAAAATAAATTTGTCAAAGTACATAAACATACTCGAAAACAGCATACCCAAAAAATCAAATATCAAAATAAAATCATATCCATAAATTGGATAATATTTTATATTTATACCCAATTTAAATATCACTTAATACAAAAACCATGCCCAATTTAAATTTGTCATACCCAAAATTTTCAAAACTCGATATTATACACAAACATTAATATCAAATGACATTTGATCATTACCCAAAAATTCGCTTGAATTTGATTATTATAACACAGTTTGGGTAACCATAAAACATACCGACGATATCACTTTAAAAATATACTTAATAATAAGAAATGTACTACAAAGCCAATACACATATAAAAGCATACCCAAAAACCCGTTTACCCAAATAATGTCATAATCATACCCAAAAATAAATTTATCAAGAAATATATTGCCTCTATTTTCACAATCATACCCAAAACCATACCCAAGAAATATACTACAAAACCAATCCATGTAAAAAAGATACTTAAATCAAAAGTAAACATCTAATCACCATCATTTCAATTAGAGAAATTATTACCCCTATTTTTAGTTTCCATACCTATTTTTTCTTCCTTTTGTATAGAGACCTAGTTTGCAAAAGAGAATTTCAAGGGGTCCTATTTCCCTAATTAATTCATTTTTTTTCTTGTAACCAACTAGTATAACTCCGCTTTTTAATCGGGATAATTTTCAAAGTAAACTTTTATAATTAAAACTATGAAATTGCAAAATAACCACCAATTTTAGGGTTTTGGCTTCTAACCAATATATAAATAAATAAAAAATTATCTCATTTGCTTCTCCCTTCTCACATAATTCCCGATAGATTCTCTTTGAGATGCTTTACAAAACCAAATAACGTTCTCGATCTGACATCCTCTCTATGTCAATCTTACCTCACCCGAAGTCGAAGCGCATTGTACGCATGCAATTGTCGTTTTCCTCTGCGTAAACTCGACACTTAAAGAGAGAAATGGAGATTTTCGCTCCTTGCCTCAACCTATTATGCATGGACACCTTTGGAAGGTGGAGTGTCTCGTTTCTGACACGACAAGGCATGGGGACACGTAATGACATGGCTCGGACACGGCCAAATATGACCCAACATGGTCAAGACACGATTTAGAGGTAGGACACGGCGAGGACAAGGATCGTGTCCGGTCAAGACACGGTTAACGGAAGTTTCCCCTACTTTTAAGGCTAAACAAATAATTTTACAAAAATAAAGAAAAATTGATTTGTCGTAATAATTCTTCTTCTCTCCCATTTTTTTCCGATTAAACCTAGCCCCCATATGACCACCTGTGAGATTGTGATTTCCGAAAGCAAGACACCGATCTTCTTCTTCTTCTTCTTCTTCTTCTTCTTCTTCTTCTTCTTCTTCTTCTTCTTCTTCTTCTTCTTCTTCTTCTTCTTCTTTGGTTCTAATGTTAAAATGTTGTTGTTCCATCAACCAAATTTTCTCTCCATTTTCTTCCTTCTTCTTATGATTTCATAAATTTATTTTGACCTTTGATTACTAATTTATGGGGTATTCTTTCTTTGTTGAGTGTGTTATTCCAATTTTTTTTTATCTTTTTCCGATTTACAAATTTTTATTGTTGTTTTCTTTGCTTGATCATGTTCTTTGGTTGTTGTTGACTTGTCAAATGGAGTATTCATTCTTCAATTTTGAAACTAAATATGTTTATTAGAGATTGTAAGACCAAATTTGTTTCATTCTATGTTTTGTAAGACTGAAAATGTTTGTTTGTAAGTTTTTGTTTCGGTTATTTTGTTGTCATATTAATGTCTTTATCTACTCCTATATCATTGCAATTTTCATCTATATGTATTTCATTATGATATATGAATTCTACATTTCAATAGCTTTAAAAATGATATATTATTTATTTTCCTTCTCGTGTTCCCGCTTTCTATGCTTTTGAGGATTGTCACTTCCCTATTTCTCACGTGTCTTTTTTTATGTCCGTGACCGTGCATCATAGTCATTAATTGAATCCTAGCCTACTAGCAAAATAGAATGAACATCGGAGTCATTTGACTTATTTGAGTTGCATCTGAGTATGAATTTTATTTGTATATTATATTCTTTTATCTCAACTTGCCTACTTTCATTTTGCTCCACCTTTCAATTTGTTCCCTAGGGTTACTTGAAGACTCCTTGATACGGGCTTAGCTGTTGTTGAGCCCCGATCTTTCGACACCAATGACATTGCCCGATTCTTATATATTATAAGGACCAAGAAAACGAGGGATAGATCTTGAAAAGGGGTGATAGAACATCTATTGATATTTTGTTGGGATTCCCACGCATGTTTGAGAAAATTTTAGGATTAACTGTTGGCCTTCCTAAGTCCTCTATCTTCTTAGCTTTTATGTCAAAGGATGAGCATCTAAGCTAACCTAGTTATCAGGTTTTACGGTAAGAGAGAGTTTTCATTCAGATACCTAGGGATCCCCATATCACTTATTGTCCTTCGATTTGGGGAGTACTCCTTCTCATTGACATGATTCGGAGGCCCCTATGCTCGTGGAATAAGTGACACTTGTCGTTTGGTGGTCGTCTGGAGTTGATCAATGCAGTTTTGTAGGCTAATGAGAGCTTTTATCTAGCTTTGCTCCTTATCTTAGTGATGGTCCTTGATAAACTAATTAACCTTTGCAAGTAGTTTTTGTGGAGTAGGCCCCATGTTGCATGGTCCAGAGTTTGTTTGCCAAAGACGGATGGGGCATCTCAAGTCTTGGCATATGACATTTATGTGCAAGTACTACTGACACATTCATGCTAAGCGAGATAGTATTTTGGTCAGATGGATTCACCACATATACCTTCAAACTACAAACCGGAGTAGTGGATTGTTACTCGTTAGGATTCGCCTTCGATGAAGACAATCTTGAGCCCTAGAGATGTGATGGTTGTATTTACTAACCAAACGACACTGTTGGGGGAGATACTTGTGTCTTGCTACCAAGGGAGCGGTTCGGTATGACAGGTGCTTATTAGATGCTTAGATTGCGAGGTAAGGAAGTGGATTGGTTCAGAGTAGTTTGGGACCCATGCAATACGTTCAAGCACTACTTTATCGGTTTATCCTATGGATGATAATTAATTGATATGTTATCTACCAAATATAAATTAGACTTCCTCGGTATTGATCCTACATGTAGCTGGTGTACGAGTGAGAGTGAGTCTCATGACCACTTTTTTTTGTTGCACCTATGCACATGAGGTTTGGAGACAGATTGGTGCGGACTTCATGATTCCGGGAGGCATCAACACTAGATTGGAGGTATTGGATTGGTTGATTCACCCTTTATATGGTAGAAGTTAGACGAGTAGATCCTGTATATATGTGATTTTTGCGACGGTCTAATAATGGATGGCTGAGATTAAGCAATAGTTTAATAAATAAAAAAAAAAAAAAATTTAATCCTAATTTTGGAAGTGATAGCGCGTGTCAAACAATCTTCTCCATAATTATCCTCAATTTTGAAATTTCCCTTAAATAAAACAATTAAATCTTTTTACGGTAATTTTTGTATCCCGCTTCTTCCTCCAAAGCAGAATCCCCTGTTTTCGAACTGAAGGAGACCATTGGTGCCGCTATCTTCTTCCATTATTCGCCGCCATCTGTGGAGCATGAGTTTTTTTCCCCCATCCATTCTACACTAGGTATTGTGTTCGCCTTTCCCCGCCGTCGCTCGAGGTAATGTCCATTGTTGATGAACTTTCTGTTTTGTTTCTACAAATTAGGGTTTTTTTGCGGTTAAAAGTAAAGAAATCTCTAATTTTGTTGTAGTTATCTTCATCCTCTACTTCTTCTTCCGGTCTTCAGCGTCATTGGAGTCGCCGGTGTTGTGTTCGTACTCGATTCCGCATTCGGTTATGGGAGCGTCGGTATTCGGAGTTCTGCATCTTAATATCCTGTTCATTGTCCGTATTCGGTTCTAGAAGCGCCGGTATTCGGCGTTATGCATCTTAATATCCCGTTCATTGTCGATTGCTACACAGATTAGGGTATTCTTCGACTAGCCGCAACCCATCCGTCACACGAGGTACTGTTATCGTTGTATTCCGCCTTCCAGTCCATATATGAGTGGTGTTAATGAGTAATGATTTTTATATTCGTTAGTCCATTGTTGTTGAATGTTGTCAACCGAATGTCTATTGATTTTTGTTGATGAGATTGAAGTATTATTGTCGAATTTGGGTTGATAAGCCATTGTTGTTGAATGTTGTTCATGCCTTGTCGAATGCGAGTTATGCTTGAGCCATTATTCACTTGCCTGTTCATATGTGATTGGTGTTATGGCTATAAGTTTTTATATTCGGTAGTCCATTGTTGATGATGTTGCCAACTGAATGACTATTGATTTATGTTGATGAATTTGGGTTGATAGTCCAATTTTGTTGAATGTTCTCACATGCCTTGTCGAATACGAGTTATGTTTCAGCCATTATACACTTGCCTGCTCATATATGATTGGTGTTGATGGTCATTATTTTTTATATTTGATACGAAACTTGATAAAATTGTTAAAAGATGAATTATATTCGTTATTGTTTGATTGTTCTCCATGCCTTGTCGAATGAGACATTGGCTATGCTTATGAAATATTCATGAATAAGATGAATTATATTCGTTATTGTTTGATTGTTGTGTTCTAGAAAACAAGACGGTGTTAGACAAGAAACAACGGATTAGAAGTGGGAAAAGGAAGGCCGTTTCAATTCAAGAATCTTTTGACGAGTCAGATATTTATATACTTTGCTCCATTGGTCTGAGAACACAATGATGCCAAAAATACTGTGTATGGTTGCTAGAGGAGCGTTGGAGATTAACAACACTAAGGATGATGATGAATAGACCATCCAAGTAGTTATCTTGATATGTTGCTTCGGACAACTGTTTTGCTACACTTTGTCAAAATTATATTCTACCGTTTATTTCTCTATTTGGATATTTTGAACACTTATGTAGGGATTATTGTGTTTGACACTACTGTCTTTATTAATGTCAAAACACTATTTTACATTGTCAAAACTCTTTTTTTATATGCTGTTTTGGACAATTCTTTTGCTACATTGAGTAAAACAAAACAGCCATTGGAAGAAGATCTTTATCTTGTATGCTAACACCGTTTACCATGCATAATATGATGGATTAGTAAGTGTACTAATCACCGAATAGAAACGATATAATTTCAGAATATACATGATATAGTTAATGGATGTTTCATGTATTAGATGTTGTATGTTAAGGATCACAACCTTTTCACTTTTTACCGTATATAGAAGATGCTATATTTTATAGAATATACAAGGTATATTTACCGGATATAGAATATATTAGTGTGTTGTATGTTAATGAGCGTTGTATACTTGGGTAATTAAGTTTACGCTTTCTTATTTGGTGTTTCAACGCTATAAAATGTAATCGTATTTCAAACAATATATCCCGAAATAATATTTTTATATTAACGTATACAGTTGAAGAAAATTGTACATTAATGGAACTAATATTTTAAATAATATTTTTATATTATCATTATCTTGATATTCTTTACTACCCTTATTAATTAATTGGAAGATTCTGTAAATTGTAACTGCCTAAAATAGTGGAAGAAGATTTCATTTATAATTATTAAAAATATCGAAATTGCCTTAATTTGGAGAGTGTATTACACATTCCAATCAAGAGAGTGGTTTGTATTTTTTATAGAATATTTAGGTAAAATTTCAGCCTTTGGATTAATCAGATCAAGGGCTACTATTCGTTCTCATTGAACACTATAAGAGCTGTTTACATGGGAGTCAAACTCTCTCTCTCTCTATATATATATATATTCCACTAGTCACATGATTTTTTTTCCCTTTAATATCGTCTAATCTCAGCCATCTGTTTAACGATCTAACAAATACAATTTGTTCTCATTTTATATGGTAAAAGTTGTTTACATGAGAGTCAATCTCTCTCTCTCTATATATATATCCTCGTGAGATTAATCAAGACCCAAATATACAAATTGATGCATGAGTACTTCCCCCCTGGAGTTAGAGAGGGGATTACATCTTACTAATTGTTTTTTTTTTTACCGAAGTTGTATTTTGCTCCATACGTTGATGTAATTTTTATTTGTGCATGTACCGGGCTTGGTTTTTGTCTACTAATGGATTTGTTGAAGGTGGTCTGGCCATTGTCCCGAGGTTTCGGCACTTGTGTGGCTTGTGAGTGTCTCCTTCTGCTAATGGTTTTGGCGAAGGTGGACGAGCCTCATGAGTTGTGCCGATTTTGGATGCATTTTCAGTTTGCTCAGTTTTAGAGTAATTGATATGTTCAAGAGGATTGCATGTCTCTCTAGAGTACCTTGTGTGTTATTTTGGCCATTGACCACGGGTAGCAGACATGTACATATACTTTGTTCGTTTAGTGTAATTGGACTTTCAACGGGCCCAATTGTGTTGTTTTATATTTTCTATGAATTTACCTTTACTAGAGCCTCTGAACTGTAAACAATAAATAACTGTCAACAAGTGATGACAACTTGTTGACAGTAAAATATTTTGAATTTTTTGGATTTTTTTAAAAATTTAAGTTGGTTAGTTCTGCAAAACTTGAAAAGTTGGTGGTTAGTTTCTCAATTATCTATTTTAAATTGATTATTCTACATAATTCTTCTTCTTAATATATGTTGTTAATAGGGATACAAACAATGTAACTGTTTAAGAAAAATATAGGACAAATTTTTTTAAAACAATTAAAAAAACTAAATTTTATAATGGGTTAATTAGGTAACTAGGCTTTTTTTAATTTATAAATACTAAGTAGGCTTTTAGTGGTTTTTCATTTAGTAAATGTACCCCGATTATATTTTTACCGTTCAACTAAACCCTAATACCGCTTCTCACTTCGCATCTCTCTCCTTCGCTCTTTCTTACCGCAACCGTTCTTCTTCTCTGTCTTCTCTTCCCACCTTCCTTCTCACCACACTCCAACTAGATTTAGAAGGGATTGATTAGGGCATGGCGTATGAGGCGGTTGAGGTTTGTGAAGGTGAGGTGAGCGTTGAGGCGAACCACCCTGACGTTAGCCCTAAGAGCAAGAACATCCGAGAGGAAGTTGGCGACATTGGAGGTTGGGATGGCGACGAGTCGTTTCCGGTGGTTGTTTCCGTCTTTTAAGGCCATAGTTGCGGTGGTTAGCGGTGTGATGATAGTGAAGTCGAGATCTGGGATTGATTTCCACAGGTGACGCCAAGCCTTCCAAAAAGGCCGATTTGGGATTGAGATCTGGAATTGAGATCTGGGGAAGTGAGAGGATCTAGTGTAGGATGTCGTATGGGGCTATATACACAATGACTATAATCAAAATGGATGATTTGATTTTGATTGCTTAATTACTTCAATTGATGATTTCATTTACCGCTTTAACGATGGGATCGGCGGTGTTCTTGGCGTCGTGCTTGTAGAGCATTGCGATGATGAAGATGCTTCCGCCTCCGTTGTTTGCAACGAACACTTGGTGCATCTCTGCATCGTATCTGATAAAGCAAGCAGGTAAGTCATAAGTGCAATTATTATTTATTATAAATGAATAAATCTAATTTAGACTCACCAGACACCGTCGATATGGTGCTCCGAATGCTTCAGTCTTGCCTTTGACGGAGACCTGCACAACCAAGCCATTGGTGCTCAAGGTAGCGCTGCTGATTTGGTAATCCACTGTCAAATTATTAGCGTTGTTTTTTTGGTGGACGAGTTTCTTGCAATCGATGTCGATCGGAGATTGTTGGCTCCCCGTTGAACATAGTTTATATCCAGGCGCTATGCTCCCCCACTTTGATGGGTCTGCATAGGTAAACGGCGGTTCTGGCGTCGCTGTTCATTCGAAACGCATAGCATCGGTTAGCCTACCATTACTTGATACTCAAAAGTAGTGCTGCTAATCGGTTTGGTTAGTCACTGATTCCATCTTCAAAATCTTGCACTAAGTTTTCCTGTTGCTTATTTCATTTCAAGGTGGCTGATGATTGACATACTTCATACTTTTCCATTTTATTGAACTCAATTTATATGTTAGATGCAAATTTCCTTTCCTAACTGTGAGATGGTTATTTCCTCCTCCAATAAGTGCTGGGCATGCTGAAAATGAACACTTTATATACAATATAACATCAAAGTTAAACACCAAGTTTTTAGGAAATTCCATCAATGTATACCCTGTTGGAAGGTAATGCACTAGAATGATTTAGATTGATCAAGATTCTTTTTAGAGTACTCAATTGCAGATATGATATATTTTTGAGCATATCCAAATCAGTTAGTTGTAAATCGTAACATCGTATTCAAGTGGCAGTGAGAGTTATTAGTTGCAAGGGCTTTTGATTTTATATGTGATACACACAGTATCATCTCTTCTCTATATTTGTTGCTACTTTTCGATCGATCTATATTTGTGTATAATTTGTTGTTCTCACTACCAGACTCTTCAAAAGGCCGATCAAGGATACTAGAGCTCTTACCAACATTTGGATACCCACAAATGAGTATAGTTATAGTGTAATGGTATTATGAAATTCTGGTATTATAAACTTCTGGTATGATGAAAAATTCTGGTATTATGAAAAATTTTGGTGTTATGAAATTCTGGTATGATGAAAAATTGTGGTACGATGAAAAATTCTGGTATTATGAAATTCTAGTATGATGAAATCTTGGTAATATGAAATTCTGGTATGATGAAAAATGATGGTATTATGAAATTATGGTATGTTGAAAAATTCTGGTATTATGAAATTTTGGTATGAAAATTTTCATACCATAAATTCATTCCAGAAAATTAAAAAAAAATTTTAAAAAAAATTAAAAAAAAAACAAATTAAGTAATTAGGGATACATAACAACTAAAAACACTTTTTTCTTATTATTTGTTTTCAGTTCTGGTATTCGCACTAGTAGGCCTCCTCTTGACATTTTTCATTACAAGGCATTTGAAGACAGTGACTTCTTTGTTTTTGTAGAAAAATGCTTTTAGCATTACAGCTACTTCATTTAGCATACACTTTGGTATCCTTACATTTCAGTTTTTCTATTGTCGGTTTGGTATCCTTACATTTTGGTTTTTCTATTGTCAACGACTGTAATCCAATTTCTGGTATGATGAAAAATTGTGGTAGTATGAAATTCTGGTATGATGAAAAATTATGGTATTATGAAATATTTTGGTATTATGAAAAATTCTGGTATTATGAAAAGTTCTGGTATGATGAAAAATTCTGGTATGATGAAATTCTGGTATTATAAAATTCTGGTATTATAAAATTCTAGTATGTAAATTTCTGGTATGTAATTCTGGTATATAAAATTCTGGTATGTAAATTCTGGTATGTAAAATTATGGTATGAGAAATTCTGGTATGAAAATAATTTCTGGTATGAGAAATTCTGGTATGAAATTTCTGGTATGAAAATTTCTGGTATGAAAATTCTGGTATGAGAAATTCCGGTATGAAAAATTCATTCTAGAAAATAAAAAAGAAATAAAAAATAAATAAAAAAAGGCAAGAAAAATAATAAAAGAAAACAAATTCAGTAATTAAAATTTAAAACTTATACTTATATAACAAATAACAAACATCATTTATTATTTATTTCTAAATAGAAGGGTTAATAATTTTTACCTACTATTAAATGAAAGTGGTAAAAAATTTGGGGTACACTTTCTTAAACAAAAACTCAAAAAAGCTTAGTATGTCAAATTCTTCCATTTATAATTTAGTTTTGGGCTAATTTAGTAAGTAGACTTTTTTTATTTTATTATATACTAACTAGACTTTTTCTAGTTTTCTATTTAGTAAATATATCTTTTTTTTTTTTTTTTTTTTTTTTACCGTTGAACCCTAAAATCCACAACCTTCCTCCTTAGCTCTTCTCTTCCCACCTCTCGTACTGGCCGATCTCCTATGCCCAGAAAATTTCCCGTCTTTTTCCAGTGCCTTGTTCTGCCCAGAAGCTGATGGTGCATCGACAGCTTGTGAGCTAGTTTTTCCCTTTGCATCCATGGCTCCAATTGGAACTTTGTGGGTCCTGAGAGAAATAAGGCAAGCTCATCCTCATTCATTCGAACCCAAGGAGAGGATGATGGTTTTTGGCCTCATCTACACCATCAATCTTGTAACTAGTTTGCACAACACCTTCAAATTCATCAAGCTGTGAACCACATAGCCCAATTCAGCTCACACCCAAATCTTCAATTGGAACTACATTATACATGTGTAACTAAAACAAGTGAAGCTGGAATGATTAGTGGTGGATTTTCACTTGAAGTGTTCAAGCATTGGGCTCCATCGGAAAAGAATCTTGTTACTTTACCTGGGTGAGTTCTTTCACCATGTTAAATAACTGTGAAGTGGAATGTTATTCTCTATTTTAGTAAGTGCTAGTAACTAAAACAAGTGAAGCTTCCTGCCCATGGTAGTTGCTTATCAATTTGGCCTTTTGCATCCAATGAATCCAGCGGCATGATAAATAACTTTTAGGTGAAAGCGTTGTATTTCTTGATATTGGTGGATCAATTCTAAAATAACATACACAAGTTTGGCTGTATTTCTTGAGTAAACTTTGAATGGCAATACATAATGAGAAGAATAGGTAGAGACTTACAATGCAGCAGAATACATGATAGGAAGTGGAGACACGATACATTTATTTATTTTATTGATCAATCCTTGCATATCCTGCTCAATACACAAAAGATCATTTGTTTACTTTCTTTTGTTACATACTCCAAGTAAGAGTGTAGGTGCGGGTGTCTTACAAAAGCTTTGAACGCTGGCTTCAGTGCAGTCATTTCAAAGATACAACATTTTGAGGTATACATAACAGCTAAGTAAGATCACATGTGTTAAACCAAATAGAAGCATGTATCTAAGTTCAAGACGCGCACATGCGCATTAGGCCCAAGCCCAGCACATAAACCCGATGAAGTTCCATCCTAAAACCAATTGGCAATAGGAGGAGTAGCCCACATAACTTATATACTAGGTCCGTAGTGTCCCCATCTTCCGATGGGGACCTTATTATCTCCAACATATAATTTTGGAGGTGAATCAGTAACTTAATATTTTGACATTACCAAGATCACAAACAACTTACAGAAGAAGCAAGATCATCGGAAGTTAGCATCTTGGCAAGCCCAAAATCTCCTACATCAAAATCACTAAAGTTTATTAGAGATCACCTGAAACTGATATGGCTTAATATTTACAGAGTCATCATAGTACCTATCATAGTACCTAGTCGTATGTCTTCATCTTTGGTCAGAAATATATTGGAACACTGATGCACAAAATAAAAAGGCAACTTCAATTATTAACAGCAAAAGAAAGAGTCAGTAATAAATTACAAATTTCTTGTCCATATATGATATGTGAAATTTGTGAAATTCCGGTATGTGAAGTTCCGGTATGTGAAAATTCTGGAATGTGAAAATTTCGGTACGTGAAATTTCGGTATGTGAAAATTCCGGTTTGTGAAAATTCCGGTATTTGAAATTCCGGTATGTGAAATTCCGGTATGTGAAAATTCCGGTATTTGAAATTTCGGTATTTGAAATTCCGGTATGTGAAATTCCGGTATGTGAAAATTTCGGTTTGTGAAAATTCCGGTATTTAAAATTCCGGTATGTGAAATTCCGGTATGTGAAAATTCCGGTATTTGAAATTTCGGTATTTGAAATTCCGGTATGTGAAATTCCGGTATGTGAAAATTCCGGTATTTGAAATTCAGGTATTTGAAATTCCGGTATGTGAAAAATTCTTCATTCCAAAAAATAAAAAAAATAAAAAAAATAAAAAAGACAAAAAAATTAATAAAAAAAAATAAAAAACAAATTCAGTTTTTAAAAATTAAAACTTAAACTTAAATAACAAATAACAAATATTTTTTTTAAATAGAAGGGTTAATTAGTTTTATCTACCATTAAATAAAAGTGGTAAAAAAATATGGGTATAGTTTCTTAAACAAAAACAAAAAAAACCTACTAGGCCAAATTATTTGGGCTATTTTGGAAACTAGGCTTTTTTTATTTTGTCTGTAGTTTCTAGTCCTTTTCTATTTTCCCGTTAAGTAAATATACCCCTCTCTTTTTTTAACCGTTCGTCTCCTTCCACACACTAATGAAACCCTAACTCTCATCTCCTCTCTTCCCTTTGGCGTGATCGCAAGTCAGAAGTAAATCTTCTTCCTCACACACTCTCTCTCGTTCATCGGCTCACCTACCGGATCTTCGGATTAGAGGACCAGTTGCACTTCGGCTCTCGTTCATAGGCCTCTGTTCGGCTCTCGATCTGAGAAGCGAAGGGCGTCGGAGTCAGTGGGTGGAGCCGCCCAGGCGAGGCAGTCAGAGGCCGTTGCAAGCGAAGGCAAGTGGAGGCTTTTGTTCGGCTCTGCACAACTTTCCCCCAATCTCAGCCGCCACTTCCCCCACGGCCTCATACAAACACCTCTAAACTTCTTCACCACCGGAGTTACCTCCGACGACGTTTGAATTTCTTCTTCCTCTTAAGCGACGCTACCTCTGGTACTGTAACAGTGGCGGAGGTTGAAGGCTCGATACTGATGGTGTTAATGAATTTCTTAATTCGACGTCGTTGAGGGGGGTTGAAGTCGGCGTCGCCTTTTTTCGTTTGATCAGTCAGTGGCGTATTCGTCGGTGACATAGATCCCGTACAGTTCTAGAAATACAGTTACTTGAAGAAATGGTTAATTGAGTGTGTGTGAGGTGTTGGGTATATTTGTGGTGCTCTTCCATCTCTACTAATTGATGCTTTTTCTCCTTGCAGTTTTCAACTGTGAGACTAAAATGCAGATTTCTTATTTTTTTCAACCTATCACTAATATTCTTGCTTCGTTGTAGGTGAGAGAATAGGAAATAAAGATAATGGAGGAGCAGGATCCAAACTACACTTGATTGATGGTGAAGGTAACTAGGAGCTCCACACAATTCAACAACAATAATTAGGCAGTGATGAATCAGATATGAAACCTATAAAGGAGAAGGAGAAGAATTGTGCTTCAGATTGTAGTTCATCATCAAGCTTAGTTTCGTTCCCTTCTAAAGCTTACAGGTACCAGTATTGTAGAGACAGTGATGACGAATTTGATGATTTGGTATCAGATGATGATACGAAGATGAGGAGGCTGAAAACGAGACCACATGTGAGTATTAATTAATATGTATGTGTTTTTGGGGTTATTCGATACGGAGTTCGATTGCAATGCAACTATATTTTGAGTGAAATTGACATTGCTGATCACTATTTGTTTTTGTTAGTGAAATTGACATTGTTTTACATACCATAAATTTTATGATAATTTTATGGTATGATAATTTCTGGTATATATGAAACTTTTGGTATAAAAAAATTCTGGTATATAAAATTCTGGTATGAGAAAAATTCTAGTATGTGAAAAAATCTGGTATGTGAAAAATTCTAATATGTGAAAATTCTGGTATGTGAAAAATTCTGGTATGTGAAAAATTTTGGAATGAGAAAAATTTTGGTATGAGAAATTGTTATGATAATTTCTGGTACTAGCAACAATACTAGAAAAATTCTGGTATGTAAAATTATGGTATGTGAAAAATTCTGGTATGTAAAAAAAATCCGGTATGTAAAATTCTGGTATGTGAAATTCTGGTATAAAAAATTTCTGGTATGAAAAATTTCATACCAGAAATTTATTCCAAGAAATAAAAATAAAAAAGAAAAAATAAATAAATAAACAAATTCAGTAATAGTAATTACAACTTAACACTAACTAATGTCTATTATTCTTTTTTTATTAAAATAAAAGGGTTAATTATTTTTACCAACCATTAAATGAAAGTGGTAAAAAATTATGGGGTACATTTACTAAATCATATTCTCAAAAAGGCCTAGTAGGTCAAATTCTCCCAAATTATTTCTTTATTTTTTTTTAAAACGGAAAGAAATATATAAAAAAAATTATTTATTTTTAGTTGAAAGTTTGAAAACCAAAAGATAAAAAAATTTGGGAATTAATTTTTTATTTTATAACACAAATAGGTTATTTAAAAATTCACCATGTATTATACTAATCATTAGAAATATAATCATTTTAAATAGATTTTGTTTTAATTTATGGTTGACTAGGCTTTATAACAAATTAAATAATATTAATTTCATTTTTTTTAATTCACATCATCTGATCCATTTTTTTTTAATTATATACTAGTCACTCATGCGTGCAACACACACTTGCTTTTATCGTTTATTTGTGATAGGTCATATCAAAAGTGGAGTATTAAAGCGTGTAAATCAACTCGTAAATGCATATGAACGGGTGTCGTGTATGATGACTATTTATGCGACTCAATCTAAATTCCGTAGAAGGATAATTGAATTGTGTATAGCAGATAAACAAGAAACTAATATTAAAGTAATTACTGTAGTTTATCGTTGGATTAAGAAATTGTAGTACAAAATCACCAACAACAACAGCAGCAACAACAATAACAACAATTGTACATTCTTGATGGTAAATACATGTCTTCGGAATCAAAATCTCTTCTTGCCCTCGTTCCCGGTTCCAGCTCTGGCTAATTGAATCGTATATAGAAGATAAACAAGAAACTAATATTGAGATAATTACTACTGATATTTGTTGGATTAAGAAATTATAGTACCAAATAAAGATGGTCACAAATTATAAATACAACCACCACCAACAACAACACCCAAGTTCGTATATTCTTGACAGTAAATAGATTTCATCCGAATCGAAGTCTCTTCTTTCCCTCGTTCCCGGTTCCAACTCTTTAGAGGAATATTACATGTCACCCAGTCGAAGGCTCATGAGTTGAACATCTAGTAACCTAATCGTATGTGATGCTCTTCTTTTCTCATTCTTCCTCGTTGTCTTGCTTGCAAGCTGTAAAAAGCAACTACGGGCACAAAAAAGGGAAATTCTAGTGTTTACATATTAGTAAATGTAATATGAAATTGGTTGATGCATTCAAAATACTATTGTAAACTGGACTAAAAAATCATGCTCTTTTTCTTTGAGGCAAATTGATGGATTGAATACTTTCTAAAACAATATTAGGCAATGTTTGTGATCAATAAAAGCAATGGGCAAAGTAAAAACTGTACAAATAAGGACCTTTTGGGGAAAAAAAGTGATTATAAACATGAAAGTAGTTTTTGTTTTTTAAATCTGTATCGTGAATAACATTCATTTATCTTTATCTTCTCATGGTGTAGAAACCAAAAGAAAATGACCAAATGCAGCATTTTCAATCTCCACTATTGATTACTTAGTAGAAAGATAACATCCCATCTTTAGATGACAAAATCAAATTCCTATGCTTCTACTCCGAGAATATATGATGGGTTCAAACTTAAATGTAGGGAGTCTGAGTGAGTATATGGTACAAAGTAGGGATTTAGATTTTGAGGAAGCTATTACCTATTGACCTAGAATAACAAGTTGATCAATTGTTGCAGGTCTATAAACAACTCCGACAATAAGCATGCAACTCTTTCCCCCGGTTGACTCCACATGCAGCTTTGTTGTTTGTTTCTTGTAGGGTATGGGAGCATGAACAAGTTTATGTCATTGACATCAATTACTTCCTTGGTAAGTGTGAAATTGTTTTAGATAATCAAATGAAGAAAACTATTTGATATCATTGATTCTTTAGGATGGATACATTACTTTAACAAAATATACACTTAGCAAGATGATAACTGTCAGCAATCATACATGTGGAACATTTCAGAGTTACTTAAGCTTCTCTTTATGGGAACCGATACGTCCTTGACCACCATGTCCCACGAGGAGGAAGACGAAGCATTCCAGATTCGCTCCGATGGACCACTCACCCGTTCCCGTGCTAAGGCCATCGTCCAAGCTACCGGCTCCATCATTGCCTGCACCGTTGCTTGTCACGGGCCCGTTAGTAGCGAACTGTGTCTCTACGCCACCATGGCATGAAGCTTGCCAAGCCGGCACCGTTCCGGCACATTTTCCGTATTTAGCGTTTTTTCAACAATAAGTCTTTTTATTTTCGGAATATTAATTTCCGGAACTAAGTTTTCAGAATTTAAGACTCGACTTTTGGTTTCAGAATTTAATTCGGAAAACTTAATTCCGAACTTAAATCCCCAACGTTTCACATTTTTAGGTTTTTCATACTCAGAACTTTAATTCCGACTTTATTTCCGTCATTTGCTTTCCCGACTCTTTGTATGACCACATCCACTATATAAGGGGATGTTTGGCTCATTTGTAAAACATGTTCAATTTGAATAAGTATGCGAGAAGTATTTTCCTCCTACTTACCTGAGCATCAATCTCTCTTCCATCCTCTCAAAGTTCTTCTTTTGGATCTTCGATCCAAACGCATCCATCTTCGAGGATTCTTCAAGAATCAACTCAACCGATCCACTTCAAGGCTTGATCGATCAATCTAGATCGACTCAACCCATAAGCTTCTGCTTCCATCTCTAAGCTTCCGCAACCCACCTTCAAACCTTCAAACGCATCCGCACTTCATATAAGGAGTGGTTGACTCTTCAGCTTGATCTAGATCCGGAATATTTCCTTGACATGTCCAAGGATGCATCAAATTGGCATTAGAGCAAAAGGATCGAAGCTGAGTTATCATTACTCTTGTTTTTGTGCGTTATCACATACATCCTTTTTGCCTTTTGTTCATCATCATCTTCATCTCGTTCTTCGCATCTTCATCCAAGTTCTTGAAAAAAATTTATCTCGATATATTTTGCAATGAAAATTTAGGAGATTTTTGGGTTGCCATCAAACTATTAATCAAACAAAAAAAAACGTTTTTCCTCACTTAATCCGACAACTTTATTAATCGATTTCACCAATTTATTTGGATTTTTTGTTGACAAAATCCGATACCGCTTCTTTGATATTCCAAAAAACATCAACAAACAAAAACTCTTCAAAAAACGGATTTGTTTTAAAAAAAGAAAAAGAAAAAACGGATTCATCTCTTGCATTCAAAAGTTGCATCCAAAAGTTTCAAAAAGAAACAATTTGGGTAAGTTAGACTCTTCCTTTGTTGCTAATTTTTGGATATGTTGTTGTCGGTATTGTAGTGTAGAACATACTAAAATTGAGCGTATTACGAGTTATAGTTTAGGAGATATGGTTCTCTCAAGTTGGCTCCTCATGCAGTTTTTTTAAGTGTGTTGAGTGTTGTGAAAAAACTGCGTGTGATGCAGTTTTGTGAGATAGTTTGGAATAGGTTTTTGACCTCTGTTGGACTTGTATTTTGGCTCTGTAATAGTTAGGATTACATACTAGAATATATCAAAACTTAAGAATATTTCATCAAAAGGTTTAGTAGTTATGTTTTTTCGAAGTCGAGGTTGTAAGCAGTTTTCTAGATGTTGCTGAAATTCTCTAAGTGCTGGAAACATTTTGTGTTGTGCAGTCATGTTTGAACTTACGTTTAGATACCTTAGAAATATAATCCACCGTTCAATATTTAGTATGTTATAAAGTGTCATGCATAGGGTGATGTATCCAAAGTTGAGATAACGGAAATCGAGTTTTGATTCACGTAAGTCCTTTGGGCTTACTTAGCTAGCTTTTGGATATGAGTGTGAATAATGATAGTGGTGTTTGAATGATGTGTTTATAATTGTACTTATTATTAATTATCGACCGACCTACATGTTTGGCCTAAGAGTAACGGGCGGTGGCATTCTGCTCAGTTAGCTCGAGGGTGCTGGGGGTTTCTTTAGGGACTAGTCCATACTTGGTTTGCAGGGACGCCACCGGCAGAGGTGTGTCAAACCATCACCATTTGGATAAGGAACGGAGGCGATAAATCTTAAGATTTCTCGTGCCACAACTTTAAAAACGGAATAAAGTGAATCACCTAAGTTTTCACATAATAACCGGTTGTGTGCCAACATGATAATTGTTTTATTTTGCCTGAGTTGTGTTTGTGCTATTCTTATTCTACTTATATTTGGATTGTTAGCTAACGGTTTATCCGTGTTGTAGAGTTTGTAGAGATAGACAACTGCAGAGAGATCCGGGACGGATGGTCAACCGGGTCCACATACTCATTAGATGGGAACGGGGGAGTCTTCCGTTCAGCATGCACGTTATTTATACATTTATGTTCTGTAAGGCTGTCAAGTGTTGTTCATTCATGTAAATACTCTTTGATGTTTTTCAAAAATGTTTTAAATACATTTGTGTCTTGTTGCAAGATCCTAGTTAAATTGTTGTCAAACTAAGGTCAGGACCCATTGAGAGGTCCTAACCAGTAGTTCCCCGAGTTCTGAGAATTCGGGGTGTTACAACATGGTATTAGAGCTTTGGGTTGACAACAATGACACTTGAAATCTTCTGAAAGACCGAATGTAGGAAATAACTAGAACCTGAAAGGGGTCTAAACTTTTCAAAATGAACTTTTACTTTAAAAATCATTTGCATAGTCGGGTTGTTGGAATAGTAGTACGTCGGACAACCATCGTCCCGTGGATCTTTGCAGCTTAGTATGATAGGAAATAGTATGTGAACTATAACATTGTACGTTTATACAAGTTATAAGTATACCTGTATACATGTAACATTTTAGTACCCTAAAGGATAGAAAATATCCTTTAGTTGAGTTATCATGATGCGATCATCGCCTCATGGTAAAAAAAAAAGTGAGTAGATCTTGAAGAGTATCTCTATAAGAAGATAATGGACTCAGACCTCGGAGTAGAGTAATGTGTTTTGATCGACACTCTGACGATTCTGACAACCCTTCGAAGAAACGAGTTGACACCAGTGGAAGATTTCAAGATGATTCTTAACCAAAAGAACAATCAGATAGGAAAAAATATCAAATAAACTCAAATAGAAGTGATAGAAGTCCATACAAGGAATTTAGCGGTATGAAGACGAGAGATGAATCTGAGGATGCATGTAAGGACTGATATGAAGTGCGGATTGAAGAGAAAAATATTGGAATACAAATCAATAAGGATAGAGTACAACTACACTTGGTGGGTTAAATGACATGTAACCAAGGCGGATGACTCCATCGGCATGTATGGGCATGAGAATCTAGAGAAGATAGGGTATGACCTAGATAGGAAGGACTAAAGGAGCACAAAGACAGACATTTACAATGAATTTAAAGACAAAAGGTAAAATCCATAACCATTGAGAATGGTGGACTTCTTCAAGGATACGAAAATTTTAAAATAAATCACGACACAAGTATTAAAGGGAATGGAAGTATGTAACTGAGAAAAGGGATGTCCATGAAGGAAATGTTACAATTCAATGCTAGCAAAAGGAAAAGAGTGAGTGATAATGACCTGGGTAGATTCAGGTGTCCACCACGATCTCTCACTCAACACGGGACTTAAGTTACCGACACCAACGATCCATACAAGAGAAACCCCCAGTGGATGAAAAAATTGGGTTAAAGGATTCTCGAAAAAGGCGTCTACAAGCTATCGGGAAAGATTTGATAAGTTACATATGGCGTATGGGTAATATAACTAGACTCGGGTAAATTGTTCTTACAGAGAGAAGAAAAGTGTTGATTGTAAAAGAAGCTAATGGTGTATAAATGAATAACCTAGTGGATAACTTTCTACTCAGTATATCCACATCGAAGGAAAGAGAAGAAAAGTAAGGCTATAATATCGTAGAAGACCAGCTTTAGACTAGCTAGTAACAACTGAGAATTTATATGTATGGTTGACTAGTTGACTAGGTGGCAGATAGGAAGAATAACCACATATTTATAAAAGACTTTTATCAACATCTGGAGAAATCCTTCAAGAGATCAACTGCGACAATAGTGAAATTAAATCAAAAGGAGTGTTAGTAACACTGAATAAGTTCAAGTTAGTAACTCTAATTAAATTTAAGAAGAAGATTCTGACGGTCGGATTTGACTCCTTAATCATTAAGGGTATAAAGGGAGTTGTTGTGAGAAACTGTCTACCTACTAGTTAAGGAAAATTGACAAATCACAATTAACACGGAATGAAGACTTACAATTTAGTATAAGGGAGAAAGGTAGACTTCACAAGCATGGAGACGTTATGTCTTCTTCGAAGATATAAGAATTCTAAAAGAAATCATGACGCCAGTATCAAAAGGTTAGAAGCCCTGTAGCAGAGGCAACAGAGTTTTTTTTAAGGAAGTATTACAAACAATGCCGATTAAGAAACATGTGTATGTGAGAATAGTGTGGTGGACTCAAGAGTCCAGGTAACCTCTCAATTATAATAGGTCTTAAGTCATAAACACCCGCGGTCCATACAAGAAGAACGGTAAATTGAGGATAATTAAGGTCATAGGAACCGCAAAGACGTGCTTACGAGCTATCATGGAAGATTTGAAGGAAATATTTACGCTAGATGAGTGACACAGTTGGACTCGAAAAAAAAATGGAGTTAGCTTCCAAAGGAACCGTAAGTGTGGAATGTAGAACGAGCTAAACAAGTGTAAAAGGGTAACCGAGTAAGTGGTGCTCACAAGGAAATTCAATGCCAATAGAGGTATGAGAAGAGTAAGTTGAGGATGTTGAGGTAAGTCAACTATAGTTTGACTAACAACATTTGAGAACGTGCAAGTGTTGTTTAGTATTGACGAGTTATGTACAGGTAGGAAAAGGTAAATGTGAGTGAGGATTTACAAAGAAACTTTACCGGCGCCTTGGGAAATTTCCTCACATAGTCAACGACGATCTTCTTATACCAGCTAATGGAATATAGAAAATCTTGTTAAAGGTTGCTTACAGGTTGGTTAAGAGTAGACTCTGATTAAGTTAGAGAGTTTGGATCCGTGTTAGAAGAATTAAGAAAGTAAACGGAAGAAGTTGTTTTTCAATCGTTGTTTTGTTTTCTTGAGGCAAGTAAAGAAGGTATTTGGTACCTTGATAGCATGTATTATAATCTATATTTTGGGATTGGTTTGGAAGTTTTATCTTCATAAATTTGCATATATGGATGTATATTCTTTGATTATTATGTTGTTTTATTTACCTTTGCGAGAATCGAGGTCTACACCTAGTTTTGTTGTCATTGTAGGGAAATAGCATGTTTTGGAACAAAATGAAGCTAAGAGACCTAAGGAGTCATTGAAGCTACATTATGGAGCATTGAGGAGCTACAAGAAAGGCTAAGGAACCATGGAAATGAGATGGAAGATTGATTTTGGACCAGATTAGAGAGATTTACACTCAGCTGAGATTCACCTCGGTTGGATGTAGTACAACCTCGACTGTAACACCCCAAGTTCTAGGAACTCGAAGCGCTACGGGCTAGGACCGCACAATGGATCCTGACCCTCAGAGTAGCAACAACAAACGGATCTTACAACAAGGCACAGACGAATGAAAACCAAAACTCAATATAAAACCAAAAGTTCAAACAAAGGAAAACGTAAAAGACTCGCATCCGATTTCAAAACAAAAGGGAAACAACAAAAGGAACATAAACCTGATCCTGTCCTATAATGTACGGGAACCCCGTCTGACCACACCATCCGGATCACTCAGTAGCATCCTGAACCTGCGGAACATCTACAATGACGGTATAAATCGTTAGCTAACATTCTAGATACTAGCAAGAGCGTAAAGACAAAAACACACATAAGGTAAAGAAAACACATAGCATGCTTGCACACAACCGGTTATTATCTTCATTAAGGTTATCCATTACTAATTCAACTTTTGTTGTCACACGAGAATCTCCCGAAACTCGCCTCCGCTTCCGTCTACCAATAGGAATAAATTAGTACTATCCGTTACCTACGGGCTTGGGTTGCAAGAGCACATTCTAGTCTCCTATAGAACTAGACAAGTGGTCACCGCCCGATTATAATACACTTGGGCCAGTTAAAGTTATAAAGGGTGAATCTTATTCCGGTTATCCATGATACAATAATAAACAATACAAACAAGCCAATACAATCCAACTAATACACGGAATGAAGCTAAGTATGTCCAAGGGACTTACCTCTCTCGAAGGTAACACAAAGGCTAAGCAACAACTTAGAGAAAACTCAAGAAAAGCTCAATTTCTCTCGGGAAAGGAGCAAGGAAAGCATGTTCACACAAGCATCACGAATTAGGAACGAAACGGTTGCTAGAAGTCTATAACTTCTAGTCTCAATGATCTCTAAGAGATCTCCGCAAGCTAAGGGCTCAACCTTAGTCTAACAGCATACTCAGGAAACAAGGAACATCCATAAGGATCAAGGGAAAGAACGAGGAAAGCAAGGAAGGAACCAACTCACAAGAACGGGAGTTACTGCAGAGGAAACCGCAGAGGCGGCTGGACGAGGCGCAGGGGCAGATGGCCGCGGAGGCGGGGATGTGCAGGCGCGGGGCGGCTACGTGACAAAAAGCACTGTCGGCTAACACAACCAAGGCGCAGGGGCAGATAAACCGTTAGCTCGAACCTTTGATTCCAACACGTCAAGACTCAACTCCAGGGAGCCTGAGAACAACGATACATCAACAACGAGAAGCCAACAAGAATCAAGGTTCAAAGTTGATTCTTGGAGAAGAAGAAAAGGAGAGAAGAAGAAGAAAATGAAAAGAGAGGAGGAAGCATGCTGCCGTACATGAGCGTAAGGAAGAACAGAGAATGATGAACTTACACGTTCATCAAAATCACAGGAAAGCAAGGGAACGGCTGCAGCTCTTAAGGTTGAAGACGAATGCATGAAACGGGAAAAAGGAGGAAAAGGCGGGAATATATAGAGACGGGCTGGAAAGATAGAAGGAAGGACATTTAGGGTTAGAAAGAAGATAAGGAAACCGGCCCATAAGATAGAATAGCGGATCTTCTATCTATGGAAGGAAGATAAAACGAACGAAAGAAAGATCGGGCGCGATTTGTCGTCAGCCGCAGGGGCGGCTGACCTTGTCGCGGGTGCGGCCTGCCGTAGGGACGACACACTTCACCGCGGGGGCGGTGAAGGCAAAAGACTGGGGTCTTACATCGACCGAGGCGAATATTATAATGGCCACAAGATCTTTATTTTTGGCTGATATCTTCTATTTTTGGAAAGTGAATTTCCTATATTTTAGGATGACTTTCTGGAAGGAAGCATATCTTTTTGGATTATTTATTTGGAAGATTGGAAGATATTCTAAGGAAGAAAATTGCCTTTAAATATATTTTATCTTAGGAAGGTGATTCTCCTATATAAAGAGATGGATTTTCTGGAGAGGAATTATCTCAGAATCAGGGAGATCTCGGAGCTGCAGTTCTCCGGATCAAAAGGCAAGTAGAAGGAAGTTTGGAAGGTTGAAGGAAGTTGAAGGAAGTTAGTTTTGAAGGAAGGTTGAAGGCTTTGAAGGAAGTTGTAAGATTTTCTTAGTTTGGATATTGGTTTTGTTGTCTTTCTGATTGTGATTGAGGAACGCGGTTTGATTGTTTGTTTGATTGTTCGATTCAGTTATCGAGAACTTTGTGTTAAGGTTTTCTTGTTTGAATATTGATTCCTTTCTTATATATTTGATTATTGTTATCATGATGATTGTTGGCTAAGTTCTTTATGCGATTCTAGGGTGATTGGCTGAAGGTTGTGGGAAAGACGATGAAAGAATGAGCCTTTACCCTAGTGGACCCTGAAAGCTCGAGCCTTTACCTTAACCGACAAACACCTCGGTCAGTCGTAGAACATCTTGACTGAGATGGAATACTAACTGAGTGAGGCGAGCCCTTTCCTGATCCTTATCTGAGTTGAGGTTTCACTTTGCCAAATCCTATCCTTGTTATACCTTTCCTGGTTCAACGCAAGCCTAGGATGAGACTTGCCCGGTAATTTCTTTGTTTGTATACCCAAGATCATGAGTGTAGGTAATAAAGGTTTATCCTTTATTGGGGTTTGAGTGTGTCTTCATCCCATCTTTGAGAGTTAGCCTTAGACTTACCCGGCAAAGGTTGATTCTATTCCCATGGGTGGTGTGTTGATTTGAGATTATAGTTCATTTTCTTAGTACCTTGAGACTTACCCGGTGAAAGGATCTTTGGTTTGGGATAGTGAGTAGTGAGACTTACCCGGTGATCTATTCCCACCTTAGAAACACCTTCCCTTTGCAAACCTCAGCTTTGTCCACGTTGTCATTTGAGATCTTGAGTCGGAACCACAACTGGATGCTTTAATCTCTAGACTCCGCATTTTCTTTACCTGGTTATTACATCATCTTTGATATCCTTGCTTTGTTGCTTGTTTTTAATTGACACCTGAATTACCGATCTTTGTTTCACCATAGTCCCTGTGTTCGACCTTGGAAATCTTGCTTTTATTACAATCGATCCGTACACTGCGGGTTTGCTTATTGCAATTATTCTTGGTATAAATATTAAAGCTTGCACACACCTTTTAGAGCGAACTTACCTCATCCGTATAAGACTCATGATTGGAAGAAAGAGTTTTGGGGTTGATCATTTTAGACTTACAAAAAAAAATTTCTTATGATTAATGAGTGACAACCGGATTATCAAAGTAGCGCAGCGGAAGCGTGGTGGGTCCTAACCCCGGAGCGAGAAGCTCAATGGTACAGAAAAACCACGTGCCGAGTTTAAGATGATGATAGTTGGTGAAATGCATCTAATTTGTAAGAAACGTGAGATAAGCTACGCGGAGTGACTGGATATATCGTACGGGAACTATATCACCCAACAAGGTAGACAAGGAAAGCATGTGCATATAAAGGTTATAGAAAGAGAGAGGTACCCTACTATGGATTCTAGTGAAGCATGACGAGTTCGTCACATGTCGACAAAGAATTAGTTTTGGGAGTATGCTTGCAACCCAGTAACCGTGCATAGAGGAAGAATAATCTCATAATAGAGTATACTTGTAAGGTGATATCGTAACAAAGCCGAGGTGCGTTGTGAGTCAGAAGGATATTACCAGTTCGATAAACGTGGTGGATATAAGAGTCTAGTGATGATGGGGTGTTATCATCTATTGAGTAGTTATGATCAATGACGTGGATGTGAGATCACCTTGTGTTTAGTACGTCGTTCCGGACACATTCCCTGTCACTTAAAGATCTCGGAAACGGGGTAAGAAGTATGAGGTGGAGTTAATGATATGTTAGAGATCTATTATATGATCACCGGATTTGACTACCGGATTGTTGATTATATTGTTATATCAAGTTTAAGACCTTTGTTCGCGAGTGTGTAGTCAGAACCTTTCGGAAAACCAGAAGTAAGTGATTCCAACGAGCGTTAAGGAAGAAAGTTGAATAAACTGCTCTCAGTAAACTCATCAAGAGATCTAGAAGTGAATTATGTAATGGAACCATGTATGGTATTGGAAGCGGATTTGAAAGTGATTGATGGATTAGTATTCCTCGCCCTATTAGGGAGAGTAACCCCAATTGTCCACGGATTCAGTTGGAGGGATACCTACCCGATTAGAGGATCAGATAGTTGAGCCGGATGATACCGGTAAGGTATCCGATAGCCACTCTAGAGCATAGTTACAGGAGTGTGTGATGCAAGTACATGAAAAGATTTCGGAGTCAGTGGTTTTTTGAAAAGTCGACGAGGCTACCTAGAATACTGTAGATAGTATGAAACGTAACCTTTTAGAGACCTATGTTAAGATAGTTGCAACCTCGGGAGTGACGAGTTAGGGATTGACCCTGTATGTGTGTGATATTGTTTGACTACTTGTTTATTTCATGCTTGACTGCTTAGACAATGATGTGTGTTTTATTGGTGACCCTTGATGTGTGGGTTACTTAGATGTGGAAACGACGAGACTTTTGTGTAGTGATTAGATACCCCTGATTGGTGTCTTAAAGGCCAATCATTATTGTCTAACCCTAAGCTTCGAGACGAAACTTATTTTTAAGGAGGGATTGATGTAATACCGGAAATTTTACTTCCGGCTAATCCAGAAATAAATAAGAACTTGACCGTTTGTGAGTTTTTCCGAGACTTTATTTCTTTTGTGCGGACTCCGACTTCATGTTGTCTTCTTTTAAGTTTCGGGACGTAACTTATTTTAAGGGAAACTAATTTAATATCCGGAAATTTTCTTCCGATTTATTTTGAAGCAATCCGAGCCGTTAAAGGTTGTATAACGCTGCTACAATCCGCAATCCTAACCTCTCTCTCCTATCAAGAAACCCCAACCTTTTCATTTATTTAATTTCATTTATATATTTTCATTTATTTTTATTTCCACTTCAGCCGTTATCTTCGTAACTCCCACTACCATAATCATAATTATTAATTATCACTATCCTAATATACCGTCATTAACCTCTAACCTAATCCACCGCCTCTCTTTCGGTAATCCAGAACAAGAGAACGTCATCTCCGCCGAATGCGAAACAGCTCGGCCACTTCACCTTCGTCACGTTTTCACCACCACCGGTCACGAGCAAGGACGCCATGGGAACCGCCCTCTCTAGCAGGAGAGTCGTTGCTAGTCCCGACCTTCCTCTTCAGCACCCCGACGTCGGCCAAGCATCTTCTTGTCTCCAACAGCTCCGGCACCGGCATCTCTAGGCTGCAACGGGTGTCTCCTCCTCGAGCCCAAAAAGCAAGTGCAGATGCTTTTTATTCTGGCCAACACCGATCTATTCGGCCTTGCGAGCAGCAACACAGCGGCGGGACTCGTCGACGCCTTCCAGGACGCTCAGGACCACGGGAGCGCTAGGGTAGCCACGGGTGCGGTTGGGAGCCAAGACAGCAGGTGCGCCTCCAAGGGCAACGGCCACCTCCTTCTTCCTGATGCCAGCTTCCTCGAGTATACATGGATATGCGCCTCTCATCTTCTGGGCAACAGCAAGCACGTGCAACAACCATACCGCACTCCTTGTCGAGTCTTGTAGTCGAGTATGACCCTACACTGTTCTTCTTGCTTCCCTCCATTTATATATATATGCTTGGCTGCTTCTAAACCATCTAGGAGTCCATATATTTCAGCCAAAGGAACAGCTGCGAGGAGCTTCTACATCTCTCAGTTTTCCAACATTGACAAACAGTCAACTTAGAGTCTTGGGTAAGTTGGACTCTTCCTTGTTGCTATTTTTTGGATGTATTGTTGTCGGTATTGCAGTGTAGAGCATACTGAAATTTGAGTGTATTACGAGTTATAGTTTAGGAGATATGGTTCTCTCAAGTTGGCTTCTCATGCAGTTTTTATAAGTTTGCTGAGTGTTGAGAAAAAACTGCGTGTGATGCAGTTTTGTGAGATAGTTTGGAATAGGTTTTTGACCTCTGTTGGAGAATTTTGGATTTGTAATAGTAAGGATTACATACTAGAATATATCGAAACTTGAGAGGATTTCATCAAAAGGTTTAGTAGTTATGTTTTTTCGAAGTCGAGGCTGTAAGCAATTTTCTGGATGTTGCTGAAATTCTTCAAGTGCGGGAAACATTTTGTGTTGTGCAGTCATGTTTGAACTTACGCTTAGATACCTTAGAAATATAATCCACCGTTCAATATTTATTATGTTATAAAGTGTCATGCATAGGGTGATGTATCAAAAGTTGAGATTGATCCAACGGTTAGATTTAGATTTATGGAGGTCCAAACTGGACTGATGGTGTAGTTAGGAAATTACACAAATTTTGGCTAAGTATGGAATTTATGGATGTTGGACCCAACTTTGGGAATTTATGTAGGATTCTTGACTGAGTATTTTTGGGAGATCTTTGGCATTATGATTTGTATGCATATCATAGATGACTTGGGTAATTTTCTTAGAATTTTTATAAATTTATTTGAGTATCGTATTATAGGCTAAAGTTGGACCTTAGTGACCTTAGTGACCTTTTTAAAATTTAAGAAAAATTTGTAATCTATAAGTTCTACCTAAACTAACTCTTAAGAGTTAGATTATGGAATTAAGTCCCAAAGAAAGGTTTGGGCATATATTATAGGATTTTTGAGATTTTGGGATCAGGGGTAAAATTGTCATTTTACCTTAGGAGGGCATTTTAGTAATTTCCTTTAAGGGATTGTAGAAGTTATAGAATTCTAAGAATATGGGATGTATTTTGATCTACTTGCCCTTATGACAGGCAATTGAGTCCCAACAGTTGTGGACCGAGTTGAGATAACGGAAATCGAGTTTTGATTCATGTAAGTCCTTTGGGCTTACTTAGCTAGCTTCTGGATATGAGTGTGTAAATAATGATAGTGGTGTTTGAATCATGTGTTTATAATTGTACTTATTATTAATTATCGACCGATCTACATACTAAGAGTAACGGGCGGTGGCATTCCGCTTAGTTAGCTCGAGGGCGATGGGGGTTTCTTTAGGGACTAGTCCATACTTGATTTGCGGGGACGCACCCGGCGGAGGTGTGCCAAACCATCACTGTTGGATAAGGAACGGAGGCGAGAAATCTTAAGATTTCTCGTGCCACAACTTTAAAAACGGAATAAAGCGAATCACCTAAGTTATCAGATGATAACCGGTAGTGTGTCAGCATGATGATTGTTTTATTTTGCCTAAGTTGTGTTTGTGCTATTCTTATTCTACTTATATTTGGATTGTTAGCTAACGGTTTATCCGTGTTGTAAAGTTTGTAGAGATAGACAGCTGCAGAGAGATCCGGGACGGATGGTCAGCCGGGTCCAGGTACTCATAGATGGGAACGGGGGAGTCTTCCGTTCAACATGCACGTTATTTATACATTTATGTTCTGTAAGGCTGTCAAGTGTTGTTCATTCATGTAAATACTCTTTGATGTTTTTCAAAAATATTTTAAATACATTTGTGCCTTGTTGCAAGATCCTAGTTAAATTGTTGTCAAACTAAAGTCAGTATCCATTGTGAAATCCTAACCGGTAGCTCCCCGAGTTTTGAGAATTCGGGGTGTTACAATTGTGTGGGTTAAATTGGAGTTATGACTAACGTCGAAATGGAAAATTCTCAGAAATCTCGTGAAAGGCAAGAGCTCAATACGTTAATCGAAGAAAATGCCTCTCTTAGGCAAGAACTTGAAGCTTTGAGCGCACAAGTGCTTGCCCTTACGACCGCCCCATTTCCCGTCTCACTGAATCCAAATGGAACCTTGGTCGATGCTTCCACATCCGATGGACGTCGTAAAGGAAAAGGTATTTTGGGAGCCGAACTGTTTAACGGTCGACAGCTTGTCTCCATCATTGAAAATCAACGATCCTTACAAGATGACGGCTATGAGTCCTACAATGAGAGCGACATGAACCCTGACCCTTCTCCGAATGATTTGCTCTATGTTGAAACGGAGAATCGGCACAATCATTATTAGCATAACCGACGTAGGTATGGCACGTCTCCTCCTCCATCTAGTGTCCAACGTACCAATCGTCCCTCTTGGGTTGAGCCCCAGTACCATCATCAAACAAACGATCTCTCTCAATGTCCCGAGAATGATCGGTCTGGACAATGCCGCCAACGGCATAGCTGGCAACCGATACACCATGATTATGAAGAGTATGACAAGAGAGATGACTTTACCGAGTTCTCCGACGATGATTCGGACTTGGACCGGGTGGAACATGTCCGTCCATGGCACCCGCCCATTAGAGAGCCATTTGAGAACCAAGATCGAGGAGAAGAGGCATACATGACAACACCTCGACCGGACCCCTACAAAGCTCGTATGAAGAGTATGAGAAAATTGAAGCGGCAACCCTTTACTTTGAAGGTGATGTCAAATCTTGGTGGAACCGGTACGAGACCAAACGTGAGAACCGAGGATGGGCACCGGTTGCGACATTTGATCAATTGATCTATGTTATGACTAAGAAGTACATGCCCGACGACTTCAAAAATGACATGCGGTTGCAAATTGACGAATTCCAACAAGGAAGTCTTACTCTGGTGACTTACTTAACCAAGTTTGACGACATGCATATGAAGGCTGGCGTCTCAGCCTCCGCATCCACCCTTCAAACCAAATTTATGAGTGGCCTTAATCCGTCAATCTGGCGCCCCCTCGAGATTGTCTCATACAAGGACTTGGGAGCCTTATGTCATGCCGACATGAAACTTCACAAGCAACAACTCGAAACGCCTCGATATTCAAGGTATAATTATTCCTCTAGTCAATATGCTTATACCACTAATTCCCGTTCTCGAGATGTTTCTAGTTCTCAAGATTCCGGAGCCGCTAAAGGATCACCATGATGGGTCAACCCACCCGACAAGCGGCTACCGAGAAGACACCATACTGTGCCCCCGTTGCTCCAACACAAACGCCTCCGGGCCGAGTCTAAAAAGGATCTCAAACGGTGACCCGCCAAAGAGAACCCGTGTGTTACAAATGTAGCGGGTTTGGTCATGTCCAACGTGATTGCCCGAATAGCGGGTGATGTTTGCAACCCATCATATGACGATGGCGAAGATAAAGATAACGGAGATCTCATCAGGGAAGATGACCAAGATGCCGACGCCTACTATGGCATGGAGCCTTGCAATGACCAATTTGCTTGCGGTCCGGCACAACCAGGTAAGTTTGCTCTTGGGTTTCGTCGTATTTTGGCTATAAAAGAGCATCTCCCTATTGACCAACGTGAGAATCTCTTTCACTCTCGTTGCTTGGTCAATAACACTAGTCTCTCTCTTATCATCGACGGGGTTCGTGTTGTAATATTGTCAACGAAAAAGTGGTGAAACGCTTTAAGTTGCCTACAAACCTCCACCTACAACCTTATGGAGTCCAATGAATTTTCGATAAGGCGTGTGACACCGTCACACAACAAGCGTGGGTGACGTTTTCTATTGGCGCCTATCTTGATAAGGTTCAGTGTGATGTTATCAAAATGGACGCCACCCATGCATTGTTAGGACGACCATGACAATACAATCATCGATCGTTTCATGATAGTTATCTTAACCGGTACATGTTCCAGTTTCATGGAAAACGGATCACACTTTTGCCCATGATTCCGCAAGAAATTTTAGTTGACTATGCGGAACGGAAGAGACAACAAGTCATTGATGAGACCACTAAAGTGCCGACAATATCGGACCCTCCTCAGAGCTCTCCCGATGTTGTGGGTGATCGTACTTCCGGGTCCCGTAACTCTGCCCCTAATGTCCATGCTCCCGAGTCGAAAGGTAGTAAAAGTTGCATCGTTCCTACGCATGCAACTTTTCCACCTCCGGCTCCTACCATTCAAGGACGGTGTGAGCCGCAGATCCTTTTAGCTCGATGACACGATTTGACACCGGTCATGGAAGGCAAGTTCCCTTATTTCTTGCTTGTTCCTTTTTGCTTATCTATTTATCATGACCTGAATAATATGCCACACGAGGTGTCCTTCTTGTTGTCCGAATTTCAGGATATCTTGACCGATAAACTACCACCCGGCTTGCCACCAATCCGAGAAATTGAGAACCAAATCGACTTGGTTCCCGGCGCGTCTTTGCCCAATCGTACCTCTTACCATGCAAGTCCGAAAGAGACCAAGGAGCTACAATGCCAAGTCCAAGAGATACTAGACCGGGGACATGTCTGCGAGTCCTTATCACCATGTGTCGTGCCGGTCATACTAGTGCCCAAGAAAGATGGATCTTGGCGAATGTGTGTCGATTTCCGTGCCATCAACCAAATCACCGTCAAGTACCGTCATCCGATCCTGCATCTCGATGACATGTTGGACGAGCTCCATGGTGCCACCATCTTCTCAAAGATTGATCTCCGGAGCGGATACCATCAAATCCGTATGGCCGAAGGTGATGAATGGAAGATGACTTTCAAGACAAAGCATGACCTCTACGAGTGGCTTGTCATGCCATTTGTTCTCTCCAACGCCCCGACCACATTTGCGTCTCATGAACCATGTCTTGCGCCGATTTTTTGGTATTTTCGTAGTAGTTTATTTTGATGATATCCTTTTTGTAGAAAGTCTTTGGATGAACACATCGGGCACATTCGCCAAGTCCTTGAGTGCCTTAGACTAGAGCAATTGTATGCAAATTTTGAGAAGTGTGTCTTTTTCTCGGACACTACCGTTTTTCTTGACTATGTCATGTCTAAGGACGGACTACGAGTGGACGAATCCAAAGTTCCCGCCATCCGGAAGTGGTCTACTCCTACTACGGCCACCATTATTCGAGCCTTTCTCGGCTCAGCGGGCTTCTATCGACGATTTGTCAAGGACTTTAGCTCGATAGTGGCACCGTTACATGAACTTACTAATAAAGGTGTCACGTTTGAGTGGCGTGAAACCTATGCTCGAGTGTTTGAGTCGCTCAAAGACCGTCTTTGTAATATGTCACTACTCCAACTCCCAAACTTTTTGAAAACCTTCGAGGTGGAGTGTCACGCATCTAATGTGGGTATTGGGGAAGGGTTCTCCTATAAGAGAATCGGCTCATTGCTTACTTTAGCAAAAGACTTTCCGTCCCTCACTCAACTATCCAACTTATGACAAGGAACTATATGCTTTAGTTTGTTGTCTAAAAACGTGGCAACATTACTTGTGGCCGAAGGAGTTCGTGATTCATTCGGATCATGCGGCTCTTTCGTATCTCAAGGGTCAAACTACTTTGAGTCGGCGCCATGCAAGTTGGGTAGAGTTTATTGAGACCTTTCCTTATGTCATTTTACATAAGAAAGGTGAAGAGAATGTGGTAGCCGATGCCTTTCTCGACGATATATCCTTCTTGTGCATATGGATGCCAAGATCCATGACTTTGCTCTTATCAAAGAGTTATATGCCACGGATCTTGACTTCAAGGATATATTTGCTCAATGTCTTGACCTCCGAGAGCATGAGTCTTTCTTTATTAACGATGGTTACTTACTCCGTGCGGGCAAGTATTGTATCCTGCGCTCGTCTATACTCCATTTGTTGATAAAGGAGGCCCATGAGGGTCATGGTCACTTCGGTGCTACCAAGACGCTTGCCGCTCTACAAGAGCACTTCTTTTGGTCCCGAATGCGCAAGCATGTGACACGGTTTTGCACAAGGTACATCACATGTCACTATGAAAAATCGCGTCAAGGTGCAGATGGATTGTATTCTCCTTTGCCTATACCAATGGGACCTTAGGAGGATCTTTATATGGACTTTGTGGCTAGCCTACCCATGTCAAAACGAGGCAAAGACTCCATTTTTGTGGTAATCGACCGTTTTTAAAAAATGGCTCATTTTATCGCATGTAAGAGACACAAAATGCTAGCGAAGTCGCTACACTTTTCTTTGACAACGTTGTTCGCTTACATGGGATACCACGTTCCATCCTTAGTGATCGGGACGTGAAGTTTGTGAGTCATTTTTGGCGAATGTTGTGGTGAAAACTTGGAACCAACTTGTTGTTTTCAAGTAGCTCTCACCCCCAAACCGATGGTCAAACGGAGGTGACCAATCGGACTCTCGGCGCTCTACTTAGAGCGACCCTTGGGAACAACCCACGTAAGTGGGAGGACTTACTTTCTATCGTGGAATTTTCTTATAACAGGTCTAGGCACTCGGCAACAAAGCTCTCACCTTTTGACGTTGTCTACGACCTTAATCCACACACCCCGATGGACTTCACTCCGCGCTCCTCAACGATGGAGAACACATCACCGCCGCAAATCGTGCAGCTCACATCACTGAGCTTCATGAGCGGACTAGGACACAACTCCAACAGTGTGTGCTCACTCCAAAAGGTGTGTGCAAACAAAACTTTAAATTTATAATCCGAATAATAAACCTAACGATAAGCGAATCCGTAGTGTACGGATCAATCGTAGTAAGGGATTATATTCTGGAGTCGATCTCAGGGAATCGGTGGGAATAATCATAGTAAATTAATCTAACTTCAGAAGCATGCAATAATATTGATCAAAAGCAAAAACAAGTATTTATATCAAGATGGGGAAATGCAGTTTCTAAAGATCATAGTATCCCGTTGTGGTTTCGACTCAAGATTTTTAAAGGTAACGCGGACAAAACTGAGGTTTGCTGAGGACAGGTGTTTCAACTATGGAATAGATCACTGGGTAAGTCTCACTACCCACTTTTCCAAACCAAAGCTCCTATCACCGGGTAAGTCTCAAGGAATTAAGGAAAGGTAAAAGCGCTCAAACCAACATCACTCACCTAAGGGTACAGAACTAACCATCACCGAGTAAGTCTCAGGTTAACTCTCAAAGGTAGGATGAAGGCACACTCAAACCCTAATTAAAGATAAACCTTTATTACCTAACACTCATCATCATCGGTATACAAGCAAAGGAATCACCGGGTAAGTCTCATCCTAGGCTTGCGTATAAACCAGGAAAGGTGCAACAAGGATAGGATTTGGTAAACTATAACCTAAACTCGGAATAGGTACTGTAGTGGGCGATCTCGTTTTATTCTATATCGATCTCGGTTGAGATGCTCAACGAACAGCCCGAGACGGGTTTCGGATTAGGGTTAACTTAGGATTTCAGGGTCGACTCAGATAAAGGTTCATTATTTCATCGTCTACACCACAACCTTCAACTAATCACACTAGAATCACAAGGGTGTTTAGCCAACAATCATCATTATCAAAGCAATATCAATTATATAAAGAATATCAAGAAAAGAGAATAAAGCAAGCAACAAAGACGTTCCAATTATCAAAGCAAATAAACCAACAAAAGTATCAACAATGTGTTCCCAAAGGTATGATAACAACTCACTAGCAATCCCCAAAGAAATCCTCACAATCTAGGGTTCCTTGAACCCTAAGCAATCCTTCCTTCAAATCTTCTTCCCTTTAATCCTTCCAGTCAACCGTCTAAGAAATCCTTGACGTCTCAGCGTATCTAACTCAATGTTCACCTTCCATTCTTATAGAAGAATTTTAGGTCAAAATTATATCTTATTTTCTTGGGTTGTTAGCCATCGACCTCGATCCAGGCCTAGTGGGCCATCTCGGTCGAGATGCATCACTGTGTTCATCCGAGATCAATAGTGATCTACGTGCATGCAATCGTATCTTAATCCGGATCTTTCTTCCTTCCAGTATGGTTCTTTCCTTTCTTCTTGTCCTTCCTAATATTCTTAAATGTTGCTCTATAGCTTCCTTATCTCTTTATGCTCCATTTCCACCCGAAACGTGCCATATATTCCCTAAAATTACAATAAAACGTGGTGTAGATCTCGATTCTTGCAAAGTAACCGAAGAATGACATAAATACTATAAATACATATACATGAATGCAGAAAGATGATGAGAAAACGACAGAACAATGTCCAAAATATAGACAAAAATTTATGCTATCAAAATACCCCATACTTGCCTCTTGCTTGTCCCTAAGCAAGGTTCAAATCTTAGATACAAGATAAAATGAATTATAATCGGTTAAAACTCAATGAAAACTTTCAAAAATTTTGGTTGTGTGCTTCTTCTCATAGATCACCCTTAGAGAATGCTTAATAGTTAATAAGAACCATACATGATCAAAACAAGTTATAGATATAGAAAAGCTAATCATACTTCACTTGAGATCATAGAATGCTTCATAGCTAATAAGTCTTAAGGAATTAAGGAAAGGTAAAAGCGCTCAAACCAACATCACTCACCTAAGGGTACAGAACTAACCATCACCGGATAAGTCTCAGGTTAACTCTCAAAGGTAGGATGAAGGCACACTCAAACCCTAGTAAAAGATAAACCTTTATTACCTAACATTCACCATCATCGGTATACAAGCAAAGGAATCACTGGGTAAGTCTCATCCTAGGCTTGCGTATAAACCAGGAAAGGTGCAACAAGGATAGGATTTGGTAAACTATAACCTAAACTCGGAATAGGTACTGTAGTGGGCGATCTCGTTTTATTCTATATCGATCTCGGTTGAGATGCTCAACGAACAGCCCGAGACGGGTTTCGGATTAGGGTTAACTTAGGATTTCTGGGTCGACTCAGATAAATGTTCATTCTTTCATCGTCTACACCACAACCTTCAACTAATCACACTAGATTAACAAGGGTGTTTAGCCAACAATCATCATTATCAAATCAATATCAAGAAAAGAGAATAAAGCAAGCAACAAAGACGTTCCAATTATCAAAGAAAATAAACCAACAAAAGTATCAACAATGTGTTTCCAAAGGTATGATAACAACTCACTAGCAATCCCCAAAGAAATCCTCACAATCTAGGGTTCCTTGAACCCTAAGCAATCCTTCCTTCAAATCTTCTTCCCTTTAATCCTTCCAGTCAACCGTCTAAGAAATCCTTGACGTCTCAGCGTATCTAACTCAATGTTCACCTTCCAGTCTTATAGAATAATTTTAGGTCAAAATTGTATCTTATTTTCTTGGGTTGTTAGCCATCGACCTCGATCCGGGCCTAGTGGGCCATCTCGGTCGAGATGCATCACTGTGTTCATCCGAGATCAATAGTGATCTACGTGCATGCAATCGTATCTTAATCCGGATCTTTCTTCCTTCCAGTATGGTTCTTTCCTTTCTTCTTGTCCTTCCTAATGTTCCTAAATGTAGCTCCATAGCTTCCTTAGCTCCTTATGCTCCATTTCCACCAAAAACGTGCCATATTCCCTACAATTACAATAAAACGTGGTGTAGATCTCGATTCTTGCAAAGTAACCGAAGAATGACATAAACACTATAAATACATATGCATGAATACAGAAAGATGATGAGAAAACGACAAAACAAATTCCAAAATATAAACAGTAATACATGCTATCAAAATACCTCATACTTGCCTCTTGCTTGTCACCAAGCAAGGTTAAAATCTTAGATATAAGATAGAATGAATTATAATCGGTTAAAACTCAATGAAAACTTTCAAAACTTTTGGTTGTGTGCTTCTTCTCATAAATCACCCTTAGAGAATGCTTCATAGCTAATAAGAACCATACATGATCAAAACAAGTTATAGATATAGAAAAGCTAATCATACTTCACTTGAGATCATAGAATGCATAATAAATCATACTCATCAAAATCAGTCATTAATAGTTTAGTTTAAACCACTAAGTCAAACAACATGCTCATGGTCTTAAGGAATTTCAATCAAAGGTCAAGAAACGAGTTAGGGGTGAAGTGTATAAAGGATATTGTGGTGCTAGATCCGGGAAAAGGATAAGAACTTCACAACTTTGAACTTCGCTTCACTTCATCGACAAGATTTTCTTGTTTCTTTTCAGCATTTTGTTTACTTTTCACTTTTTGAGAACATGGACAGAGGTGCACAATAACCGAAGCCTTGGAGATCAACAAATCTCAGTTTCTCGAGATGCCTCAAACCCTTGATGCTCATACCATGACTCGTTAGGACTATCGATCAATCAGACTTTGACAAGATATAAACACCCGGCTATGTGAATGGTGCCGAGTTGCTCATTATAAAAATTAATGTCTCCAAACCTATTTTTCTATAACTTCTTCTTCTTTCAGCATCGTCTTTGACTTGCTTTTCACTTTCTTGCTCCCAAGTTCTCGGATAGGTAAAGGGAGGCAAAAATATTTCAATGAGGGGCTAAAAGCATGATCAAGAAGAGGAAGAAAGAATAACAAATTACCTTAATCATTCCAATAAGGATGTGAGAGAACTCATAATGTAGTTTCAACTTTCAAATTCAACATGATTTGGATAAAAACAACTTACTAAACATGCTTCAAATTTCGAACAAAGCAATCATACCTTAGATATATCACAATTCATTTCAAGCATATAAAGATCATATAAACTAATCAACAAACAATTTTCATCATTGGGTTCATATCAAGATCAGAAGCACAAAATTTTTCAGAAATTCAAGTTTTCGAAACCTATTTTGATCGAGATGACTTCCGGGCAAACGAGGTGTTGGACCGAGATAAGCTCCTGTTATGGTCACCTCGTTTGGCCAAAGGTCATTTTGATCGAGAAATTTTTTTTTCAAACCAATTTTTGTTCGTTTTTTCGATCAAAAATCCTACTGCGATGCATGTAATGTACAAAATAGTTCTTAAGCACATAAAGGAAGTAGTGGAAATAGTCATAAGCAGATAAGTTGGTTATTACAGACCATAATATCTCACAGTACCCCATACTTAGGACACATTGTCCCGATGGGTAAAAAGACGTCTAGTAAAACACTTACAATGTTTAGTGCAGAACCGTAAAATAAGAAAAGATAAAGCAGCAGCAGCTCCGTGGAGAGTCTGATCAAGCATCTGGAGGAGGAGGTGGTTGGAACGGGTACAAGGATGGATTGAATGGATGACCCATCAGGTGTTGGAACTGGAGCTCCATCATCCTGCGCTGGTAATGGTGGCTCTCCTACATCTCTCGCCTCATGGCGCTAAGCTCATGTGTCTGCCTATCGAGCCGCCCTCCCATGTCCGTACGTATAGCACGGAAAAATTGTTCCATGTGGCTGGTAAGATCGTCAATCCGCCGATGAGCTACGGGATCACGGCGGCAATGATGATGGCGTTGTCGGTGATGTGGCATGTCTGGTGCAAGAGTCTCCGGCGCAAGCTGGTCGTCCTCCGTCTCCTCATCGTCATCCACCAGCTCAATCACCGGGGCACTCGGACCAGTAGTGTCCATCCCGGTGTCCATGGGAGCACCTCCCTTATCATCACTATCTGTGCCAAAATCTGCGGCAAACTCTGCGTCCTGCACAAAAGACCTCCAAATCCGTGACCAGTTGGTCGGGTCATTGATGGTGAACTGTGGAGACCAAGGAATCCCCTTCGGATTTTTGGTCTCCCAAGGCATGGCCACGTATGGTGGACCACGGCCTCGAGGGATCAAAATCCGTCAGGTGATGAACTCCTGCAACCCTAAAGGTTTGGCCTCAGTGTTCAAAGGTACCATCATCACCCAACGCAATTGATACATAATTCATATTCGTCCCTAAAAGAAAAATACTTGTTGAGCAACTTATATTCATATTCGTCCCTAATTCATTTTTGTCCCTGAAAGGTACCATCATCACCCAACGCAATTGATGCAAAATGAAATATATTTAAACATTTTCACTTGAATTTTCTTCTTGAGCAACTTCATTAGTGGCGGGCTCCTTTTGACAATCCTCTCCAATAGACTCGTTTTGATGAACACTTGCTGCACCCTACAAAACCAAAATAAGTGTAACATTAGCAAAATACATTTCCCCAACATTTAATAAATGCAACCTAAATAAATAGTAAACTAGTATTAGAGAAAGAAAATGCACTTCAATTTTGAACTCAAAACTTAAATTATGCTTGTTAGTTGTGTATAGAAAAAAATAAACCCTTTTGCAAAATAAGTTTGTACAATGATGTATTTTTGCAAAGAAGAATAAATCTAATGTTCTTGTTCCTCCAATCAGTCTGAGAGTGTTCAAAAAGGGAGGCAGATCTCTCATTGACGAGGAGAAGCTTTATAATTTCTGAGCAAACAGTTCACAAGTGATCATAGAATCCATTTAGCTAGCGGATCTTCCACATTGTATCACTGGGATAAGGTTCAAAATAGGCTGGTGATCGATTTTAAACGAAGGATTCATTTCTGAAAATTCACCGAATTCCTTGTGAACATCAATGACAGTTTCTCCATTGCCACCGGAAAACTGGTAGGGAAATAGATCCTCAAACTCTGGAGAAAGATTCAACAGTCAATAAAGAAAACCAAGGTACTAAGAAGCTGACAAATTATAACAGAAACTGAAGAAAAATAAAATAAACATACCGATGCATCTAGCCAAGAAAACGAGTTCAGGACTAGCTCTTTGTTAAGAAGGTAAATGCATAACTTCACTACTTTTGACATCAAACTCTTGGTTAGAGCATTTTGACAACTGCCATCAATTTGACCAAATTAGGACAATCTTGACCTACTTTTAAGGCAATTTCTTCTGTAATCCATAGCACGGCCACTAATACTTTATCCATCACAATACATTTATCTAAGCAAGAGCGGTGCCATATCTCATCGTTAAAACCCCAATAGCTTGGATTGGTGAAATGATATTCGTCTTGCGTGAGAGGAGGTTCTGTATCATCATCTTTTGTTCTATCTGTGACATGAAGGAGAGGCTTGATCTCTACAAATGCTCTCCATTTCAGAAGGAATATTTATTACCCATGTACAAGAAATAAACAAAAATTTGAAGCAAGTCTCAAGGATTGCAGGATGCGTGACTTATATTAGTGATTGAGCATCAGATAGTTTTTCCACATACAGTAAAGAAATTATTTCTAGGTCAAAGAAACCCAAGAAGAATTTCAGGTGGCAAATGAAAGCGCCTTCTAATATGAAAAGATGCATTTACCTTTTTGGAAGAGCAAGAACGAGGACATATAGGATAACAGGATCAAGTACTTCAGACTGATTTTGTTTATTTGAATATGACGTCTTCAATTTCTCAAGAAAAGTTTTCAGCTTTTCCTGCACTCTGGCACTTTCAGGCAAATCAATATATGTGGAACAATATACAGTCCAAAGAACTGTAGAGGTTAAGATTGAACAACCGTTTTGCAATTAACTTATATTATATTCTCTTCTTCAAGAATGAATGAATAATGGGGGGCAATTAGTAAGGAGAAATCTAAGTATCAATAGTCATTTCTATGTACTACCTAACTAGCTACATAACTTGAGGGTGCGAAATTTTTTTGTGTTGGATTATTCCAAAGATAATTGATATTTTCTTATATCGTATTAAAGCTACTAATACGCAAGCTTCAAAACAAGAACATGGGGTAAGAAGAGAACGTTCAGATACTGATAAGGATGATAAATCCGTCTTCATTCATGTCAATATCAATGAATTCAATTACAACAAACCAAATATCATTCACGAAATAGAATCAGTAAACTACTTGATCAAGGCTCTAAATACTGAAAACACACTTACACAAAAAGGAACAATTGGATTCACCATTGCTTTAACAAATTCAAATACTTAATCAGCAAACATCCAAATATGGACTGCAATCATCTATGAACATAAATCGTTCATATTGAATGCCACCGCAAATTAGGTCAATATTTCCACACCAAAAACCATAAAATTGAGAAAATCCAAGCCATACACAGAAACCAGCTAAATCAGCAAGAACAACAGAGAAAACAAAAATCAGAAACTAAATATACAAAGGAGAGAAAGACCCAAATTTCAGCACCTTTTCACTATAATTCTGACAATAATAGTAAATATAAAATTTTTAAATTGACAACAATTTTGATTATGAAATTGCTATTAGTTGAAGTTTGATTACTTAGAAGGAAAAAAAATAGACAAAACTAAGCAGTAAATTCAAGTTATAACTCAGCCAGAAATGCACTAAACTAAAGCCCAATTATTAAAAAAGTAAAAAATTGGACACCGGACAATAAAGTAGTAAATTGAGGCAAAGTTTGATAGGAAATCTCTTTTATAAATTAGAAGAAAAAAATTGTGAAGAATGTCATTAAAGCTCCTTCACTTTCTAAACGAACCTAAATATGAACACATTTTAGATCTTATCTAAAAATTATACTTGGCTCGGATTCGACTCGCCCATAAAAGAGTCGAGTAACAACCGAAGCCATAATAGGTGAAGATCGAAACTGTGTAAAATAGAGATCAAAATAGCTTGAGTTGCATACTTTGGTGTTAGAAGGCATAATAAAATGTTCGAACAAGTTCCAGTGAAAATATACAAGAAAGCTGAGAAGCTTTACTAAAGTGTATTAAGTTACAAAACAAGATTACAGAAAAGTAACCCTACCATGCTAGGAGTTAGGACTATAGGACCATCTAATTCATTAAGAAATGGCATAAATTAAACATCTTAGAAGATAAGTACCTCCCGCCTGTTTGGCTGACAAAGCTTATCAATACCTTGCTTGAGATAATAATCTTTGGTCAAATTATTAATTAGATTATTCTCATTGGTTAAAGTATTAACGTCAAACAAGTTCCAGTGAAAATATACAAGAAAGCTGAGAAGCATTACTAAAGTGTATTAAGTTACAAAACAAGATTACATAAAAGTAACCTTTCGTGTAGCAATTCCAATTTGAAGTATAGGTAGCAAGATTTATGAAAATAAAATTCCTTTCCTTTTTAGTTAAAATTGAAAAGAGTTGATTATTCATATATACATGCCTTTTGTCGTTTAACATGTTTCCTTTTTGATGTACACATCTTAGGCCTAAAATATCCAAAGTAAAAACCAGAGCACCTGAAAGAAAGACGAGTCCTTTTTAAACTTGCATTCATTTTCATGTCAAACCCAAAGTACAGCAAGAAAGCTATGCATTCTCCATCAGATTCATTCATTCCATTTCACCTTAATTTACAAGAAATTAAGAAAATGACCCCAGATTTTCATCTTCTTTTGTAAACAAGGATAATATATTATTATTATATTATATATTCCCCTCTCTGGCCCGGCTTCAACCTCAGCTTACATACATTATACTATTTTAGTGCAACATCTGCTAGCTACCCAAGTACTAACTATCTGTTAGAATTTATCCAGACAGCAAAAAATAATCAAACCCATAAGTTTATTACAACTTAACTAACACGTAGTTACTTCCTGTAGCAAGCTGTTTGGATGTTTGAGTGCTTTCCCAATTCATAGATTAATTATGTATGCAGATTTCATGTAATTACAATTCAAGAGTGAGCCCGACATTGGTTTAGAATAATGGTATCCACTATGAACAAAGATGATACATAAGTCTCTCTAACATCAAAATGGAAAAAAACAAGAAGCTGCTACACAACACAAGTAATGGTAACTTTCCAATTTCATGACTTCTAACCCTTCAAACTTCTATCTAAACCCCTTTATTCCTCTATGATAATGTAAGCTCTTAAATTATCATTAACACCAAACTTCAAATTAGTAAAAGCACTATTTTATTTCAGGCAATTATACAAACAGGTGGTGGGCAACTAAGGAAAAGAAGAATAATTTGCAATATAGACCATAAGGTCCATAACAAACCTGAATAACTCAATCAAACTCCTTGATAGCACCCACTTTAGTTCATATCACCAACCAAACGAGGAAATTGGTTTTCCCTCTTAAGCCACTTCGAAATCAGAAACTCGCTGAAATTTGAAATCAGATTCATACCTTCTTTTGGGAGAGTTTGTTGTGCGTGTCTTTTGTGAACCCGCACGAGTATGCTCGAGCTCTTCGTAGGTTACCTTGATTGTGAACTTCGCACAAGATCGTGATGACTCTTCTCCTTCGCAGGTTTGTTTTTAGGGCTAGCTGTTTGCAGGTTTTTTTACTTATAAATATTATATTTTACAAGTTATTTTAGGGATAAAAGCTAAATTGGTACAAAAGCTCTTTCTTGCAACGACAGATCACATCGACGCCAAAAGAAAGTATGTTTGCGACGGCAAATCATACCCGACGCCAATGGTATGTTTTTTGTGACGGCATACATACCCCGTCGCAAGTATATATGCTATTGGCGACTGCATGGGCTTTGTCGACGCAAACGCCGTCGATGTGCCGTCGCAAAAAACCCTACCAATGGCGACGGTATAGTTTACAGTCGCAAAAATCCGTCGCAAAAAGTATTTTTTTTTTTTTGTAGTGTTTACTCCCTTGTGCTCCGGCACATGGGTGACGGAACTGAGAAATTCAAGAGCCGGCTCCACATAAGCCGGTGTACTGATGGCCATAAGCTGCTCTAGGCCAACAAGAGATATCATCCGTTGCAGATCCTTAACGACGTGGAGGCAGTTGAAGTCCTCAACGTCAACGTAGTGGGGGAGATGATCGGTCGGGAGCAAATACGGTCACAATCTTTCTGGAACCGACCAAGGATGATCGGCAACTGTGGTGGTGCAAGAGGTGAAGGGTGGGTGCTTACCATTATCAAGACGGTCTTGGATTGCTAATTGTCTTTTTGAACGACGCATTTTTCTAAATTAGGGTTTTATCTCGGGCTGTTCTTGAAGGGATCTCGACCGAGATGACTGGGTTTCAATTGAGGCGAACAATGCTTCGATCAAACTCAAAATCCTGTAACTTTCTGCCCCCAAAATCACTGCCAAATGTTTTCTATGGGTTCTTCAGTTATTTCCAACACAACAAGCAACAAACAATCTCCAAATACGAGCAGAATCTCCCAAAATGCGAAAAGAGGGGTTTCGGACGAAATTACCCGATTTTTGCAGATTTTGGAAGCTTGAAGTGGAGTTTGATGCTGGAGAAATCGTTGTGGTGTTGTTCCCGTCGATTTGGATCCAAGAATTGTCAAAAACGGGTAAGAAACGATATGTTTGTGGATTTAGGGCACTTTTGGTCGAGACGGCGTCAGGGAAGAGCAGTGGGGAAGAGAGAGAAATTCGTTCCCCCTTTTATACCCTTCAGAAAATTTAACTCTATCTCGGTCGAGATGGTTTTCAGTGACCGAGGTGGTCAACCGAGGTCATTCCTTGTTGCCTTCATCTCGGTTGCCCAAGAAGTCATTTCGGTCGAAATGAACTGATGGTGCCCAAGATGGCCCTAGCTTTTGTAACTTTCCTAGATCTCGAACTGTAGCCTCGTTCATATGTTTCCTTCATTGTTTGTTTTTCCTTCAGTGGTACCTATATCCTGTTATCATGGACACAAAAACACAAACTACACTAATCTAAACTAGAAAGTAAGAAAGAAAGCAATACCTTAGGTTGCCTCTAAACAAGCGCTTGTTTTAAGGTCGCTAGCTGGACCTAACTCTTGATGTTCAATTGAGATGCATGCATGGAATCTCCTTGACCGGGGGTTCCGGTTTGTGTTTCTTCAGCCGACGACCGTCGACTTGAAAGGTTCTACAATGTTCACCCCATACTTCAACTACACCATGAGAATAAACATTTTTTATAATAAAAGGTCTTGTCTATTTTGACTTTAGTTTATTCGAGGGGGAATGAGAATGATAATCGAAAAGAAGAATAGTTTCTCCTTATTTGACCCCTCTCTGGATGATGTGCTTTTTGTGCCAATTCTTTGTCTGTTCTTTGTAGATTCTTGCAACTTTTGCTATCATCCTACGGAGCGGAGGTTTCACCTTCTTACCCTTATCTTGCAATGCATTGGGAGAGTTGAAGCAAGTGCTTGCATTAATTGTTGTTGAAGAATCGGTCACCTCGTTTGCTTTAGCTGTGTTTCTGCCGAGGTCTGATCCGAGGTGATTCCCTGTTGCCTTCACCTTGGTTGCCCCAAAAATCACTTCGGTCGAGGTGACTTGCCCGATGTCGAGGCAATTTGTTGTCTCTTCTTCAAATTTCTCAAATATAGCTGACAGATCTTCCTCCAAGGTTTCCAAGTTGTGTATATCTGCATCACATGAAGCATCTACACCTTTCTCTATCATACTAAAACTTAGAACTCTTTCAAGAGGATCTTTAATAAGAATACAGCTAACCAATTCACGTGATTCCTCTTCATCATAGATGTTATAGATGTCTTTCTTGAGCCCTTGGCCTTCCATTAAGACTGACATTATGAATTCAACCTGTTCTTCTCCAATGTTGAAAGAAAACTTGACATTCTTGTAATCCACGTAGCAACCGGATGTTGCAAGATATGGTCTCCCAATGACGATTGGGACTGGATAATCTACACGAATGTCCAATACCACAAAGTCTATGGGAATGTAGAACTTACCTAGTCTTACTGGAATGTCTTCCAACATGCCTACGGGTCGAGTGATGGATCGATCCGCCATGTATAGTGTCATCTTAACTGGTTTAGGTTCCCCTAAGCCAGCTTTGTCACACAATGCAAGTGGAATGATGCTTACACTAGCTCCTAGGTCATATAGTGCATCATATGTGACGTTTCCAACTTCAATGGGGATGCAGATGATCCCGGGTCTCTTAGTTTGGGTGGCATCTTCTCCCTCGTGATCTTGATGAGTTCCAATGACCTTGAGGACATCTTCACTTCGCCAAAGTCTTCCAGCTTCCTCTTGTTAGAGAGGATTTCTTTTAAGAACTTCCTGTACGCGGGCATACTTTGAATAGCATCAATGAAAGGTATGTTAATATGGAGTTTACTCATAAGGTCTAGAATCTTACCGAAGTGTTTGTCTAGACGTGCTCTCGTTCTAGACTGCGGGAATGGTAGTGGCGGCTTGTACACAGAAGGTGGTACGTAAATTTCTTCTTTATCTTTCACTTCGGTTGCTCCAGAAGCATCTCGGTCGAGGTCCTTTCCAAGGTGACTCCCTGTTGTGGTCTCCTCAGTTGGCCCAGATTTCACCTCGGTCGAGGTGCGTTGCTTTACAGCTTCATTCGATCGAGGTTGTGGGTCAGCAATCTTCATGCCGCTCCTTGTTGTAATTGCCATGATTTGGCCCTTTGGGTTATTCTATGTACGTCCTAGAAGTTTCCCTTGATCTCTAGGAACTTCTCCAACTTTGCTAAACACTTGATTTTCTAAGGCTTTTTGTGCCTTAGAAATCGAAGTAATTGCGCTCTCTATTCCACTAATCTTTCCTGCCAGCACTTCGATCATAGCTTCCAACTTAGAACTCGGTGGTTGACTTAAGCTTGATGATGGTTCCTGGCTCTTCAGTTGAGTAGAAGAAGAAGAAGAAGAAGAAGAAGAAGAAGAAGAAGAAGAAGAAGAAGGTGGGGTTAGAGCATTTTCAACATGGGAATAGGGATTACCATTGGATCTCCAATTGTTGTAGTTCCGGTTGTTGTTGTTGTTGATGTAGTTGTTGTTCCTGTTCCCTTGGTAGTTTCCTCTTCCAACATACCAACATCTTGCTCTTTGGTTTGTTGAGTATTTTCCTGTATGAGCTCCTTCAAAGCCTTCATCTCATTATTGAAGGCGTTGATTTGTTCGACACTAGAAGAGGTGAGGTTCAGCTCTTGAGGTCTTGAGCTTTGACCTCCCGTCTCGGTACTCTTGTGGGAGTATTTCTCCATAGCGAGAGTTTGTTTTTCAACAAAATCTCACGCTTCATCAACTGATTTATCCATGAACGTCCTAGCTGAGAGTGATTAAAGTTTGAACTGCGCTTCAGCATCCAAAACTTTGAAATAGATCACTAGCAGATCGATCTTCGGAATCCCATGATGTGGGCAATCCAACAGAAGATCTTTAAACCTTTCCCATGACTTGAAGAGGCTTTCACCGTTCCTCATCACAAATGCATTTATTTTGGCTCTCAACTCCACCGTCTTTGTTGGCGGGAAGAATTTAGTGAGAAAATCTATGGTCATCTCCTCCCATGGTTTCACACTTTAAGTTGGAAGCGAATGATACCATGTAAGTGCTTTATCCTTCAAAGAGTAAAAGAAAGCACGCAGTTTATAGTTATTATTGTCACATCTAGAATGTCTAAAAGTTTCCATCAAAATATCATAGTTTTGTAAGTGTTGGTGTGGTGACTCTCTCCATTCCTCCAAAACGATTCTACTGAATCATTATGATGACTTGAGGTCAAAACTCATAATCTCTTTCAGCTAGATCCTCTAAGTTAACGCCAGGACGGCGTGTTTGGTGAACGGGATCCATACGTTGACCTAGAGTTTGTGGAATGTCCACAAATGGATCAATTGGCTTCACCCTTGGTGGAGGCGGTGGTGGTGGAACATAAGTGGGTGCTGCTGGAGGTGGATTGATCACAACTCTAGCACCCCAAATTCACTAGGCGAATCTACTCTCTCAACTTGGCCATGTCGGTTTGGAGTTGCTCTTGTTGAGTAAGTTTTTCAGCTCTCTCTTTCCTTAGAGCTTCTTCCTGTAGCCTTATTTGATCTCGAGCTTCAGCCAATTCAGCTCTAAGATCCTCTACTTCTTTATCATTGGCAGCGGCCATTTTCTTAGCTTCTTTCAATCTTTTCTTGTAAGTATTTTCTGGTTCAGGATCGTAAGGAACGATTTCTTTACCAGTTCTAGTTCTTCGCATAAACCTAAGGAAAAGTCATGCAAGAACACTCAAGTAGAAAGATCAATAGTAAAATAAGAAGCTTCTAAGTTAGACAATCGCACACTGGATTGGTCTTGACCAATTCCCTGGCAACGACGCCAAAAACTTGTTCGCTCCAAAAGGTGTGTGTAGACAAAATTTTAAATTTATAATCCGAATAATAAACCTAACGATAAGCAAACCCGCACTGTACGGATCAATCGTAGTAAGGGCTTATATTCCGAAGTCGATCTCAGGGAATCGGTGACAATAATCGCAGTAAATTAATCTAACTTCATAAGCATGCAATAATATTGATCAAAAGAAAAAGCAAGTATTTATATCAAGATGGGGAAATGCATATTCTAAAGATCATAGTATCTAGTTGTGGTTTTGACTCAAGATTTCTAAAGGTAACGCGGACAAAGCTGAGGCTTGCTGAGGGAAGGTGTTTCAACTATGGGATAGATCACCGGGTAAGTCTCACTACCCACTTTTCCATACCAAATCTCCTATCACCGGGTAAGTCTCAAGGAACTAAGGAAAGGTAAAAGCGTTCAAACCAACATTACTCACCTAAGGATACAAAACTAACCATCACCGGGTAAGTCTCAGGTTAACTCTCAAAGATAGGATGAAGGCACACTCAAACCCTAATAAAATATAAACCTTTATTACCTAACACTCATCATCATCGGTATACAAGCAAAGGAATCACCGGGTAAGTCTCATCCTAGGCTTGTGTATAAATCAGGAAAGGTACAACAAGGATATGATTTGGCAAATTATAACCTAAACTCGGAATAGGTACTGCAGTGGGCGATATCGTTCTATTCTATATCGATCTCAGTCGAGATGCTCAACGAACAGCCCGAGACGGGTTTCGGATTATGGTTAACTCAGGCTTTCAAGGTCCACTCAGATAAAGGTTCAATCTTTCATCGTCTACACCACAACCTTCAACTAGTAACCCTAGAATCGCAAGGGTGTTTAGCCAACAATCATCATTATCAAAGCAATATCAATTATATAAAGAATATCAAGAAAAGAGAATAAAGCAAGCAACAAAGACGTTCCAATTATCAAAACAAACAAACCAACAAAAGTATCAATAATTTGTTCCCAAAGGTATGATAGCAACGCACTAGCAATCCCCAAAGAAATCCTCACAATCTAGGGTTCCTTGAACCCTAAACAATCCTTCCTTCAAATCTTCTTCCCTTTAATCCTTCCAATCAGCCATCTAAGAAATCCTTGACGTCTCAGCGTATCTAACTCTATGTTCACCTTCCATTCTTATAGAAGAGTTTTAGGTCAAAATTATATCTTATTTTCTTGGGTTGTTTGCCATCGACCTCGATCCAGGCCCAGTGGGCCATCTCGGTCGAGATGCATCACTGTGTTTATCCGAGATCAATAGTGATCTACGTGCATGCAATCGTATCTTCATTTGAATCTTTTTTTTCTTCATTCCAGTATGGTTCTTCTCTTTCTTCTTGTCCTTCCTAATGCTCCTAAATGTAGCTACATAGCTTCCTTAGCTCCTTATGCTCCATTTCCACCCAAAATGTGTCATATTCCCTACAATTACAATAAAACATGGTGTAAATCTCGATTCTTGCAATGTAACCGATTAATGACATAAACACTATAAATACATATGCATGCATGCAAAAAGATTATGAGAAAATGACAAAATATCGTGCCGATCAACTTGCTTCACAACGCAACAAAGGCCGCCGTGACATCTCATTCGAGCCCGGTGATCTTGTTTGGCTCCACTTAAGTAAGGAGTGTTTTCCATCTTGCCGCAAAGGCAAGCTCTCGGACCGCGGTGATGGACCATTCAGCATCTTATACCGCCATGGCCCGAATGCATAAAAGTTATAACTTCCGGACAACTATGGCGTACACCCGACGTTCAATGTCAAGGATCTTGCACCGTACGTTGAGCCCCTATTTGGCAAAGGTGAAACGGTGATGTTTCACATCCAAGATGGGAGGACTGATACGCCCTTGACCACCATGTCCCACGATGAGGAAGACGAGGCATTCCGGGTTCACTCAGATGGACCGCTCACCCGTTCCCATGCTAAGGCCATCGCCCAAGTTACCGGCTCCATCATTGCCCGCACCGTTCCTTGTCACGGGACCGTTAGTAGCGAACTGTGTCTCTACGCCACCATGGCATGAAGCTTGCCAAGACGGCATCGTTCTGACACATTTTCCGTACTTAGCGTTTTTGTAATAATAAGTCTTTTTATTTTCGAAATATTAATTTCCAGAACTTTATTTCCAATGTAATGCCCCGTTTGTTCGGGTGTGTTCCGACTTTGCTTTTCTCCCTTCCATCGATTGGTTACATTTCGAGTTCTTATTTAAAGTATATTTTTATTGATTTAAAAATAAGTTTTCCGGGTATCATATTATTTTGGGGATACATGTATGTATTCCCGTATTTAATTAATTTAATTTTGTCGGAAATTGAGATTTACCGATCCGAAAAATCCAGTTCCGAATGTTAATCGAGTTGATTTTTTTTAAACCCCTCCTTTTCACTCTTTTATTTCTTTTTCCTTTTATTTCTTTCCTTCTCTCCTTTATTTCTTTTTCTTTCTTCCTTGTGCTGCTTTCTGTCGTGTGGCGCTTCAGCAGAGGAAGGCCAAAAGCGGCCCCTCGCTTCACGCCACAGCCAGCGCCTCGACCTCCGGCCCTAGCCTGCAGCCTACCCTAGCCTGCGTCGGACCTCTCAAGCCCGCCTCCCTGTGATTACTACCCCAGCAGTTCACCCTCCCTCATTCACCCTCACTCCTTCTCTCAATCTATCCCTTACCCTTCTCTCATTCCCCTCTCCCTATTCGACCTCCCTGTTGCACCTCTCTCCACCGGGTCTGTGCAGGGCCGCTCGAAGCCGTCAAGGGACTCGTCGGGAAGAGCCGCAACCCCCTTCCTCTGCCCTAGCCACTTGTGCCGCCGGCAGTGAGTAGTTTTTCTCTCCCTCCTTTCTTTATTAACTCCCCTCTATGTGACAGCCCGGTGCCCTAATTGTGTGTAGCAACCGCCGGAATCTGGACCACCGCCGATTGCTGCCGGAGTCGCCGCCTGCACGCCGGCCACCTCCTTTCCTCCGCCTGGGCAGCCGCAGGATTCCCATGCCCTTCTCCTTCTTCTGAGTCGCGATAACAGGAGGTTGAAGAAGAGTGGATTAATTACAATTTTTGCCCCTCTTTTTAATTAATTCAGTTTTGTCCCCAATTTATTGATAATTACAGTTTCTACCCAGATTTTTGAAATGAAATAATTATGCCCTGTTGATATATATATTTGCAAGTTTGGCCCTATGTTTTGGAAATGTGCAGATGTATCCTTGTGAATAAATGACAGATTTGGCCCAAAGTTATTTTCGGAAATTGGCCTAAGTTTCTTGAGTTCCATATTTATGGCCCGGAAATTTAATTGCGGATTTTGACATATGTTTGTATAATTTTATAAATCCCCGGAAATGTTTTTACGAGTGTTAACCTTGGTATTGAAAGCGGATTTTTCTTAGATTTATATACTTAGAATCCTCCGTTCAAAATTTAGCATATGAGCTAAATTTCCTTAGCTTTGGTCTTAGGTTCGGAAGCGGCCGTTATAGACCAACAAATCTAATCTCGACGTCCGTAGATCATCTTCAACCTCGGATCGTGTGTGAGTACCTTCTTCCTCGATCTAGTAATGTTTAGTGGTAGAATCATGCTAGGTTGGATTTAGCATAAGTTAGGGCAAATGCCAAGTAGTGGCTTAGAACCTCTAGGTGAGTGTTTGATGTTATTGATGTTCTATAACATGTGGTGTGTTGATCTTGAGTTGTTATACAATTGTGAGCCTTGTGGTTGATCTTGTGAGACTTGAGGTGGTATTCATATGTGGGTTGAGATTGCAAAGTTTAGGATGAGAGTATCCTAGCACTTGGGGATATAGTTGAGATCTCGTGAGTTGTGAGGGTTAGGAGTGTATCCTAGATTATGAGAGTGTATGACCTAATAAGATGATATAGAACTAGAAGTCTAAGGACTTCTAGCTTGTGAGTAGTTGTTGATTATCGTGCATTGTCTTGAACGGGCTTTGGTTTTATTCCTTCGGAAAGTGATATTGGTTTTGTTCAGCTTTGAGACGAGGTAAGTCCTCGGACTTACTTAGCCGCTTTTATGCCTTATTTGGATGTATATGGTGGTGTGTGTGTGTTTACCGCTTTTAAGCATGAAATGGATTAGGTTTTACTTGACCTTATTTATTGGCCCAGCGTTACTACTACTACTATTATTATCGGGCGGTGATATCACCGCTCAGTTTCCCGAGGGAGACTGGGGGGATCTCTGCGACCAGGCCATACACGGTATACGGGCGGGCTTCTTCATCACTCCCTCAAGGTATACGGGTTGGGGGCCGCCACACTCCTGTTGGTTACACGGGGACAGAGGCGAGAGTTATAAGACTCTCGTGTCACACTTTAAACCAATGAATTAGATATGGAATAACCTAAAAAGATACTATGTAATAAATGTTCATGTTGTGTGCTTTGTGTTCTCATGCGTGTGTTTGTGCCATGTTATTCTTATAATGCATAGAATATGAGCTAACGGTTTAAAACCATTTTGTGTAGACGACTTGCAGGTTAGGGATGCCGCCGAGTGAGGTGGAGGAGTGGACAGTCGAGTGGTCTCCGTACATCATAGGACGGGGATGTTTTTGGGTGTTTTATTTGTTGTCGGGTTATGTCTTGTTGTACGTTTAGATTCCTTTACGTTGTGTCGTTTTGAGGACTCGGCTGAGTTTCCAACTTGTATCCCTTCCTTTCTTTTCTTGCATACATTATAAACTACTTTTGAGTTTTATGCCTTTAATTTGTGCCTTGTTGGAAAGGTCCGGTGAACTTGTTGTCAGGCTAAGGGTCGGGACCCATTGTGAGGTCCCAAACCGTAGCATCCCGAGTCCCGCGGATTCGGGGTGTTACATCCAGAACTTAATTTTCCGAATTTAAGAGTCGACTTTTGGTTTCGGAATTTAGTTCAGAAACTTAATTCCGAACTTGAATTCCCAACCTTTCACATTTTTAGGCTTTTCATTTTCGGAACATTAATTCCGACTTTATTTCCGTCATTTACTTTCCCGACTCTTAATTTATATGGCCACATCCACTATATAAGTGGATGCTTGGCTCATTTGTAAAACATGTTCAATTTGATTAAGTATTTGAAAAGTATTTTCCTCCTACTTACTTGAGCATCAATCTCTCTTTCATCCTCTCAAAGTTCTTATTTTGGATCTTCGATCCAAACTCATCCATCTTCAAGGATTCTTCAAGAATCAACTCAAATCATCCACTTCAAGGCTTGATGGATCAATCTAGATCAACTCAACCCATCAACTTCCGCTTCCATCTCTAAGCCTCCACAACCCATCTTCAAACCTTCAAACGCATCCGCACCTCAACTAAGGAGTAGTTGACGCTTCAGCTTGATCTATATCCGGAATATTTTTTTTACGTGTCCAAGGACGCATCAGGAACTAGACATCAAATCAAGCATTTTTTTACTTCCAGTTTTAACTTCCTTCAAATGCCCTAATTTCTGAAAACCTCAAAGAGAAAAGACACTAATTATTTACTTATCATTGTAGTGACGGATAAATGTCATGACAAGAACAAGAACTACCATAAAGAGTTTCTAGAATGATGTCAAATTAGTAAAATCAGGAAGCAATTTGGGAAATGAAACACCACCGCTTATCAACTTCAATATAAAAAATTCCACAATAATGACAAGAAATGCAGTTGCTAGTCTAACTAGTAATGTAGATATGAATCTCAAAGAATTTGCAACCACAAAAAGAGATCAAACATCTACGATGAAGAAGCCACACACAATATTCGAAAATATCGACTCAATATGCTCATCAATTATGGTAACTGACGAGTATATTTTCTTAGGTCATTTATATCCTATCAAAGTAATTTCCTAACTCAATACTAAAGCAAGTATAGTGATTAAGTAAGGGTCGAACCCAAGAGAGATAGAGAGTAAATAAAGCACAAATGCGATTAAACTATCAATTATATGTAACGAAGGGGGGGTTTGTGATTGTTAAGTGACAAATAGGCAAAACAAACAAGAAGTTGATTTCAATGATTTTAAGAAAACGTTGCACTTGACAATTATCCGCTTCAACATAAGATATGGTTGATCATTGTTTTCATGAAGTTCATTCCAAAGTTTGTTCTCATCTCGATCGTATTTAAATACAGGTTCAACCAGCCCCAATATATCTTATTGTTAATCCTAACTCGTAAACCTACAGAATTAGATTTTAATAATAGCATTCAAATAAAGATAAAGAGACACATGATTTAGAAACAACCCGTTACTAAAATCATGTGGTTATGTTCCACTCACGAATTACACTTGCAACCCGCTTATGTGAACGTGATTGCTACTAGAAAGATGACCCGAAACCCGGATCCACAATTCCTAGCACATTGGATAAGACCCAAGTACCTAGATGATCAAGCTAGATAGAGGGTGAGATACAATCAAGAAGTTAAGTACAAAAACATAATACAAATTATTATGGAATAACAACTTCAATTATAACACTTACAACCAGATCTATGTCGAGAGCTTCCAATGTCAAGCACAACTAAAGGTGCTTAGCCCTCCATAGAGAACAAACAAAACAAAGAAACTAAAAGTGTTTTAGATGTGATGAGGTGATAAATGAGATGATTCTAACACTATCCTAACATCTCTATTAATACTAATTAGGACACTAAATTGCAGTAAATAGGCAACCTAAATCGTCACTTTAAATGTGATAAAGTGAGAGTCTAAACAGCCAAATTTATGACGACTGTTGTATAACCGCGGACGCGGATCTGGGAGCCGCGGGGGCGGTTTAGTGCAAAACGCTCCATCTTCAACTAAGCCGCGGGGGCGGCATGGCAAGGCCGCGGGGGCGGGGTCTTTAATGCTTTGGAACATCTGACTGTAGATCTTCTTGACGTTTTTGGTGTCAAACCGCGGCGGCGGCCCAGTGTCATCGTGGGACGGCACAGTGTCGCCGCGGGGGCGGTGGCAGGGGTCCTCTAGAATCAGTGTCTCCGCGGGTGCCGTGACAGGGTTCCTCTGGAATCAGTGTCGCCGCGGGTGCCGTGACAGGGTGCCTTTAGACTAAGTGTCGCCGCGGGGGCGGCTCTGTGTTGCCGGGGCGTGGTTTTTCAACAGAGACTTTGTCTTGGACTTCTCTTTGCTTCCGTTCTTCTTCTAACTGTTGCTAAATCTTTGGATTTCTTCATTGCTTAGTTCTTCAACTGGATTTACACAGTTGACAACAAAATACAACCATTTGACTCTAAAAACATACTTAAACTACCTTAATAAGATAGTGATTCCATCACCTATCAAATTTCCCCATGCTTACACTCTTTACTTGTCCCGAGTAAACTAAAAATCTATCAAATGTGAAACAAAAAGCCTAAGGAAGCATGATGAATATAGAAAGGCAATGCACCAAAGCATGCAAAAGAGCAAAAATCAAAAATCTATCAAAGTGATATGAAAAGAGAAAAACTACCATCCTTATTGCTCCAAGAGTGGTCTACCCGTTCCTCCTTATATCTCCTCTTCTTATGTCGCCAACGTCAGAAAAGGGAACCTATCACTCAAATTTCGCTCATTTTGCCAAGGAGCCCTTTCGGGTTTTCACCTTGCCACTCTTCTTTTTTTTAAGATAGTCTCATCACCTAATGTCGCTCGGACTACCTTCTTTTTTGGCTACCTTCTTTTCACCTTGCCACTCTTCTTTTTTTTTAGTATCAGGGTTTGGGGCTGGTGTAAGTTTAATGAGGTTATTCTATGGCGAGTACCGGTGAACTAGACCGGAAGCGGCGTCAAATTGCCCCCATCATCCCGCTTTCTCCAACTAAGAAGCCTTCATTGTTGCCCATCTCTGATGACAAAAAGGTTCGCCCTCTATTATTCTTTGACTTCAATTATTGTAGTTTATTTAATTGTATTTTTTCCTTAGTAGTAAAAATGTCAAGACAAATGGGGATGTTGTTCTTGTTAATGTGTAGTTGATTTTTGTGATTAATCGATATGTCTCCTTTGATGCTTGTTGATATACAGGTCTGTGTATGTAAATTTTCACTAATGATTATTTCTAGGTTACTTTAGGAATTCCAGAAAGCTGAGATGACTCTAGCATCTCAACTTTTGGGTTATGATCTACTAGAAATAGCATTGTAGTACTATTTGTGAATTGAATCAACTGTCATAAAAATATGCTTATGAGCTTATGAACAAGAACAAGGTAAGTTGTGTATTTACTTTCTGGGGAAATTTGATTCTGATAACATTCTTGTTTAGTTCACTTGTGTATTTATTTCCACATAATTTAGTGTTTGCCGCGATTTCTTTTTTTTATTTTGAGGTGGTTGAGGTTCTCACCTTTTTACTTTTTTCGATGATCGTCTTGGCAATGCTTCCGATTTGTACTCATCATGTTACATTAACTTAAACTTATTGTTTCCTTGTGTTGTAGCTTGACACTACTGTGCTTCAGTTTCAAAATCAGAAGCTCTTTCAAAAGCTAGAAGCTCAAAAGATTGAGATATTGTCTCTTGAGAATAAATTTACCCGAGAGAAAGCAAAGCAATGCTTACACGACGAAAGATTAGTTTTTGTTAAGAAGTCCTGGGAGAGGGTAGGGCTATGCCAATATAATCCTTGATCATTTTTATCTTGGAGTTATATATATATATATATATATATATATATATATATATTTTTTAGAAATAATTAGAGAAAGAGGACCCCAAAAATTTGTATTTTGTGAAATGGACCTCTATTAAGCTAACTAGATAAAATAGGTCTGTAAAATATAAAGTAGGAAACTATTTGAAAGAATTGAAATAATGGTGCTGCAGGCTTTTTTCATATGATTTGATGTTTACATTTTGATATTACCCAAAAATAGAAACAAACACTACTTACCCACAAATACTGCTTACCCACAAATAGAACAGAAAATGTAAACAAACACATTACCCAGGAATACATTACCCAGAAATACATTATCCAGGAAGTTTGAGATTACCCAGAAATAGAAACAAACACTGCTTACCCACAAATAGAATAGGGAAATGTAAACAAACACTGCTTACCCACAAATAGAACAGGAAGTTTGAGTGTTTTAGATTCACAAAAACAAGAGATGAGAAGTTTCAGATTACCCAAAAAAACATTACCCAGGAAGTTTGAGATTACCCATGGATAGAAACAAGCACTGCTTACCCACAAATAGAACAGGGAAATAGAAACACAACTCTTACCGTTGCTTACCCACAAATAGATTACCCAGAAAGTTTGACATTACCCAAAAATACATTACCCACAAATAGAATGGGGAAGTTTGAGAAGTTTGAGATTATCCAGGGATGGAAACAAACAATGCTTACCCACAAATAGAACAGGAAGTTTCAGTGTTTTAGATTCACAAAAACAAGAGATGAGAAGTTTCAGATTACCCACAAATACATTACCCAGGAAGTTTGAGATTACCCAAAAATAGGACCTAACACTGCTTACCCAGAATTAGAACAGGGATATGTAAGCAGTCCAGATTCCGGTGAAGAAGAAGCTCAACAAGGAGGGGAGAAGATGGGCTGAATTAATTGGGTTGTTTATTCTATTCAACATGTCACCTATCAAATCAGATGGATATCTATGTCCCTTACTTTTTTGATTTTTTTTACAATAGGAGTCCATTTTCTAAATGAATAATTGGAGGCCCAAAATCCAAACTCTACATTGTAAAAGGCCTACATTTCAAATTCAGCCTATATTTTATCCAATGTGTCTCTTAATGTGACTACTGCATATTTAATTTGATTTATAGGCTCTTGATTTTGTTTTTCTAAATAGCTTGTGGATGGCTTGGAATTAACTTCTCTTGACATTCGAGGAGTGTGCACCGGCGGTGGGCCAGATACTCAGTATTCATCTGCCTCACAAGGTTAGATTTTGGTCCCAAATTTTACATTACTAACCATTTTAGTAATTAGCTTCAAGAAGAATTGGCTTTTTGGTGACTCAGTACGCATTGCATTATTATCTAGTGTGAAACACAAGAAATTATTTTCTTTTATCGTCTAACTTATGAACTATTTTCTGGTAGTAAATTACAAGTTGGAAGCAAGTACATCGTTTGGGATTCTGCTAAATATAATGCTGAATTTTTTGTACAGATGGTGTTTCATCCACTACCGACGTTGCTTTTCTGGCGCGACTTGTGCAAACAGGTGCGACTGAAAGCTGTTCTGCAAATGACCATTTGAGCCAGGTGATTGATGGTGCAAAATCTTGTGAAAAGTTCAAGAGTATTTTAGGCAATTTAGTTGTACCAGCAGATGGCATGTGGGGCTTGAAGGATAAATTCTGCTCTGCATTGTCTATGGATGTTCAATGCAGTGGTTAGTCCTGTCTTATTTGTATGTGTAGATATTTTGTTGTGTTATGTTCTTCTGTTTGTTCTGAGCTTTTCTTTGTACTTTACTCGTTTAGATTCATGCAGGGAGAGGACGTCAAATGACTTGGTTTCAGAAGTTAAGAGCATGAGATTGGCTCTTGATGATCTTCATTTGAAGCATAAATCATTGGCCAGGGAGATGCGGTATCACCAAGATAGCAATGTACAGAATAAAGCTGAGCTCAAACGCTTGAGAGGTAAACATCTCCTTCTGTTTAACAGTTGACATGTTACATGTGGGTTTCAGGTTTAGTTGCATCATCAGATCACTGAATTAGGGAAAATGCATGCATTGAAGGTTCAGAATATTGCCTTAAACTAGGACAACTACTAATATTAATAGTGATCCACTTGAGAGGATGAAGATCTTATAGCTTCCATATTAGAAGTATACATCAGTAATTAATTGGTTGTTGCCAATATTTTGACCACTTCTGCATCTAAGGCAGACAGATAGTTGACTTTGTATCCTACAGAACCATTTTCTTCTCTCAATGGAATTCATTACTCTTAATAGAATGCTAACCTTGAAAGGTAAATAGTGTGATACTGGAAGATTATATATTCTATTGGGACCTTCCGTGTTTGTCTGCTCAGACCTTATCTTATTTCTTGATCTTCTCATTGCCTGCACATAAAGGTTGTGTCAGGAAATGCATACTAAGACAGACAAACCTTTTTTATTTCTTAGCTAAGAGGCAAAGTGATCCTTCATTTGAAAATATATTCATTTGAGAAGTTAATCACATTTCTTTGTTCTTACCACATATGATACCTTCTATTTATAATTGTTGTGGTATACTTACTTCCATTTCAAGGAAATATATTGTTAGCAAATACTAGTGGTAGAATGTGCACTCATGAATTTGCAGCCATTGAAATTAAGTTTGGTCTTGTCCGACTTCTGGTGATTTTCATTCCATGGTGGATTTACGGCTCTGGCACAATAGACAGAAAATCGTATGTAGTCGGGAGCTATGTTACCCGGAAACTCTCTGAATGTTACGTGTTATGTTTTGAAAACTCCAGAAAACCCGAAACTCAAAAAATAAAAAATGTTTTCTTCTCCCTTTCCCTTCTCTTCTATTTTTCTCCTTTTTCTGCCGAGTTCCAATCTATTGCATTTCTCTGATGCTAGTAAAGGGAAACCCACTTATATGCCTCATTTACAATTTCCAAGAAATAATAAAAGTAAAAATTTGATGCGCATTTGCAAAACCCACCCCTTGTCTAATGGATGCTTGACTATTATATTATTAGTGTGCTTTCTTTTTACAATCTCCAAAAGAATTTAAAACTTCAATTAAAAATTTTAATACTAATGTTTCCTCAACATTTTGCTTCCTATAAATTTTGAGAATGGCGTTTTCCGTCTACCGATTTCTTTTTCTGTTTCCGTGCAACATTGGTCGGGAGTTGTATTGCTTCTAGCCTTTGGCCACTTAAAATAATATGCAGATATTAAATTTTTGGTTTGGTCCCTTTTTCAGGTTGTGTTTTGTTGGTTCCTGACATTTATATTGTTCCAAATAGTCCTCAAGCTATTAAAAAATGTTCTGTTTGTTTCATCTTCGTTCAAGGACCTTTAAGGAGCTGACCTGACTACATAACTTGATAACATATAACTGAATTGGCAACAAATTAGAATTTTTGTATGGAAGTTTAGTTCTAAAAAAAGCAAAAATAAAATAAAAATAGTTAGACAGAAAGAGAAGCAAGAAAATAACTTCATCACTGCGGTTGCTGTCATTATGAACTTACATTCCACCACCACATACCCCCTGAACGGCCAACACCACCTTTGGCAGCAACTTCCTCGGCGCGTGGTATGGTTTTCAGTCTCATGTGTTCCTCAACTATGTAAGGAGAGGCTGCTGCAGGAGGAATGGAGGATGATGAGGGAGAAGATCTGTTGTGCTTGATAACAGACCTCTCTGAACTTGCACAAGTACATTAGCATCATCACTAGCTAATCAGTCATTCTTATTATTTAAGAGCTTGGATTCCAGCCCTCCAACATTTGATATTTTGTTACACTACAGTTTGCTCACAGCTATTTGTAAAAATTTCCACTCACCTGCACTCGGAGCCCCTCATTTCAAATTTCTTGAACCTATAAGCTACACTAACCCGACGATGCTGATAAATCTACCTCCTGTTTACCACTTCCCGATCGAATTCGCCAAATCATCTGTATAATATCTTGTTAAACAGTTAGGCAAGCTTTTTAACATACCTTAGACAGAGATGATACAGGAGGAAAGAGCATGTTAAAATTTTATCCAATAGGTCGTGGACTATTGTACAACAAATTAAAAGGTTGGGGGACCTAAATAGAAAGAATGGAAAGGTGAGGGACTAAACTAACTATTTACTTACCATATATAGATATTTTTCTGTACCTTCTGTTTGAAGATGCATAAAGAGTCGGTTTATTGTACTGTCATTATGTTAAACCGGGGACAACTTAGTGGAGTTCAATCAATGGAGTCAAACGGCTGAAATGTAGTTTAGTTCTATACTGCTAACTGTTCTGTGCAGTCTTTCATCCTTTTTATATCAAAATGTCTCTTGCTGAGAAGTCGTAGCCTTTTTAAGTTACCTTTTCCTTCCGATCTGTGCTACTCTTCATTTCTCTACTTGTCAATCCAAAAATCATCCAAGGGTTTTTGTTTTAATTGGATTTTGGGTCATTCACAGCAGACATATATAAGTTGTAGCTTGATTATGTCTTTTTTCCTATCAAATCTGGTGTTGAATGTTGATTCAGTTGTCCAGTCCTTTGACCTTATTTTTTTAACCTGTAGATTCTGTTGTTTTTACGAGATCTGGTGATTACGTGCAATAGATCTTAAAGATTGGGAATTCGGTCTTTCTATGTACGACTACATGAGCATTGACTATTATTTGTGCAAGTGATTAACTTGAGTATAGTATCTGTTGTCAACCATGCGGTGTTTGACATCTACCTTTTTAGCATGACATACAATAAAATTTAAAGATCAGGAATTCAATATTTCTATCTATGACTACATAGTTTACATGAGTATTGGCTATCATCAGTGCAAGTGATTAACTGATTGATTACGCTTTCCCCCATGTATGATTGCTTGCTAGTCACTACCCATGGAGTGAACATTTTATTTCCATGTTTAAAATACCTATATGCAGGTTTTTCTTTTTCCTTTCTTTATCCACAAACATTACATAAATCAGTGTCAAGGGAATGGCGGAACTTTGAGGTGTAATCCTGTACAAGTCACATTCTGTTGTATGGGGTTAGTAAGGATATTTAGTTGGATCATGTGATGCTTTTGCATTTTCCTCCCCCCTCCCACCTCATATAGCCTTTAGGGGTGGTTCATTTTTTTCTTTAGGCATTTGGCCATGTTTTGTGAACAGTAGGATCTCTATCATCTTTTCTATTGGAATTTTTTTAATGATGCTCTTTTGAGATCTTAATTTTTTAATTAGGAAATGGTGTTCTTTACATTCATTCTGATTTATGCTACTGCACTACTTGTCAATCCAAAAATCATCTGAGGATTTTGATTTAAATGGATTTCGGGTCATTCACAGCAAACATATATAGGTTGTAGCTTGATTATGTCATTTTTCCTATCAAATCTGGTTATTGAATGTTGATTCAGTCGTGCAGTCCTTGACTCTATTTTTTTTCAACTTTGTAGATTCTGTTGCTTTTACGAGATTTGGTGATTACATGCAGTAGATAATAAAATATTAAGAATTTGGTCTTTCTATGTATGACTACATGAGTATTGGCAATAATTGTGCAAGTGATTAACTTCAGTATAGTATCTGTTGTCAACCATTCGGTGTTTGACATCTACCTTATTGACATGGCATGCAATAAATTATAAAGATTAGGAAATCGGTCTTTCTATCTGTATGACAACGTGAGTATTGGCTATCGTTTGTGCAAGTGATTAACTGATTGGTTGTGCGTTCCACCATGTATGGTTGCTTGCTAGTCACTACCCATGGAGTGAACATTTTATTCCCTGCTTGATGTAGACATCGGTTACCGGTACTAAACCGGTTTGTTAAATAAAAATAAAATAAAATAAAATAAACCGTCTCTTTGCCGGTTAGCCTAAACCGGAAAACCTAAACCGCCGGTTTGAGTAAACCGGCGGTTTGAGCCGGTTTGGTAACTAGCTCAAACCGCTTCTCGTTGCAAGTCATGCATGAAGCTTGGTTGTAGTGCTAATAATGTGATATGGTTGAAGATGTGATGATACGACTGGATTTAGGAAAGAAAATATTCCAATATGAAAGATATTATATCTATTAGATATATGATAGCATGAATTATTGTCTATATTTTGGGATCTGTTTAGACATTTTATCTTCAATAATCTGCATGTTTGAATGTATATTAAGTGATTATATTGTCGTTTCATCTACTTTTGCGGGAATCGAGGTCTACACCAAGTTTCGTTGTAATCGTAGGTAAAATGACACGTTTTGCATCAAAAAGGAGCAAAAGGAGCTAAAGAGTCATTTGAGCTACATTCAGGAGATTAAGGAAGAATCCAGGAAGCATGGAAATAGATTAGAGATTCACTTTGGACCAGATTTGAGAGATTTCACATTCAGTTGTGATTCACCTCGGTCAGCTACAATACCATCTCGACCGAGGTGATCCAGAGGAGCTGACTCGACCGAGGCGAACACCTTGGACGCGGCGAGAGATATATTTTATTTGACTGAGATCTTTTATTTTTGGAAAGAGGATCTTATATTTTTAGGCTGGATTTGTAACACCCCGAATCCGCAGGACTCGGGATGTCACATTGGGCTAGGATCTCACAATGGATCCTGACCCTAGCCTGACAACAAGTTCACTGGACCTTACAACATGGCACTGACAGATATAAAACAAATACATAAAACAATATAAACTGTACGACCCAAAGTAAACAACAACATAGCCGAGTATATAAAACGACATCCTCACATAGGAGGTACAAAAGATCATCCTCACGCAGGAGGGGAAACACAACAACCCCAAACCAACCACCTAATGTACGAGAGTCCTCGGCCTGTCACCCTGCCAGATCACTCAGCAGCGCCTAACCTGTAAACATCTACAACACGGTATGAAACCGTTAGCTAACCATACATATATGAGGTAATGCATAAGCACAAACACAATCATGGAAGATAAACACATCAGCATGCTATCACACATTTACCCATTTATTATCTTTATATAATAACCATTCACTCAAAAACCGTATATATATATATAGATAGATGAAAGTATGTGACACGGGGACCGATACATCCCCGCTTCTGAGTACAATGTCCAGCTGTACGAGTATCGGTCACACAATCCGTGTACCCTATGGGAGTGGATTGCACCCTTCCTGTAAACCAGTCTGGCCCGACATCAGAGAACCTCCTAGACTCCACGGCGGGATGAAAAGGAAAGATTATCACAGCCACGCAGTGGGGCAGTCAATAGAACATAGATCGATAAAAACGACAACTCATGCTATCATAGCAAACATATAAAGCACACACCACTCATGCAAACACCCAATATAGGGATCGTAGCTAAGTAAGTCCTACGGACTTACCTCAACCTCGTACAAACTCAACCACGATCACCTCTACACTGGAGGGACAACACGGCCTATAAAAAGGCATAAAGAGATATATCAACCTCTATTCATCAAAGGGGTCACACCTAGACCCAAAGGGATCCATAAGGATCATACTCAATCTATGAGTCTCACAACCAACTAAACCTCAATATCTCAACATAGCTCACAATTCCTCAAATCTCAAGGTAGTATCTAATCAACATTCCTCAATCTCAATTTTAATCCTAATTTAATTAATTAACCTTTAATTAATTAATTAGATTTCGCCAGAATAACGTTTTGCCCGCAAGCAATTTCTAAACCCCCTGTCATCAGATTTCATCAAACAAGAACCCATAATCACTAGAATAATATAACGACCATAATGAAATTTCTAATTGTCCTATTTGACAAGCCTAAAGTCAATTTAGGCCAAATCGCAGTACGGAAAACGAATAAATTCATAACTTATTTGTTACTAACCCGATTGACGATCTGAAAGGAGATTCGGAATCACAACGACGCAGGCTACGCATGGACAGCATCAAATTCATCGAAATCTGAGCGACGGAACCGTCCTAGTGACATATATGCTCGACCAGCTCTCCATATACTCGGAAATGCAGAAACTCGGTACCGTTATGAAGAGAATGAAGAGAGGAATCGAAAAACTCAAACGGAATTGAAATCGGATTAGAAACGGAGAGTAGATCTGAGTTTGAAGGTTGAGAGAAATCAGAGCTTTTACGAGAAAACGTGAAAGGAAATGAATTAATAAAGGATTTTCCGCTATTTATAGTGAAGACAATAATTATCCTTTAGTAAAGTCGATAATTATCCTTTAACCGATCCAAAGGCGGGTCGAACCTCTTTCTCCAAACTTCTCGAGATTGGAACATTAAATCTGGAATATTGTAGGGATAATTATTACACAACTGCCTCGGAAAACGTGTATTCCTAAGCCGTCTTTCTTAGCCGTTAAGAAACGAAATAGCGACTCTTTTGGCCGTTTTGCCTCTTCATGTTATTTCATATCTAAGACATATCCGATGTCCTGATCATTTCTCTCAGCTGCATTTTTATTAATTGGAGCTCCCAAATGCTCCAAATAACATCAAAGGGTAAAAATAATTACCCGGGAGAAAAAGTAAAATTTCCCCAAACGTCCAAAATTACGCGAGGAACATAACGGTGGGACTCATACTCATCACTTGGGAAATCTTCGCAAGTTATATGTCAATTACTATCAACGATTAAGTTAATCAACATTAATTAGAATTCGAAAATCCTAGCTATTACATCACACACCCCTAAAAAAAAAGTTTCGTCCCGAAACTTGAACAATTCCCAAATCCTCTCGGACCCATACGCCGAGGTATAACTCTCACTCTTTCTATCGGAGTTATCACATCTCCGTTCAAAAGATCACAACCTATAATAATCTATAACCTCAAGTATAAACATGGAGGAAGCATCACTCCAGGAAGCAGGGCCATAACGCTACCCACAGGCGTAGAGGAATCACGTCTCTCGCCATACCACATCACAAGGCATAGAGGAAGCACATCTCTAGCCAAAACATATCACATGCATAGAGGAAATACGTCTCTAGCCAACCCATAAACATATATATCGCATGGAGGAATCACATCTCCACTGAACTATGTCCATCAAGGTAGCATGGAGGAAAGAACCATCTCCAGCTAAATCCTAATCCCACTCAAATAGCATGGAGGAAAGAACCATCTCCAGCTATAAATATAATCATAACGTGGAGGAAGTAATCATCTCCAGCTATAGCATACATCACGCTAGTACATCAAGATCTACTAAGATTATAAATCACATCACAACTAGCATAGAATAACACATCAAGGCATATAAGCACATAAGCACAACATTCATCAAGATAGCACTAAGATCTACTCGTGCTCCCACAAATGGGTCTGTCCCAACATATACTCTAGATAGTTCCTCAGGACACTATCCTCAGTCTCTCACATAGCCTCTTCAAGTCTTCATCTTTACCATCATATCCTCGATATGGGAATGTCTTTCGAATGCAAGCGTTTCATATCTCATTCCAAGAATGCAATCGAATGCTCAACAAACGTGTGGTTGGACTTAACCACTAGATCATTATAACTCACAAAGTGTTTCCAACCTGGTATATACTTCCTCAGTTGAAACACAGGAACACTGGGTGAACATCCACCAACTTCAGAGTGAAAGTTAAACATCATGTTGCCTTCACAAAACTGATTGACATCTCAAGTAACCGACATATTGGAAACTCAGTTCCCTTTTCCATAATACACAACTAACGTCTCACAGCTGAGATACCTCCAGCCGGACATGAACTTTTGCTTGAACTTTAGAGGTTAACGCCTCTTGTCTACATATAATATCTGGTGACTCTGTACATCCAGCATTCTTCCTTCAATCAATGTTACTTGAACTATAAAATCCTGAGTCTGGTCAGGTGTTATTCCACTCTACTGCTAGATCACTTCTAGCATAAGGATATACGACATCTATGTCTATATATTGACTCATAGGGTCATCCCAAAAAGATGCGCGTCCTTCATTGTTATATAATAAACTCATTAATGGAAGGTAATATAACCCTCCACGTTCCCATTCAACTTACAACTTATAATAGATCTGTAAGATCTAGATGATCCTCTCTAACTAAGCATTTGTCAGGGGGTGAAGTGTAGTCATGAGGTACATACTTGTCGCAAAAGCAGTCTGAATCTACTGCCCACAATCTCAAAGTAAAAACATCCATCTCGATCAGAAATGATCGTTCTCGGTATACCATGGAGTCTCACTATTTATCTAGTGTACTCCTCAACCAATTCATTCACTAGCCACGTCCTTCTGATAGAAATGAAACGTGCCGGTTTCATTAATTTGTTACCAACAATCCAGATAGCATAAATATTCTACTGGGTCACAATCCCATAAAAAAAAAGTCCATAGAGATGTCCTCCCAAATTCTACTACTGCACTGGTAGTGGGTGGGGCTTATCTCTAGATCGGAAATACTCTATCTGGACCTGCTGACAGGTCGCACACTGTATCACAAATCAGGTTATATCGGCTTCATACAATATAATCGTCTCATCTCGTGGTACATCTTACTCGTACCTGAATGTACTGAATAAGGCGTACAGTGGGTATACTGTAATATTCTATGTCTCCATCTGCATTAGCAGGTACACAAAAGCGGTCATGACTCTTCATCAGTCCATCTACTCCCATGGAGAACTATGGTGCCTCAGTACGAGACATCCTTTCTCTAAACCTTGTCAAGGTCAGGCAGGTCTCCTGCTTCTGTTGGACCTCATCCAACAGACCAGGTAGAACCTCTGAGGTATAACAGGGTATCCTCATCAAGGAACTGATTGTCCAACTCTAGCCAAGCTAGATCTCTCTGAAGCTGAGGTTGAACTATCAGTCTCACAATTATCTTCTCCTTTCCATTCAAGTTATCGGCGACAACATTCAACTTCTCTGAATGATATGAAATCTTCAAGTCAAAGTCTTGATCAACTTAAGCTCTTAATACTGGCGGTTATTCAACCCCTGCTACATAAAATATACTTCAGATTTCTATGATCTATAGAAATCTAACATGAAGATCACACCGGTACGGTCTTCAAAACTTAAAGGCTTGAACTACCACTACTAACTCTAAATCATGAGTCGGGTAGTTCTCATCATACGTTCTCAACTGTAAACACACATAACAATAACCCTACTCCTATGTAGTAATACATAACTCAGACTTAGGTGGGATGTATCACCGTAAATCACGGGATCCCAAAAATCTTCTGACTACAACAAAATAGAAGCAGAGGTCAAATGCCTCCTCAACTCTTCAGAACTTAGACACACTGCTTTCATCACGTAGTTATGATGGTCTTCTCAAAATACTCGCAAATGAATACATAATCATATAAAATCCTTCTTGAAAGCATTGGTAGCAATCGGATGAGCCGAGAAAACTACGTATTCCTTAATGTTCATCAGTATCTCCCATGTTACAACATACTTAATTCTCGCCAGGTCAACCATGATCCCACTGGCGGAGACAACATGGCCTAAAAAGGCTACCACTGGCATCTCAACTTACACTTAGAGAGCGTAGCATACAACCCTCTATCTCTCGAAATCTGTAGAACGGTCCTCAGACGATCGGTCTACTATTCTCTACTATGAGAGTATACCGACATGTCATCCATGGAGTCCACCACCAACTAATCAAGGAAGTCGATGAAGATACTATTCATCAACTCCATAAAAAATACTAAAACATTCGTCAACCCAAATGACATCACTACAAACTCGTAGTGTCCATAACGGGTATGGGATGCTATCTCATACACATGCTGCTCTCTCATCCATGACTAGGGATATCTTGAGCACAAAGGAATCCTGAAAACACAATTGCTTCTTGAAGCTAACTCATCAGGTTGTCAATACGGAACATGGAACCCACTAGGTTAAAAGAAGCCCGTTTCAGTCAACTTTTCAAGTTATCAGTTACCATATCTCAACAAGCACCATATAGTATGGGCCTTCCCATTCAGCCTCGTATCATACTTCAACTCGAAAACAATGTACATACTCCGTTGAGGTGGCAACTAGACGGTTCAATAACACGTCTATAAACTCATAAACAGCTGGAATACCTTCCAATGTTGGACTATCTCGCTCCTTCATGATATAACACTAGAAGGCGTCACATCCCTGTTCTATCAGCTCAGTGCTCGTACATTCCTGATGACAAACCCGTCTCTTCCAAGGTCTTAACCTAAGAAGACCTCTATTTAACTCAACTCAGTAAAGACTATAATAGTCTTACTATTAAAAGCTAACACCACATGATATCTATTCATCCAAACCATACACATAATGACTTCCTCATGCACCTACGACATGACAAAGAAGTCTACAACCATACACGGGTCCCTGAAATAAGGGAACAAACACGCATCTCACGGGTATCTCAGACCCAAAAAGGTAATCTTGTAAAGGAAAATCCACCTTCTACTATATACAAAAAGTCAACCATTAACGCATACATCGAAAGACATGAAGTGCATAGCACTCACAAAAAGAAAATTTCCACTAGGTAAACCATTAACGAGAATGGTACCTATAACAGCTAACACTCTTAGCTCCACTACATATCATCACTCAATGTCAAATCCATGCTTCTCAGGTATCACTGAGGTCATTACTATAGCCTCCACTTCCACTCTTTTTGCACCGGAAAGAGGAAGGTCTTGTTGGGAAGAAACACCACCATGCTGACAGAAAGGGCCAGATGGCCTAGCTCACCACAAGTGAAACAAGCTATCAGTGCCAAAGGGCACACAGAACGCAAATGATCTGGATAGCCACAACTAAAACATAATCATCCCATCCTTGCAACCTGTGCAACTGAAGGGTAACTCGACCTTCGTCGTCCACCTGGAATGATCTCACTCTTGAAGGGAACCTATAAAGGCAATGCCTTGCCCTGTCGACAAAACTTCGCTCTATGCCCTGCTTTACCACACGTAAAGCATATGATGGGCGCCTTTGGGCACACAACTCGCCAGTGTCCCAACTTTCACGCAATTAAAACACTGTAGTCCCTTGCCAGTCATCTTCATGGCCAAAGGATCACTAGATTGTCCTGATATCGGACTTGTTTCCCCATTCATCATCTTTGCTTCTCCAGTAACTGATTCAGTCCATTGCTTCTTTCCGGATCCAGAAGCTTTAGTTGATCTCACAATTGTTGGTAAATCTGGTGTCGATCTACCCGCTATCACCGCTTCATATACTTGTTACATATATTCTTGAAACTCGGATCTACTCATGGAGACACGATCAGCCTCTTCAAACTCGTTCTCTGTCATAGGCGAAACAACAGCGGAAACTGGTCCCTAACTTATCACCACTGGAGGAAGAGGGGGTGTACCCCTACCTCATCCCACTACAGATACTACTCTAGTTTGAGTCATCTGTAGGATATACGCACCTAATCTTATAAGGCTATATATATGCCATAGGTATCGATATGTATATAATAAATCCACATAATCCATAGTACACACAGATATATATACATATCTACGCTGCAAAGATCCATGGCAGAGGTGATGACTTTTCGTACATTCTATCCCAAAACCACACTTAAAGCCAAAACCTTTGAAAACATCAGAACCCATGTGGGCTCTGTTTATTTTATCTATCAAACCTCATTGCAGGTAGCAAGTGCCATTGTTGTCAACCTGGGCTCTGATACCAACTCTGTAACACCCCGAATCCGCAGGACTCGGGATGTCACATTGGGCTAGGATCTCACAATGGATCCTGACCCTAGCCTGACAACAAGTTCACTGGACCTTACAACATGGCACTGACAGATATAAAACAAATACATAAAACAATATAAACTGTACGACCCAAAGTAAACAACAACATAGCCGAGTATATAAAACGACATCCTCACATAGGAGGTACAAAAGATCATCCTCACGCAGGAGGGGAAACACAACAACCCCAAACCAACCACCTAATGTACGAGAGTCCTCGGCCTGTCACCCTGCCAGATCACTCAGCAGCGCCTAACCTGTAAACATCTACAACACGGTATGAAACCGTTAGCTAACCATACATATATGAGGTAATGCATAAGCACAAACACAATCATGGAAGATAAACACATCAGCATGCTATCACACATTTACCCATTTATTATCTTTATATAATAACCATTCACTCAAAAACCGTATATATATATATATATATATAGATAGATGAAAGTATGTGACACGGGGACCGATACATCCCCGCCTCTGAGTACAATGTCCAGCTGTACGAGTATCGGTCACACAATCCGTGTACCCTATGGGAGTGGATTGCACCCTTCCTGTAAACCAGTCTGACCCGACATCAGAGAACCTTCCAAACTCCACGGCGGGATGAAAGGGAAAGGTTATCACAGCCACGCAGTGGGGCAGTCAATAGAACATAGATCGATAAAAACGACAACTCATGCTATCATAGCAAACATATAAAGCACACACCACTCATGCAAACACCCAATATAGGGATCGTAGCTAAGTAAGTCCTACGGACTTACCTCAACCTCGTACAAACTCAACCACGATCACCTCTACACTGGAGGGACAACACGGCCTATAAAAAGGCATAAAGAGATATATCAACCTCTATTCATCAAAGGGGTCATACCTAGACCCAAAGGGATCCATAAGGATCATACTCAATCTATGAGTCTCACAACCAACTAAACCTCAATATCTCAACATAGCTCACAATTCCTCAAATCTCAAGGTAGTATCTAATCAACATTCCTCAATCTCAATTTTAATTCTAATTTAATTAATTAACCTTTAATTAATTAATTAGATTTCGCCAAAATAACGTTTTGCCCACAGGCAATTTCTAAACCCCCTGTCATCAGATTTCATCAAACAAGAACCCATAATCACCAGAATAATATAACGACCATAATGAAATTTCTAATTGTCCTATTTGACAAGCCTAAAGTCAATTTAGGCCAAATCGCAGTACGGAAAACGAATAAATTCATAACTTATTCGTTACTAACCCGATTGACGATCTGAAAGGAGATTCGGAATCACAACGACGCAGGCTACGCATGGACAGCATCAAATTCATCGGAATCTGAGCAACAGAACCGTCCTGGTGACATATATGCTCGACCAGCCCTCCATATACTCGGAAATGCAGAAACTCGGTACCATTATGAAGAGAATGAAGAGAGGAATCCAGAAACTCAAAGGGAATTGAAACTCTATATGGCGGACCGCTCTATTACTCATCCGGTTGGGATTCTAGAAGACATTCCGGTGCAGCTAGGAGGATTCTACGTGCCTATTGATTTTGTAGTGTTGGACATTCCGGCGGATTATCCGGTTCCTATCATCTTAGGAAGGCCTTTCCTAGCCACTTTCGGATGTTTAGTGGATTGCAAGAACGGGACTCTCTCCTTCAACATCGGGGAAGAGAACATCAAGTTCAAACTGTCCACAATGATGAAAGGGCCAACCCTTGATGAAGATATCTTCAACATAGACGAGCAAGAAGAATCTAGAGAAATTGTGAGCTCGATCTTGATCAAGGATCCTTTGGAGAAGGTTCTTACTTTGAGTATGATGGAAGAAGGTGTTGAGGAGGGCTGCAATGAAGAGATCAAGGCCTTGGAGGCCTTGGATGAGGAGCCAAGAGTTGGATTTGAAAGCCACGAAGAAGTGCTGAACAGCTGCAAGTTCCACGGTCGAGATTTACAAACCACGGCCGTCAAACTTTCTGGACAACTCCGAGAAGCAAACTTGGCAAAAACCACGGTCGTGGAAAATGAGCAACCCGTGTTTCCAACCGTGGTTTTCCCTGAATCAGCTCTTGATGATGATCAAGCTTCTAGGGGCCATGGGGAGTCTTCATTTGCTTTGTACTCATCTCATCCAACCTTATTTGGATCATCTTCAACCGATAAAGGTCCTCCCTCACTTGAACTTAAACCCCTCCCCTCTCATTTAAAGTATGCATTTCTTGGTGACAATTCTACATATCCTGTGATTGTTAATGCATGTTTGAGTGATGATGAACTTGCTAAATTGCTGCATGAACTAAGATTGCATAGGAAAGCCATTGGCTATACTATTGATGATTTGGTTGGCATTAAGCCATCTTTGTGTATGCATAAGATAATGATGGAAGATAATCACAAACCCTCTATTGAACATCAAAGGAGATTGAACCCTATAATGAAAGAGGTGGTCAAAAAGGAAATCATTAAGTTGCTAGATACGAGAATTATCTACCCTATCTCGGATAGTAAGTGGGTTAGCCCCGTTCATGTAGTGCCTAAGAAGGGTGGAATGACGGTAGTAACTAATGAGAACAATGAACTAATACCGACTAGGACGGTTACGGGGTGGAGGATGTGCATTGATTATAGGAAATTGAACATGACCTCTAGGAAAGATCACTTCCCCCTCCCCTTCATTGACCAAATGTTAGAAAGGTTAGCTCAACACTCTCATTTTTGCTATCTAGATGGGTATAGTGGGTTCTTCCAAATCCCTATCCACCCCGATGACCAAGAGAAAACAACTTTTACATGTCCATGGGGTACCTTTGCATATAGGAGAATGCCATTTGGGTTGTGTAATGCACCCGCCACCTTTCAAAGGTGTATGATGACTATCTTTTCGGAATACATAGAAAATATCATGGAAGTTTTCATGGATGATTTCTCTGTTTATGGTTCTTCTTTCGATGATTGCTTGGCTAACTTGTCATTAGTGTTGCAAAGATGTGAGGAGACAAATCTTGTCTTAAATTGGGAAAAATGCCACTTCATGGTAAGTGAAGGAATTGTGTTAGGACACTTGGTGTCCAACCGTGACATTGAGGTTGATAGGGCTAAGATTGAAACGATAGAGAAGTTGCCACCACCTACCTCGGTGAAGGGGGTAAGGAGTTTCTTAGGGCATGCCGGTTTTTACCGGAGGTTCATTCAAGATTTCTCTAAAATTTCTAAGCCTCTCACTAACCTATTAATGAAAGATGTTGATTTTGTCTTTTCCAAGGATTGTCTTGAAGCGTTTTGTAGGTTGAAGAACGCCTTGATCTCCGCACCTATCATGCAACCTCCGGATTGGAGTCTATCATTTGAAATCATGTGCGATGCAAGTGATGTGGCCGTTGGGGCCGTTTTAGGGCAAAGGAAAGAAGGACGCACTCATGCTATTTACTATGCTAGCAAGACGCTAGATGATGCCCAAGTCAACTATGCTACCACCGAGAAAGAGTTGTTGGCGGTAGTGTATGCATTCGAAAAGTTCCACTCATACCTTGTTGGAGCAAAGGTCATAGTTTATACAGATCATGCGGCGATCCGTTATCTACTTACAAAGAAGGATGCCAAACCAAGGTTGATTCGGTGGATCCTTCTTCTTCAAGAGTTTGATTTGGAGATACGAGATAAGAAGGGATCCGAGAACTCCGTGGTGGATCACCTTAGTAGACTCCCACCATTGGAGCTTGGGAAGGACAACATCCCGATAGATGATTCATTCCGGGATGAACAATTGCAAATGGTGGAGGAGTGCTTGTTCCAAGTGGCTAGAGGAAGTGAGTCATGGTACGCCGATATCGTGAACTACTTGGTGTGCGAGGAAGTGCCTCCCGGATTTACATATGCACAAAGGAAAAAGTTCTTCAACGATGTAAGGCATTACTATTGGAGTGAGCCACTTCTATTCAAGAGAGGCCCGGATGGGGTGCTTAGAAGATGCATACCGGAAGATGAAATGGAGAGTGTGATCCGGCATTGCCACTCCTTACCATGTGGAGGCCATGCTAGCTCACACAAAACGTGTGCAAAGGTATTGCAATCCGGTTTTTATTGGCCTAACTTGTTTAGAGATGTGCAAGGTTTTGTAGCGGCATGTGATGCTTGCCAAAGGACGGGGAACATCTCAAGGAGGAATGAAATGCCCTTGAACAACATCCAAGAAGTTGAAATTTTTGATGTATGGGGCGTAGACTTCATGGGACCATTCCCTTCTTCATGTGGCAATCTCTACATCCTATTGGCGGGGGACTATGTGTCAAGATAGGTGGAGGCAATCGCCTCTCCTACAAATGATGCCAAGGTGGTGGTGCGGTTCTTCAACCGAGTGATCTTCCCTAGGTTTGGAACACCAAGGGTGATCATTAGTGATGGAGGGAAGCACTTCACAAATAGGAATTTTGGGGCACTTTTGGCCAAGTATGGGGTGACTTATAAGGTGGCAACACCTTACCACCCCCAAACTAGTGGCCAAGTGGAGATCTCCAACCGAGAGATAAAGGCCATCCTCGAGAAGACGGTGTCTAGAACTAAAAAGGATTGGGCTATGAAGCTCAATGACGCACTATGGGCATATAGAACCGCCTTCAAGACACCAATTGGAACCACTCCCTACAAGTTGGTCTATGGCAAATCTTGCCATCTTCCGGTGAAAATGGAGCATAGAGCTTATTGGGCCATTAAGTGGCTAAATTTTGATCTCAAGGAAGGGGGAGAGAAGAGGTTGCTCGATATCAATGCCCTTGAGGAGCTCCGGTTGGAAGCTTATGAGAATGCCCGGATATACAAGGAGAGAACCAAAAAGTGGCATGACAAGAGGATCATTCCAAAGGAGTTGAGTGAAGGAGATCTTGTCCTTCTCTTCAACTCAAGGCTAAGGCTCTTTCCCGGAAAGCTCAAATCAAGATGGACCGGGCCATATGTGGTGAAGAAGATCTTTCTCCATGGAGCTATTGAAATAGGAGGGGAGCATTGTGGAAATTTCAAAGTGAATGGGCATCGCTTAAAGAAGTATATTCCGGGAGCCCCGGTAGACATGATTGCCCCGCTTCACCTCGAATAGACGCTCCCGAGTTTGGTCAAGCTAATGACCTTAAAGAAGCGCTTGGTGGGAGACAACCCATTGGTAACATTTTTCCCTTTTCATTTTTGCTTAGATTTTTCTGTTTTTGTGTGCTTGTGTGTGTTTTGTCTACTTTCGTGTGTTTGCTAGAGCACTAGTGGCATTGGAAGCCTTTCTTGGCAATGAAAATGATGATGATGAAACCCTCACCAATTATGGGTGGAGCGGACGCGGAACTTGGACGGCTAGCGGTGCCTAACGCGGGTTCCGAAGCTTTGAAGGATGCTTAAGAGCTCTCTACCATGGTTGATAGGATCATCCAACATCAATTCACTTGAACAATCCCGAATACCATAGCAAACACTTTTACATTGTGAGAACCTTCTTTCACTCTCTTTACTTGTATACCACATTGGGGACAATGTGTTTCTAAGTATGGGGTGGGGTTCGCATGATCCTTTGCATGATGAGCATCTAGGATAGGTTAATACTTGCATATGTCTTGCATTGTACATACTTAAACCGAAAATCCCATAAAAATCAGAAAATTTAAAAATTTTTGTGCTTTCTAGGCTTGGATATGATCCTAATGATGAAACTTGTCTTGTGATTGGCTATGGACGGCCTTATGTGTTGAATTGATAAATGCATATATGGACTTGAACTACTTCTCTTGAATTCTATGAATGACTTGTGATCATGATGATTGCCTAGAATGGATTGAGTATTGAAAGTCGAAATTACATGATAGTTCTTACATACCATCTAGGAATGAATGAGGCATCTCATCTCTCTCTACTTCTCATCTTGATCATGATTGCTTAAGCACCTCAATTGATATAAATTCAACCTCCTTTAAACCCATCCGGGAATAGGAGCATGATAGTGTGTTGAAATGTGTGAAAAGCAAATGCGGAGTGAAGATGTAATGAAAAGTATGTCGTGAATGAAATGCTGAAGTTATTGTGGAAGTATAGCCAAAATATAGGTTTGGGGGCGTTGGTTTAAATGACAAGTAACTCGGTACACTTCACATAATCGGGTGTTGGTGCCTTGCCAAAGTCAAATGAACCAATAGCCCTAACGAGCTTTGGTATGTGTGCCCGGTGTGGATGCACCTCGAAAAAGAGAAAAAGCCCGAGGATGGCTAATCACCGAGGTTTCGGCTATTGTACACCAATGCCATTGTCTCAAAAATGAGTTAAAGAAAAAGAAAAGGAAGCAAGATAGGAAAAAATATACACTTGGGGGAAGTTGATCGAGGACAAGGATGTGGAGTTAGTTCCATTCCCGGATTAGCATCACATAACCTAGAAAATCCCCCGCCCGATTGCAACGTTTCTTGGCCTTTTATGTCACAAGCCCTTATGACCTACTTGCATGTTTGTAAGGCTTAGTAATCTAGATTGGATAAACTCTTGATCTTCTTGACCTCTTCATCCTCACATCTCATGCATGCTTTTGAGTTAAGTACAATTGTCTTTTCATGCCCTTATTGTTTGATACATAATTGCTTATCAAACTGCCATTGATCATGACTATGAAGGTGATCCAATAGTAGAAGCACAAAACCCAAAAAGATTTTTGCCATTTTTCTGCATACATAAATCATGTCATCTCTTAGTCTATAGTTGGGAATTTGCTCGGGGACGAGCAAACCTTAAGTATGGGGTATTTTGATAACACGATTTATAACATAGTTTTAGGTGTACATTTAGGTAGAATTCCCGCTCAATCATGCATGGTCTAGCATTAGTCCAAAACGTTTTGCACTCAAAACATGTATTTTGTCGAGATAGACGTCTACACGGACTTGTGTGCGTTTTGTAGGTATTTCGGGAAGTTTAGAGCTAAAACGATGCGGTTAAGGATCGTTCATTTAGATGACACGTCCTCGGACCCATTAGGACACAAGCCAAGGGCTAGGGAGGACTCATGGAACCTTGCCAACACTAGCCATGCACCAAACCACAGCTCAATGATCCAAGGCGAAGTTTCTGCATAGAATCACGGTTCTCTGAAGAACCACGGCCGTGGAAATGACCGTGGATTTTGCCAGATTCTCGTGACAGCTGTGCCACGACTCTCATGGCCAGCTCATGAAAGATTTGTTATAAAAGTGGTCCTTCATGGGTTGTTTGAGGCAGCTGGGGTAGTTTGGGAGCAGCTCATCCATTATCCATTTCTCTCTAACAAATATATTCTCCAAAGAAGAAGATTTTTTCTAGGAAGGAAAGTGCCAAAGAGAAGAAGAAAGGTTCCATTGAAGAGGAGAGAAGAACACACACCATAGCTTCTTGTATTTCGGATTTTATTTCTAGAGATTTGTGAACCCTTGAACCTTCTTTTGGAAGGGTTGTAAGTTGTTCTAATTCCATTTTCAGATTGGTTTGTTTTTGAAGTTCACTTGTTCATCTCCTTTCTTTCATTATCTTGCAATGGATGTTATGATTTTATGTTTGTTTGCTTTGATTTCCATTATGAATGTTGTAGGCTAAATTGATGTGATTCTAGGGTAAGGAAAGGATGGTTATGGCCAGAACTATGATAGTACAGACTTAGATTTACCTTTGGATGACTTTTGCTTATGAACGTAGTAGCTGTTAGAAATCACGGGTAGTTCTTGAAGAACCACGGCCGTGGTTTCGGAAGAACAAACCGTGATTTTCCCTGGTTCGAAGGATTTTTGCCTTAGACCTATAAAATGTTGAAACCCTAAGTGTTTGTTGAGTTTAACCTACCCTAGGGTGACTTAGTGTAGTGACTAAGTGTTAGGAGAGACTTACCCGGTAATCCTTGCCCTTAGAATCTAAAATAGCAAACCTTAGGTAGTGGTGAGCCTAATAAGCCGCCATTGGATTATATGTGCTAGGATAGTTGCTTAGGACTTCCCTTTTCCGAGACTTACCCGGTAAGGATAGGTTAGATCCCTAATATACAAATCCGGTTTGTGTAGAATTCCCATCCTTAGGATCTTAGAGACTTACCCGGTAATGAGATCTTAGGAGTGGACTAGTTGGATCATGAGACCTACCCGGTAATTGATCCCAAATTTGATACACCTAATCCCAACATATCATAGTTAAGTCCAAAGAACGAATAGATAACTTGAGTTCTATGCCATAATCGGAATTTCCGACCCCTAGAATCCGTCTTTTCCTTCCTTGATCATTATCTCGTTTTGTTGTCCATTTGTGCTCATTTTTAGTTAGTTTGATTGTTTACTTTGCATGAATTGTGATCTTCGATTGATCACCCAAAACCAACCCAAAAACAATTGAGATTTTCGTTCTTTGTTTCCCTCTTTTCTAACCTTAGACCTTCACTAAACTTAATCACAAAACCGAATCGATTTCACCTTAGTCTTTGTGTTCGACCTCGGAGTACTATCCATACTACAAACGTCCCGTACACTGCGGGTGCGCTAGAAGTTAGGATAATTATAACGAGTATAAATTTAAGGCTTATTGCGTGCACACTTTTTAGCGTAACATCTACCTCGACCGAACCCAGATCCTCGACCGAGGCAAGACCCTGTTCCAGATCCTCGACCGAGGCAGAATCCAGTACCTGTCGCCCCGACCGAGATACTTCCACCTCGGATGCCAGTCCGAGACGTTCTTTTTGCAGGTATTCCACAAACCCTAGGGCAGAGGATGGACCCTAATCAACAACTGAGGCGTCCAGGAGTCAACCTAGGTGATCCAGTGGACCATGATTATGAGCTTCGACTGCAAGTTCTTTCCATGATTCGCCAATGCCAGTTTGGAGGGCTAGAGAGGGAATCTCCGCATCAACATCTACAAAACTATGAGATCTTGATGGAGACCTTGAGACCTTCAAGGCTGGAAAACAACAACTACAAGCTAAGGCCTTTCTACTTTTCTTTGAAAGATAGAGCTCTTACTTGGTATCAATCTCTTCCTCCAGGAAAAATCAATACTTGGAAGGAGATGACGACATAATTATTGACTAAATTCTTTCCCCCCTCTAAAACCGCTAAAATGAGAGGGAAGATTAATGCATTCATCATGAAGGACAAGGAGAGCTTGTCCAAGTCATGGGAGAGATTTAAAGACATTCTTTTGGATTGCCCACATCATGAGATTCCAAAGATAGAGTTGTTGGAGATATACTTCAAGGGACAGGACGGAAACACCCAGTTCAACCTTCAACTACTATTTGCCGGCACGTTCATGGACATGCCGATTGACGAAGCTTGGGAGTTCATAGAGAAGCAAGCTTTGCACATGGAGAAATACTCCCACCAAGGAGCTGAAGGTGGAGTTAAAAGAGTCAACTTTCAAGATGCTCCGCCTAACAATGATCAACTCACTTCTTTGAAGAATGATGTGAAACAATTGAAGGAACTCTTAGTTGCTCAAACCAAGAAGGAAGATCAAGGATCAAGGAACAACAATGGATACCGTAACAACAACAACGGTTCCCGGAACAACAACTACAACAACAACAGAGGATCCAACAGCAATAATTGGAGGGCAAACAACCAAAATTCGGGTAACCCTTATTCTAACTCCAATTCGAATGATTCCTCTAATCCTTTCCTCTCTTCTTCTTCTTCTTCTACTCCATTAAAGAGCCAGGAGCAAGGATCGAGTTTGTCCCAGCCAGAAAAGAAAGACGCAATGCTGGAGGCCATCTTGATCAAGCTCAACTCTATGGAGACATCCATGACTTCATTTTCGAAGGCACAAAAAGCCTTAGAACAACAATTCTTTAACAAGGCGAATGAAGTGCCAAGAGACCCAGGGAAGCTTCCAGCAAGGACGGAAAGCAACCCTAAAGGCCAGATTATGGCAATAACGACGAGGAGTGGACTGAAGACTGCAGATCCAGTGCCTCGGTCGATGCCAGTGCAGACGAAGACCACCTCGGTCCAGGTGTAGTCGAAGAACACTTCGGCCGAGATGCCAACCGAGGTGGAGACACAGAAAGCGGAGGAGAAAACTGAAGTTTATATTCCACCTCCTGCATATAAACCACCACTTTCATTCCCCCGGTCAAGGGCCAAAACACATCTAGACAAGCATTTTGGTAAGTTCCTTGACTTGATGAATAAACTACACATTAATATCCCTTTCCTTGATGTTATTCTAGGGATGCCCGCCTATGGGAAGTTCTTGAAAGAGATTCTATCAAGGAAGAGGAAGTTGGAAGACTTTGGTGAAGTAAGGATGACATCTAAATCCTCGGAGCTTATTCAAATTATGAAGGAGAAGATGTCACCGAAATTAAGAGATCCCGGCTCATTTTGCATTCCCATTCAAGTTGGGGATGTCACTTGTGAAGCCTTATGTGATCTAGGAGCCAGCGTGAGCATCATCCCGCTGGAGCTATGTGTGAAGATCGGACTTGGAGAGCCCAAGCCGGTGAAGATACGGTTATACATGGCGGACCGCTCCATTACCCATCCCGTGGGCATTTTGGAAGACATTCCGGTCAAGTTAGGTAACTTCTATTTACCTATAGACTTTGTTGTGCTTGATATTCCCATAGATTATCCCGTTCCTATCATTCTCGGGAGACCATTTCTAGCAACTTCGTGTTGCAATGTGGATTGTAAGAACGCCAAGTTAAAATTCAACATTGGCGGAGATGAAGTGGAATTCGCACTACTTGCGGCTATGAAGGGAGAGCAACTAGGAGATGATATCTTCAACATCTATGATGAAGAAGAATCAAGAGAATTGGTCAGCTCTATCCTTATTAAAGATCCACTTGAAAAAGTTATTAGTTTTAGCTTAATGGAGGAAGGTATAGATGCTTCTTGTGATGCAGATATACGGAGCTTAAAGGCACTGGAAGAAGATCCAGAAGCTAAAACTGAAAAACTAATCCAGGAGAAGAAGATCTCCAGTTTCGGTTCCAGTTGCAGTACCTCAACCGAGGAACTTTCTGGACCGAGCGAGGTGACTGAAGAACATCTCGGTCAACCTCTTTGGACCTCGACCGAGGTCGAAAGCGAGATGATGTCAACTGAGACTTCTGAAAGTCTAGTTCTCCAATCTACTCCACTGGAAGAAGGAATCAAGGATCCCCCACAGAAAGCACCCCCAGTTGTGGAGCTTAAACAACTCCCAAGTCACTTGAGGTATGTCTTTCTTGGACCGGATTCTACTTATCCCGTTATTGTTAGTGCTTCCCTCTCCGAATCTGAATTATCTAAACTAATGCATGTCCTGAGGAAGCATCAAAAGGCTTTGGGTTATACTATTGATGATCTTATTGGCATTAAGTCTTCTTTCTGCATGCATAGAATACTAATGGAGGACGATCATAAGACTTCACGGGAACCTTAAAGACGGTTAAATCCGATCATGAAAGAGGTTGTGAAGAAAGAAATTCTTAAGTTGTTGGATGCAGGTATCATATTTCCTATCTCGGATAGCAAGTGGGTTAGCCCAGTACATGTAGTTCCAAAGAAAGGAGGGATGACCGTTGTGACGAATAAGAACAACGAGTTAATCCCAACTAGGACCGTCACGGGCTGGAGGGTTTGCATCGACTATAAGAAGCTGAACATGGCCACTCGGAAGGACCGTTTTTCACTTCCCTTCATTGATCAAATGCTCAAACGGTTGGCCCAGCATTCACACTTCTACTATTTAGACGACTATAGTGGTTTCTTCCAGATTCCTATCCATCCGGATGATCAAGAGAAGACCACTTTCACTTGTCCATGGGGGACATTCGCTTATAGGAGGATGCCATTTGGATTATGCAATGCACCCGCCACCTTCCAGCGATGCATGATGGCTATCTTTTCCGAGTATATAGAAGAGATCATGGAGGTATTTATGGATGATTTTTCAGTATATGGTTCCTCTTTTGATGATTACCTATCTAACCTTTCTCTAGTGCTACAAAGATGTGAAGACACTAATCTTGTTTTGAATTGGGAGAAGTGTCACTTTACGGTTAATGAAGGCATTGTGCTAGGACACCTCGTTTCTAATCGAGGTATTGTGGTCGATCGCGCTAAGATCATTGAGAAACTTCCTCCCCCTTGTTCTGTTAAAGGTGTAAGGAGTTTTCTCGGGCATGCAGGTTTCTATAGGAGATTCATCAAGGACTTCTCGAAGATTTCTAAACCACTAACTAACCTCTTGAATAAAGATGTTGTTTTTGAGTTTTCATAGGAGTGTCTTGATGCATTTTACAGGATTAAGGAAGCGTTGATCTCCGCTCCCATTATCCAACCTCCGGATTGGACCTTGCCCTTTGAGATCATTGCGATGCTAGTGATGTGACAGTAGGAGCGGTGCTTGGACAAAAGAAGGATGGGCGGACCACCGCCATTTACTACACTAGCAAGACGCTAGATGAAGCCCAGCGTAACTACGCCATCACCGAAAAAGAGCTATTGGCGGTTGCATATGCTTTCGAGAAGTTTCGTTCTTACTTAGTAGGGGCGAAGGTCATTGTCTACACCGACCATGCAGCCATTCGATATTTGCTTGCTAAGAAGGATGCCAAGCCACGCCTTATTCGATGGATTCTCTTGCTTCAAGAGTTTGACCTAGAGATCCGCGATAAGAAAGGATCCGAAAATTATGTTGCGGATCACCTCACCCGGCTACCTTCCTCTTCACGCGAGAAGGACGACCCACCCATAGACGATTCATTCCCCGATGAGCACTTGCCCTTTTTGGAGCGTTTGATAGACTTACTTATCTCACCCCATGATGAAGGTGAAGTATGGGGTGAGGATACCTCCCATCACGCTTAGAGATGCCGAACGGTCCAGCTAGCGTCCTTAAATCAAGCGCTTCTTGGGAGGCAACCCAAGGTATTGCTTTCTTTTCCCTTTTTCTAGTCTAGCTTTAGATAGTTTGCTTTTGCTTTGCTTTGTTTTGTTTTTGGCATCCTAGACAGACAACAGGTGACATCTAAGGAAAGAATACAAACCAGGAGCACAACTGGAAGGACAGAAGTTCGAGAATTTGAGAAGACGGAGTTTGACTAAGACACATCTCGGTTGCTGTCACAGCACCTCGACCGAGATGATTCTTGAGCAACCGAGGCGACTAGGGTTTCTAAAGACTCACCTCGGTCCGTACACCTCGGTCCAGTCGAGACCATCTCGACCGAGGTGACAGCAGTTCCAGAAAAGGGTATAAAAGGGGGCTGTAATTTCTCTCTCCTCCTCTACTTCCCTTCTCGACCGCGGCGCACTTCTCACCTCGCTCATTCGTTCTTCGCTCGTTTTCGACGATTCTTGCTTCTAAACTGAGAGGAAAGAGTAGAGGATCACATTGCAAGCGCAAATCTGCAGCAAAAATGAACCGAATCGACCGAATCTGGGTAAAATCCGAAAAAAAACCCTAACCCTCCTCTTCTCCACTGTTTCCTTTCGATTTGGGCTTTGGTTGCCCCTGCATTTGCTGAGAAAAGGATTAAGTACCCCATAGGAACCTTTGGTAGTGATTTTGGGGGAAAAGAACTGGATTTTTGAGGGAATCGATCGAGCAGTGTTTCGCCTCGGTCCAGTCGGCCTGTGCCTCGGCCGAGGTGTTCTACAGAGTTGTCAGGGCAACCGAGGTGATCTGACAGGTTGCAGAAAATGAGTTCTGACAGGCAGTTGGTCCTGAGGGACAGATCTTCTCCTTCTCCTTCTTCTTCCTCCCGCCGTACTAGACCGGTGATCCACGAGCGACACCAGGTCGATTATGACCGCATAGCGGCACGTCCAGTGGTTGCACCACGTTTTTTGGACATCTCTGCATTTGACTGCCTCCATGTTGATGACGACTTGAGGCGTATGATATCTCCTGTGGGGCTGGAGCAGTTCACAGAGATTAGAGCTCCGGCCTACTTAGAGCCGACCCTGGAGTTTGTCAGCTCAGTCACTTACTTGCCCACCGAGTGCGCCATCAAGTACCGGTTGATGAACCGGAATTATCTAGTTCCCTTGGACCACTAGCGGGACATCTTTGGCTTCCCGATCCCTATTGTTGCTGATTTTCCTTCTCGAGCTATAGCTCGAGAGTTTTGAGGACAGATTGCTCATGTGGTTGAGCACGCAGATAGATGGAGACCTGGAGATTCCAAGGAGAAGATTATATTCCATCTTGCTTTTAGACTAGCTCACAGGATCTTCAGTGAGACTCTTCTGGCACGTACTGAGACACCCCAGAAGATCAGGCAGGGCGAGCTTCTGAGTTTGTATTGCATGGTGACTAGAGGAGTCCCAGATTTTGGATTGATGTTGGCGGAGGATCTGCATAGGATAAAGGCGAAGGCCAAGGGAGACATCTTCTGTGGAGGGATTGTGACTCATATAGCGAGTTATATGGATCTAGATCTCAGTGCTTGTACCATGGTGGCGGCTGCCAAGCTGCTCAGACTTCAGGAGATGATCACTCGGAGGATACTAGTTCCCCGAGGTCTTACTACGCCATATGTGGCGATGCCATGGGAGTAGACTGCGCCTCAGGGCATTAGATGGTCACCATAGTTCTCCGTGTATGATCCGCATTACTGGCAGACTGCATGGATTCTGCTGATGGAGACGCTAGAGAGGCAGCAGCTGCAGCAGCTCAGGACCAACTGAGGAGGATGAGGCAGAGGATGAGGAGGATGATGATGATGAGGATGGCGGTTTTGCTATGGACACAGGCACGAATACAGCTGGGACTAGTGCGCCGGTCATTGATTTAGATGACGATGAGACTGAGGAGGAGCCGGCTGCAGCACCAGCACATCCCGCTAGGCGTAGGGTACGTAGGCAGAGGGATCTAGTTGCTCACCGTCGGATCGATGATCTGACGGATCAGATGATAGATTCCTATGCTGCCATGTCCCTAGAGATCAGAGAGATGCAGGAGAGACTACACTACCAACACGTGATGGCTGAGATTCAGTTTCAGCATGTCATGGGCTATCCTTTCGACCCATCTCAGCACCCGTATGTGCCACCACCACCACCGGATCGTGATTATTGAGAGCTTGCAGGATTTTCTTTCTTTATTTATTATGCAACTCAGCTTTGTCCGGTGAGTACTTTGTTTACTTAGACTTATTTTGACCCATTGGGACAATGTGTCCCAAGTATGGGGTATTTGATGTTATTTGACTATGGATGTATGACTTGACTCTATCGGATATTTATGTTTTATTTTGCTTTATGTGCTTATTTGAGATTACATGCATGCATACAAGTTATTTGATTGAGAAAAACGTCAAAAACTGGTTTGAAAAAAAATTTTATGACCTCGACCGAAGTGACTCTGAACAAACGAGGTACTTCACCTCGGTTGACTTAGAACATCTCGACCGAGGTGGCTTAACTGAGACAGTTTTCGAAACGATTTTTTGTGCTTCTTATCTAGATATAATCTCAATGAAGATTTTGTTTGCAGATTGGTTTTGAAATCTTTATATGTTTGAAGGGTTTTATAATATATTTAAGTTGCTAAATGCTTTGTTTGAAATTTGTGGCATGTTTAATACTTTGTTTTTATCAAAATTATGTTGAATTTGAAGGTTGACACCACATTATGAGTTCTCTCACTTTCTTCCTGGGAAGACCAAGGCAATTCATTCTCTCTTCTTCTTCTTGATCATGCTTAGCCCCTCATATACATATTTGCCTCCCTTTACTTATCGGGAATTTGGAAGCAAGCAAAAGTGAAAAGCAAGTGAAAGAAAAGTTGAGATGTGGCTGAAAGTTAGAAAGAAACATATAGGTTTGGGGAAGTCAATCATGATGATGAGTAACTCAGCACCATTCACATAGCCGGGTGTTTCTGTCTTGCCAAAGTCGGATTGAGCGATATTCCTAACGGGTCATGGTATGTGCATCAAGGGTTTGAGGCATCTCGAGAAATTGATGATTGCTGATCTCCTAGGCTTCGGTTATTGTGCACCTCTGTCCATGCATCCCAAAAAGTAAAGTGAAAAATTAAATAAGCAAAGCTTATTGGTGGAAGATGTGAAATTCAAAGCAAGTGAAGTAAAGATCCTTTTTCCGGATTCTAGCACCACATTCCCTATATACATCCCACCCTCACACGTTTCTTGACCTTCATTTGAAAGCCCTTGAGACCTCGAGCTTGTTGATTGACTTAGTGGTTTAAACTGGATTATACATGATTAATTTCGATGATTATGATTTATTACGCATTCTATGATTTTATGCAAAGATGAACAACTTTCTTATATTTATAAAATGTTTTGATCATATTTTGATTTTAAATCCCATGAAGCATTCTCTTAGAGTGATCTATGATTGTAGCACACCATTAAAATGTTTTGAAGGACTTTTTCATTGATCTTTATGACTTATAATCCATTCTATCTTGTATTTTATATTCGGAACTTGCTTGGGGACAAGCAAGGGCTAAGTATGGGGTATTTTGATAGCATGAATTATTGTCTATATTTTGGGGCCTGTTTAGACGTTTTATCTTCAATAATCTGCATGTTTGAATGTATATTAAGTGATTATATTGTCGTTTCATCTACTTTTGCGGGAATCGAGGTCTACACCAAGTTTCGTTGTAATCGTAGGTAAAATGGCACGTTTTGCATCAAAAAGGAGCAAAAGGAGCTAAAGAGTCATTGGAGCTACATTCAGGAGCTTAAGGAAGAATCCAGGAAGTATGGAAATAGATTAGAGATTCACTTTGGACCAGATTTGAGAGATTTCACATTCAATTGTGATTCACCTCGGTCAGCTACAGTACCATATCGACCGAGGTGATCCAAAGGAGCTGACTCGACCGAGGCGAACACCTTGGACGCGGCGAGAGATACATTTTATTTGGCTGAGATCTTTTATTTTTGGAAAGAGGATCTTATATTTTTAGGTTGGATTCCTGGAAGGAAGAAGATAATTTAGCCCATAGATTTTACCTATTTTTATGGGAAAAGATCTTTCTAAGATATCTTATCTTTGGAGGGTAATTTTCCTATAAAAAGGGTTGGATTTTCCACAAATCCAACATCCGCTATCACCCGGAGACGTGCTTACTTGCAAGACAGCCGTTTTACCCCACTATCGTTGGGAGATTTGAAGAACCATTTGAAGGTTAAAGGAAGATTGAAGGAAGAAAGTTGATAGCTTTTATAGCTTTTGTGAAGGGTTTTGTAAGATTCTCTTAGATTCCCTTCTTTGTTGATTGTCTTGTTGGATTGTGATCCAAGGAACGCTTGTTTGTTTGATAATTGATTCAGCTATTGAAGCCTTGTTCTTAAGGTTTTCTTGTTCAATTATTCACATTCTTCCCTTATATTTGATTATTGCATTCATGATGATGAGTGGCTAATTTCTTTGTGTGATTCTAGGGTGATTGGCTGAAGGTTGTGGGAAAAACAATGATAGAATAATCTTAATCACAGTAGGACCCTGAAAGCTCGAGTCTTTATCCTTAACCCTAGAGCATCTCGCTCAGTCGATGAACATCTCGGCTGGGGTGGAATTCTTCTGACCGAGGTGACCTATCTGATCCGAAACTGAAAGTTAAGTGTTAGAGTTTGCCAAATCCTATTCTTATTACACCTTTCCTGGTTTAATGCAAGCCTAGGATGAGACTTACCCGGTAATTCATTTGTTTGTTTACCTAAGATCATAAGTATAGGTAATAAAGGTTTATCCTTTATTGGGGTTTGAGTGTGCTTTCATCCCATCTTTGTGAGTTAGCCTGAGACTTACCCGGTAAAGGTTAATTCTATTCCCTTAGTTGGAGTGTTAGTTTGAGGTTATAGTTCTTTTCCTTAATTCCTTGAGACTTACCCGGTAATAGGAGTTACGGTTTGGGATTAGTGAGTAGTGAGACTTACCCGGTGATCTATTCCACTTTAGTAACACCTTCCCTATGCAAAAATCTCAGCTTTGTCCACTTTATCTTTAGATCTTGAGTTGGAACCACAACTAGATGCTTTAATCCCTAGAATTGCATACTTCCTTAATTGACTTTTTATCATCTTTGATTGCTTTGATCACCTTTGTGGTTAGTAGTTGCATTGACAACCTATACCTGCTTTGTTTCACTAAGTCCCTGTGATCGACCCCTGGAATTTCTTACTTTTTACTACGATTGACCCGTACACTGCGGGTTCACATCCTTGTTTAAGCTTACATCTAGGGTTATAAATTTAAAGCTTGCACACACCGTTTGGAGCGAACAATATAGAATAGTTTATATATTCTAGTTTAAAAATTTAAGATAACTTAGGATTATCTTTACTGTCAATTAGGATATCAATTATATATTTCCTTTGTTAACTAGTCGTCTATATATATGGCCTTTAGGAGAAATAAAAGATAAGCAGAATTATAATCAAAAGGAGGCTAATGCTAAACCAAGAGGTTTACACATTATACCTGTTACCATGAAATATTTTGATATTTTAGGCACGTTTTCTAAGTGTACTTCATCCATATTGATGTTCATTGATAAAGCATTGAAGCAATTGTGAGTTAGTTTATCTATATTGTCGATATAAAGGTCTACATAAGCTTTGTGTTGATTGTAGGCAAATAAGAACTAAAACCGAACGAATCAAGGGAAAATGGAGATGGATTGAGCATGTCCAAAGATTGAGGACACCACAAGGGAGCTAAGAAAGATGCTAGGATGAAGAATGGCACAAAACAAAGGAGAATTACGAGCAATCTACGTTCCACGCTCTAAAATACGGCCGTAATGGAGTCCACGCTCTAAACCACAGTCGTGGAACTTTGGCAACACAAGCGTGGAGCATTCCAGTGAGTTACACGGCCGTGGAAGTTGTGAAACACCGTGATGAAATTCCACGCTCTAAACCACGCTCTAAACCACGGGCGTGGAATCCTATGGAACCGTGATTTAGGCGATCTTTTAACGTACAAATTAAAGCCACGATCTTTTACACAATGGGCTGGACACTTATTTTATCTTGCCCTATAAAAGGACGGAAGGAGAGAGATTCCGTCACCTTCGCTTACACCTCCGCTTAGACTTTGCTTATGCTTATTGCACGTGCCTAGGGTTTCAAGTTGGACGTGTGGAGATTGCTATTTCGCAACGGAGATTTGCGAAAGACTTGGAGATTTGGAAGTTACGCTTTGTCCTTAGGTTTGATTAGAAGACGGATTGACATCCCGGTCTTCGTTCTTATCAAGGATTGTGATTGGTTTGTGTTATTCCGAATCTGATATACATCATTACTTTGTTTGTGGATTTGAGATTGATTTGAGATTTATTCAAGGTTTTCGAAGGTTTTCATCTTTCATTCTTTTAAATCTTGAATTTGATATCATAATGATTGTTGTTGGCTAAAACCCTTTAGCAATTCTAAGGTGAAGGGTTGATAGTTGTGGCTTAGATGATGATAGATCGATCATAAACAGATTGGACCCTGAGAGTTAGAGAGAATCGCCGACGAACAAAAATCACGGTGTGTTCTTGAGTTCCACGGCCGTGGAATCTCAAGATCCACCCGTAATTTCCCTTAGTTTACGAACCTTGCTTTTACTTTAATCTAAAGTTAAAGATTTGCTTTAACTTAGTCTTGGCTTGCTTTTTCTAGGTGGTAGTGAAGCCTCAACAACCTCTACCTCGATTCCGAGTGTCACAACCTTAATCGGTTTTGTTAGTCTTGATCCTTGGATTACAAGTTTGGGTATTTGATATTAATTCTTGACTTTAGATCCTTTCTATACTAAAGCCTCAACAACCTTTATAGAGAGTGTCTTTAGTTAAGTCACATAAAGCCTTGGAACTTCACCGTACATTGCTTTGCATTAGTATACCTTTGCAACTCTTAACTCTGTCCTTATATCTTTAGCATATCTTAAATCGATTGCCACAACTGGATTCCTGGATCTTTAGGATTGTTGTTTTCCCAATATTTACAAAAGCTCATACATTTACTCGCTTGACAATTCTATAATTGGATTTAACCCTCCAAATCCCTGTGTTCGATACTCTGGAGTTCTTGCTTAACTATATCGATCCGTACACTGCGGGTTCGCTTGCTTGATTCTAGTTTTATAAATTTAAAGCTTATATGCACGCACGCTAAGTGGCGAACAAGTTTTTGGCGCCGTTGCCGAGGATTTGGTCTAGGCCGAATTCGGTTATCGGTTGTCAAGCTTGGGAGCTTCTCCCTTGTTATTTGATATCTTTTCGAGGGTATGCGCAGGTCTAGGAACAACGAAGACCTCTTACCTCTTGATCAAGAGCTTGAGAGGACTTTGAGGATAAAGCTTAAGGAAAGAAAAATGGCTGAAGAAAGAGAAGGTGATTACCAAACGGAGTTGGCAGAAAAGGAAGCTCAACTCCAATGGAGTGAGAAGACTCGCATGGAAGAAATGGATCGTCATCAAACGAAGGTTGATGATCTATCGGACATGATGTTTCAAATGAGGCTGGAAATAAACAACCTCAAGAAGACAAAGAGAAGAAGGATGCCATCAAGATCGATTAGAAACAACTCATCCAATGAGGATAGCGACTCTTCCATGCCACCACTAGAGGAAATTGATCCAACGATCAATGTGAACCCGTTCTTTCCACGGCCAGCTGCAAATCGCCGTGTTCCAGCTAGAGGTGCGAGAGTCGAACGTGTGGATGAGGAGCCAAGAACTCTTGGCCAAAGGATGGATCCAACGCAGCAACCACGCCGTTTGGGTGTGAACTTTGATGCTGACGATGCACAAGGGTTTAGCTTCTACCCTCAAGTTATTACCATTGTCCGCCAAAATCAATTTGGGGGAACAAGCGCTGAATCTCCATATCAACATCTACAAAATTTTGAGATCATGATGGAGACAATGAAGCCGAAGAATGCAACTACCAACAGCTATACACTCAAGCCTTTCTTTTTCTCCTTGAAAGGGAAAGCATTGTCTTGGTATCAAGCTCTTCCAAGTGGGAAACTTGAAACATGGGAGGATCTTTCTTCGGAATTCCTCACTAAGTTCTTTCCGCCATCCAAAACGGCGGAGTTGAGAGGTAAGATTAATGCATTTTCTATGAGATCTAACAAAAGTTTGTTTCAATCTTGGGAAAGATTTTAGGATTTGCTCTTGGATTGCCCACATCATGGCATATCCAAATTGGGGCTATTGTAGATATACTATAAGGGGCTGGATGTGGAGACACAATTCAAGCTCCAATCCCTTTTATGTGGTACATTCATGGACATGAGGGAAGATGACGCTTGGGACTTCATTGAGAAGCAAGCGCGAGTCATTGAGAAGTATTCTCATCAGAAAGTGGAGGCGAATCATGTGGAGCAAGGAGCAAAGCTATCACAAGCGGCTCAAACTCAAATCTTTTCTCTCAATACGGAGATTAAAGAGTTGAAGGAAGCCATCAAAACCAACTTTCCAAAGCAAAAGGAACAAGATGTAGGTTATTAGGGCAACAACAATAACCACAACGGAAATAAGAATACAAATAGCAACAACCGGAACAACAACCGGAACAATTGGAACAACAACAACAACAACCGGAACAACAATTGGAACAACAATAGGGGTTCAAACAACAACAATTGGCGTCCCAACCAACAAAATTCCGGTAATTCTTATTCTTCCAATTCAGGAAATTCACTAACTCCACCTTCCTCTTCTTCCACTCCTTTGAAAAGCCAGGGGCAAACATCTAATGGTGGAAGTACTTCGGGGAAAGAGAAGCCCGATCCCATGTTGGAGACAATTTTGGGCAAGCTTCAAGGATTGGAGACTCGCATCATCAAGGTTGATGATCACATAACTAAGGTTGATAAAGCCCAAAAGGTTTTAGAAAACCAAATGTTTAGCCATGCGGAGGAAGTTCCTAGGAATCAAGGGAAACTTCCAGGAAAGACGGAGGACAACCCAAAGGGAAGGGTGATGGCAATCACAACTAGGAGCGGAATAACAACTACCAACCCGCAGCCTAAGTTTGTAGAAGTCCCCGTTGAGAAGGACAAAGAAAAGGGGAAGGAGAAGGAAGATGTCTACGTTCCTCCTCCAGCTTACAAACCTCCCCTACCGTTCCCGCAATCTAGAGCAAGAGCGCGTCTAGACAAGCAATTCGGTAAGTTTATTGAACTCATGAGCAAACTGCATATTAATATACCTTTCATTGATGCAATTGTAGGTATGCCGGCTTATGGAAAGTTCTTAAAGGAGATCCTCTCTAACAAGAGAAAGCTAGAGGATTTTGGAGAGGTTAAGATGAGTTCGGACTCATCGGATCTCATCAAAACCATGAAAGAGAAGATGTCCCCAAAGCTAAAGGATCCGGGGTCATTTTGTATTCCCATAGAAGTGGGAGATGTCACATATGATGTATTGTGTGATTTGGGAGCAAGCGTGAGCATCATCCCACTTGCCTTATGCAGGAAGATCGGTTTAGGCGATCCTAAACCGGTAAAGATGACGTTGTACATGGCGGATCGTTCCATAACTCGTCCCGTCGGTATAGTTGAAGACGTCCCGGTCAAGCTTGGTAAGTTCTATGTTCCTATAAACTTTGTTATGCTTGACATTCCTGCAGATAGTCCGGTCCCGATCATTCTCGGAAGACCGTTTCTTGCAAAATCCGGTTGTATAGTCGATTGCAAGAATGCTAGACTCGCCTTTGACATAGGAGAAGAGAAGGTAGAGTTCGTTCTTTCCACTTTGGTGAAGGAACCAGCCTTTGATGAGGATATATTCAATATCCAAGACGAAGAGCTATCTAGAGAGGAGGTAAGTTCTATTCTCTTCAAAGATCCCTTGCAAAAAGTTCTTTCTATAAGCATAATGGATATAGGGGAAGAAGAGGAGTGCAATGAAGCAATTGAAGCCTTAGAAAACCAAAAAGAAGTGTGTGAAGAAGAGTTCGAGAAACTCCACGATGAAGCAGAAAACGTACGGATCCACGGCCAGACAGCCTATTCCACGTCCGTGGAATTCATCAACACAAACGTGGAGCATTCCAGTAAGTTACACGGCCGTGGAGGAAACAGAGCCACCGTATTTACTTTCCACGCCCAAAATCACGGCCGTGGAGAAGGCAGGGGTGCCGTAATTTTGGGTGGGTTCGAAGGAAATTGTGTTTCTTCCACAACTTCTCTCGATTCTTCTCCAACACTTTCTACTTCCTTAGACACTTCTAAGGTACCATCGGATATTCCTCAAGAGCCATTGGAGACTCCTATAGTGATGGAATTGAAACCACTTCCTACACATCTAAGGTACGCATTTCTTGGACCTAATTCTACCTTCCCGGTAATTGTTAGTTCCGATTTGAGCATAGATGAACATAGTAAGCTTATGGTTGTCCTTAAAAAACATAGGAAAGCCTTAGGATATACTATAGAGGATTTAGTTGGAATCAAAACTTCCCTATGCATGCATAAGATCTTAATGGAAGAGGACTTTAGAACTTCACGACAACCTCAAAGGCGGTTAAATCCGACCATGAAGGAGGTTGTCAAGAAGGAAATTCTTAAACTACTTGATGCAGGTATCATCTATCCTATCTCCGATAGCAAGTGGGTGAGTCCCGTACAAGTGGTTCCGAAGAAGGGAGGAATGACGGTCATCACCAACAAAAACAATGAACTCATTCCTACACGAACCGTAACAGGATGGCGGATGTGCATAGACTACCGCAAGCTAAACAACGCGACGAGGAAGGATCACTTCCCACTACCCTTCATCGATCAAATGCTTGAAAGGTTAGCACAACATTCACACTTTTGCTATCTTGACGGTTATAGTGGTTTCTTTCAGATCCCGATACACCCGGATGATCAAGAAAAGACCACATTCACGTGCCCGTGGGGTACGTTTGCCTATAGGAGGATGCCGTTCGGGCTTTGCAACGCCCCAGCCACCTTTCAAAGGTGCATGATGGCCATCTTCTCGGAATATATAGAGGAAACCATGGAGGTTTTTATGGATGACTTCTCCGTTTATGGTTCCTCTTTTGACAATTGCCTTTTTAACCTTGCTCTTGTATTACAAAGGTGTGAAGACACTAACCTAGTTCTTAATTGGGAAAAGTGTCAATTTATGGTGAAAGAAGGCATTGTATTAGGACACTTAATCTCTAGTAGAGGGATTGAGGTGGATAAAGCTAAGATAGAGACAATAGAAAAGCTTCCTCCCCCAACTTCGGTGAAAGGAATAAGGAGTTTTCTAGGACATGCTGGATTTTATAGACGCTTTATAAAGGACTTCTCTAAGATATCAAAGTCGCTTACTAATCTATTGATGAAGGATGCAGTTTTTGATTTTTCACAAGAATGTCTAGATGCGTTCAATATGATTCGGGAAGCTCTAATCTCAGCCCCGATTATCCAACCTCCGGATTGGAATCTTCCCTTTGAGGTTATGTGTGATGCAAGTGACGTAGCTATAGGAGCTGTCATTGGACAAAAGAAGGAAGGACGAACCCACGCTATCTACTACGCTAGCAAGATGCTAGATGAAGCGCAGCTCAACTACGCCACTACCGAGAAAGAATTCTTAGCTATTGTATATGCAATTGACAATTTCGCTCTTATCTTGTAGGTGCAAAGATGATTGTATACACGGATCATGCTGCAATCCGGTATCTACTTGCAAAGAAGGATGCGAAGCCAAGGCTAATTAGATGGATTCTTCTCCTACGAGAATTCGATCTAGAGATCCGCGACAAGAAGGGTTCGGAAAATTCTGTTGTGGATCATTTGAGTCGTCTAACACATCTAGAGGACGACCATCTACCTATAGATGACTCCTTTCCGGACGAGCATTTACATATCATAGAGGAGTGCATCGATGTGATCACCAAAGGTAGCGAACCATGGTTTGCTGATTTTGTTAACTATTTGGTTTGTCAGGAATTACCACCCGGATTATCCTACGCACAAAGAAAGAAGTTCTTTAAGGATGTTCGGGAATACTTTTGGAATGAACCTCTCCTCTTTAAGAGAGGTCCGGATGGAATTATTCGGCGACATGTGCCGGAAGATGAGATGCAAAGTGTCATCCGTCATTGTCATTCACTACCTTGTGGAGGACACGCTAGTTCGAACAAAACTAGCGCTAAGGTATTGCAATCTGGATTCTTTTGGCCTACTCTATTTAAAGATGTGCAAACCTTTGTTTCCTGCTGCGATGCTTGTCAAAGAACAGGGAATATATCTAGGAGGAATGAGATGCCTCTCAACAACATCCAAGAGGTGGAGATCTTTGACGTTTGGGGAGTAGACTTCATGGGACCTTTCCCATCATCTTGTGGAAACCAATACATACTTTTAGCGGTTGATTATGTTTCAAGATGGGTTGAAGCAATTGCCTCTCCCACCGATGATGTCATGGTAGTGGTTAAGTTCTTTAACAAGACCATCTTCCCACGATTTGAGACACCACGGACTATCATTAGTGATGGAGGTTCTCACTTCATTGCCCGCCATTTTGAAGCTCTTCTAGCTAAGTATGGGGTGACTCACAAGATCGCCACCCCTTATCATCCACAAACTAGTGGACAAGTGGAGATCTCTAACCGGGAGATCAAAGGAATCTTAGAGAAGACGGTTTCAAGGACTAGGAAGGATTGGTCTTTGAAGCTAGATGATGCATTGTGGGCATACCGGACTGCATATAAGACTCCCATCGGAACTACACCATACATTCTTGTGTATGGGAAGTCTTGCCACTTACCGGTAGAGTTGGAGCATAAGGCGTATTGGGCGATAAAGTGGTTGAACTTCAGCATGAAGGAAGCAGGAGAGAAACGTCTCTTGGACCTTAATGAGCTTGAAGAACTTCGCTTGAACGCCTACGAAAACGCCAAGATCTATAAAGAAAGAGCGAAGAGTTGGCATGATAAGCATATCATCCCAAAGGACCTCAAAGAAGGAGATCAAGTTCTCCTCTTCAATTCAAGGCTTTGTCTCTTTCCAAGTAAGCTTAAATCTCGTTGGACTGGACCTTTTCTAATCAAACGTGTTTTTCCCCATGGTGCAGTTGAAGTATGGGGTGAAAAGGGCAGAAGCTTTAAGGTGAACGGTCAACGACTCAAGAAGTATACACCGGAACTCCAAGCTGAAGAGTTCGCGCCCACCGCACTTGAATAAGTGCGAATATGGTCTAGCTATGGACCTTAAACAAAGCGCTTCTTGGGAGGCAACCCAAGGTATTGCATTTACGTTTTTGTTTTTGATTCATAGTTTAGAATAGTATAGACGTTTTGTTTTGTTTTGCCTTCGATGCCTTCCGGTATGTTCGTGTTTTTGGATGTAGGAACAGTGGAAAAGAAAGGGGGAAGGAAAAGTTTGAAGAAAATTGACGAAACTTGGACTTTGACACATTACAGAGAGTTCCGCGGCCAAAACCACGGCCGTGACAGCTACAGTGACCGTAATTTTCAAAAGCGTGAGAAAAATCATCAAAACCACGGTTCCGTACATTTCCACGGCCGTGAAACCCCCCGATAGACCGTGATTTTCAAAAAATTTTACGGCCACTATAAAAACCACGTTTTTTCACAAAACACACAACACAATCCCAAAACCACGCCTATTTCGCCGATTACCCTCCCCATATCCAAATCTCTCGTTCGTTAATCATTTTTAACGATTCTTTGGCCAAAACTGAAGCAAATTCCGTCACCTACAAGATCCAGGCAACGATTCGAGCGGCAATTCACCGGAGAAGACAGAATTCGGATTCCAAAATCCGAAAACCTAGGTTTTTCATTCTTTCTCTCTCTTTGTCGATTCGGCTTCGTTTTTGCTAGAATTTTTAGGAGAACTGATTGGAATTGGACGGAAATTAGTCTAGGGCTGCTTGTTGTTGAGTTTGGTGTGAATTTACTGAGTTTTGAGAATTTTCGAGACGAACCACAGTCTTTGGGCATTCCACGGCCGTGGAACCTGAAGAACAAGCCGTGGTTTTCAACAGAAAATGGATTTTGTAAGGAGAATCTCTGATAGAAATAAGAATAAGAAAAGGAAAGGCAACACTGCTTCCTCCTCTAGAGCACCACCAACTGAGCCTCCATCACCCCCATCATCACCATCACCTCCTCCCCCTAGGATTCCTACTATCCATGAGGATCATCTCGATGCTTTAGAGAAGATCCATAAGAGGACGGTCATAGGACCTAGATACCTACTACTTGAGGAGCTAGAGCCCTTGCATGTGATAGGGGATCTCACTTGGCTTTTGGATAGAGCCGGTTTAGTCATCTTCTCCGCTATTCGGGAAGATGCTTATGAGGAGATTACTAGGGAGTTTGTAGTTTCCTTTGAGCACAGTCATGTTGACAGGACAGTTTCTTTCCGGCTGATGGAGAGAAACTATGATTTCTCTATTAGAGAGTTTGGAGCCTTCTTTGGATTCTAGGAGACCTTCAATGGTCGATTCCCTAGTGGCGTGTACGCCAAGGATTTCTGGGAGGAGATAGCCATGATATACGCCAGCGAGGACCGCTGACAACCAGCTGATACCAAGGCTAAGTTGATCTATCATCTAGCCTTGAAGATTGCCCATAGAGTGCTTTCTGAGTGTCTCTTCCCTAGGACAGAGACACCTCAGAAAATCAAGACAAATGAGTTGTTCTTGCTTTACAGTATGTTATACGGCAGGCCAGCTGATTGTGCCACCCTCTTAGCTGCTACTATGAGCAAGCTAAAGAATAAGAGGGCAGGCAACATTGGATACGGTGGGATGGTCACCCACCTTGCTAGACAGTAAGGGGTAGACTTCTCCGCCTGCACCCGCATTACAGCTAGACCCCTAAGACTTCAGAGCCTCATGACTAGAGGCATCATCTTCCCCACACATAGAGGTCCATCGTATACTGCTATGCCTTGGGAGAGTAGGACAGGGAGAGGCATTGAGTGGCTTCCTGAGTATTCCATTATGGCTGGACGCCATAACTGGAAGGAGACGTTCGCTGCCATGCATGCGAACAGATTAGTAGCCCCTCCCTATGTTCCACGACCACCAGTTGTAGAGGAGGGGATGACGAGTTTGAGGGAGGAGGAGCTGATCATGACTTTGGTACCTTTCCGGATCAGCCGGATGTTGTTCCTGACCTTCCTAGACACTCTCCCTGCCCAGCTAGAGCTTCAGGTTTTTCCTCTCGCCGTGCTAGTGTGAGCGAGAGGCCTACATGGATGGCGGATCCTCCTACATGGTATAGCACTCAGCCGGATTGGATGGGAGCTCCACCACCTTGGCATGCACAGCCACCACCTGCACCAGCACCTTCAGATGCACCGCCATGGTACAGCCAGCCGCCTGGCTGGTATGAGCAGTTGCCAGAGTAGGCCACCGACCCTTCTAGCAGGGTCGGAGCCTTGGAGATCCGTGCAGATGCTAGGGATGCACGAGCCGACGATCATGACCGCATGATGAGAGACATATACCGCCAGCAGTTTGGGCGGAACTATGATCCCGGCTTCTTCCCGTTTCCACCACCGCCTCCACCGCAGTGAGGATGATTGATGATCTACAGTTTTAGCCTCTCCACCACCATTTTGTGAGTTCTTTCTCTTTCTTTCTTTTCTTCTTTTCCTTTTTGAACATTAGGGACAATGTTTGTTCCAAGTATGGGGTGGGGTGTGACTAATCGTTTGTAATAACTCTTACTCACTTTGTATGTTTTTATCGAGACTATCTTGCATGTTCATTCTATTGTTACACTTTTCATTATTGCATTGCATGAAAAAGCTTTTGAAAAACCCATAAAAATTGAAAAATTTTGAAAATTTTGTGCTTCTAAGGATAGAGATGACTTCTATGATAATCACTACTTGTGAATTGAGTTTTGATGACAATCGCATGCTTAAACAAATAGTGAATTGAAAAGAAATTTAATGAGTTGATTATTCATCTTTTGCAAGTTTCATAATGTGAAGAACGTTACTTAAATCATGTTGGGAAATCAAGGTTGAAATCACATGATAAGTTCTCATACTTCTTGTTGAAATGATTAAGGCAATTTGATTTTCTTTCTTCTTTCTTTGATCATTTAGCCCCTCAATGAAATAATGGCCTCCTTTACCTATCCGGGAATTTGGAGGAGTTGATATTTGGCATGTTTGATGTGGGAGGGCCATGAAAGCAATTATTTGCATTCAAAAGAATAGAAAGAAATTTTAGGTTTGGGGAAGTCAATCATGACGATGAGTAACTCGGCACCATTCACATAGCCGGGTGTTTGTGTCTTGCCAAAGTTGGATTGAGCGATATTCCTAGAGGATTATGGTATGTGCATCAAGGGTTTGAGGCATCTCGTAAAAATGAGAAACGCCAATCTCCTAGGCTTCGGTTTTTGTGCACCTCTAACCATAACTCCAAAAGTAAAGTCGAAAAATGAATTGAAAAGAAGAGAGCGAAGCTCTAAGTTGAAAGTGTTGCGGAAACCGCAAGAGAAAAAGAAAAGAGGTAGTTATCCACTTTCCCGGATTCATGCACCACATTCCTTAAAGTTTTCCTTCCCTTTCCGCATTCTAGACCTTGTTTGAAAGTCCTTAAGATCAAGAGAATGATATATGACTTGGTGATCTAAATTGAAGTTTCTTATGATTGATTTTGATAATGTTTGAAGGTTATGATGTTTACATGGAAGTTTGATCAATTTATGAGCTTTCTTTACTCTTTACTCTTTGATTATGTGTATGAAAGTCTTATAAACGAATGAAGCAAGATTTGAGAATGATCTATTGACTAGAAAGCACATTCATCTAAAAGAAGTTTTGTTTTGAGAGTGTACACATATTTCATCCTAACTTGAGTTTTAAAGCTTTTGAAAGACCTTGCTTGGGGGCAAGAAAGTGGCAAGTATGGGGTTATTTGTGAGCATGAAATATTTTGATATTTTAGGCACGTTTTCTAAGTGTATTTCATCCATATTGATGTTCATTGATAAAGCATTGAAGCAATTGTGAGTTAGTTTATCTATATTGTCGATATAGAGGTCTACATAAGCTTTGTGTTGATTGTAGGCAAATAAAAGCTAAAACCGAATGAATCAAGGGAGAATGGAGATGGATTGAGCATGTCCAAGGATTGAGGACACCACAAGGGAGCTAAGGAAGATGCTAGGATGAAGAATGGCACAAAACAAAGGAAAATTACGAGCAATCTACGTTCCACGCTCTAAAATACGGCCGTAATGGAGTCCACGCTCTAAACCACGGCCGTGGAACTTTGGCAACACAAGCGTGGAGCATTCCAGTGAGTTACACGGCCGTGGAAGTTGTGAAACACCGTGATGAAATTCCACGCTCTAAACCACGGGGGTGGAATCCTATGGAACCGTGATTTAGGCGATCTTTTAACGTACAAATTAAAGCCACGATCTTTTACACAATGGGCTGGACACTTATTTTATCTTGCCCTATAAAAGGACGGAAGGAGAGAGATTCCGTCACCTTCGCTTACACCTCCGCTTAGACTTCGCTTACGCTTATTGCACGTGCCTAGGGTTTCAAGTTGGACGTGTGGAGATTGCTATTTCGCAACGGAGATTTGCGAAAGACTTGGAGATTTGGAAGTTACGCTTTGTCCTTAGGTTTGATTAGAAGACGGATTGACATCCCGTTCTTCGTTCTTATCAAGGATTGTGATTGGTTTGTGTTATTCCGAATCTGATATACATCATTACTTTGTTTGTGGATTTGAGATTGATTTGAGATTTATTCAAGGTTTTCGAAGGTTTTCATCTTTCATTCTTTTAAATCTTGAATTTGATATCATAATGACTGTTGTTGGCTAAAACCCTTTAGCAATTCTAAGGTGAAGGGTTGATAGTTGTGGCTTAGATGATGATAGATCGATCGTAAACAGATTGGACCCTGAGAGTTAGAGAGAATCGCCGACGAACCAAAATCACGGTGTGTTCTTGAGTTCCACGGTCGTGGAATCTCAAGATCCACCCGTAATTTCCCTTAGTTTACGAACCTTGCTTTTACTTTAATCCAAAGTTAAAGATTTGTTTTAACTTAGTCTTGGCTTGCCTTTTCTAGGTGGTAGTGAAGCCTCAACAACCTCTACCTCGATTCCGAGTGTCACAACCTTAATCGGTTTAGTTAGTCTTGATCCTTGGATTACAAGTTTGGGTATTTGATATTAATTCTTGACTTTAGATCCTTTCTATACTGAAGCCTCGACAACCTTTATAGAGAGTGTCTTTAGTTAAGTCACATAAAGCCTTGGAACTTCACCGTACATTGCTTTGCATTAGTATACCTTTGCAACTCTTAACTCTGTCCTTATATCTTTAGCATATCTTGAATCGATTGCCACAACTGGATTCCTGGATCTTTAGGATTGTTGTTTTCCCAATATTTACAAAAGCTCATACATTTACTCGCTTGACAATTCTATAATTGGATTTAACCCCCCAAATCCCTGTGTTCGATACTCTGGAATTCTTGCTTAACTATATCGATCCGTACACTGCGGGTTCGCTTGCTTGATTCTAGTTTTATAAATTTAAAGCTTATTTGCACGCACGCTAAGTGGCGAACAATACCTAGGAAGATGCTCTGTTTAGGACGAGTCTACTTTCATCTATCTATCAATCCATTTTCATCTATCCTTTTATCCACAAATCACTCGTGCCTTTTATATGAGATTCGATCACATCTAGGACCGTAACAACTTGGTAACAGAGCTAGATCTCATGGGTGACACGGAAATTTTAGCAGCCAAGTTGGAGGCTTTTATGCAAGGGATGGATACTCGTCAAAAAGCATTAGAAGGGAAGATGATAGAACTGTCAAATTCTTTTCTTTCAAAAGGAAAAGGTTTTGTTGAAGAGTATCAAATCCAGTTGGAAAATCTCAAGCAAAAGGGTTATGTTGAAGAGTATCAAAGCCAGTTTCAGCAACTATTGGCAAGAAGTTCTGGTGGGACCATACAATAACAGGTACACCTATTTATGGCGGGATTGAAAGAGAAATCAAGGTTGACCTGGAACTTCAACAACCGGGGAATCTCAAAATCGCCCTTGTTTTGGCCCAAGCATTAGAGCGGAAGAAGAAAATGGTTTCACAAGGGGTTTTGATCAAGCTGCAACGTGAAAAGCCAGCGAGCTTTGACCAAGACAACGTTGCGGATGTTGAAATGCCTCTAATCTTCTATGAATTGAACCAAAATGTCCCTACTATGCAGCCTAAGATGCAACTATTAGGAGGGGACAAGAGGGATGATGTCCTGAGCATGGACATTTGCAATGAGTTATCACTTCTTGTTGCTAAAATAAGTGTGACTGCTGAATTTTATACTTTACAGTTGCGGAATTTTTCTATTGGACCAATTTGGCAGGATTTTAGTTCCTCTAATGAATCCATCCTAAACAAAAAAACAGTCTCGTGGAAAAGAGACACTCGACGGTGGAAACTAGAGCTTAGTTTGATGCAAATGCAGGAGGATAAAACATGGAAACCAAGTGCACGCTCCCAAGGAATTGATCAAGAGTTTGAGTTTGAGTTTGAGGACAAACTCAAAAGTCAAGAGGAGTTGTGATTATACGGTTGGAGATGTGATGATACGGCTGGATTTAGGAAAGAAGATATTCCAATATTAAAGATATTATATCTATTAGATTTAGGAAAGTTTATATATTCTAGTTTATAGCTTTAAGATAATTTAGGATTATCTTTGTTGTCAATTAGGATATTAGTTATACATTTCCTTTGTTGAATAGCAGCCTATATATATGGCTTTAGGATGAAATAAAAGATAAGCAGAATTATAATCAAAAGGAGGCTAACGTTAAACCAAGATGGTTTACATGTTATACCTAGGAAGAGGCTCTGTCTAGGACGAGTTTACTTCTATCTATCTATCCATCAATTCACTTTCATCTATCCTTTTATCAACAAATCACTCGTATCTTTTATATGAGATTCGATCCTACATCTGGGACCGTAACATAATGTCATTCCCAGTCAAACAAACCTTGTCCACAAGGTTGGAGGTGGGGAACTGCTTCTTGAACTCGTTGCAAGTCATGCATGAAGCTTCTTCTCTTGGCTTGTCCAACCATTCGACAAGCACCGGTTTGTCCACAAGTTTGGAGGTGGGGAACTGCTTCTTGAACTCATTGCAAGTCATCCATGAAACATCTTCTCTTGGCTTGTCCACCCATTCCACAAGCACCTTGTGTCACACGCCGGCGTGGCCTATATGGATCACCACCGTGAGGTATCATTAGGGATAAACCTTTCTTCTATCATGAGTTTTGGAGAAACTCACGGCTCTGTGCACTATGGCTCTCTTCAGCAAGGAGACATTGAACACCGGGTGCACTCTAGCTGAAGAAGCTCCAACTCGTAGGCCACGGCTCCGACTCTTTTAACAACCTTAAAGAGCCCAAACAAGCAACTAGCTTCTGATCGACCCTCCGGAAACGTTTGTTGCCTATGTGGGTGGAGCTTCAAGAAAGACAGCTCACGAACTACAAAAGACATATCCCTCTTGTGCTTGTTAGCTGCCATCACCATTTGCTTCGTTGCCCGGCTCCGACTCTTTTGACAACCTTAAAGAGCCCAAACGAGCAACTAGCTTCTGAGCGACCCTGCGGAAAACAGTTTGTTGCCTATGTGGGTGGAGCTTCAAGAAAAACAGTTCACAAACTACAAAAGACACATCCCTCCTATGCTTGTTAGTTGTCATCACCATTCGCTTCGTTACCCGGTCTAGATTAAACTTGAGTTGCTTCAAAATTTCATCCCGGCTCCAAAATTCCTCGACGAACGCTATAAACACAAATTGTCCTAGTAAATGTTGTTGAATTCCGGGAGGTTTCCTGCCGTAAATGCCCTCAAAAGGAGTCATTCCTGGAACCCCTTGATAATTGGTATTATGCCAATATTCGACCCCATGAACCCAAATTCTCCTAGTAAATGTTGTTGAATTTCGGCAAGTTTTCTGCCGTAAATACCCTCAAAAGGAGTCATTTCTGCAGCCCCTTGATGATTGGTATTATGCCAATATTCGACCCAATGAACCCAACTAGCACACAACCAAGGTTGCTCCGCTGAAAAACAACTCAACTATCTAAACAATAGTTTAAGACTTCGGTTTGTCCGTTTCTGGGTGGTAAGCGTTGCTCATGCGGAGTGTCATTCCTTGCTTTGTGAAGAGCTCTTTCTAGAAGCTATTGAGGAAAATGGGATCTCAATCGCTAGTTACGGAGAAAGGTACGTTGTGCAAATGGACCATACCTCGAATAAACACATCGGCTACCATACGAGCAGTGAACGGATATTTGAGGAGAAGAAAGTGGGCGAACTTAGTGAGACGATCCACTAGTAACAATATGCAATCGAAGCCTTGAGATTTCGGTAAGTCACTAATGAAATCCATGGATACATCCTCCCAAACCCGCTCGGGATTCGGCAACAGACGCAATAAGCCCGCGGAGCTAACGTGTCGTACTTCATCTTTTGGCAAATCAGGCAACCTGCTACAAACTATTGGACATCCTGAAACATTTCATGCCAATACACGTTTGCTGCTATCCGCTTATATGTACGCGACGCCCTTGCATGTCCTCTCACCGGTTTGGCATGATACTCTAGTAGTTTAGGTATCCACCTAGAACTTGTTGAGATGCACACCCGCCCTTTCTGGAACAATTTGCCTCCCACCAACCCAAAGGGTTGCTTTACACATCACCCTGTTCTAATTTCTAAAATTATTTCTTGCAAACCAACATCCCTTGCGATCTCAACCTTCAACTCATCCAATACACCACAATGGGAATTGACAAGGAGCAAGTTGGCATTCCTCTCTTCGTGAGGGTGTGTCAACAACTTTATTTGCCGTCCCTAGCTTTAATTCAATAACCATGTCGGATCCAATCAGCTTAGCAACCCAATTTTATTGCACCGGAGAAGTGATCGGTTGCCCAAAACGTGCTTTAGACTCTGGTGATCAGTTCAGATAATGAACCGGTTGCCCAACACATATGGCCTCCGATCTTGGACAAAGAGGACTAACACCATTAACTCCTTGTATGCCAATGTTGAGAGCTCCTGCCCGGAAAGCCCCTTACTGAAATAGGCTAGAGGTTGGTCCCTTGCATCAAAACTGCACCCACGCCCTAGCCCGAGGCATCACATTCGACGACGAATTGTTGATTGAAATCCGGAAGAGCCAACACCGGTGTTGAAGTCATCGCTTGCGGCAATGATGCTAATGCCTATTGAGACTCCTCTCCCCAACAAAAATGGGCTCCGTTCCTTCTTGAGCATCTTCGTGAACGGACTAGCAATTTGACCGCAGTTTTTTTATTAAAATCATGGTAATAACCGGTGAGGCCCCCCGGAACAACTTTAATGGACTGACTAGTGGCCAAGTGAGCACGCTCCCCACCTTTGAAAGATCCATGGAAACTTCTTCGGCTCATAACACATGCCCCAAGTATTTGAAGGTCTATTGGCATTAGCCACCAAGTTTGGCTCGCGTAGAACTTGCAAAACCTGCCCCAGTTGCTGCCATTGGACCTCTCAACTAGTGGTATACACTGGTATATCGCCAAAATACACGAGCACAAACTTCCTAAAAAAGGGCGGAGGATATCGTTTGTTGATGGCTTGGAAGGTCGTCGGGGTTTTCGTTGAACTGAACGGCATAATGAGGAATTCATAGTGCCCGGTGCGGGTTTGGAATACCGTTTTGGGCACGACCTTGACTACTCGGACTTGGTGCTAGCCCGAGCGGATCGATTTTGGAAACACTTGAGCTCCCCCGAGTTCATTTAAGGCACCATAGTCTACACCGAAACGCCACGAGCCATCTTTCTTCTTAACCGGCAAGACCGGGCTAGAAAATGGATTGTGGCTCGGCTGAATGACCCTTGTTTTCAACATCTCCGCAACCAACTTTTCATTCTCGTCTTTCCGATGATGTCCATAATGGTAAGGCCTCACAATGACGGCCTTGAACCTGCCCTTGAGGATGATCTTATGGTCTACCGAACGTTGCGGTGGCACCTCTGTTGTGGCTTTAAACACAACGCTTAACCTACCAACAATTGGTCCAAACCTGCCGGAGACTGCCCTTTAAGCGCCCTGAACTTGCCTCTGACCACTCGATCCTCAGTCTCCCACAACCATGCCCTAAATTTGACTTCAAACAGTTTTTGGAGGGAATGAAATGACACCTCAATAAACGCCAAAGTCGGATCCCCTTGTATGGTGACTTGTCGTCCCCCTTGATCGAACGCCACTGTCATGTTTTTCCAATTTACTGTAGCCTTCTTCATCGAGGGCAGCCAAGCATAACCTAAAACGACATCATTACCTCCCAAATTGAATGGATAGCAGTCCACCGCCATTGCACAACTATTAAACCGCAGGGGAAGCTTTCGGCAAATTCCCCGAGTCTCCACCCACTATCCGTTGCCTAACCACACTCCAAACGTACCGGTTTGCTTCGCCGGAAGTTCTTCCACATCCACAATCCATTAGTTCACGAAATTGTTGTTGGCCCCACTATCCAAGAGTACTACAACCTTGCGTTCGGCCAACGGGCTCGTATCTTAAGTGCCCGAGGGTTGCACACCAAGAGCATTTAGCAATTAGCGAATTTTTTTTCTCTTGGACATTTGGCCATGTTTTGTGAACAGTAGGGTCTTTATCCTCTTTCTATTGGCCATGTTTCTAGATTTTGTATCCTCACATGCCTTTGATCCCTTTCAGTATGTTGGCCTGTTCTTTTCTCTCCTGGTTTTCTACTTCCACTATCTGTAATATATTGCTTTGGACTCTTCCCCTCCCCAAATATATTGCTTTGGACTCCTGAAGTGGAAACTATCGGTGGGTGGTTGTCTATTTGTATAATCTTTTGAACCGTATCTTTTCCAATTTGGACTATTTGGTATTGCTGTATTATCCTTATGTGAATAACTATACTAGATAGGATATTGTTGGACAGCTAACTCGCATGCATGTCTTGTGATCAGTTTAGAAAATATAATTTTATTGTGTATGTAGCTTTATTTATAACAAGCTAATGAATAGCTGCCTGATGACCTTCTTTATCTTATGAAGCCGAGTTAGAAAGTACCCTCAAAGATTTGGAAGAGAATAATCATCAATTGGTGGCTCTGAAAGCAGAGAAAGAAGCAACAAAGGGTTTGTTTTTTCCTTGCTTAAGCATTGCTAATAAGCATACTGCTGGGGACGGTTCAACAAATAAGCAAAAAGATTTGTGAGATATGGAACTGACATTGGAGAAAATAATGCTAAACTTTTGTTGTTTCAAAACCATGGTTAAAATCGTTGAGTATACTACTAAAGTGCTAATCAATAGTCTGTTTCTATAGGATCAATCTTCTTCTCGGCTAGAAGAACTCAAACATTTGCACGAAGACAGATGTCTAATTTGAAGAAGTTATCGGAGGTTCAGGCAAGTGTTGCTGCTGCTTTTGTGTATTCTCTTTTTTCTTGTTCTTTCTTAGCAGTCTCTCTTTAGAAACACTTTTGTATTTCTATAATTTCTCAGAGTTTGTGAAGTGAATAAGGTATTTCATTGGCAAAGTACACTGAAAGATATGAATTACATATGCTCCTCCCATGCCTTTGAGTTGGTTAGAGAACAGCTTGAAAAGTCTAAAGCTGAGCTAAAAAACTATCAGGCGTTATACGAGAAATTTCAGGTTGTAACTGGTTGGTACTTCCATATGTGACTGGTTCCTTTGGGTTTTTAGCACTATCTTGTCTAACACTGGCATTAATGCTCTATTTAAAATTTTAGACTGAGAGAGATATTCTTGTGTGGCATGAACGGCAAGGAAACATAAATGATGATTTAGCTGATGTCATCCGACGTTCTTTTAGTGTTTCCGATTCAAGGTTAAGCGATCTTGGAGCAGAGATCCAAAAACATATCGATGAAAGGAAGTGGATAGAAGCTAGGCTAGATGAATCTTCTAAAGAATCAGGTATAACTGGAGTTACATCATTGATTTTTAGAAAAACCATCCTTTTTAAATTGTTTGTCAAGCTGTCAGGTGACTCAGGTATATATTTTGGAGATGTTGAAGAACTGCAGTTATCTTGTGAACTTAATTTGCTTTTTCAGGAAGAGAGGAAGTCATATCAAAATTTAAGGCATTGATATCCTCATTCCCTGAGGAAATGAATGTTATGCAGAGTCAGTTGAGCAAGTACAAGGAACTAGCTGCAGATGTTCATTCTCTTCGAGCAGATGTGCAGTGTCTTAGAAATGTTCTTGGCAGGAAGGTTGATCTTCTTCTAGAGCCGGTTATTGCTTTTTTTTGTTGTTGTTGTTGTTCATTTGTTAAGATACTGTCATCTAATAGGCAAAAGAGTTGGAGACATTATCTGTTAGGTCTGCTGGCCAGGAAGCAGAAATACAAGAGCTTCAAGCTGTGTAATGGTTGATTAGAATTAGCTGTTGTTTTCTTACACGGTTAGCTGTAGATCTCCGTGCACTTTCTTTTAAAGAAATGGAGAACAATGAGCTTTAAAGACATGCTATACATTGTAGGTCCGAGATTTAAAGAAGATTGAGAAAGAGTTCAACCTCTTTGTGGAAATGTATAAACAAGAGAATGTCCTAACCTGGTAAGATAATTTGTGGATGTAGGAGACTTTTGTGTTTATCAGATGCATCTCATTTTCATATTCATCTTCTCCAAGGAAGCATTTTAAATGGAGCTACTTGATCAAAGGGTAAAATGAATCCCTTGCACGGAACACAGAGCTACTTGTCCATTGCCCTTGTTAATCTAAATACGTAATTCATGGTAAATATGCGTTTAATGATTTATGAATGAAGTAGGTAATCTCTCTTCAACTAGTACTCCCCCTGTTGTGCCGTTCTTTCATTGTTTTGGTTCAGCAGTGTGGATTTATCATTTTTAGACTAATGACATGAATATTTGATATTACAACTGCAGTGATGTCTCAGACGCAAGAGATTTGGAATTTATGGCATGGGCTCATGTCCAAGGCCTTAAGTCATCACTTGGTGAATGCAATTTGGAATTCCGAGTCAAGGAAGCTATTGAAGCAGAGGCAATCTCCCAACAAAGGCTAGCTGCTGCCGAAGCTGAAATTGCTGATCTTAGAGAGAATTGTGAAGTTTCAAAAAGGTTTATTCTTTTTTATACAATGTATTGCTTATTTATCTACATCGATTCAACATTGTACTTGGGAGTAAAAAGTTGATAGGTACGTTAATGTGGTTTGTACGAAATGATTATTTCTCTGAGGGGAACTTCTGTAATGGAACTCAACCGCTTCAACAACAATTTCAGATGATATCGGCACACCTGGTCGAAATAGCTTTGATTTTTAAATTTGTGCTTTAATAATGTTTTCCATTTGAATGGCTTGGGCACCAACTGAAATAGTTGTGTTTTAATTCATTATGCTTGCAGGGAATTGACAAACCTTTCTGATGTACTGAAATCTAAAAGTGAAAAAATGAGGCATACATCTCCGAGATAGAGGTATGTTTGCTCTTATGGCCTACATGTATGAAAGTGACATCTTTCAGCATGTCTAAGCCTGTTCTTTTCTCTTACAGACTATTGGAAAGGCTTATGATGATATGCAAAACCAGAATCAACAGCTGCTGCAGCAAATTGCAGAGAGAGATGACTAAAACATCAAGGTGAGTTGCAATTCTTGGTAGTGTAGATTGAGAGAGACGTAGTTGATTTTGGAATGGGTTGCTTCTGATGACTCAGGAAATCAAAAAATATCTTTGGTTTTTCATTGTGCAAAATTTGTAGTATAAATTTGCTACTGGGGATGGGGCATCAGAACGGGGTAAATAGTTTATTTCTGTTTGTGCGCGAATATGTCAGATATAATTTGTGACTCGAAAAGATTAGTGTTTATCTGCATCAGAAGAGAAGATTAGGAAAATAACACAAGTCCATTGCTAGCCTTATTGGTACTAGGTTTTGAGCAGCCGATTACATTCAAACAGGACAGTGGTCACCTTTTTATTCCGTCATTGAAAACAATAGTTGTCCTGTTTATTAGCTGGGCAGGCTTGCCTACAATATGATGAAAAAGAATCGCATTCTACTAAGTTTTTTCCTGATGTTTTTTGTTGCTAGACAACTCGATGCTTCCCTGTCTTCATCTGCAAGTTGTGATTTTTATAGAAATAATTTATAAATTTATAGGCTAATGGCTAGATGTTACTATTATAAGTATGTATTTACAATTTGTATTTTCATGTTGATGCATGCACTTTGTCTTTTAATTTGTGTATATAACAGTTGTCCTGTATGCCCCCCTGTATGTATTTGCAAATTGTTTTTGGAACTTTTAAAGTTGATCTTTGCATCGACATTTATGTAATAGCTTGTTCTGGAGGGTGTAAAGGCTCGTCAAGTGCATGGTGCATTACTCATGGAAAAACTGGGTTTTAGAAAAGAAGATTCAGCAGGCCAATTTGACAGAAGAATTTTTTGAGAACAAAGCTGCTAGAGTTGAGAATCAGGTATTGTTTAGCTTAATATGATATCAGCCTGCCTCATAACTAGTAAAACGTTGAGCTGATGACCCGTGCTATACAGTTGAAGTCATGTTCAGACCAGGCAAATAGACACAAGGAAGATAGACTACATACCTCAGCTGCACTTGAAGCTATTAAAAGGAGATTCCTTGATGCAAAAAGGTTGTGTCAGTATGGAAGGGAATCCTTGCAAGTTCTTCAATCTAAAGTCAACAATAGTCGAGCACACCTATCAGATTCTCAGGTTGAAAGAGAGAGGGAAAGGTACTCAGTAGTGTACAATTATCATTGGGCTCCCTTTGTTAACTATGTAGGACCACTATGTAAAATTTTCTTTTGACAGGTTTGAGAAAAAAAGGCTGCAAGAGGATTTAGAAGCTTTAAAAAGGAAGGCTTCGGAGCTTGCAGCCCAGTTGGACGGTACATCGGCAGTGGGAAAACTTCGTCAAGAACTGCAAGAATACAAGGAAATTCTGAAGTGCAGTTTATGCCTTGACAGGGCTAAAGAGGTAATACATTACGTATCATGTAGTTGCAGTGCCAATGTGCTTAGTTTTTTTGATGTGGGAGTTTTATCTTGAAGAATGAATACTGTTTCGAGCCACCAAGATGTGACGTCCTTTAGCGTAGGATCGAGTCACAGATCTAAACTCGTGAGGATCTTTCCTGGGAGGTATGATTATGTATGAGGAGATAGATGACAAGTCTCCTTTCTAGGTTTACTATGTAAACCTCCTTTTTGGTTATAATTCCGCTTCCTTTCATTGAATTATAAAAAGCCATAGGCTGATAATAACAAGGGAATTAAAATTCAGATCCTAAGTAAAGGCAATAAAGTTAATCTATATCTTAAATGAACTAGATCCTAAGATAACAATTATATATATTTAAGATTCCTAAATAGATGAATAAGATATTCTAAATAAATATATCTTATGTTTGAACTCTACGTGTCTTGCATCAACATCATAAATGCATTCATATCAGATACTTGTTTTATGTTGCTAATTTATATGAAGACAGAATACGTAGTGGTCTTTTGTGATGGATACAATCGATAAGACAGGCTTAGCGCTCCTCCATATATTTGTCATGCAAATGATAAGATGACCCAAAAACTCAGGTGCACATGGGCATACGTTTCTGGAAGGGTCATGATCAGGCTAGAAGGTCCATAATGCACTTGTTAAGTTGCAAGGGATGAGTGACGGTGACAATGACGTGACTGAGTAAATGCATTATAGTAATAAATAAGTTTGCAGCCCTCTCTACGCATGCTTTGGAATATTAATTGTGAAGGCATTAGCTTTGAGTAAACAAATTGTAGTACAAACAAAGGTCTAGCCCTCTGTCAAGTTATGCTTGGGAATAGTGACCATAAAGGCTAGGCCTTGTATTGGCTGGAGAGGAGTTGCTCTGCCTGCGGAGAGGGCTTGGGTGGAATACTGGAATATGGGGCCAGAAATTCCTCCATTCACCAAGACGATCATCCACCTCAGAAGTTGGTTCACATTGTGAACAGTTTTGTACACAAACATGAACCAATTTGAAGTGGATGCATTTTAAAAAACAAAATTCCTGGGCACGGACTTAAAAGTGGTTCACTTTGTGTACAACCCTTCACAATATTAACCAGTTTCTGAAGAAGTGTGAACTGTTTCAGTTCTCATGGGAGTGCCCATTCTCATGTGAACTTATATATATACATATATATATACCGAAGTTGAATTTGCATTATCACTCGTGTAGATCCTGATCTACGCTGATGCCTTTGCTACTGACATGTGTCCAGGTTGTCATCACAAAATGCTACCATCTGTTCTGTGATCCCTGTGTTAGAAAAATTGTGGAGACTCGCCAACGCAAGTGTCCTGTTTGTGCTATGAGCTTTGGCCCCAATGATGTTAAACCAGTTTACATCTGATAAGGATGTGATAAGAGTAGAGTGTTGAACTCTATTGCTGAATGTTGACCTTGTCAGCTTAACTCGGTGAACACTTCAGCCCATTCATAATTTGTACTGATATGTAGACAGTATCTTAGGATTTTGGAGGGTTTGTTCTTAGCTTACAGTTCCCTGGTACTAACTTGTATGTATGATGCTTCTCATAAGTTATGGGCGTCTTTCAATTTCTGATTGCAGGTTTGCTCAAACCGCCTCCTACTTCTCCCTCAAAGGTACAAGAATGTAAATAGATAATTATTTTATTGGTTTGATGCTACTTTTTGAACACTTTTGTAAAAGAAAGGTCATGCTTGGTGGATTGAAAATTTTATTTGATGGATTGCAAAGTATATTTTTGCCTTTCATGTTGGGTGTTTCTTAAAGAAAATCTGATCTAGCTCATTGACATTCTATTGTGGCTATGGGGAAACTGGCTAATCTGCCTAGAAGTTGAAGTTGAGGGGGTGTTATTGAATGCAAAAGTTGTGATTTGAGAGTGAATAGAGAAGAAATGGTGATTTTATTAAAGGGTAATAATCCTATGAGATTGGTATCTCGACACTCCATTTTACAGCAATTTGTTTTCACAAATTCTACCACTAATCTGCAACCTTTAGAGTGTTGGCCGTGAATTGGAAGGTATAAATCTACTCGTTGATAACCATTAATGGATCACTGTGAAAGATTTCTTTTGTCATATGCTTATCTGCAGCCAACCGAATGTATTATGGGTAAATTGGTTAAGTAGGTTTTTTTTGTTTAATGTAATGTCAAATAGGTTTATTTGTTTATTTGATGACAAAATAGGTTCTTGTCTATTTATAAAGACTACTTGGAAGGGAAAGGGTAAAAAAAATTATGTGAAAAATAGAGGGTTTAGTTTGTATCAACAATATAAAACAGACTTTAGTAACTTATTCTTCTCTATTCTCTACAGACTAACAAAATTAATGTCAAATGAAATAAAATTCGTTAGATGTTGAGTTAGTTCTACTCGAAAACTTGTCAACTCCGTCATGAGATAACCTGTTATTTCCTGACTCAATAATGTTGGTATTGTAGTAGCAAAAAACTATTCCTCAACCATGGTTTTCCAGAGGTTTTTTTTCATTTTGAGTGTCTTGTTCATGTCCTCTACTTTTCTTATTCTTACTCCTTCTACTTCCTTTGGTTTGCAAGTTTTATCCCAACTAATTAACGGGTGGAAGTTTGCTCGTTTGTTTTAGAAAACTTGACTATTGATTTGGTCTAGCTCCTTATTAATGGATGACGGGAGCATGAAACTTTACATTATATAGTTAGCTTTTGCATTAAGATATTCCTTAATCAAGACCGACTGCTTTCCACTTGGTTAATTGTTGTCTAGATCTTGCAATGACGTCTTCAAATATAGATTTGTTCATGCGCCCGTTAATATTGGGCATCCTAGATGTTTTTCTAGACAGGTGTTCGGGGAGATACACGTGTTTTGTTGAAGCATTCTTTTAGTCGAGTTATCAACATTCTTGGAAGTCTGGAAAGCTGATTTATGGTAATGTACTTTTTGTCCCGAGATTTGCCAATACTTTGATAGACTTTCTAGCACCTGATTGCACGATGTGGTTGTGGCTTTTGCAAATATTATTATGTCATCCGCAAATACAAGAAATGGTATAGTTGTTCATGCTCTTATGATTGAGAATCCAATACTTTTCTGTTTTCATTGCTAGTTTTTTGGGTGCTTTTGGCTAGAACCTCAGCTCCTAAATTAAAAATACATTTCTCAATCCACCATATTAATTTGCTTGAAAGGCCAAACTTCCTTAGTACCACCATGATAAAAGTCCATTCAACCCTGTCATGTGCTTTCTCCATGTCAAGCTTGATTGTTACATAGCTTTCTTTTCCTTTTTTTCGATTTGAAACCGTGAAAAATTTTGTGGGCTATCAGAATATTGTGATGGATTGATCTATTTTGGGTGAGAGCACCTTGTAGGGGGTGAATGAGTTTTGGGAGTTCTCTTTTTAATCTATTTATCAGTATTTTTGCAATAATTTTATATATTATTGAACATATACTAATGGGTCTATCGTGGGTTGTTAAGGAGGGATTATCAATCTTTGGGATCAAAGCGGTGAAATATGGTTAATTTATTTTAAGATTCTCTAAGTTCTATAGAAACTTTTGACTGCACGGATTACCGATGGGTCTATGATGTGCCAGTACTTTTGAAAGAAGCCATCCGACATTCCATCCAAACATGGAGATTTGTCGTTGTCGATTTCTTTGCACTTTTGAATTCTTCATTTGTGAAGGGTCTGGTTAGTTCTGTGTTTTCTATTTTCGAGATCTCATTTTGAATAATCTCAAGATACATGTGAAGTTTGGTTGGATTGATAGTGGTGGTAGCTTTGAATCTAGATTCATAGTCTGCAAATGAATTCATTGCAAATATCTTCTTCCAAAGCTAGTATTGTTCCGTCATTTTTTGCAATTGTTGATATATTCTTATGATTTCTTCTTTCTATTGCTCTTCGGTGGTGGAACTTCTTGTTTTTATCACCCAGGTTGAGGGAGTTTGACTCGTCTCGTTACATCCAATACTTTTGTTGGTATTTAATCATACACTCTCTTTTTCTATTTAATCTATTAAGTTATACATTATTTTGTGCTATAAAGTTTCTATCGACCAAGACTTGCATCTTTTCAATTTATGTGTCCACCTCTCTTGTCCATTTATGTTTCCATAAATTTTTTTGCTCTAAATTTCCAACTTAGATTTTAATAAGTTGTTTTTTTACAAAATTGTACATACGGGCCCTTGATATTGAGTTCTCCATGTTTGCTTGATAAGATTCTTGCAATATTTTATTTGGGTCCACATCAGCTCGAAGCGGAAAGGTTTACTTAAGTTGCTGGTTAATTCATAGATGTGAAATATATGTCTACTCTCATGAATACATGATTTCAGCTACAAAGCTCAAAACAAATGAGCACCCTCCCTTGGAGCTACATCACCCCAAAACTACATAGAAAATCCCGGAAAAGTACATCAAAATGTAAAACAAGGCAAAACAAGCTTAAACTCTAGTAACAATATCACCAACATAGTCCGGGAAAGCCTCATTCAAGAGCTTGAACATATGAACCTTGATCAATTGTATGATCACATCCTCCGGGAAGCTATTGTTATCGAACACAAGCACATTCCGAGCATGCCATAAATAATAAATCGTAGTGACCAAACCAATCTTCATAGCTGCAGTTTTCCGATGCTTCTTACGTCTCATATGTTTTATCCAACGCAGTGTGAGATCTAATGTTCCCAGGTCGGATGGCATCCTAGTGACACTCCTAATCTCCGTCCAAACCCGGCCAGCATAGCAGCATCTAAAAGACAAATGCTCATGACACTCCTCATCTTGTCTACGTAGCAGACATAGGGGGTGGCATCCAGAAACCCCATCCTATCCTGCGTTGCTAACCTCTTCAAAGTCTCCATCCAAGCTATACATGCGTTCCTAGGAGTTAATCTCGTGTCCCAGATGACCTCATGCCATTGCACCTTCTCTCCCTTCTTCCTAATGAGGTTATAAGCCTCTGTCACTTTGAAACGGCCTCCAGGGGACACACAAGTGCTAGAATAGCATCCATATCCATGCCTTGCTCCGCCATACTTTTCATCAAATCTCTAGCATACAATATGGTCTTTATCAAGCCTGAGTCTCGCAGGTGCGGTTCCCAGTCTTGCGGTTATAACTAAGAGATAACGATGATGCACCCATTTGACCTAAAGGCTCTCTTTGCCCCTTCATGTATGTGAGCATAATGCTTACACATGAATGCCATGTTCCATGCCCTCAGATCCAAAAGTCCTAAGCCGCCTTCATATTTGGGTTTACATACCTTCTCCTACGCCACCCTTGGCCTTGCCCATAAGAACTGTCGAGTCAATCTAATTAGCCTGTCAACAACTACCCCTAGTATAGGTAACATAGATAGCCAAAAACTGTCTACACCTTGAATAACCGAAATAATAAGCTTTAATCTTCCTGCATACGACATGTTCTTCTTATTCCAAGCGGAGATGTGCTTGCCAATTTTATCCAACAAAGGTGTATATTCCGAAGCTCTCAAGGTGTGTCGAGCCATCGGAATTCCCAAATACTTGAATGGGAAGGTCCTAAGCGAGAATCCCGTAGTATCTCTTAACCCCTCAATCTCATCCTCTGCTACAGATGCAACAAACATGGACGATTTGGCCATGCTCACTTTCAACCCACTAACAGCTCCAAACCGTCTTAACGTCTGCATCAATACCCCTACTGACTCTTTATCCCCTCGACAAAAGAGAGCAATGTCGTCAGCATAGGCAAGATGAGATAACCGGAGCTCACTACAATGTTGATGAATTTTGAAACATGATCTCGAAGTTTCAGCTTTAAGAAGCCTAGACAACATCTCCATGCAACAAACAAACAGAAGGGGTGACAAGGGATCCCCTTGTCTAAGCCCTCTCTTCCCCTTGAAGAACCCATGAGCCTCCCTATTGACCTTGATTGAGTAAGAAGTTGTTGTTACACATTCCATAACCCAATCAATCAATTTCAATGGGAACCCAAGGGTAACCAAAGCAAACCGAAGGAATCTCCATGAAACCGTATCATAGGCTTTTGCAAGATCTATGTTCAAAAAGCATCTACGAGTATCTCTCTTCACATTATATCTCCGGAGAAGCTCTTGTACTAGGAACACATTATCAAACATCAATCGGCCTAAAACGAACGCCACCTGGGCTGGATCAACTAATATGCGAAACTCAACTAATATGAGGCAGTGTTCCGAGGTTATGAATGCATGGTTCCAGGTGTACATATGTGGTATGCTTGGATTATGTCTAGGTGCGTCATGACTCTATCTAGTTTTTCAAATGTATTGTTTTCACCCTCTTTACGTTTTTTCCAAGTGAACTTATTACTTTTCTTCGTCAGATCGATCATATTACAATGCTGCATGAACATATGTAGTCTTTTAAATTTGTTATTTGAAACTAGCACCACCCTTTTTATCGAATGGGTTTAGTAAATTATTAAAATCCCAAATAATAAGGGTTCAAAAGATACTTGTATTGTATGATTCTCAAGTTTAGTCCAAAACTCGTCTTTTTGTTGTTCGTTCGCCGGGGGTGGGGGCAAGCGTGTATATGAAGGAAAAATTCACTAATATTGAAATTATTATCACACACATATCTATTCAAATATAACATGATTTACCATTGCATTATTCGTATAAAATCAAATAACACGCTTCATAAATCTTTCATTCCAACATCGTACCAAACACCAAGTATCGCGAATGATTTATTCTAATTATTTATTCCATTCCGATTCTTGATTTCATTCTCATTCCTACAGTCTTACCAAATGAACCCTAAAGGTTATAGCCCTTTCTCATATCTACTCCGATTTGAATACTCTAAAAACCGAGACTATCCATGTAGTCGAGCAACACTAGGAACAGTCGAGGGTTTCTTCATGTCCCTTCGAGAACTCTTGGAAGAAGTTTTTCCCGGAAAAAGACATCAAGAGCATAAGTAGTGTAATTTCATTCTAAGGATTGGAGACAAAAATAATTGAAAAGAGCTTAAGGTTGTCTAAATTAACATTATAAAAGGCATTCACTAAAAATAGTACTTGATCGGTGTAGTTATTCCTTATATAACTCAAGTTCCTTTTCATCCTATGCAAGCTGAGATGCTGAAAATAATCTTGGTACAATATCTTCTAAACACAATGAAAATATAAATATTGCCTTAGCAACAATGTTCTCCCCCTAATCATCCTAGCGAGTTGAACGTCCTTATGATCGTATCACGCTTCACATAGATTGAAGAAGATAAGCTTTAACGGCTTCCTAAAGAGCAAGAACAAGAACAACGCTGTGGAAACAAATATCGGCCTTGAAATCTCAAGTAATCTCACGTACCGGTCACTAGTAGGTATCAATAATTTTGGTGTTTGTGGATGAGGTAATGTTGAAAAGGAGGAGAAGAGATGTTATGGAAGAGGAAGAAGAAGGTGCAGAGATGGGTGATTTATATAGACTTTAAGGTAGTATGTTTTACTTATTCATATCATTTCAACGGTTTGGATTCGAAAATGAATTTGGTTAGTTTGTTGACTAAACTATTTTGGATATTTTGAGTGTAAATTAAAATAAAAAATGAAATCTAACTTACGATAAATGATTTTAATTTTCTCGGTTATTTAGGATTACGATAAGATTCTCTAACAAAATGAATTTGTTACTCTTCATCAAGGTTCCCCATTCTCAACGGAAATTTAAATTCAACTTTAACAAAATCTTTTCCATTCGATTAAAAAAAAACATTTTGATGAGCCTTTCGAGATTTGCAAGATCAACATACAATCAAGAAACAACACTTATACTAAAATGAGAAATGATCAAAAACATAAGTAGTGTATTTCATTCTAAGGATTGTAGACAAAGATATATAAGGAGAGATTAAGGTTATTTCAATTAACATTGTAAAAGACATTAACTAAAAATAGTACATGATCTTTGTAGTTATTCCTCTTATAACTCAAGTTCCTTTTAATCATGTGCAAATTGAGATGCTGAAAATCATCTTGATACAATATCTTCTAAAAACAATGAAAATATAAAATAATGCCTTAGAATTGTTATCCCCCTAATCCTCCTATGGAGTTGAACGTCCTTATGATCGTATCACGTTGCACATAGATCAAAGAAGACAAGGTTTAACGGCTTCCTAAAGAGCAAAAACAACGCTCTGGAAACAAATATGGCCTTGAAATCTCGAGTAATCTCACGTACCGATCACTTGTAAGTATCAATGACTTTGGTGTTTGTGGATGAGGGAATGTTGAAAAGGAGGAGAATAGATGTTACGAAAGAGGAAGAAGAAGAAAGTGAAGAGATAAGTGATTTATATGGACTTTAAGGTAGTATCTTTTAGTTTTAGTCATTCATTGGATTTAGAACATGAATTTGGTTTGTTTTGTTGACTAAAGTATTTTGGATATTTTGAGTGTAAATTAAAACCGAGAATGAAATCTAAATTACGGTAAATGATTTTAAATTTATCGGTTATGAAGGATCATAATAAGATTCTCTAGCAAAATCAATTTGTTACTCATCGTCAGGGTTCCAAATCTTTTTCATTCGATTAAAAATATATGTTGATGAGTCCTTCAAGATGTGCAAGTTCAACATACAATCAAGAAACGACAGTTATACTAAAATGAGAAATGATCAAAAAGTTACCAATACTCAGTTGGTATAGTGATAAAGTGGCACTAGACTCCTATTCGTGTTCGAATCCTCCCAGCAACATGTAAAAAAATAGGTAAACAATGTCAAGATTGAAGGTCAATGCATAAATAATATATAACTTGGTGTAAAAATGGAAGCTAGTCATTAATATTGTTGTTCGTGATACGGAAAAATTCAAATAAAGCAATTTAAAAAATATTTTCGAATAAAAATCAACAACATAAATACCAAAAAAGTTAGAATTCGATAAAAGAATTATATAACTTTATTTGGATAATTTTAAAATTTGTTTATATAACTTTTAATTGGGGAAGTTCGATTTATAAGTAATTTTGTAGCACCACGTGAAGTGTGGAAAAGGGGCATTATGTGAAAACAATAGAAGTGGGGAAAATTCGCAATTGAAGAAGTCAGTGACTTCCCACGCTCGCATTCGCCCCCCTACGAACTTGTAGCTGTACCCAGCATATTTGCAGCTTCCATTTCTTCCCTGAGAATCATCTGAGACGGTCGAATTGAGAGTTTTATTACGTCTGCATACCGAGACGGGGAGCGTGTGATTGAGAATAATTTGGCATCGTCTTCAATCACCATTCCATTTATAACTCAATCATCAAATTTATGCTCGGCTGTCAAAATTAGGGTTTTTTTTTGGTGGAAGTTCATTGTATAGTTGCATCCGGCTACGTCGATCTTTTGTAATCAGGGCTTTACTATAAAATACCATATTTCGTGGTGGTGTGCTGCCGCTGCCATGTGAGTTACGATTTCAGTGTTAGGGTTTTGCCTGGTGTCAGTTTTCTGGGGTTCTCTATGGCCAGTACTGGTGAGCCTGATCGGAAGAGGCGTCCTCTTACCTCTATCTCCCCGCTTTCTCCTACTAAGAAACCTTCATTGTTACCCATCTCAGAGGACAAAAAGGTTCGGTCGTTATTGATTTTTTACTTCAATTATTGTAATTCTTTTTGATTTTACTTTTCGTTTTGTTTGGTTTTAGTGCAGAACAATTGAGGATGTTGTTCTTCTTGATTTGTTAGTTGATTTTTGTGATTGATTGGCCTCCTTTGACACTTGCTGATGTTAGTCTTTGCGTATTAATCCTCTAGCTGTAGACTTTGCGACTCTTATTACCATGATAGTGAGGTCTGGATTTGTAACTTGTTCGTAATGATTTGTGTTACCCAGAAACTCTTAAAGGCAGTGTCCCATGTTCGGTTTCCCTAGGGAAGCTCTGACATGCCGGCAGCTAATCAAGAATAGTATGATTTTCTATCAGAAATAGAGTAGGGGGAAAGCCAAATTGCTTGGACTTAGCCCCAGCGGACAGGATTGGAATCAGTTCAACGTTCCGGGAAGTCGGTTCGTGAGGAAAGAAGTCCTTACTAAAGCAAGCTTAATAAAGGCTATTCCCTAGATACACATGTCAGATTATTTTACAATTAAATCCATTCAATTTTTTAAAGACCTAAAGTTAGCGATTTATCAATCGGTACTACCATTCTCAAGAAGTGTATCCACGGCTTCTTGTACTAATTTCTCCTGACACATTACCATCTGCTTGTGGTTTGCTTCACTGACTGAAATGCTTGTGTAAATCTAAAACAAGTATGGCAATGAATTTCCCGTGTTAGATCCGTTTCTTTTGTCTGTATCAGTTTGCGTGTAACATAGGTAATGATTGTACGCCTATGTTACTTCGAAGTTCCATAAAACTGAGATGACTGCTTACGCGTTCTCTAGCTTTTGGTTATGATATACTAGAAATAGCATTGTGTACTAACTATTTGCGCTTTGTTTCCACTTTCACAAATACAGTGGTGGGCTCATTAACAAATGAATTTCTGATGACTTGTTCTTTATGGTCGTTAGTAATGATAACCTTGTCTTTCTTTCTTCACGTGGAGAGTGGATTCTGACAATATGATTGTCTAGTGCAGTTGCATAGTTATTTCCCACATCATCACATAATGTGTTTGTAGCGAATTGATTTTTGTGTGAGGGGGTCGAGGTTCCAACTTTTTGGGTTTTTGTTCTGATCATCCTGGGCATGCTGTATTCATCACATTTCATTTGCTTATCATCTTTTTTATATCCTACTCTATTGTTTCTCATGTCTTCCGTTTTCCTTTTATGTTATCCTAATATACAATGAAAATGAATAGTATGTATATTTCATGCCAGATTCAAGGTGTGTAATTTTTAGGAGTGTTGTTTAGTGATAGTTAACTGACTTTTTACGCTTCAACTAGGATCTTCTGTCACTTAAGTTTGGAGCATCATGAAATAATGATGCATATCCTGAAACGCTTCTGCATATTATTCGATAGTTAATGGAAGCTGGTTGAGTGATACTTCTCTTTATGGACCCTATTTAAAGAATTCTAAAAGTTAGCAACATTGATTTCAGAATATTTGTTTTCTGTATCTAAAAATGGTAACGCGAGCAAACTTGCTGGACACCACTATCGTGATAGATTTTGGTATTGACCTTGCTTTTACGGACATTGTGTATGTGGTTTATGATTTTGCATTTTTCGTGAATATTCCTGTTTTATAGTTGTAGGTGTGAATTTTGGCTAACTCAACTTATTGTTTTTCTTGTTCCGTAGCTTGACACTACTGTGCTTCAGTTTCAAAATCAGAAGCTCTTTCAAAAGCTAGAAGTTCAAAATATTGAGATTTTGTCTCTTGATGATACATTGTCCCAAGAGAAAGCAAAAGAATGCTTCTACGACAGAAAACTTGCTTCTGTTAAGAAGTCCTGGGAGAAGGTATGGCTATGCTGTTATAACCGTTGATAATATTATTTTGGACTTTCATATAATTTATCTCATGTAACTCTTAATGTGACTATAGATTAAATTTTGATTGATAGGATCTTAATTTTTGCTTTCTTAATAGCTTGTAGATGGCTTAACTTCTCTTGACATTAGAGGAGTGTGCACGAACCGTGGGCAAGATATTCAACATTCACCCACCTCACAAGGTTAGTTTCAGTGTCAAGTTTTACATCATTATTCATTATTGTAATTGGGTGCAAGGGGAATTTGGAATTTTTCCGACTTGGTGGTCACACACCTTCTCTTAGAAAGTGTATTATTGTCTACTGTCATGCGTGGTAAATTTTTTGCCGATTTTTGTCTCGACGAGCATTTTTAGTACATTTTTTTGTACTATTTCTTTATAGTTTTTGTTCTATTAGTTCAAATATTTTGTACTAATGATTCAAATATTTGTACAACAAAAGTTTGTAACCGTTACTTTGTTACGTCAAAACTTTTGTTTGATTCGTTCAAAATTTGTATGCTATCTGTTCTAATATTTTCTGTTGTTGGTTCATGCATTTTTTTTCTATTTGTTAGTCATGTTTTTATGCACTTTTTTACCTTTACATGTTTGAACTAGTAAAACACAATGTTTGTACTAACAGAACATAATGTTCGAACTAGTTTTAAACTAATATTATAAAAGTTCAAAATACATAATATTATATTAAAAAAAACATTACTACCACTTACTATAATAAAGTATGAACTAATAATATAAAATTGTTTGAACTAATAAAACACTATATTAACTAATAATATAGAAGTTTTGAACTGACAAATCTTATAATGAAAATATGCTGATAAAATTGGTATTTCATAAAACATTACTTGAGAATAGTACAAAAAAACCCAGAACTGATAGTGTAAAATATGTGAACTAAATTAACAAAATTTTTAACATTTTTTCACAATCTATTAATTAATGGTTCATATTTTACCAACGTACTGTTCAACTCTCTGTAATTCCGTACAGGAAGAAACTGACCTGAACGACTCCCTTTCTATCAGTGTCTTACTTATTAACTGTTTTCTGGTAGAAAATTACAATTAGGAAACACTTCCCTGCTAAGTATGATGACAATTTTGCACAGATGCTGTTTCATCCACTGCAGACATTGAGAGACTTATGCAAACAGGTGCAACTGAAAGCTGTTCTGCAAATGACCAAATGAGTCAGGTGATTGGTTTAGAGAAATCTCGTGAAAGGCTCAAGAATGTTGTAGGCAATTTAGTTGTAGCAGCAGATGACATGTGGGGCTTGAAGGATAAACTTTGTTCTACATTCCTTATGGTTGCTCAGAGCAGTGGTTAGTCATGTCTTATTTATGTTAAAGAGATTTCTTTCCAGATAGTTTTTGTGTTATATACTTCTGTTTGGACTGAGCTTGGTCGTGTGCTTTACTCGTTTAGATTCATGCAGGCAGAGGACGTCAAACGACCTGGTTTCAGAAGTCAAGAAGATGAGATTGGCTCTAGCTGATCTTCATTCGAAGCATAAATCATTGGCTGGGGAAATGCGGTATCACCAGGATAGCAATATAAAGGATAAAGCTGACCTCAAACGTTTGAGAGGTAACTTCTCCATCTTGTTAACAATTGTCATCTGCTGGTTCCAGATTTGGTTGCATTAAGGGATAAAAAGCAAGAGTCGAAGGTGCAGAGTATTGCTCTGAATTAGGTCAACTGATTATATTAATAGTGATTCTGATCGTAGTTTATATTTATAGCAGTTTGCCTGTATATAATTGCATTATCTGGTTAACAATATGTCCAGAAGTTTATTCTGATCATAGTTTATATTCCTTTACATTTCTCTGTTCTTACCATTGATGATGCTTCTATATAAAAATGCTGCAGCATATTTACTTTCACATCAAGGAAATGTTCATCTCGTTTCCAAATTTCTGCGGCATGTTTACTTCTATATTGAGAAAATATACTTCTTGTGGATTTATTTGGAATTATTACTTCCCTAGTATCTTTTAGTATTTAATTATGAATTCATATATATACTAGGAGTAATTTAATGATGTCTTCTATGAGCTTGAGGTACAAACTAGACGTGGGATTCTTGCAAATTGCGTTCAGACTCTGATTGCTTATAATAAGTACTAATTGAAAAGCATGCAATAAATTCAGTGGTGGTTCTGGATTCGTGATATGTTTTTGTCTTTTGTGAGTTCGAATGGAGAAAAAAAAATATACAGCAAATCACATGGAGTTGGGGGCTGTAGTACTTCTTCAGTTTGTTTTATTTTGTTCCTCGACATTTTCGTTGTTCCAAATATTCAACCTATTGGAAAAGTCTAGTGATGCTCCTTTAAGTCTCATCTTCATCCAAGGATTGGTGAAAGGCTGTCCTGGAAGTGCACCCAAGTAGACACACACACACACACACACACATATATATATATATATATATATATATATATATATATATATATATATATATATATATATATATATATATATATATATATTATTTGGCAAAATTTATAATTTATGACAAATATATTGAACCGTAGCTCTATAAAAACAAAAAAAGGAAAGAGAAGAAAGATAACTACTTCGTCACTGCTGTTGCTGGAGCCATGAACTACTACCATATGATTTGGCAAAGTTCTAAAATATTATTGTGGAATTATGTAAACGTTTTTTTTTAACTCTCGATAGCCAACACTACCTTCTGCCACAACTTGCCGGGCCTTGCACCGTTAATCCCTAAAATTTGACATTTGGTGGGCTTTGGAGTGTTATGATAATTAAGGCCCAAGAATAAAAAAAAAGTTTAAATAATTCCACAATAGTATTTATTAAAAAAATGAATACTAAAATTTTTAAATTTTAATAATAAAGAAGTGGTATGTAGGAGAATTACACAGAGAGAAGAAAACGGAAAAAATTCCTGTACATCCAACCTAAAGCAAATTCCCCTCTATGGGCAAAATTAAGTAAAAACTTTTTAAAAAATAGGTAAGAGAGATACAAAGAGTATTATAATGAAGAAAGTAAATCTGGAAGTTCAAATATTATTCTTTTCGAAATTAAAGAGAAATGAGCCCAAACATTGAAAACTCAAAAACAGTCAAACTAATAGGTTTCCAACTGAACCTTTTGAAATAGCGTCTTTATCCCTTGGGCCAAACTTCATTTCTTATTAGTTTAACATGCATAAATATATAACAGCTATCTGGTATTGTGTTTACACCCCCTTTCTCAGCTGGAGGATGAAAGGAGTATAAGGGAGAAGATTTGAGTTGTAATGGCTCTGCTGAGCTTAGGTTATGCTTTTCGTTTAAGAGATTGGAGTCCTCCAACATTTGTATTTTTTAAGTTCAGCACACAGGTTTGCACGTTCCAAGTTGTAATACAATCTGTTGGAATTTTTGGAAACACTATGCAGTCAGAGTCCCTAAATCCAATTTCCGGTAATCTGCACCAACACTACCAGACGCCATAAATCTACCTCCCTCTGTTGCCATGCTCCACTCAATCCCTAACATTTCCTCCTGTTCACCAATTTCCCCCTTTTCATCTCTTTTGTTTTTATGCAACTAATCTTCCAGATTTTAAGATTGATAGAATATTAGCTACATAATATCCAGTTAAGCAATCTGCAGCAACACTACCAGACGCCATAAAATTTGCCCCTGCTTGCCACTAATATCCCCCCACCCAATCCCTAACATTTCCTCCTGTTCACTAATTTCCCCCTTTTCATCCCTTTTGTTTTTATGCAACTAATCTTCTAGATTTTAAGACTGATAGAATATTAACTACATAATATCCAGTTAAGCAATCTGCACCAACACTACCAGATGCCATCAAATTT